>CM042015.1:80908249-81538249 GCA_023525715.1 Cichorium intybus
CCCAAATGAGCCTAGGTGCGGCTCGAGCTCGTTTATGGTTTTTGAGCTCGTTTAACCATTTATCATACTACATTCCATTCAAGTGACAAATTTAATAACATATTACAATACAACAAAATAGTTACAAACGTACTCTCTACAAATTCAACCAAACACAACAACATAAAGTGTAAAATCTCAAATGACAAAATAATTAGAAACGTCAATTACAAAATGACAGTAAATGAAAATATTCCTTGATGCAACTTCACACCTCCATACAAAACATGCAAGTTGACATAACTTGATAAGTACATTCTCAAAAGAGAATGCAAATCTTCCTTAAGAGTCGTTTGAATGATGATGTTGGACCTGAACCTATAATAGCCAGCTTTGCCTTACAATTATTACACTGGCTTTTCTCGTAACATCCTTAAAAACTAAATATGATATATATATATATATATATATATATATATATATATATATATATATATATATATATATATATATATATATATATATATATATATATATATATATATATATATATATACTTAAGATCTTTTGAGAACCAACTTCACCCCGAGAACCTGTGAATTCCCAAAACGATATTTTTTTTTCAAAAAACCGACCCCATAGGCCTCTTAGACTCTCAAATTAGGCCCGGGGCGCTGAAAAAAATTTCTGAAAAAATGACTTTTTTTTTTGAAAAATTTGTACATGTGCAAAAAAAATTAGTACATGTACAAACCTTTTTATACGTGCACGTTTTTTCAAGTTTTTTATGGATGCTTTTCTAACACATATTTAAGGCGTTTTGTAAAAAAATTTGAAAAAAAAGTGTACGTATAAAAAAGTTTATACATGTACAAAAAAATTTTTTTTGCAATTTTTCAAAAATGATAATAATAAATAAGTCGTTTTTTCGGAATTTTTTTTTCGAATAGGCTTATATTTGAACGTTTTAGAGGCACCAGTTTTTGGTTTTTCGAAAATGTTGACCGTTTGGGAGTTCTCGGATTCTCGGGGTGAAGTTAGTTCTCAAAAGATCCTAACTCTTTCTCTCTCTTTCTCTCTTTATATATATATATATATATATATATATATATATATATATATATATATATATATATATATATATATATATATATATATATATATATATATATATATATATATATATATATATAATTGTGTGTGTGTATGTGTGTGTGTGTGTGTGGAGAGGATCAACATAAAACCTATTTTTATGCATAGAACCATACAACCTCATCTTAAGCCATTGGACATAGCAATCAATGGATATGATTTTTTGATTTAAGAAAATTATTTTTATTTCTAGAAAAAAGTTGGAGGGGTAAATTAGTCATATCAAAATTGAATCCTTTATTCCAAGAAATCAAATTCAACTTAAACAACATTCCATAATTATTCGCGATAATTATCTCACTTCTAGATCTGATCTCATTCCATTCATATCTTCGTATCTCCATTCCACGAACACAACCACCACCGTCTCTTTCACCTCTATTCATCAGCCATTGATTTTGCAACTCACAATTTCGATTACAGAATAAGAGAGAATGAAGAAAGAAGGATGTGATTGTAGCTACAATCGAGAGCTTATCATATCCGCCGGCTACAGTCGAGATCGAGACCGATGATGGATAAAGGAAGAGAAATAGAGAGAGATCGAGATAGAGGGAATGTTAATTTTTGAACAATATTCATCAATATTTGTCAATGTTCATTTCTGAACATATGTTCATTTCTGAACATATGTTCATTTCTGAACATGTGTGTATGTTCATTTCTGAACGTGTGTGTGTGTGTGTGTGTGTGTGTTCTTATATTTCATCAATGTTTATGAATGTTCGTTTCTGAACATGTTCTTAATGTTAATTTTTGAACAATATTAATCAATAGTTGTCAATGTTCATTATTGAACATATGTGTATTTTCATATATTTAAGCAATGTTTGTTAATGTTCATTACTGAACATATTATATGTTACTATAAATATATAAATGTTCATCGATACATCCATGTTCAGTTATGAACATATGAGTTTTTTATAAATATATAAATGTCTATTCCATGTGCAGTTATGAATATATGTTCTCAAGTGACTAATTTTTGTGTTTTTCTATAAATTTTCATCCATGTTCAGTTATGAACATAAGATTTTTCATATATTTTCAAAATGTTCACTTATGAACGACAATATGTTATGAATGTTGATACATGTTCAATACTGAATGTGTATGAATGTTTATATATTTCACAATGTTCATCTATGAATATTAATATTCATATATTTTACAATGTTCATCTAAGAACATTTACGTATAATTTAGGAAACGAATATCAATTTGAGATTTGATTTGTATTGATTGGATATGATTGTGATATTTTTGGAAGGATATTAATTTGATTTAATAAAATCCGGATTTTATGGGATTTAATAAAATCCCTATTTTTGGAAGGATATTAATTTGTTAATGTTCATTACTGAACATGTGTGTATGTTTTACCATCATACCCTTATCACAATAATTTGATTTAACGGTCAAGAGGATGGTTCTATGGTTCTATGTTGATCTCACCCATATATATATATATATATATATATATATATATATATATATATATATATATATATATATATATATATATATATATATATATATATATATATATATATATATATATATATATATATATATATATATATATATACTAGGTGTGTGCCCGCGCTATGCGGCGGCGGCAAATAGATATTTTCAGTAAATAAATTATGGATGGCGAGTTGATTCCTTACTGTGAGCGATTTGTTTTCTTACGGTGAGTGATCACATTCTAGCTTGGCAAATTATTTCCATCGGTGGATTACGAATACTTCTTTTTTACAATATTTCCTTTGAGGATAAGGTTTTAATATTTGTGTTATTGGGTTTTGGGTTTTGGGTTTATGTTTTAAGTTGTATAGTTTAGAGTTGAAGTTTTTTCAGTAGATGAAGAATAATTTCTTTTTTGACAAATAATTAATTATATTTTAGGTCCTTTTGGAAAGTAATCTAAATTGGTGCAAGTGTTGCATGTATATCTCTTGAGGATAAGGTTTCAATATTTATGTTCTTGGGTTTTGGGTTTATGTTTTAAGTTGTATAGTTTAGAGTTGCATGAAAGTATGTTATTTGGTTGGGATATGATCACTATGTATCACCACTTTGTGACCATCACAATCAACTCGTCAATGCAGCGGGCGGTAAATGCAAATGATGTTAAATTCACTTAGGGCCCGACTTCATCTCACCCTCTCCTCTCCCTTGTAACATGGTGTACTCATGCAATGTGGTCGACGACGGCAAATCAATTCCTTATGGCAGATAGTGAATGATTTTCTTTGTGCAAATAGTTTTTTATCATAAAAATATCATAGTTAAAGAAAAATTCAATTTATAGAAAATTCAATTTACCATGAAGTAGTGGGCACATAGTGTTATACGTACCAACGTTGAATAGTTTACTTTCGGAAACATATAATATTGGAAAGAACACACAACATGCACACATTGCTACCGAAACTTTTTTGCATTGATACCTTCATTAAGATTTAATTCATGATTTTATATTTCACAAAATTAACATCAGATTTTCTTGATTTTAAATCATTTAAGAAAAAGAAATTCGCCAAAAAGAATGTCAAAAGAAACACTCACGTGAGACAATTTTTTTCAACTGACTAATACAATTGTGATAACTCTAAGGGGACATTGAGCATCTTCACCATCAACCTTTTCAATATTAATAGTATTGTTGCATAATGTTGCAATTTAATTATTACAACATATTAATTAAACTGATTTTATTTTTCGTTCATTATAAGTAGGGTTTTGTAAGTATTTGTATTGATATTAATTATGTTCATCAGTTATAAGATATTGGGTTTGAATTCAACAACAGTTACATACATATACAAGAACAAAATTTATATAACAATATTACAATACCAATTAACAAAAACAATTCAAACCACAGAGATTAACAACTCAAAGTCTCAAACTATTATTCATTCCATCACCAAATAAAATGAAACACATCAGTCCCATTTTTTCCGTTTCAAAATCAGCACCACACTTTGTTTGGGTACCAGAAAACAGGACTTCCATATATTTCATAATTTCTCCATCTTTGTATATATGATCTCTCAAAAGTATACAATACAACAAAATCTGCAAAAAAAATGAACAAATCCGATGTCAAAAAGCCTAAAAATAGAATAACACCAGTAAAAGATTGAACAAAACCTCTGTATTAGATAGAGAGACAGAGAGGCATGAAGAGGTTCAGTTATGTTGGTTTGGTGTTAAGCCAAAATCATCCCCATTTTTGTTTTAGGAAGAATTGGTCCATGGGCCCACACCATTCAGATCCAGGAACAGATTTAAAGAGAAAATCAAAAGCTTCCTTAGAGACAACTTCGAAACTGCATGGCCTGGCTGTGCAAGACAAAAAGAGTGGCCTTTCGATCCATTATCTGTGACCAATGAAAAAGATGAATGAACTATTTTCTAGTGAAAATGGATGAAAACGATGAAAAGCCAACCCAAAATTAAAAAGAAGATGAAAAGCAAGTCCAAAATAAATCACCGCCTTCATATTCAAGTAAAAACACAGAAAGATCCGGTAAGCTTAGACAGTTAACAAACATGGAAACCTTTTTCAATAGAAACCCCTTTAATACCAGATCCGAAAATACGTCTTGTTAACAGTGTTAATGATTCCATTAGCAGAAAAAGAAACGATAAATAAACATGGCGTTCAACAGAACACCTCCTGAATCAAAATACCTGAAATCAAATCATAAGAGAATATATTAAAAGAGAAAAGTAAGAAATAGAAACTAACGTTTTGCAGTCTTGGTCTCCGAAACATCTGAAGACTTCAGATCAAACCTTACCTGCATCTGCTTTGAGAGTGAAAGAGGGAGAGGGGTAAAAATCAGGGTAAATATGTGGCCTTACTGGGAGATCTAAACGATAAACAACACTTAATCCAGCTTACAAAATCCACACACATGGTCTGATCTACCAAGAGTCTCATAAAAATGTGACGGATCGATTTTAGCATTCTCAACCCGAAATTCAAGAAATCAAATAAATAAAGAAAAAAAATTGGATTAAATACCTGATTTTAGAGCAGTGGAAGATGGAAATCGGGATGAAACTTAAATGGATACCAAACCATACCCAAATTAAACCTTATGTTGGTGACTTGTCTGCTGAAAGAGAGATAAAAGAGACTGGTGGCAATAGCCGCTACGGGTGGTGGTCCAGTGATGATAGTGTGATGTGTGGTTGTTGTGGGCGGTGGTTCGGCGAGTGGTTTCTGATGACAATGGAACCGTGAGGTTGTTGATGGTAGTTGTACGATGGAGAGTGGCCAGCAACCATAAGTTTGCTATGATGGTGGCTGCTGATACAGGTTTTAAAGAGTTATGGTTTGTAGAGGAGGAAGAATGAGAATATGGAAAGTCAGAAACGAATAGAGATGCAAACCTGACGGATAAGAACTTCAAGAAGTGTTCGGGATCGTTATTTAGAGAACTTTAGAACTCGATTAACGGTTGTGAGAGTAGCAATTGGTAGCGATGAAGGAGGCGGAGGGTATGGTTAGATAGAAGATCGAGAATTTGGAGACAGAGAGAGAGGGTGAGAGAGAGAAAGATGGGATTTAAAGGGGATGGGGAGAACCAAGAGACGTACTGATTAGAAAGGAAGCGTATGGGAATTGTATTTCAATTTTTGAATCTGCCTCGAAAAGTAGCAGATTTTACATACCGAGAGCAATTCAAAATTTTAAGAGTTTTGAATCCCGCTCAATTGTCTATATGCATTAACAAGTTGTAGAGTTGTCTTAAATTTAAGATCTTACTGCATTAAACTGTTGTAATTTATATATGTATTATAATAGGTAATACATTTTATATATATATATATATATATATATATATATATATATATATATATATATATATATATATATATATATATATATATATATATATATATATATATATATATATAGAGTTAGGTTCTATTAAGAACTCAAATATTCATGAGATATTGAGAACTCGTTCTGGACCACAAGATCAAAAAATTGAAAGGCTAAGATCAATAGTGGCAGTTTTGTAATTAGGATTAAGTCTAATGATATAATTGACTTTTTAAATTAGTCTTTAGGGTCAATTTGGGAATAAGAAACACACTGATTTGGAAATTACCCAAATCACGTAAACATTCCTATGAAATAGGACTCTCTCTCTCTCTCTCTCTCTCTCTCTCTCTCTCTCTTCGACATCACATTACTGCCCTACGCCGCCTCCTCCCTCACGTAGTCTCTGCTGAGGAGGAACCCTAATGGTACCGGTTCTGGTGGCCTGATTCCGACGACCACAATAAAAATGGGGGGCCGGATTCGCACAATAGAAGTGTCTTAGCCGTCGGCCATCAGAATCGCCCTCCAGGCGTCCGCCATTGCTGCTTCCTTCGACAGCTTTTCTTCCACTGCACCGCCGTCAATCTGTTCCGCCGGCGACTTGTTGTCGTCGTTCTCCCTCCAGCAGCGAAGCTGCTGCTGTTGCAACTCTTCGTTCTCTGTCTCTCTAACTTGTCGGATGTGAATACGCACACACACATACAAAACGCCGTCAATCTGCTCCGCCGGCGACTTGTTGTCGTCGTTCTCCCTCCAGCAGCGAAGCTGTTGCTGTTGCAACTCTTCGTTCTCTGTCTCTCTAACTCGTCGGATGTGAATACGCACACACACATACAATCCTTGTGTGTGTGTGAGTTGAACGAATTGTGAAGATTTATCCCCAATTCCCGATTTTTTTTCTTGGAATATGGTGAATACGTATGAGGCGCCTCTGGTCAATTTCATCATCGAATGAGAATGTCCCGCCTCTCACTCACTAATCTGATTCAAGTGTTAATTGAATGCAAGTCGATTCTAGTTCTTCACTACTCGATTTCAGTTTGTCAACGTTAGTTCGTGAAGGTAAGTATCGATGTTCATCTCAGTTATGTTCCAATTTCTAATCTGATTCCTAATTTGATTTGGTAAATCGATTCTAGATGCTTGGATTCCTGATATGGTTGGCTTGGTAAATCGATTCTAGATGCTTTGGATTCCTGATATGTTCCAATTTATAATCTCATGGCTATTTGATGATAATGGAGGACTTATTCCGATCAGATGCTTTGCACCGATCAGATGCAAGCAAATCGAGGTGAGCACTCAAGGATTTTTCTGTTTTTCTTCTTATTTTTCAACTTCCATTAAATTTTCATTTGGAACCTAATGGCTAATAGGTTTACGATGCTACTGGATTTTGTTAAATCTTCACTCAATCTGAAACTTGTTAAATCAATAAATTTTGTAACATCCGTATATCTGAGCTATATGTTTTAGTGTATGTGCATATATGCATATATGTGCATACCTTCATGTATAGGTAGGTGCATATGTGCATATAGGTGCATATCTTCATGTGTACGTGTAGGCATATGTGCATATATTACATGTACACATGCAGATTTATGCACATATACATATACACATTTATCATAACTGTACGTATACATGTGTATCTATGTGCATATTTTATAAATGCATATGTTCATATACCAATACATGTGATACATATATATATATATATATATATATATATATATATATATATATATATATATATATATATATGTATATGTGCATATATACATAAGTACATACGTGCATATATTCATAAATGCATACATGCATATATATGATAACTTGTGTATATCTATGTTTATGCATATGTTCCTTTGAATGTGAATTCATGCAGGTGCATGTGTATGTGTGCAAAAACGTGTGTGTACACATGTGTGCATATGTGATTACATGTGCAAAAACGTGTATATACATATGTGTGTATATGTGCACATGTGCATATGTGCATAGATGTTTATATGCATATAAATGTATGTGCATTTGTTCATATGCGTATATACATGTATGTATTTATTTTAATGAATATACAAGTATATTAATTTTTATTAATGTTATTGCAGATTTTGGAGAAGTTATCGAGCAAATTGAAGAAATGAAAATTGAAAATTTGAGGAATGAAGACATCATGAATTTTCATTGTATTTTTTATATTTTTTGTATGTAACGTTTATTATTTTTCGTTGTATTTTTTAAATTTTATGTATGTATCGTTAAAAACAGTTATATATTATTGTTTATAATAAAATGCGTTATTCAATTTTTACATTTAGATATTAAAAATACGAATACGTATATATGTATTGTGAAAATATGCATATATGCATTTTCGAGTATGCATATATGCATCTGCGAATGTGCATATATACACATGCAAATACACTAATATGTTTTTTTTTTAATTTCAAATTTTTTTTAAATTCAAAATTTTTTGTTTTTTTCAAATTTCAAAAATTTTCATATTTAAAAAAACGAAAATTTGAAAAATCAAATTCCAAAAAAATCTGATTTAAAAAAAACGAAAATTTGATTTTTTTAATTTGAAAATTCAAATCTAATAGGCTTGATTTTAGAAATGGTTATTTTGTTGCCAAAAATAAAAAAATCAGAATTAAATGAGATTTTTGGTAAATGACTATTATGCCCTTTTATGATCTAACCAATCAGAATGAGTTCTCAAGATCTAATGAATATTTGAGTTCTCAATAGAACCTAACCCTATATATATATATATATATATATATATATATATATATATATATATATATATATATATATATATATATATATATATATATATATATATATATATATATATATATATATATATATATATATATATATATATATATATATATATATAGAGTTAGGTTCTTGTGAGAAACTAAATATTCATGAGATCTTGAGAACCAAATATGGACCACTAGATAAAAAAATCAAAGGCTAAGATGCAAGGTGGCAATCTTGTAATTAATAGAAAACTCAATGGTATTTTTGGTATTTAAAAAATCAGTCAAGGGTATTATAGGGATTATAAAAAAGATCATTAAATCAAAATCCCAACAAATTAGCTGAATTAATGGAAATAGAGATTTTTTTATCTCTCTTCCCCATTCTTCGGTTCTTCCCCATTCTTCGAATCTTCCTAACCGTCTCTCAACATCTCGATATTTATTTCTTATACGTCGTCCTCCTCCCTTTTGCAGATCGGTGGCGACTAAAGAACCCTAGCAGATGAAATTCGAGATGGGGGAAGGAAGGGATGAGACCTGATTTGATCTATTGGTGGGTGATTTCAGAACCGAGAAAGGAGAGGCAGCGAGGGAAGGAAGGGATGAGACCTGATAGTCGAACATCAAGAGCGATGGCTACTGCCACCGCCATTAGCGAGGACAACCGGCGATGACAAGAAATTTCGACGACCAGGAATGGTCAGTTATGGTCCCAATGTGCGCGATTTCGTGACAGAAATTAGATGCGAGAAATAGAGATCGAGTCTTCAACTGGGTTCAAACAGCTATGTGTTTGATGTGATTTTCCGGCGACTAAAGCAACCAAATCGCCGACAGCTCAGGTACTGCTCGGGATGTACGATGCCGACCAGGTATTCCTCACACATCCTTGCCAGGCTATCATTATCTTCCTATATGTAAACAAGAAATGGAAATGGATCGATGTCCGAGATTCCTTTTGAGAGCTATATTTTCAAATTGATGTTTTTTTTACAGGAAGCATTTTCAAACTTTAGGCTGTCATTGAACATAAGAGTAACCTGCACATTGTGTGCATATTTGGTAAAGTTCCTAACCATTATCCACCTTCTATTCTCTTGGTTTATTTGTAGGCATTCAGTTTTTGATATTTGGTTAAGCTTATTTGTTAAAGCTACTAAGCTTTCTCTGTTTTCTTTTGTGCAGATTATGTGAGATGCATCATGATAAGCTACATTTACTCTTTTTCAAAAAGTTTTGTACAACTATTATCAAGATACCACTAATATGGATTAATTAGGTTTTACAATCAAGTTTTACAAGGAAAATAACTTTCATGTAACCTACTCCAGGTACTAATATGGATTTATCGAGTTGTTATAATTTTGATGTCAGATCATCTGTAATATTAAAATTTTATTCTCATACATGTCTTAAATTTGGTATTTTAATAGTAATTCGTATTCTCATAATAGTAATTTGTATTCTCATACTTTTAGATTCTTTTTAAATATCTACAACCTTGATAAGTACATATGTGCATAAAAGTATCAGCACTTGTGTAAAA
Organism: Cichorium intybus; assembly: GCA_023525715.1. Classification (NCBI taxonomy): domain Eukaryota; kingdom Viridiplantae; phylum Streptophyta; class Magnoliopsida; order Asterales; family Asteraceae; genus Cichorium; species Cichorium intybus. Next base: position 80,918,565 of record CM042015.1, read on the forward strand.
TGCATATATACATATGTTCAGATATGTATACACATGTGCATGTATTTGGTAGCATTTTATATGCATATACACATGTGCACGTGTTTGGTAGTATTTTATGAATTTTTTTTCATTTATACGAATGTGCATATGTGCATATACACATGTGCATGTGTTTGGTAGTATTTTATGATTTTTTTTTCATTTATACGAATGTGCATATGTGCATATACACATGCATTTTTATGAATGTGCATATTGTTATGTTTTTTAGAACAACGGAGATACACATGCTTTTGTATGAATGTGCATATTGTTTTGTAATCATAAATATAAGTACATTTGTATGTACATATACGCATGTGCATATGTGCACATGTGCATATGTGCACATGTGCATATGTGCATAGGTGTACATATTCATATATGTCTATTTGTTTGTGCACGCATGCATTTTTATAAATGCGTATGTGCACATATGCATATATGCCTATATATGCAAAAATAGATGTGCATGTGTTCATATGCGTATATGCATGCATGTATTTATTTTAATGTTTTTGATTATAAATGTATATTAATTTTTATTAATGTTATTGCAGATTTTGAAGAATTTTATCGAGCAAATTGAAGAAGTGAAAATCGAAAATTTGAGAAATGAAGATGACATTAAATTTCGTTGTATTTTTTTTTTTTATATTTTTTGTATGTAACGTTCAAAACAATGCTATATTATTGTTTCTATTAAGTTGGTAATATGATATCCAAATATTATGGAATACAAACATTGTTGTGTGTTTTTTACGAAATGTTATCAGATGTGTATGTATGCATCCCTGAAAATATAATGTAAAAAGTTAAAGATGCATTCTATTAAAAAAAAATACACATATCAGAAATCTCATTATGCATATATGCACCTGCATGCAAGTATATATATATATATATATATATATATATATATATATATATATATATATATATATATATATATATATATATATATATATATATATATATATATATATATATATATATATATATATATATATATATATATATATAATTTTGAAATCTGTTATTTTTTGTTTAAATATAAAATTTTTAACTTTTTCAAATTTTGAAAAATTTGACATTATATAAAAAAAAGAAAATTTCATTAATTATGAAATTTGAAATTTAAAATTTGAAATTGATTAGGCTTATTTTTAGGAACTGATAATATTGTTGCCAAAAATAAAAAAAAAAATCAAAATTAAATAGGATTTGTTAAATGATCATCAAGCCGTTTTTGATTTGGATAAGGATCTAATGGATGACATTGAGTTCTCAAGATCTCATGAATATTTGAGTTCTTAAAAGAGCTTTACATGCCACATGGCAATTTTCTAATGCCTTCTTTTGCTACGTGTCACATTCTTAGAAGCCTTCATATTGATTTTCCGCCCAAAGTATATCTAGATATTTGCGGTTCAGTTATACTCATATTTGAAATATGATTCCTATTTGTACACCATAAATTTTGGATTCATCCCCCAATAAACAAACACAGTGTTTCCTCAATTTCGTCTTTCCATTCTAAAAATCAAATGATCCAATTCATCGATTGAACCTTCAACTTTATTATTCATGTTCAAAATTTAAGCTTTCTAATCCCTGCTTTATCTCGATACACGCTTTGTTTACTGGGCTTCTCGACAAAGTAATGTTTCATCTGTGTGTTCATTAGAATCGTCTCTATCGTCTTACCGCTTATACGATTGCAACTCGACCTAATGAAGGAGATGGAGAAATCATACACCCAAACATTCATTCCAAAACCTTAATTTAATTCGGTAAGCATCAAGTTTGAACTTCACTGCCAATCATGGTTCTATATTTCCTCGATTTCTATTTTAGGTTTTACTTCTTCAAACAAGTGCGCCTCTCGATTTATTTTGAACTCTAACAAAAAACTGTAATGGAAATTATCAAACAGCCTCTTTTTGAGGGGATTGAAGATCATCTCATGGAGTTTTCCGAGGCCATGAGAAGTACGATTCCATTTCCGTCCTTGATAAGGTATTTAGAAGTACGATCATTTCGTGGAGTTTTCCGAGATCGTAAGTGAACAAGATCGTATCTACTTCCTTTTAGAGTTTCTTTATCTTTATGACCAAATGGAAAAATCGTCAATTTTAGGATCGTATTGGTCTGGAAAGTAGCTTATGATGAAGAAATGATTGGTAAATTTTAAAAACCTTTTCTTTACATTTTTTGTAATAATCGTTTGGCTGGAAACTACTCACCATCGGTCCTCAACTATTATGATCCACTGCCTCTGTTATGTTTCGACACAAGTACCCAGGCCAAAGCATGTTTGAAACATTTAAGATTGTTTACTTTGAGATAGTAAACCTGATAATGGAGCTCGAAAGCAACATCATGGTGATGGCATTAGGTCTGACCTAAATGTCCCTTTCCTCTTTCCCTCCCAAGTTACTTTTCTTGGATGATACACGCCTTACAGGCATATGCACACATATCCATATTATATATCTACACCCTTTTAGAACAATAGCTATCTTACATTATTACTTAAAATTCCCATTAGCCAAAGATTTGATGGTTTAAACAATTCTAAAATCACTGCAATCCTTTTATATTATACTTGAAAATATATCCAATAATAGAAGTAAAAATTGCTTTGATTTGACCAAAAATATTTAAGTTTGTGTACGCAAATTGTTTGATTACAATTAGTTGTAAACTTGTAATTATTGGTTTTGTTGTAGAAATGGCAGGTTGTGGAGATGGGAAATTGATGTTAAAGTAAAAAAAAACATATATGGCATCTAAAGAAGTAATTTGAGAATGTTAGGTCGTTTGCCTTCGGCCAATCGAGAATGATCCATTTATATAGATGAAACTAATCATGCATATTCGAGTAAAATTGTTGAATTGATAAATGTTGCTCTAGCACAAGATGCACTACAAGATCTTCGTGATATTATTACATCAGGTTGCTATAGTTAAATTTGGTTTCATATTAGTTAAAAGATGTAAAAGAAATAAATTAAGGTCAGATGGTATGCTACAGGAATAAAAGTATGTTAGGGTGCATTGGCAAGTTTTGGCTTGAACTATACCTGCAATGGGTCTTGAGCTTCACTTGGGCTAACCAGATCATCACTTGAACTAAATGATATATGGAGGCTTTAGGAAGATTTGAGCTCGAGAACACTTCATGTTAGAAAAAATCAAAGTAAAGACCGATCATAAGTGGACCAAATTGCTTTTGTGTACGAGGAACTAACAACTCAGTTTTTCAATAGTAATAAATACAAAGAAAAAGAGGACCACCGATGTTGATGGTAAATTACCACGTGGTCTTTTGTCGTTTGATTTGAACTTTGAAGTAGAGAAATTATATTTAGAGTAAATTACAGTTTTGGTCCCTGTGGTTGACAGTATTTTATAGTTACAGTCATCCTTTTAAAATTTCACGCTTAAGGTCCTCATGGCGACCAAAATCTTTCACTTTTGGTCCATTGGCCAATTAAAAGACTAATTTACCCTTTTTAATTTATTTTTCATTTTTTCTTTTAATGTATTATTTATTAAATTAAAGAAAAAGAAAAAAAAAAAAAAAAAAAAAAAACTCATTCTTATCTCCGTCTGTCTCTCTCAAGAACACCGTAAATGCGAGAATGATGTAATGGCAGTGGTGATTGTTTATCCTTTGGCGACGACAAAGCTACGCCATCCGAGTGACCATAGGAAGAAGATAGAAAGCCAATTCCAACGACCTCCTCGATTCCCCTCTTCTCCTTTCTTCTTCACACGTTTCTGCAGGAGGGGCAGCAAGGGAATAAGCATACAACTGTGAGTGACGAGATCTGCGAGAAGAGTACCAAATTTACAGTAAATCCCAGATCACTTTTCAAATTCTTCATTACCGGCCAAAGATTGAGATCAATAAATCATTCGTTTACTATGCAACTCCTGGAAATCGTGCTCCTGTTAGGTTGTCCCCGAAGTCTCTCCCCCCTCCCCGGTGCCCCACCGGCTCCGCTCCACGTCTCATCTTCTTCGTCACTACAATCCGCATATTCCACTGCACCAGATTGCTTCCCCAGCCTCTGTTAAAATACTAACGAGTTTGGACAGAATTCGTCAATTCGTCATCTCTTGACTACCCTATTATATATAACATCAATCAATATTCTTCCTATGGTTCAACTATCAATATTCGTCGTCATCTGTCGTTGTTGACGGAATGGGGGAAGGAGGCGATGTCGGAGAAGTTGCTTCTTCCTCTTTTACAAAACCCTTTCTATCAATCGATTTAAATATGCCACCACCGTTCGATGCGTTTGAGCTGGCCTTTCCCGCCGATGGTTGCGGGGTTCGGGTCTCAGGCTGCCAGAGGGGGGGTTCGATTTTTGCTAGTCGACTACCAAAATCGTTCCAAACGAAGTAAACCTGGGAGCCTGTTTTCTTAGGGAGATTTTTCAAATACAAAGCAAGAAGAGAAGGGAGCAAAAGGTTGATTAAAGGTGAAACATTGAAATCGTTGTGTAGTGTTTCTGGTGGATTCACGCTTGAAATCGGCTCAATACGATCAACCACAGAAACTATTAAAATCACCAAATTTCCGGTGGAATCGTTTATTATTAATTAATTAATTAATTAATTAATTAATATTTTAAAAGAAAAGGAAAAAGAAATTAAAAAGGGTAGTTTATATTTTGAGTAAATTACAATTTTGGTCCCTGTGGTTTGCTTGGAATTGTAGTTTTGGTCATCGTTTGAGATTTCCACGGTGAGTGTCCCTAAACTAGCATTTTTCTTACACTTTTGGTCCCTCTCCCGGTTACCGTCTTCTAGGTCTCCGTTAATAGCCACTTGTGCACCTCACGTGAGGGTATAATGGTACAATCGCTTAGGCTATGGCTTCAGAAGATATCTTCGGCTATGGAGCTTAAATGCAGTCTTGCAGGTCATCATCGCGTCAGTTCGCATGGCTCGATGACTATCGTTGAAGGCTTGCAGGTCATCATCGCGTAGGGTTTTCAGGTGATCGAGTGTGGAAGATTCGCGATGGTGAAGCTTCCGACGTTAAAGCAGGTACATGCATAGTGTTTGTTCATATGTATTACAATAACCTAAGCAATTTATTGTTTTGTAATTAATTGTTTCGTGCGTCTTTTCATCTGTCGAACTCCTTTTGCTATATATTGAACGCTAATCTTTCAGCCTTTCCCCATTACAAACAATCACTTTACCTGCAGTCATCTTATTACCTGCAAACACTTCTTCTAATCTGCCACTTCTTCTAATCGACGCGATGAAGGGGAAAGATCTCGACGCGATGCTCAAACTGCTCATCAACAAGACAGAAAATAACAAAAGGTTTATCAAAGAGCTGGAAACAATTATGGAAGCAGATTACCAACTGCGGAAAGAGCTTTTCGAAGATCAAAACACAAGACCATCCTACATGAACTATGTTCTAGCCGAAGAAACAATGAAGGAAAGTAAGGCCGCTTATGTGCAGATGTTCAACCATATCTACGACATGCAGCGACTCTTGGAAAGGGAAGTGGACACGTATAAAGGAAAACGCAAGCTCATCGAATACGAGTTTGGATCCGATAAGTAGTGGTCAAGAAGACGAAGGGGTATGAAGGTAGCAATGGCATGTTTAGGTGTTTAGCTAGTGTGATAATGTTTGTTTTTCTGTTTCAATCTTGGTATAAGCTGCATCACAGATGCAGTTTGTTTTGGACGAATTGTTATGGTATAATGTTTTGGACGAATTTTAAAACCATTTTAAACACCTAATGATCGATTCGACATAATAGTATAGCTCAAGTTTGCATAATAATAACTGCAAATAGAGTATAATAGAAAGTTCTTATTTGATTTCTCTAAACAATGCGAGATTGAGGAGCTATAAGGGACAAAGACCGTGTGTACTAACTTGTTTCCACCTTTCTCGCTGACTTGGTTGCCGAATTGAATATGACGGCCGGCGAAAATCCCACGCTGGACTCAGTGCCCTTCGATTGAGGAGCTATCAGTACCCTTCGAAGTGTTGCCTTCACCATTGATGCAGTCAGTGCCATTGCTGCACTCAGTGCCCTTCGATTCTTCCACGAGGTTGCGATGGTCACTTCGTTCCCGCAGTTACACACCACGATTATCGAACTCAAGTTTTTGCTCCGTCACTGAATCTGATCAAGTGGCAAAGATAGTTGTTTTTGTAGGGTTTATTATTTAGTTAGGAGACAGAGCTAAGCGATTGTACCATTATACCCTCACGTGAGGTGCACGAGTGGCTATTAACGGAGACCTAGAAGACGGTAACCGGGAGAGGGACCAAAAGTGTAAGAAAAATGCTAGTTTAGGGACCCTCACCGTGGAAATCTCAAACGATGACCAAGACTGCAATTCCAAGCAAACCACAAGGACCAAAATTGTAATTTACTCTTATATTTTTTACCTGGACAAGGGACCAAAAATGCAAGATTTTGGCCACCACAGGGACCATCAGTGTGAAATTTGAAAATGATGACTATTTATATAAATACGTGTCAACCACAGGGACCAAAAGTGTAATTTACTCTTATATTTATTCCTAGTTTGTATATCTACTTATCATTCTTTCTAGAGAAATTGTATTGGTTCCTAATTTTTGTTTCTAACTTTATTCCTAACCATTTGATAAGATGACAAGTGTAAAGTTTAATAAAATTAATAATATTTTAATCCACTTGTCATCATTTCAAATGGTTAGGAATAAAGTTAGGAATAAAAATTAGAAACCAATATAATTTCTCTTCTTTCTATATTAAATGGTGACAAGTATCATATTTAATAAAATTAACAATAATTTAGGACACTTGTCACAAATTTACATGGTACGAATGAAAGATAATAATGAATACAATTTCTCTTTGAAGTAATAGATTGACTTGTAATATTGACTTTTTTAGATTGTGGATTTATGACACAAAAATCTATTCACATACCTTTTTAGGGTCTACAATATATATAGTCTATCATTTATATAAAAAATATTAGTAAATTATAGTTTTGGTCCTGTATTTGACACATTTTTTCGGGTTGGGTCTACATTTCGTTTTTTCACTTACACGGTCCCGGTGGTTACATTTTCGCTACACTGGCGGTCCCTCATGGGGTTATCGTCTAATTTAATTCGTTAAGTGTATGTCAATTGTCTAAATTGCCCTCATGGACCAAAACAGTATTTGATGTAACATCATATACTTAGGTTCCATTTGTTACTACATTCTCTCATTGCAGTTCATCAGTCAAGCTACAATATTCCACCAACGAACCTGTAAACAAGAAGAGGAAAAGAAAAAAATCAAATCATTCATCGAATCCATGATGAAACAGTAATAACAAGCAATAAGAAATACATCAAAAACTAATCAACATATTAAAACAGAAAGAAACCGAAAGAATCAACCGAGAAGAAGCATGGAAGAAACAAGAAACCGAAAGGGCAAAATGGGAAGAACAATCCAGAAAACAAGAAATATCTTGCAGCCTAGACCTAATTTCCTTCATTCAAAACTCATTAGGCCAAAAGATGAATCCCACGAAAATCAAAATGAAGGAAACAATAAATCTGATGTGGGTAATGATCTAGATGTTTTGGTCCCTGAGGAAAATTTAGACAATTTACAAGCATTTAACTGATTAAATTAGATGGTAAATTAGATGGTAACACCAAGTTATCTAAAATAACGGTCAAGAGTTTCCTTTTATTAGATAATCATAATTACCAAAAATTGAGAAACCCTAGGGAGGCACCTCCTTATTTTCGCCAACTAAGGGTGGAGGCTAGGGTTTTCTCAAAAACCCTAGCATATTTTCGATTCCTTGCGACCAAGGATTAAATCCAATTAAATCCTTTTAATAGTTCAACTATTATAACAGTTCAACAAAAAATAGATCTAGCTCTGATACCACTGTTGGGTTTTAAGCAATTTATGAACAAAAATCACTTAAGTTCACATGCACCCTAAAGGATCTATGTTTTCATCTATTGAACCTATAACTATGAACAATATAAGAATCAAAATAAATTTCACAAGAAAACTAACCTTTTGATCCTTAGATCTCTTGGAAGCAAGCACCACATGTGTCGTGCCTCTAATGGCTCACACCCAAGAACTTGGCAAGGAAGAGAGCCAGAGAGAAGGGTTGGAGAACCCTTAGAATGGCGTGAATAATGGGGTGCCCAAGGCCTCTATTTATAGCTTCCAGGTGATAAGTAATAAGGAGTATAACTGTCTTATTTAAGATCCTGATATGATAAGGCTTTTATCAAATAAGGAGATCTACTTATCACTGCCATATACAGCCTTATTGTCACACCCCGATCCTTGGCGGAATCGATCAAGGCGTGATATATTGTTCAAAGTCTCATGAAAACTATTTTATAATATGATTAGATTCAATTAAGTACTAAGTATGCAAACAAGATCCACAACATACAAATACAAATCCAAATACAACAACATTTATTACATCAAATTTAAATAGTCTTGTGGGTTTCTAAGGTACACCCTACTTTTCATCAACTTCATTCTTCAAATCTGCATCATGGGTAAAAACAGGCCAATTACGAGAGTTGGTGAGTAATCTAGTTTTATTAAAGAAAATTGTGAGTTTGAATAATTTGAAATTTGTTTTCTTTTGAAGTTGGCAAGCAACTGTTATTGAGATAACAGTTTATAAATCAAAAATTGATTAACAAATGATAACAACAACAATAAGTCATCACCCTATATATACATATATATGTATATATATAGGATGGAGTATCTAATCATCATACACACTCAACCACGTGCAATCAATCAACTTAGCGTCCCAAGGCGGGGTGGTCAACCCAATAGCGCTATTATTGTCCATAACGTACCTCAAGAATACGGGCATAGTCATGGAGATTAGACTAAAAATGATAATGCACTACAAGTACATGTAGCGTAAACAAACAATAATTATACAAATAATGATTCACATATAAATGTCCCAACAATGTCTCAATGGTGAAAAAATAATAAAATGAAGTTGGAACATATTAAAACCACATGATACACCCCAAAAGTATTGAAAATTATAAAATATGGGGTAGATTACTCACATTAGTCCAATAAGGAATGCGCGTGTCGTACGATAGACAGTTCGAGTCAAAATATCGTAGAACCTAATATAATTAATAGTTTTGGCTTAGGAATCGATGAACGGGAATATAATATTAATAAAAATAATTAGACACATATTATTATATTAGATGAATTAACAATAATCCAAATTTTGTTTTGAATATTAATGTATTCATATGTTAAATGAATTTTAAATTGAATTAATTACTTTGCTTAATTAATTTATATTTTCACTTTAGGCAAGATTTTAATAATTTCTTATTAAAATAATAACTAGTCAAATTATAAGTATTTACAGATTTTATATATTATAAACAATTATTTATATGAAATAATCATTAAAAATGCATTTTTATATGCTTAGATATTAAGGAAAATGGTTTTAAATAAAAAACAGTAATGAAACATTCTGAAATTATCAGAAACTCATTATTTCATACAATAGTAATTACTGTAAAATTTTCATATTTTTCTTAACTGCTTTAGTATTTATTTAGTATTTTAATGATTAAACACCAACAAAATTCGGGAAAAATAATAAATGATTCCCAAAAATTCTGGAAAACTAACCATAGTTTTCTAACATTATATTGAGCCTACTGTAAATATTTTGGATATTTTGGACTATGGGAAGTATTTCTTATGTTTTTCATTATTAACTAATCAATAAAATCATAAATAATAGGAAAATATTAAGGGAAATTCATTAGACTTTTTATTTATGATTAAGATGTTATATATGATATTCTGATAAGGTTTTATAATTTTTGGACATGTGTAGCTATTTATTATCAATTTAAACCATTAAATAATCATTAAATCAGGAAAAATAAGCAAACATTCTTACAAAAATCTGTAATATTTGTCATGGAGTCTTTAAAATGTTAATAAGGTGCGAAAAATATAAAATCTAGTTTTTAACATACATAACGATATTTTGCAATTTATTTCTCTACAACAAAATAAAATACAAAATAAGCATCAAACAGTAATATAAATGCATGAAACTTTATAAATCCACTTTACTCAATATATGGGTTGTTCCACAATTTTACCATAATTTATTGACTGCAAAAAGTATTTTATGTGAATTATTGCCCCATTTTATTGCAATAATTATTGTAATTCAATAAAAATAAGTTATTTTCTGAAAATTTCCAGAACTTCTTATTTTTTTGATGGGATCCTGAGAAAAATCAGGTTTATGCATAAAATGAGTTTTAGATAGTTTGGTGGATTTAATTTGTTTCATTCATGAATTTGAGACTTTTAACAACATACCTTGATGAATGCTTCAAGAGGGATGAAGATTTGAGTATATTGGAGTGTTCTTGGTTGAAATATGAAGATTTCTAGGAGGAATTTCGAGATTGAGAGTGAGAGAAAGAATAGATATGGTTTGAGTGGTGATAATAATAATGTGTTGGGAGAAAAATGAAAGGAAAGATGATGGGAGGTGTGAGTGGGAGACAATGGGAATAAACTTTTACTTTTGGTGGTCTTCATAATTTTCCACTAACACAAGCATCTTTTATATAATATATTAATTAATATAAGAGTTTTATAAAATTTAATGTAGAGTTTATAAAAATAGAGTTTTATAAAAGATAGGTTATTATTTGATTATAGCAATCTACTTTGATTTGAAGTTTAATTATAGCATTCAAGTTTGATTATTTTAATTTAATTAGAGCATCATACTTTGATTTGATTTTAATATGGTATCATAATTTAATTTGATTATAGTTATAACGTTATACTATGCTATATTGCTATTAACGTCAATTTATATCGTAGTGTAAGGGTTTTGATCCTATTAGCATCGAGAAATCTCGAGTAGGGTTTATTAAATTTCCAGTTGGGTTGGGTTGACCCGAATCCATTTTAGGCGGATGTCACACTAATGGGCTGAGAAATCCACAAGGCTCCAAGCCTTGGATTTCGTCCAACCCATTAGGGTTTCCAGGTTATCCATTGCCCAACTATTGAATAATTACAATTCAGCCCCTACACCTTTAATTAATCCAATTAATCCCAAAAGTAATTCTAATTAATTTCTGACCAATTATAAATTAAATAATACGATTTTTATTTAATATATTATTCTCATAATATATTAATAAATCATGTATTCCTCTTTTCTGATTAATATATTATCTCCATAATATATCAATCTTTCTCTCTATATGCAATCTTGTCCTCTGCCAGGTAATGAGGGCAACCCAAAAGGACTGTGCTGCCATCAATTCAAACATATGTATCAATTATAGTTATGCCTTAGACACCTTAATCCAACAAACTGATCCCTCCCTCTCCTTTTATCTCAGCCCATAAAACCAAAAATATTAGTTTAAATGTTTCAATTAGATTCCTTTTCAATTTCCTTTTTCTCACTCGACGCAAACCTAACGAGTCGTCATCGCCCATTCTGCTTCTGTTTCACCTCCACCATTCCTCATCGTCGATTTTGCTTCACCTCCACCATTATCACTGCGGATTCTACTGTGAACGATCCTAGCTCAAGTACTCTGCTGCAGCGTTGTGATAGCAAACACTCTGATCTCTCAACTGTTTTTCCTTCAATCACTCGGTTTTTTTCCTCTTATTTCGTTGCTGCACCTTTCGACATCTGGCATCGATGGCTTGGCCACTTGGGCAGTTCTATCCTTAGATTTCTTCAGCTATGAAACATTATTTCATGTTATAGCCAACCTTCATCTTGATGTCATGCTTCCCAGTTTGAAAACATTTTCGTTTACCTTTTGCTTCGTCTTCCTCTAGAACAAGTTGAGTCTTTGAACTAATCAACTTTGACCACTAGACTTCCCCAGTCATGAGTCTGAGTAGATTCAAGTATTATGTTCTTTCTTGGATAAATTCTCACATTTATGGGTTTTTTATTTGCATGTTAAATCATATGTGTTTTCTAATTTTATAAAATTTTGCTCTTATCTATTAAATCAATATAAATTTGATATACAACATTTTCAATGTGGTAATGGTCGTGAATTCAATAATAAACCACTTCTTGGCTTTTTTACAAAGATAATTGAATCAAAATTTGCTTTTCTTGTCCTTACACGTAACAACAAAATGGCAAAGTTGAACATATTATATGCACCGTAAATAACATCCTTCGTACATCTCTTATTCAAGATTCTCTTCCTTTCAAATTCTAGGTCAAAGCATTACATTTTGCAGTTCACACCATGGATCTTCTTCCTGCCACTACCCTCAAGTATCACACTCCGTTTGAAATACTTTTTGGGTTCTCTTTGTGCTACACTCATTTGCATGTTTTTGGATGTGCATGCTATCCTAACACTGCCTTCACATTTGTGCACAAACTTACACCTCAATCTTCTCCTTGTGTCTACCTTGGTACCTCTTCTGATCACCGTGTTTACCAATTCCTTGATCTTATCACTCAGCACGTAATCAACTCTCGTCATGTCACATTTGATGAAAATCACTTTCTAGCAGACGAAGTGTTTCTTGCATTAACTAGGCCCTTACTCTAAATTTCACTCCACCTTTCCTTCCGCTGCATATGACTCATTTATCCCAGATAATGACCCATCCCCAGGAGTGGTGATCCGATCTCTAGCAAAGCAAATCTCCGATCCCTCTATCACCTTTGATGTTTCACCTATCCCTCGCTCCACGACACTAACCATGTGTGATCCCAAATGATGTGCTTCCATGGATGTTGAGAAGACCGCATTGTAATCCAATCATGTCTAAGAACTTCTACCAAAACCCCCTACGGCCAACATTGTTGGTTGTCATTGGCTTTACCCTCATAAGTTTGACAACACTCGTCGCCTTGACTGCTACAATAGTCGTCTTGTTTCCCTATGATTCTTTCAACAGTCGGGTTTGGACTTTGATGACACTTTCAATCTTGTCATCAAACCAGCAACCATTCGTATTGTCCTCAGTATCTCCATCTCCAAAAACTGGCCCATTCATCAAGTTGATGTCAAAAATGCATTTCTTCGCATTGATTGAAGCCATCTACCTGCACCAACCACCTAGCTATGTTAACCATCAATTCCCTGATCATGTGTATCGTCTACGAAAGACACCTTATAGTCTTAAACATGCTTCTCATGCGTGGTACCAGTGCTTCATTGTTTACCTATCCTCCTTAGGAATTCTTAGCAGCAAGTTCGACAACTTTCTCTTTACCTTACATCGCGATTTCGATACCATTTACCTCCTTCTCTATATAGATGATATTATTCTTACTGTCTTTTATTCTTTTCTTATCTCCAATGTTATCTCTCAACTTTCATATTAGTTTCCCATGTTTGATATGTGCCTTATCTTTTTTTTCGCCTTAGCATTATTGTGTCTCGTCATACGTCATGTCTCTTTCTCTCTCAAACTGCTTTTACTCAGGAAATTCTCACATTTTCTTTATGTGGCCATGTGTAATCCATGTAGCACTTTGGCTGCTACAAAATACAAGCTCTCCATAGTGGTGAGTCGGTTTTCGATCTGACATTATACTGAAGTCTTGCTGGAGCTCTTCCGTATCCAAGCTTTACTCATCGTGATAAGGCTTATGAAGTCCAACGGGTTTGTATTTTCATGCATGAACTGTGTGTTCCATATTTCTTGGTTCTCAACTATATTCTCTAGTACCTTAAGGATACCATTATGCATCGCCTTCATATTCGTCCGCTCGCTATTGATTGATTGGTTTCGTATTCTGATGTTGATTGGCCTAGTTGCCCTTATACTTGTCGGTCTTCTTTTGGTTTCTGTGTTTATCTTGGTGATAGTCTTATCTTTTGGCATGTCGTTTCTCGCTCTAGCATCGAAGTCCGGTGTTAGGGGGTAGCTAATGTAGTTGTTGAAATTGATTGGCTTTAGAGTCTTATTCTCAAGTTATATTGTCATTTGTCATGTGCAACTGCTGTCTTTTGTGATAATGTTAGAGGGTGTTTAGGATTGAGTTTCAAAATTACTTATTGACTTATTAGCTTTTCAAAAAGCTAATAATTCAAAAACATAAGGCTATAAGCTAATCCAAAAACATTTTTAAAAAACAACTTATCAACTTAGAGGTTTTTTGTCACCACACAAGATAATCTAAACACTTTTTAAAAGCTTATTTTTAAAAAGTCATAAGCTAATAAACATTTTTTCCAAAAAATAAGTGCTTATTGACATAAATAAGAATTAGCTTTCAACCAAGTTCGGCATCAAAGAACCAAGAAAAGAACCAAGAATATAGAAATAGAGTTACAATTTTTTTAGGTAGCGTGTTGCGATTGATCATGTGCGCATTCTACAAGTCCCATCCGCATATCAGTATATGCGCTGATATTTTTACAAATGGTCTATATATACAATTGTTCCTTGTTTTCAAAATTATTTAAAATTCGAGACCCTCGTATTCCAACTATGTGATTGTGTTAGACTATATTTTTATGTTTTACCTGTTTATGTATACCCTTGTATAGTTTAGGAATCCTATTGTAACTAGGATCACCATATATTGTTATCTATAGGGGTGGCAAAAGGCGACACGACACGACAAGACAAAAATACACGACACGAAACGAAATTGGGACGAAATCGAAATTGGAATTCGTGTTCGTGTCGTGTTCGTGTCATGAATAAAAAACCCGACTTCGTGTTGTGTCGTGTTCGTGTTCAAAATCACACACGATAATAACACGATAATTATTTAGATAATTTTTTGATGTTATTATTTTGAAGCATTATAGTACCATTTTATGTTATGCTTATCGTGTTGTCGTGTTTTTCATCGTGTTTTCGTGTTTTTCGTTTTGTCGTATATTAATTTATGGATGATATTATGAAAAATGGCTATTTTATGTTTTTTGTCGTGTTTTCGGGTTTTTCGTGTTTTAATTTAGTCGTGTTCGTGTTAGCAAAAAAAAGCACGACATCGTGTCGTTTCGTGTTCGGGTTAAGAAAAACAAATTCGTGTCGTGTCGTGTTAGACGAATACACGAAACGATTGCCCGCTTTGCCACTCCTAGTTATCTATACGGGGTTTTCCACATATTCCGACAGTATAATTTTGAATATTTATATTGGTGAAAAACATATGCCATCCATCACACTAACTTAAAAACTCTCACAAAAGCTTGTATATTTACAAGCTCCCTGTAAAAAAATGTGTTCTGAATAAACTCCCAAAATACTTTTTTCAACATTCAAGAGTTTTTGAAAAAACTTCTATTAATACTGTTGGTGCAAACCCATTATAAACTTAAAAAAACGGTCTTAACTCCTATAAAAAATTAGACAAACAAATTAAACATGTCATTTACGTGTGTATGATCAAATCATCAAATAATTTAAAATAACAAACGGTTTATGCAGTTGCAGACCGCCATACATATAAAGCTCATTGATGCTTTGTTCGTAGAGACTGTATACGAGCAGCTAGAGAATCGTATTCAGGAAGCTTTGGATGAACATGACTTGGTTTCTTCACTTCATTTGCTTCAAGTGAAGTTTGTGAGCTCAGATTCGATTTCGATGTTTTTGGTGGTTGTTCAGAAACCCTTTTAGTCGGAGATTCATTCGTAGAATGATTTACACTTGAAATTACCGTTTTGCCCCCAGGCTCAACATAACCCTTCGTCCTGCGAGACAGCTCGGTAGGCTTCCGTTTTGGAGCCGGTACAACCTCTTCATCGGAATCAGCATCTCCGGCATCATTGAAGAAAACATCCGGCGGTGCAAATCGTGATCTATTTTTAACGAATTTGTCATCGTGATCGTCTGATTCCGATTCCGAACTTGACATAGAAACACTCGATTCTCTCTTTTCCGTTCTACTTACTCTTGAATTGAAAGAACTCGGTTTAGATGCCTTGTCGTTGTCGCCCAACTTTTTTGACGAAGGTGAGGAATCAGCGACTCCGGTCTTCATGTACGGCGGGTAGTTACCACCGCCTTTGTTCCGACGGCCACCTGTCAATGTCCGAAACTTTATCTCGTTCCCGATCTCCAAATCGCTACTTGTTTTCACAAATTTCGGTTCTCTGTCTTCTTTCTTCGATTCGTGAACAATTGTTGAATCAATTTCAACTAAATCATTCAACTCGATTCGAGTTTTCCTAGGGTTTTGAGCTTTTTGTTCGTCCTGTTTATCGCGTTTATTATTTCTAGGGCTCGAAACGCGCGTATTTTCAATTGGACGAGTAAATTCTTCTCTACCTGGAGACGGGAAAAACGACTTCGCATCCAATTCATCGTAGTCAAATCCTGTATCGAATTTAGGGTTTTCATCATCATCGGAGTCGCTTTCTTCATCTCTAGAACGGTTTCCTTGGTCAACGAAAGTTCGTTGACCAAGTTTTTGTTGATTGGAATGTGAACCAGATGAACTAATACTCGATTGCTTTCTGATAACTTCTTTAGTAGCTTTTGGTGAATCTGTTTGTGGATTTTGTATTTTTTGGTTTCTGTTATTGAAGGAGTTATGATATGAGTCTTTGAAATGATGTTGACCATGAACTTCTGAAGTAGTTGAACCGTGAGGTTTTTTATCCGATTCGGTTGAATACTGTCGTTTAATCTTTGCTTGGTTTGAGAGTTGTGCTGCTGCTCTGGCAGCCATGCTGGCACGTTCTGCTGACTCAGCTGCTGCCTGTGCTGCTGATGTGGCATCTTTGAATTCCATGTTCCAGTTGTTCTCCCTACCCGATGAAGATTTTTTACTGTTGCTCTGAAACGAATGCCTCCTGTTCATCATCTCTGATTCCATTCCTGATTAAAAAATGAAACAAATTATTTTCTTTGATTAATGATTAAAAAGTTAAAATATGTATGTCGTAATGAATTTGTATACCTGAAGGATTCGTATCAATATTTTGAGAACCGAGTGTGTATCTTCTATTCTGTTGAGAGAAATCATCAGGTACATTCAGCTTTTCTTCATGGCTGTGTACATTTTGAACATTTGAAGTTTGGATCTTATGAGTATCAACATTCATAGTGTTCACTTTTTCAAAGTTCATGGCTCCATTCTAAAACACAAAACAAGTTTCAATCAGTTCTAAATGATAATTTAAAAAAATAATAAAAATTCAACTCACCAATAAATCATCCTTAGGTTTAGATTCTATCTCTTCAAATAAAGTTGGATCCCAATTCACATTGTGTTCTTTTGCTACAGCAGTTAACACCTTCATCTTTGTCTGTAAATCAGGTGCAACAGCAGATAACTTCTCAACCATCTGAAATTAAAACATTAATTAAAGTGAACGATATTAAGTTGTTTTATTGATGAAAGTGAATTGTAATTGAAATAAGTCAATAACATACCATGCGGTTTACACCACTCTCTGGACGCAATTCAAGAGCAGCAGAAACAAACTCTTTTCCATATTTTGCTGTGAAGTTTTTTCGAGCATCTACAAGTTCTGGTATGTCTGAACATCTAGGAGCTGCAAATATCACGCTTGTGATTGCTTCCTTCAGATCAATTGGGCAAGTTCTATGAAAAAATTCACCAAACGATTGTTTATTTGTGAATTCTACTACATTGAAGTGAAAATAATATCTGAGCTTACTTTTGTGATTCAATGATAGGCAAACGTGCTACAATGAGTTCACAATATATCTCGATCAAATCATACGCTGCAATCATCTTCTCTTCCCTAATTACATGCTCAACCTGTGCAAATTTTAAAATCAGCACATAGATCGCATAGTCCCGATTGATTCAACTGTAAAACACTGTTATTCCGTATGAAAAATTCTTCCGATTGCAATGATGAATACGAAGTAAAAATGTCAGATTAATCAGGATACTTACTCGAATTCTGGCAGTTCGGTCCTGTCCTGACTCCAATAATTGAGCTAATTCCCTCTTCATTTGATTAATTTGTATTACCTTCTTGTTCCTCATCAACTTGATTCGTGATGTCGCTAATTTTAACGACGTCTTGCTGCATCGATCAATGAACTCAAAGTCAACCCTCGGATAATTACACACATAGAGAGATTTTCGTAAACTAAAACCATAATATTACCATTTAGCGATCTTGAATCTCTTGTTAAGCATTGTAAGAAGCAACCTGCGGCTAATTCTTTGTAGAGTTTACTGTTGAATTGGCTATATACATGCGTTCAACCCTAAGCTTTAATTTCTGCAATTCGTAACGAATTGAACGTATCAATGAATGCAAAAATCAATAGCGGTAAAATTTTCAGGAATTTGAAGAATCCTAAATGTTGACTTCAATTGGAAGTTGGTGGATCGAAGGATCCAATACTTTTTGACAGAATTCTGGTGAAGCAATTTGCAAAAAGAAAAGTCAAACTATTAAACCTCAACGCTTTGGCCGAATATGCGTTAGGTAGTTGACGCCAATGCATATCTGGAACTTTATGAAAATTATTCCATCCAAAACGGCAGTTTTTGACTTAAATGTATAGATTTGCACACGTCAAACTCAAACGTATGAAATAATAATTTAGTTTTAATAAATTTCGTAATTTTGATGATACAGGTTATATATAATTATCTAAATTAAAGTTTAAAAAAATGAGAAATTATGAGAAAATAGCGATCGACTTTCTCTTTTTATCAATTTGGAAATATGCAATATGTTTACGATTATCTATCAATTACAACAATTTTCGATATGAAGAAATGTAACTGTTTACCATTTAATATTTATAAAACTTTTTTTTTTGATTATGTGCATTCAATCAACGACAATATGACAATAAACTACAAAATCACCAGTCAAACATGGGCCAATAATAGGTAAAGAAAGAAGACAAAGGCTTTCAAACCTCATACGTCTATACCTTCGCCATAACAATTTACCTTCTTGTTATTTGATCTATACACTTTTTTATTTCACTGTATTGTATGTTAAAATTTCTAATAATGAAGATTAAGTATTATAAATTATTAATCATTAAGGTGGACATTATATGCTTGATAAGTGGTATAGCTATTCGTAAAACCAGGGGCGGACCTATGTAGGAGCCCGGGTGTGCACGTGCACCCCTGAAATTTTACCACGTAATGTAAATTTTTTACAACATTTCAAGTCACTGAAGTTCCACATGAAGAAGATGACACATCGATGAACTAAGTTATCAAAATTTTTTCATGTTGATGACCAATAATATTGTTTTACTTTATGGTTTATGTATTTATTGTTAGGATTAAGAACGCTTCAATAAATTCAAACACGATAATAAAGATATGAATAACAAAATAACACAAAATTTATGTGGTTCACTTTATCTGTGTAATCAAGTTACATCTATTGTTGAACTAGATAGAGATTTTATTGATAATATTCAATACACAGTTTGCGATATGCATTAGAGTTACAATCAATGAGACGTATTTATACAGATCGTTTAACCTAATTTCTTATGGACATTAGCCTATGGGTCCATGACGTCACCGACATAAGATGACCCATGAACATAATTTGGTCGCCAAGAAAGTAGACAAATTGAGGTTATGCTTCTATTAAAGGTTCATCTTACTGCTCTCTGGATAGCAGCCTCTATTCTTGAAACTTAAGCTTCTATCTCAACCTCAACCTCTGTCCTCAATCGCGACCTTTTTCCTCGAGATCGAAGTCTCTACTTCTGGTTGAAGCTTCGCTTGTTAGAAGCCTCTCTACAAGTCAGAAACCTCTCTTCTAATTAGAAGCCTATATTCGATATTAGACTCCATATCTCAACAATCTCCTACTTGCAGACTGATCAACCAATCTTCTCTCATCCAAGCTTGTAACTCTTCTATAGATATAACATCCAACTTATTGTTGTTCCTCCAACTATATATACATAACCCATAATGCCTTTTCCCGAATCCACCCAACCCCCAAATCTACATTAGTGAAGCCTTCCAAGACAGTATTCTGCCTTTTGAAACATAAGGTTGCATCTGAGGTGCCTTTCAAGTAATGTAGCAGCCACTTGAGTCCTTCCCAATACTCTATTCTTGGATTTGACATGAATCTACTAACGACTCCCACTGTATGAGCAATGTATTAAAACTTTGATTCAAGATATATTCGACCTCATCCCATTGATGTTATTACCACTTTGGTTTCCCTTACCTTCTCTTACTCATTGTATTTTCCACGGATTCTATGAACCATACTACTTCAATTTTACAATGAGACACGTGAGATGAAAAAAGATATATAAATGTATTTATAATATTAATACATTATATAATTTTACAGTTGTATTAGTAGTTGTAGGTTTCTTGGCAAATATCCCAAGTAAGTTTAACACTTTTAAGAGCATACCTTCAATGGTTCAACACCTGGTTCATACTATACAATTCTGTAAAAGTGATTGCAATATGTAGGATAAAACATTTTATTATATCATTCGAAACAGTTGTACTTAATAATTTTGAATCCAATATGGGCTTATCCTATTTACACATTAAAGTAGATTTTGTAGAGAATTCTTGAAGTCTATATTTTAAAGTTGAGATTCGTGTCCATATATATATATATATATATATATATATATATATATATATATATATATATATATATATATATATATGTATGTATGTATGTATGTATGTATGTATGTATGTATGTATGTATGTATGTATGTATGTATGTATGTATGTATGTATGTATGTATGTATGTATATATATATATATATATATATATATATATATATATATATATATATATATATATAGGGGAAGGTTAAAATGAGAACATTTATTAAACTGAGAACATGAGAACAAATCTAGACCATGTAATTTTAAAAAACGCGCTCATGGGTTTTTTTAAAATATTTACGACAAGAGGTGGTTTTGATATTTTATCTAAAAATTATCGTGCAACTATCCCTAACCTTACAATGAAATCGAGTCCGTCTTCTCCCACCTGGAAATCGAGTTTGATTCGAAGGTAAAGGTATCGATTCCAGTTAAAGGCTTCGTGATTGCAGGCTCATGTTTGATTCGAAGCTAAAGGTATCGTGATTGCAGGTTCCGATTAGAAGTCTGGTCTTTGATTCAAATGCGATTCCAGATACGAATCGCCGATAAGTCATCACCATATCACATATCTGCTCGAGGCTTTGTTGCCTGAGGGGCTTCGATCGGTATGTTTCACTCAAATCGCTGTTTAATTGATTAATATATATCATCTAAGTCAAAACTCGTTGTTTTTTAAGCGATTTTGTCTCTATGCCATTGACGTTCAGCTGAATTAACGTTTATTTGAGCTTATTACACTCGAAAACTGCTTGAATTCTGCTTATTGTATATTCCTTGGTTTATTGGATCACCGCGTAGGGATTTTGACTTTTACAATTGAGATTTTGGGGTTGAGTACAACAAAGAAGTGTTTTGTGATAGTATTGTTATACATCTTCATTGGTTTGCCTTTTCAGATCTGGCCATGATCTTAGCTTCGATTTCCCAAGCCAAATTCAAACAACACTATATGAGGTATCTTAATTTCTATCTCTACTTGTTCACAGGTTTGCTTGTACATCAGTTAGAACCTCAAAAGAAGCAAAAGCTTTCATGCCCACCAAGTGTTTGTCGATTTGCCACAATAGCTATACACAAGTCAAAAACTCCCAACTTTCAATAAAATCAAAAATAACTTGAATCCAGAGAACACAAAAAGAGTTTCGTATTCATTTTCTTAGCAATGGTTTTGTTAATCTGTCAATAAGAATTTTATTTTCTATGAAATAAAATTCCATTGGTGTAATTTTTTTGTTACCATTTTTTTGAACTTTTCTATACAAATTTGCTTGCTACACATTGACACGCCTAGGTCGTCGTGCGGTCAAAAATAAGAAAAACCTAACACACACACTAGCACAGTGGTAGTCAGGGTCGATCCGCAGGAGCTACGTGGTTAGACCAGATGACAGATTACCAACTATAGTGTCACGCTATAGTCGGAGGACTTCAGTTTCCAAACCCTTGCTATTAAACTCAGAAATTCTAAACTAAATAATCCCAAAACAAGCATAGACTAAGCTAAGTTTCAAACCAAACCTAGTTACATTCTGAAATCAAAAGTGCATCTCTAATTCAAAAGTAAACAAGGCATCCAGACAATCCAAACATAAACCAAAACAAGGCACAAACTAAACCAATAACTAAGGTCCAATGAGACAGTCACTGGCTAAAGTTCAAACCTAAAAAGCTAACCTAATTGGCTACTGAAATCAACGAAGGAAAACAGTCCAACAAGGTCCAATCAAACATCCAATCACAATCAAAACACAATCCAAGCATTCAAAACCAATAACAAGCATCAAAACACCGAAAAACCAATATTACTTGTAACCAAATGATTATTATAAACTCAAAACGAATTCCAATCATCCAATACAGTAACAAAGGCTGAAAAACAGTAGCTAAAATGCTCAAGGTCAGTGGTTGTCACTCCAAAGACCCTAGCCACTAATGCTAACTATTGAACTAAAAAGAAATTAAACATAAAAACCTGAAATGCCAAAAGGTGATTGCTGAAAACGAATTCTTGGAGTCAAAGAGCCTCTACAGTCGATTTTCCACCGGGTCTTTGCTAGGGGTTTCGGCTGTAAATGGCTCTATTTATAGTTGAAATTTTCCGCAGCCGCGCCGCACAATTAAGTAAACCGCGGCGCGCGTAGAGTTTTATCCCCGTTTCTTCGGACTTTGAATTTATTCCACCGCCTTGAATCCGCGTCGCGCCTTCTTGATTCCCGCGGCGCGCGTACGTGTTTTCCTGATTTCTCCTTCTTCTCCAAACTTCCTCCAATTTGTACGCTTTTGGTCCCTGTTTTCATTATTTTCTTCCAAACAAGTACTGGCACGAAAAGTGAGAATACCACGATATATATGATATAATTTCACTAAGAATACGGCTCAACAACAACTAAAATATGTAATATCACTAGGCGTTGTCACACGTTGTGTTTCTGATTCGCTTCAATTGCATGACTTACATATTTCCAGGTTTATCTCCGATTTGAGTGTTTTGTTCAATTTGACTCGTATAATGAAATTGGCTTTAAAATATTGGCTCGATTTGTAATTAGTCTGATTGCAAGCTCGTGGTTTGATTTGTAAAAGTTTTAAAAAAATTTCGACTTGACATTTGGCGAACCTGCATTCTTCTTGTGTTGTTTTTTTAATTAATGTGTTGAGGATAATGAAACTGGAGAATAGCCGGGAAATGAATGAATAATAAAATTGGGTAAAATCATATTACATTCCATATTGAGGATAATGAAACATATCTTGTTCACACGTGATATGTTTTTACTTCAATCACATGTGATTAAACCTTGTTATTAAGCGCTCAATTATATATGATTCTGAAATCTTGTTCACATGTGATATGTTTTCTCTTCAATCACATGTGATTAAACCTTGTTATTCACATATTCAAATGTAATTAAAAGATGTTATTTATATGCAAATATGTACATAATGATTTTTTTATGTTTAAATAAAATTTCATATTATATGTATTTAATCACATGTGATTAAACATTGTTGATCACATATGATTAAGCTATTCACATATGATAAAACCCTATTATTCACATGTGATTAAAACACGTTTTTCACATGTGAATATGTGCATACTGATTTTTTTATTTCTTAATAATTTATTCACATATGATTAAAACTTCTTACTCAAATGTAATTAGATCATGTTATTCAAATGTGATTAGAATTTGTTATTCACATGTGAATATGCTCAAATAGAAATTTTATTTTTAATAAATTTCCTTATTATATGTATTTAATCACTTGTGATTAAAACATGTTATTCATAAGTAAATATGTGCTTAATGAATTTTTTATTTTTAAATAGATTTTCTTATTATATGTATTAAATCATATGTGATTAAAATTGTTGATCACATATGGAGACACACTTTATGCACCTAAGGTGTTCAACAAAATGGCTAAAAGAAACTTTCGTCCAAATCCCGCCTACCAGTGGTCCTTGCACTCACTCCAACCTCAAAATACGCCACCAAACTCAACAAACCAGTCTCACACCCCTATCCTCTGTCATGTCGAAGTCCAAGGAGCTGTAGGCTTGTTCAGGTACCATTAAGCGCTTAATCATATATGATTCTGAAATCATGTTCACATTTGATATGTTTTTTCTTCAATCACATGTGATTAAACCTTGTTATTCACATGTGATTAAAACATGTTATTTATATGAAAATATGTACATAATGATTTTTTTAATGTTCAAATAAATTTTCTTATTATATGTATTTAATCACATGTGATTAAACATTCCTAATCACATATGATTAAGCTAATCACATGTGATAAAACCCTATTATTCACATGTGATTATAACCGTGTTATTCACATATAATTAAGTTATTCACATGTTATTCATATGTAAATATGTACATAACAAATTTTTTATTTTTAAATAAATTTCCTATCATATGTATTTAATCACATGCGATTAAACATTGTTATTCACATATAATTGAACTATTCACATATGATTAAACCTTATTATTCATATCTGATTAAAAGTCTATCATTCACTAGTGAATATGCACATGTGAATGGTGGGTTTGGGGTGGATCGGGAGTGAGTGGTAAAACATTAAAAAAAATTTGGTGTGCGATGTGATGGTAGGGTAGGGGTGGGGGTGGTAGGGGTAAGGTAGGATGGGGTGCTGGTTGGTCGGGTGGGGTGGGTTATGGTAGGGTGGATCGGGAGTGAGTGATAAAAAATTTAGTGGACAGGGTGATGGTACGGTAGGGATGTGGGTAGTAGGGGTAGGGTACGGGGGTGTGGTGGGTAGGTTGGGTGGGTGCTGGTTAGTGAGGTGAAGCGGGAGTGAGTGAAAAAAAATTGGTGGGGGTGGGTAGGGTAGGGTGGGTGCTGGTGGGTTGGTGGTAAAAAATTAAGTTTTTTGTGGTGGGGCGGGGTAGGTGGGTAAGGTGAGGTAGGGTGGGTAGGGTAGGGTGGGTGCTGGTGGGTGGGACGGAACGGGATTGGGTGGTAAAAAAATTAAAAAAATTTTGGTGGCGGGATAGGGTAGGGTGACGTGGGGTGGGTAAGTTAGGATGGGTGCTGGTGGGTGGGGTGGAGCGGGACTGGGTGGTAAAATATTAAAAAATTTATTGTTTTTAGTGGACGAGGTAGGGTGGGGTGGGGTGGGTGGGGTAGGGTGGGTGTGGGTGGGGTGGGTAGGGTAGGGTGGGTGCTGGTGGGTGGGGTGTAGCGGGTGTGGATGGTAAAAAAAATATTTTTTTTGGTTAGCGGGGTAGGGTATGGTAAGGTGGGTGCTGGTGGGTGGGGTGGAGCGGAATTGGGTGGTAAAAAAAATTAAATTTTTTTTTGGTGGGCGGGGAGGGTGTGGTAGGGTATGGGTGGCGTGGGGTGGGTAGGGTAGGGTGGGTGGGATGGAGCGGGAGTGGTCGGTAAAAAATAAATTTTTTTGGTGGGCGGGGGGGGGGGGGGTGGTAGGGTAGGGTGGGGTGGAGCGGGAGTGGCTCCAGTAAGATAGAGATGGGTGGTAGTTGAGGAGTAGAAGTTTGGTGGTGGTTGCGGTGGAAGGGGGCAGATGTGGGCCTCTTATAAAATTGTGTGGCTTATATTTGTTCTCATGTTCTCAATATCAATATTATTGAAATTGTTCTCATTTGAACCTTTATATATATATATATATATATATAGAGTTAGTATTAAATGAAATTCTTAAGTATTGTGTTATTGTAAGACTCAATCTGGGCCATTAGATGATTATAATCAAGGGCTGTAAAAAAAAACCGTTTTTAAAATAAAAAACTTTTCATGCGCGTGTTTCTGATTGACAACCCACGATTAAGGGTAAAAAGGTAAAAATCCCCAAAATCCTTTTCAACTGAATCTTCGATGCGCGACTTTGCGAAGCAGGCGTCGGATCCAATAGACCGGTGAAGGAGGCCGCCGAGCCATTGACAGAGGAGCGGTGAAGGAGTCCAAGGCCGGCGGGAAAGGGCTAGCGATCGGAGGAAGAAGAAACGATGGAAGCCGAGAGAAAAGGATAGAGAGAGAAAGTAGAGAGAAGGGACGCCTAATTTTCTCGATCATCGGATATCTTAATTTTTAGTTTGCGTGAATTGGCATTAATAAATGCAGGGGGTTCTTTATTCTGCAAAATTCTCATTCTCAGAGAATGAGTTCTTTCTTCTGCAACATTTTCATTCTCAGAGAATGGGTGCTAGTTTTCATTCTTCGAGAATATGTGCTAGTTTTCATTGGTTTGTGTTTTTTTTAAGTCCATTCTCTGAGAATGGGTGTTAGTTTTCTATTGGTCTGTGTTCTTCTAAGCCCATTCTAAGAGAATAGTACGTTTTTTTTGTCAAATAAGAGTTTGTGGGTTTTAAAATGAATTACAGTATCTTCGAATTCCTTGAGAATACATAAAATTTCTTGAACCATTTTTCAAAGAATGGACTTAATTGACAAAAAACGTACTATTCTCTTAGAATAGGCTTACCAAAACACAAACCAATAAAAAACCAACACACATTCTCATAGAATGGACTTATCAAAACACACACCAATAACAAACTAACACCCATTCTCAGAGAATGGACTTAACAAAACACAAAAATGGCTTTACCGTAACATTATTAGAAAATGAAACAAGAAGAATGGTTTTTAACATTCTTGGAGAATGAAACAAGAAGAAAGATTTTCACAGTAAAACAAGAAGAATAAGTTTTACAGTAAAGAAACAAAAATTTTTGCATGTTAAATCAATCTCACGTCTTCTTCTTTGCGATTCAATCCCTAATTGAGGCTCAATTTTTTTGCAGGCCGACGACCGACTGGATTTGCAGATCTCGTATATGAAATCGACCCCAAAGCTTTACAGATCGCTCTTTGATGAAGGCCACCGGAGGCGGCAAAGCCGCTGACCCTCGACGGTGGTGCAACCGGTTGAGGAAGACGACGATTCGGAGGTTCGAGAGGCGAAGGCCGAGTTCGGTATCCGAGAGGCAGAGGCCGATTTCTAGGTTTCATTCCGATCATGCCCTTCTGCAATCGATTTTATCTGGAAGGGGATGAGATCGGACATTAGGTTGAAGACGATGATTGTGTGCGTGAGAGAAGGAGATAGAAGGGGAAAATACCGATCGTATCCTTGAAACATAAATGGACGTGATTCGGTCCTACGATCGCACAGTATTTAGGATCCGTATTTGATCCTACATCTATATATATATATATATATATATATATATATATATATATATATATATATATATATATATATATATATATATATATATATATATATATATATATATATATATATATATATATATATATATATATATATATATATATATATAATGCACCTCGACAGAACTTATTTAGTCTGCAAAAACAACCCCATCTACTTATAGTAAACTACATTAAATTTTACTTGTAATAACAAGCTATTTTGCAGTAAAAATAGCATTGTACTTTACATAAGTCCTTAATCATAGTAATGTTTTAGGTGATTGGTTGTTTTAATTATTCATCCAAGATTGTTGCAACTAGAAGCGTGTTTATTGAGAAGAAACTCATAAGGGGTTGTGGGAAAGTTAGACACATTGAAGACATGGTGGTTGATTCGACTGCCCAAAGGATTGCAATTAGGGAAGAAAGTTGTGGACTTTCTTGCGGATCATGCTTGTTCCACGGGTTGTTACAAAGTGATTCTTGATATTAGTGTTGATAACAACACTTTTTATGAGAAATATGGATCTAAAGAGAAAGAAATCCATATGGTCACGTATATTGTTTAATTAATAACTAGTGGGGATCCGTGCTACGCACGGGTTGGGTCAGCTCGGTGGGTGTCCAGGCTCGTTGAGTGGATCGGAGTGTGTCAGGGCGCTTTCTTTTCGCGGATCTTGAAGCCAATTTCTAGATAATGCAATCCTGTCAAAGATAAATAGGACAAAATTGACACAAATGTTTAGCTTTTTTTTTACCAATTTACGCAATAATGTCTCAGTTTTTCCAAATTTATGCAGCAATGTTTCATTATGTAACAATTCATGTAAAATAAACTCACTTTTTACCAATTTATGCAAAAATGTATAGTGTTTTTTACGAATTTACGCAACAATGTTTCACTTTTTCCCAATTTATGCAACAATGTTTATTTCGTAACAACTGTTGTAAAAATAAACTTTCATTTTTTACCAATTTATGCAACCGACATGAATTCGTTACAAAATGTAACCATATAATACAACATTTACCTGCGTTTTCCCGATTCGTCGGTTTCAAACATCATCCCGAACCTCATTCCGACGGAAAGCTGTGTTCCGAATACCGACTTCTGGTATCTCGTCAAAGGAATGACGAATTCCGACGGACATGCCCTAAATGAATTGAAAGATTAGCTAAATAACAAAGTGGTTTTAACTTTTGACTATTGAAAATATACTCGAGTGTTTTAACTCTTAATCATATAAGACATGCTACCTTGGATTATAGAATATTGTAAAGGGACTCCGATTCGCGGCGGCGGCAAGGACTCCGATGTGCATGCTGTCAGCAGATAAAACAGATGATGGCAACGAAGTTTGTTGACGATTTGCTCGTCGCACTCCCAACAATAATTGTGATTTTTCATCCCTAAAAAATTAGATAAAATGTTAGAAGTTGTTGCTTATTTACCTAATGGACTTGATGGGAATAAGATTTGATTTGTTTCTTCTTGACTTAATAAGGAAAAAAACGACTAAAATAATGAAATAAGACTTACCATATTAAAGCCTAACTTATTATAATTTCGTCCTCGTTTATTTATTTATTTTTTCAGTTCAATTTCCCCAAGTGTGACGTCATTTTCTTGATTTTTTTCCTTTTTGAAATTTTATGCCACTTATTTTACTAACTGGCGTTAAAGAGAAAAATACCCCTTCGAGTCATCATGTGCAGCAGCCAAGTTATTTTTTGTTTACTTTAAGTTATATGAAAGTACATTGCTATTTCTCGCACTTTAACATAACCCTGAATCCAGATCATTCACGTCTAATAGAGATCTTTGAACATGTGTGTTTAAAATTCAATGTGTTATTTAGAAAAATTATATTGAAACCCCATAACAAAGTTGTTTTGATGTTTATTAAGGTATGACCTAATTACTGATTCAAACAAAAGATATTCGAAAAGCATATAGAAACATGTAAATATTTTATAAACATATAAAAATAATAATAATAATAAGTTCAAGAGACTTCTTATCTCATTTCCACCACACATAAGAGACGCGCCAATGTAGGTGCAGTGTAAAATATTGTGACTTTATATCTGTCAACAATGTCCCAACAACGTCCACAATCTGTGTAATTAGGAACCTGCATGTAGCATTAAAAGGTCAAACACAAATAATAGCAACATACTTACATATATTTATTTATTATAGCATCATACTTTCTTTCCATCAATGTTCTTTGGAAAATCTAATCATATACAACAATAGTATCCAAACACAGAAACCTCATTGCTATAATAGGTAAATTTTCAAAGTATGTATGTCTCGATACAATACCGTAAGTGGTAGATCTTTCAAAATACAATGTCTTCATAAGAAATATATGGAAAATAAAAGAAAAATTAAAATGACCAACTTACCCCTTCATAAAGTATAACTGTTGCTCCATTAAGCAGAGGTCCATAAGTAACATAAGTGTGTCCAGTAATCCAACCACAATCAGCTGTACACCTATAATTTAGTAAAATTCATATCATCATTAGAGTACAGGTTGGAATTTATAAATATTCTTTTTTGTAACTATTTAACTGAATTAGTACCAATATATATAAGAATCTTTATAGTCAAATGCATATTTGAATGTTGTTGCAGTGTATATCATATAACCTCCTGTAGTATAGTATGCAGAACACCCTATCAAATGCACCACTATTTATTAATCATAAAATCTCAACCAAATATAAAAAAAATCAAATTTATTAAAAAAATTAAATACCTTCGGCTTTCCAGTGCTTACACTAGTATAAAGAAGAAAAAGTGGACCCTCTCACTCTGCATCTACCAACTCCACATCACACGTAGTAGAGCATTTAGGAACAACATCCTGCAAAAAAAAAAAAGTTAACGCACATGATCATATAATAATATCTTTGAAAATAAATAGTTTACAAATAATATTACTACCTACCACCAAACATCTCTTCCCTTTTTCCATTTAGTATCTTCTTTCTTCATGCCAGGTTCATTTTCGTATGTCAAGCATGAATATATTTTATCACATAGAATATCTAGTTTGTCGCCTAATGAAGCCTGATGACAAATTGTCAAATAAATGACAAATATACCCACGACCCACCTACAGATACTCCATTTTGAGATGATTCTAGAAGTGCAGCATGAACAATGTCTTTAAGATTGAGTACTTTTTCCCTCTTTTAACCACATTGAAAGTTACCACAGTCTTTGGTTTGCAATCCATGATTCTTTGAAAATGCGATTCTGAAGAGTATCCAACAAAAACAACCTGAAAGTCAAATGTAAATCAGTGTCATAATCATTAAATAAAATTATATAAACAGTAATTATACAAACCTGAAGATGTCGAATCGAACCCTAGGTTGATTGCAGCTCCGATGGGGGATGGAGGGTCTGTGAGGGTGAAGGAAGGTCGGTTTTTGAAGGATTAGGGTTTGGGAAGCCATTAGAGATACAGAAGAAGAAGATCGAGATGAAGCCATTATCGCACATCAAGTGGTCATCGATGTAAGCCTGCGACGACATCCTCTCCCGATTATCGCTGGATTTGGAGTTCTAGAATCGTGGGGAGAGGGGAAGAACATCGGGTTGAGTCGCTACGTCAAAAGGGAATGCGCTACTTGTATAATAAGATCCGAAAACAACGATTCACCCGAAATAGTGAGAACGGATCCACAAAGATCCGCGTGACACCAAAAAAAAAACAGGGCAAAAAAAAAACGTACATGAAGGAAGCATAAATGAGTAAAATGCTATAAATGACCTAATAAGAATAAAAACTGAAAGTAAAATGCTATAAATGAGTTGTTGCTCAAATCACAGTGCCTTAATAAGAAAGAGTTTAGAAGCATATGATATAATACAAAAACTAAATTGAAGTACATTGCTTATTCTTGCATTTAACTATTATTCAAAACTCTAACTTATCATTAAAATGACCAAAATAAAGAGCGACTTATCACAAAATGACCAATTTTGGTAAAAACTATCACAAAATTATATTTTTTCACTTTTCATTTCGTAAAGTAAGAACAATTTCATAAAATAGAAACAAACTCACAAAATAAAAACAATTTGGCAAAACGGAAACAAATTTGGAAATTACAAAAATGTAGTCGATTTTTTTTTTGAAATGGTCAAGGAAAAAAAATTCAAGAAGTAGTGGATAACCCTTGTTTAATACTAATTAAATAAACAGAAAAATACCATGAAAGTTAAAGTTGTGAAAATCACTTTTAAAAAACACAGATGCCACTAAGAGCTCACTCACCATAACTCATGGGTGCACCATATGGTCCCGCCTGCCTCCATGGCCAGGACCAGGTGAGCTTGTTGCATATAACCCCTAGGAGGCAGTGGGGGTTGGGGAGCCATTGGTGGCTGTATGTCAGCATGATTTTGTGGACCCTGCCAGTCACGATCATGGTGGTCCCGCCTGCCTCCATGGCCATTGTTAAGATAGGGATCTCCATCACCATGAGGATGAGTTCCAAAGTTATTCCTCCTCCTAGTTGATGAATGATCATTCATAGCATTCGAGTGGCCCATTAGTCTTGGAACAAAACTGTTGCCATTGTAGGGTGACTGCTCTCTTACAGAAGTATCCATCACAGCTGGTATAAAGCCACGGTATGGCATTTCATAGAGAGGGAAACGTGGCATTGGTGGTGGTGTTGGTGGCTGTGGTGGCGGAGGTGGTGGTCGGTTGTAGCCACCACCTGCACCTCCATCTCGTTTTGTTGGCCTTTGTCGGGTAGAGTGGCCATGGTTTTGATTAGAGTGGTGGTTAGCATTAGGTCTAACAGGTCTCTGTGGCTGTTGAGAAATTACAGGTGCCTGTAGAAAAACAAATAACCATGAACGATCAGTAAACTCAAAAACAATTGATTTTCTTCTGAATTTGGAAGTATAAGTATCGATTGTATGTAAAATAGAAGATTTACAGAGAAGATGTATTTGATTTTATAAGTTAAGAATCAAAAAACATTATGGAACCTGAGAGATAGCGACCGATCCATCAGATGTAGGTTTAGAAGATGACTCCGACGAGAACGACAGCGATTTCGGTAATGCTTTAGTCAGTTCCGAGAGCGCAGGCCAGGAAGCAGCGCCCATCACAGGCGTAGTACTACCCTCAACGACGCCGTTTGGCGAGGGTTTGTTCCAAGCCGACTTCTTTACACCAGTCGCATTGCCATTATTACTACCCTCAGTCACCTCCGGATGCGTCTCCACGACCGCCGCCGTCTACGGCTCCGTTACCGTCAACTTATCAGAAACCACAATGTTTGGCTCCGGCAAAACAGACGATGGCCATGCAGACGGAGAACACGGAGCGACAGGCTCTGGCTCACCTCCTCCACGAATGACTTGAGCCCAGGGCGAAAATGAAATCAAAACAATTGAAAAAGGAAGCAATACCAGAGCGTGACCGAGATTGACGGTGGTCGAGGCCATGATGGATTAAAAGATAAACCGAAAGAGAAAGAGATTACCGGTTAGGGCTCCTAATACTTGAAATTTGATCTTCCTCATCTGTGGGTTGTCTCATCGATTACGTGGGAGGCTGAAGCTGGCTTGGTGGTGCAGATCTAGGAGAAGAGAGTTCCGATGAGGCGTAGAAAGGAAAGGATCCGATGGCGGTGGATGTGAGGAGGGAGGAAGGTGTAGGAAGCGGTGGGAGAGGGTGTTGATGTAAAGCGGTGGGAGAGGGTCTTGATGTAAAGTGATACTATCCACGAAGCAAAAAAAAAACCAGTACGCAAACAAAAAAAGTTACACCGGATATACAAAATTACGGGAATTAAACAGATGTATAATTCAATGTTTATCATACAACTAGGATTTCTTAGGATTCCAATGTTGAATATTAGTTGAGGAGACCTATATAAAGTTACCTTCTTTGAATTATAGGTGTGGGTTGTGTTTTCATTCGTCTATAACTTTTTGTTAGAGGTGTTAATTCCGGTCCATTGTTATTCAAACAAGTCAATTTGTGTTTAATGTTGTTGGACGTAGCTGATTACTCGATAGACCACTTATATCATTGTGTTTTTATTTTTTTCTTTGCATCTCTACATAGCTAGATAATTGTGTTTGTGCGTGTTTTTCGTGCAAAGTGCTTAATCCCTAACATAAAATACCAAACAAACAATTAGGGAGCAAAATAGCACAATGCAGGTGGCACTAACCCATTTTATAATTATAAATTATAATGTTCAATAACTTTTATCGACAATGCTTTTGAAATTTGTATATTTTTTGTGAGCGACTAGGGGGACAAGCTAATCAGTTTCTTTAATAGACTTATCATAATTATATACTTTGTTTAATTTGCGTGGTTTTTGGTGTTCCGTGTTACGTTTTTTTTTGTCACGCCGGGTCAAGTGGATCCAGGTTGGATCCGTTTTCTCCCACCGACCCACGTATCGTTCCTCTTTAATACTCGTAAAAGGGAACGCATTACTTCCCCAAATCCACATCATATGAATCACATTAGGGCTCAATTCTCTTCCCTGAGGATCCAACACCACCAAAATCGGCTTCCTCCGGAAGTGCCACCTGTCTCCGATCAACCGTTTTCTTTCATTTGTGATCGACTTCTTTCGTGACAGACTCATTCAGCAGCCACGAAATTCGAACAAACCACCGTTATCTCTCTCTTTCAATCGCCGAGCATAACTTTCACACTTTTAGGTTTGGTTTCATATGATAGTTAGGTAATTCACTACTCAATATATGAGCAACAGGATTCACTAGTTTGTATTATTTGTGATGTAATAAACTTCTATCATGACGATAAATTTTTATTGATAACTTGTTTTCGGAACAACCTTTTTAACATGTGTTTCAAAAATAAATGATGTTATAAAATTTGTGGCCATACAAAAAGATTAATCGAAGGGTAGATGGCAACATTAATTTCTTACTTTAATCATGTCTCCGTACACTACTAGAAAATAGATTTTTTAATGAGACATGAATTATGACATAAAACTAGATTTTTGACATATAAAAACAATTATGACATAAAACTAGATTTTTGACATACAAAAACGTATGTTACGAAAAAAATGTCAATCTTTTAAAAATCTGAAGGTTTAATTTTTATGACATACATTTGGTCATCTTTTAATCTCATCAATCCCAACCCCAATATTGTAATTGATCCAAAGCTATCTGGGTTTCAAAATGACTTCGAACAATTTAGGGTTTAATCAGCATTTCAACTTCGCCCTACAATGGCTGACACAGACTCCGTCATCGCCATGGACTCAACTGTCACAGTAAACCCCCGGTTGAATCCCCTCCAGTCCGACGATGGACTGACGATCCTAAAGCTTCAACGGTTTCGTCCACCAACACAAATGAAGTGAACTTCGACTCTATCTCGATTAACGAGTCACAAAAATAAACAACTTCGACTCTATCTCGATTAACGAGTCACAAAAGGTAAACAACTTCGACTCTACCATGTTTCCGTTCGTTGTTAATGTTTTCCGTTTTCATAACATATTTGATTGAGTTAGGGTTTTTTTGAAATTGGTTAGGTTACAACCAAAGAGATGCTGTATATATCTGTCGTGAAGTTTGAGGACCGGAATATGTTGCACGAATTATCGCATTCGCCACACCTCCTGCTAAACTGTGCTAAATCGGACTGATGGATTGCTTTGGCTATTAGTGGTGATGATAACATGAATCAACCCCTGCCACATTCCTCTCACCACTTAAAGCTTCTCCCTTGATAAAATATGGTACTCCTCCTTCCAGTTTTCTCCACGTTTAATTGCTTCGCCAACTCGTATAATCTCATTCGTATTCTTGAGATTCTTTGGAGGTCTCCCGTTATCGACTACATGATGTATGTTTTAGTTTTTTACCTAGTATTCTCTTTGAATGAAAGAATCCGTGGTCTAGATTTTAAAATCCTAATTGATTTTGTGATTTTGATTTTGGTTTTGAACCCTAAGTTTCTTGAAAGTCAAATCATCAATTTTTAGTATGCATGGTGTTGTGTAACTGAATTCTGTATGCATCAGATTTCTTCATGTATCCAAAAATGGTAAATCTTGGAGAAACATGTAAAGCTGCTCCCTTATGAGTTATGATCAACCCCACATGTGAAGTTGTTGATTCCCCTGAATGGATTAGTGACGTGAAGCTGTGCATGCTTTGATTTCTTCATATGCAAACCATGCAGAATGCGGGACTGGTAAGGTAATCGACAACAAAGGTAAGATAATCGGACAACAAAGGTTGATTCCCCTGAGTGGATTTCGTTTACCCTTTTTGATTTATAATTTCCCCCAATATAAGACTTTTAAGATAACATAATGAAATTATTTTAGCAACATGCATCATATCTTGTTGCTTAAGTTTTTCATGATTCACTTGTGTTTGTCCTTTAGATAAACTATTAGATTTTGTTTTTTTTTTTCAATTATAATTCTCTTTTTTGAGTTGTGTTCCACTCCAAATTCCCATGCCTCATGGTTGTTCCACAAGGCTATCAACTGAAAATTCCAGAAAAGTGGTATGATCCTTGATTGAAATACCAATCTACTTTTGGAATTATTTGTATTATATCAATGTACTTTCTATTGTTCTTATTACAAAGCTTTACTTCCAATTTATTTCATATTATAGCATTGTACTTTAAAATATCTAACCATTTATATCATTTGGGAACCTGGTATCTTTTAAACATGCAGTAAGGGTGTGTTTGTTTTTTCTTTGCAGATCTTCCTGACCACTTTTGTCTGCGCCACGCAGACGGCGCGCAGACATGGACCTTCGCAGAACGTTTGTTTTTTAGAAGACCGCAGACCTAAAAAGGTCTGCGCGTCCTCTTCTTGGGGCAGATATGGACCAATGTCTTCAAAGGTCTTCAGCTAAAATAAAACCTAAAAAAACATGTTTATATTCTCTTTTTTTTAAACACGCATACGTATCAGTTGCTGTATGTTTCGTTTTGTTGAAATTCTGTCGATCTCAGAGCTAGTGTGATTCCACTAGTTTTTTTTTCGTTTGAAGTATCACCGTGTGAGCGTGTGTTTCTTCAAATTCACACCCCCCGTTGAAACTATTTTTTTATTGTAAGATATTCGCTATTATTCAATTGTTGGCCCCGTTAGTATTATATGTGACATGCTTTTTTTCATGCTTTTGTTTGGGTAAAAAGGAAAATTTAAAGTTTTGACAATTTTACAATTATTATGCCTCATGTCTAAAGTATGTCGATTTATACTAAAATTAAGTTATTAGATCCTTTACGCTCTTCAAAATTTTTTGTGTTATAGAGAAAAGTTTTTGAAAAAAATAACCCATAATTTGTGGAAAAAAAATCATTTTTTCCTTTGGAAAATACTACAAAACACGAAAATACTTCCACCCAAATCAATCAATTTCTTTCTAAACTATGATAAGACGATATCGTGAGTTTTACGGTCATATGTTATCGATCAATATGATATTTGGTGTTCCTTTCGAATTAATTCGAGATACCTGGAGACTTTAAAGTCTGCAGACTTTAAAAAACAAACAGTCTTCTTTTTGCAGACTGCAGACATTTGATCCATCTCTTCTTCTGCAGATGTTTGCATATGTGGTCCGCAGACTGCAGACATTTTACCTCTTCAAAAACAAACAACACCTAAGTGTTTGTAGCTATATTTTAAACTTGTTGTAGAGTGGTTGTGATAACGCGCTTTTATATTAGATTATTTACGCGTTATTTAGTGTGTTTTAGTTAATTTATTCTTATATATGGACCGGATACACTCACTTTCATTGGAAGTTGCTTTGTATGGAGAAAAATGTTAAAATGCAGGGTTTGGAGTGGAAATTAGAACAAGGATAGAGTTGAAATGAAGAGATACAAATTTGAGAAGATCACGACGTGACGGGTTGAATATTGCGACGCTAAGAGGGGCTGACACCGTAATCTGATTTCAACTTGAATTTCAATGTGTATTTGATCTAGTTGACTACCGAGTGAAGCCAACCATAACTATATAAATTACACAGTTACAAATTTAGTGTTCAGTCTAATCAAAATCTACAATTGGAAAAATCAATGTTTGATCTGAGATATCATCTCTCTGTATGCATGATAGTAGGTGGTGTGTGGAGTTCCCATTTATAAAATTTTATTTATAATATTCTTTAAAATATTATGTTATTAAGAATCATATAAAATTGTTTTTTTGTTTGTTGTTATTAGTTGATGAGAATATGTTAGATGTCACTGTTTGAATTTCTGGTTGATGCGAGTACTTTCATGTTATTGTGATGTGGCAATGGATTGTTTTGGATTAATGATAATTGATTTTATATTATGAGACGTTAAATTTAATATGTGACTTAATTTTAATATTAGTAATGCTAGTATATATATATATATATATATATATATATATATATATATATATATATATATATATATATATATATATATATATATATATATATATATATATATATATATATATATATATATATATATATATATATATAAGCGATCGGGTGAGTCTCTTCTTAAAAAATTGAAAAAAATAAAAAATATATAAATAATAAAATGGATCATAGTTGGCTTTCGTTTGTATTTGTTTTCTTTCAATATTTGGTTTCCAATCCAATTCCACAACATCCTTCGAGTGTTCTCTGGATCTCAAAGTTGGCTTTCGTTTGTATTTGGTTTCTTTCAATATTTTCGATCAGATGTTAATTCTTTTGGTTTTTAAGCCGATTTTATTAGTTGGGTATCAATTCGGTGTTGGAGTATTCCTAACCTGTGGAATTTCTCTGATTACGTAACGTTTAGTTTTAGATATCAGGAGAATCATTTAACTTCTGTAATTGGTAGCACAATTGTTAGTTGGAACATTTTGTTTACGTTTTTGGTTTTAATTGAAGGAAGTCGTTTTGATTTTCAAGTTTCTCTTTTATCTATAGTTGCATGAGCGCTATATCTGAAGTTTTTACTTACTTGTAATTGTTTTCAGTTGGGTTTTTGGTTTATTCTCGCATGTTTGCGATTCTCTGGCTATAAAGTGACATTGTAGTTGGACAGTTTTCAAAATGCAAAGTATCAACCACTGACTCATTGGTTCGACCCTTACTTACTCATGCTCTTAGTAGTTGTGAGGTTTTTTTGACAGCATCAACGACTACGCACGTCAAGAGTAAGAAACAAGAATACGGATCGTCCTGTTGATTCTCAGAACCCAGGCAAAACCTCTTCCAAGGCCACGTTGATTTAACGAATATCGTGGTTTTAGGATTCAAATTCTGCCATCAAACTCAAAAGAATTTAAGAGAAGATGAAATTATCATAAAACTGATGGATGACCATCCAAATTACACCATCACCATTTGAATAACATGCACAAATTTAAACGCACCTGAAAAGGGCTATGGTCAAAGACAAGCCCAAAAAACAAAACTAAAAAAACATGACAAAAAACGTAAAACTATCTATAACATCACTTAGAATTCGTTTTTGAACTCAAAAATAGGTAAGGAGTCTTGAGTTTTGATTTGAAGCTCCCGGGCCTAAAACTGAGCCCCATAGCGAAAGTATGGCCGTTTTCATGTGGCCCGTTTTCTGCCCTGTTTATATTCATGTACGTGCGTAAGGGTCTGATTCCGCATCTTAAAGATAGAGCCCACATCTTCATCTCTTTTCTTACCAAAAATACTACGACCATATGTGGCACTCATCAAGTCTATGACGAGACGGAATTTGCAGGATCACAAAAGAAATAATTGGTAGGCACAACACCGCTATCGTGATAAGAATCCTTGAGTTCCTTTGGATCGAATAAAATGTACAACGTTGCACCAAAAGCTACTATCATGGATGTGGTTGAGATGAACAAGTTGGCCAAACCCATTATCAACTTTGTAGGCAACTTGAAGAGAAAGTCTTCTTATGCAAAACGTGCGGTGAGAATTGACAAAAACGTTAACAATGAAGTAACAACTACAAATAATGATATATCATATTATATCGCAAATACGGTGTAGGCTATAATGTTGGTAAAATCTGGTACTCCTGTGTCCTAATTATTTCCTCTTGGCATTGTAATACTAGCTGCAACCACAATACTGATGATTAATGTAGATGTGATGGTAGATGACTCAGCAGTGTCCTTCATCCATTTTTCTCCCTCAATCACCAAGTCCTTATGTTCTCTTGTAAACACCATTTGAGGTGTTTCATCGAGAGAGTTCTTTTGTTTGATGTTCAAAAGGACATACAAATGCTTTAACTTCCTACAAGATTATGTTATAAACTAGGATTGATAAATACTTTGGTCTTAAAACATCATGTCAGCCGAATGAAATTCCAAATTTGAATCATCAAAGCTTTCTACCTTAAACAGTTGTAGTTCACGTAATGTTCAGTTTGTTGGAAGGTGCCAATCTAGCAGCCAAATACATAAGATTATTTTGATAAGGATTTTTTATTGTTCTGTAAATATTCTTGTGTTCGCTCGTTTGATATAGGATGTTGTAAATGTTTTCTGAGAGATTTATCACAACATATTGGATTATGTTGTGACATTCTTCATTGACACCCGAAAGAGCATCTGGGTAATAAGACAGAATGTGATCTACAACATCATGTAAATTTTCTCTTATGGTTCCGAAAAGAGGTTTCATGTAATATTCATGGTAACACATGGGGTCATTTCTACATCTTATTATGTCACATACAAACGCTAATAGTCGAATAGCGTCAAGATGAGTTCGAATCTCTCTTTAACGTATGGCCACCGTACAACATAAATCCAAATGAGCAATACCTCAAAGAAATAAAACAGTGTTTTTCGCTTCTAATTTTCTTATAAAATGATGCTAATTGTTCAGCCTTCTTACATAACAACTTAAGGATTAATGCTTGATAATCCGGTAAATCCATGTATTATACAATAGAAAGGCTGTAGAAAGTCGTGAATTCCAAAGGTACAAAAGAGTGAAAAATGTAATGTCAGTACAACATAAAATAACATATACACGGTTTTGGTAAAAATAATTATTTGGAAGTCTATGTATAGGGGTAATCCTATAAAATGACAATAACTCTGAAACTACGAATTTTAAATGTGTACATATTTAAGGAATGCAAAGTAGGGTGGTTTTTCCTCAAATATTATTTCGAAATGTTTTTAAAGGAAAAAGCTTTGGTTTGATCGGGGACAAGAAAAGTCCAAGTGTAGGGAGATTGATAACGCGTTTTTGTTTCATATTATTTACGTGTTATTTGGTGTGCTTTAGTGGAATTAATGGTATAACTCGAATTAATACTCACTTTCTTTGGAAGTTATTTGTGATAGGAAATGTGCTAAAATACAGGAATTAGAATAAAAATGGAACAATGATAAGCTAGGAATAAGAAGATAAGAATCAAGAAGTTACCGACGCTAAGGTTAGAAGTTCGCAACGCCAAGAAGAGATAACCCCGTAATCAAATTAATTCAAATATGCGAGATATCGGGAAAGCAATTAGTTGGGCGGGGGCTATCTAAGGCTATTGGCGACGCGAAGTGTCCGATTCTACCACTATAAATAAAGGCTTCCAGTCCAATTCCACAACATCCTTCGAGTGTTCTATGGATCTCAAAGCTGGTTTTCGTTCGTATTTGGTTTCTTTCGGTAGTTTCGATTACATGTTAATTGTTTTGGTTTTTAGCCGATTTTATTAGTTGGGTATCAATTTGCTGTTGGAGTATTCCTAATCCGTGGAATTTCTCTGATTACGTAGCGTTTAGTTTTAGAACTCAGGAGAACCATTTAACTCCTGTAGTTCTTTGGTAATAGATTCGGTCGTTGGTAGCACAATTGTTAGTTGGAACATTTTGTTTACATTTTTGGTTTTAATTGAAGGAAGTTGTTTTGATTTTCAGGTTTCTCTTTTATCTATAGTTGCATAAGCGTTATATCTTAAGTTTTTACTTACTCGCAATTGTTTTCAGTTGGGTTTTTGGTTTATTCTCGCGTGTTTGCGATTCTCCGGCTATAAAGTGACATTATAGTTGGACAATTTTCTAAATGCAAAGTATCAACCACGGACTCACTACTAGAAAAGTGGGTATTTAGCCACGAAAAATAACCACGCAAAATTTGCGTGGTTAAATAACCACGCAATTTCCACGCATCTGTTACACAACCTGAAACCCCAAACTTAAACACGCATTTGTGACGGAACAACGACGCATCAGAAATTCGTGGCTGTTGCGTGTTAAAATTAACAACGCGATAACCACGCACTGATTGAATGTGTGGTAATTGCGTGGTTAATATATCTAAATGCAAATTCGTGGCTGTTGTGTGGTAAAATTAACAACGCAATAAAAACGCACTGATTGGATCCGTGGTAATTGCGTGGTTAACGAATTTCGTGGTTATTGCGTGGTAAATTATTTTTTTTCATTTTCGTATTAATTTTTTCGTTTTCGTTCAATATATCTCTTTCGTTTTTGTTTTTGTTTTCGTATTATTTTTTTGTTTACGTATAAACTGAAAAATATAAAGTGAATAATTTTTTGCCTTCAAAATACAAAAAATACGAAAACCTCGTGGTTATTGAGTGGTTAATTAGCCACGCATTTACCACACACTGGCTTGTTGTGTGGTAAGTGCGTGGTTAATTAACCACGCAATAAACACAGAGATTTTTGTATTTTTGGTTTTTTGAAGGGTAAACATTATTTTTTTGGGTTCATTTTTTACACATCCTTATTATACTTTATTATCTTTATATTTCTTAGTTTATACGTAAATTCGAGTTACACACAAGCGTGTACACATTTCAAACCCGTTACTCATTTCAAGTTTTATCCTTTCAAGGTATATAAACATATGTATGTGTGAGTTTATGGGTATATGTATGTATGTATGTGTAAAGTATATGTATACGTGTGTGTATGTGTCTATGAGTATGAATGTATGCACATCAATGTGTCGGTGTCTTAAAATCACAAGTAGTTATACACCTTGAAATGATAACGTTTAAAATGAACAATAGGTTTGGAAGGTGTACACGCTTGTATGTAAGTCGAATTTACGTATAAACTGGGAAATATAAAGATAATAAAGTATAATAAGGATGTGTAAAAAATAGACCCAAAAAAATAATGTTTGCCCATCAAAAATTGAAAAATAAAAACAATCCGTGTTTATTGCGAGGTTAGTTAACCACGCATATAGGCAGTGCGTGTTAATTGCGTGTCTAACTAGCCACGCGATAAACACGGACTGCCTGTATACGTGTTAAATGCGTGGTTAATTAATGCATGGTTAAATGAATTTCGTGGTAATTGCGTGGTTAATGAATTCCGTGGTTATTGCGTGGTTAAATGAAGTCCGTGGTAATTGCGTGGTTAACGAATTTCGTGGTTATTGCGTGGTAAATTATTTTTTTTCATTTTCGTATTAATTTTTTCGTTTTCGTTCAATATATCTCTTTCGTTTTTGTTTTTGTTTTCGTATTATTTTTTTGTTTACGTATAAACTGAAAAATATAAAGTGAATAATTTTTTGCCTTCAAAATACGAAAAATACGAAAACCTCGTGGTTATTGAGTGGTTAATTAGCCACGCATTTACCACACACTGGCTTGTTGTGTGGTAAGTGCGTGGTTAATTAACCACGCAATAAACACAGAGATTTTTGTATTTTTGGTTTTTTGAAGGGTAAACATTATTTTTTTGGGTTCATTTTTTACACATCCTTATTATACTTTATTATCTTTATATTTCTTAGTTTATACGTAAATTCGAGTTACACACAAGCGTGTACACATTTCAAACCCGTTACTCATTTCAAGTTTTATCCTTTCAAGGTATATAAACATATGTATGTGTGAGTTTATGGGTATATGTATGTATGTATGTGTAAAGTATATGTATACGTGTGTGTATGTGTCTATGAGTATGAATGTATGCACATCAATGTGTCGGTGTCTTAAAATCACAAGTAGTTATACACCTTGAAATGATAACGTTTAAAATGAACAATAGGTTTGGAAGGTGTACACGCTTGTATGTAAGTCGAATTTACGTATAAACTGGGAAATATAAAGATAATAAAGTATAATAAGGATGTGTAAAAAATAGACCCAAAAAAATAATGTTTGCCCATCAAAAATTGAAAAATAAAAACAATCCGTGTTTATTACGTGGTTAGTTAACCACGCATTTACCACGCATATAGGCAGTGCGTGTTA
This sequence comes from Cichorium intybus, assembly GCA_023525715.1. Lineage (NCBI taxonomy): Eukaryota > Viridiplantae > Streptophyta > Magnoliopsida > Asterales > Asteraceae > Cichorium > Cichorium intybus. Next base: position 80,962,221 of record CM042015.1, read on the forward strand.
ATTGCGTGTCTAACTAGCCACGCGATAAACACGGACTGCCTGTATGCGTGTTAAATGCGTGGTTAATTAATGCATGGTTAAATGAATTCTGTGGTAATTGCGTGGTTAATGAATTCCGTGGTTATTGCGTGGTTAAATGAAGTCCGTGGTAATTGCGTGGTTAATGAATTCCGTGGTAATTGCGTGCTAATTTTTTTTTTCATTTTCGTATTACTTTTTTCGTTTTCGTTCAATATATCTCTTTCGTTTTTGTTTTTGTTTTCGTATTATTTTTTTCGTTTACGTATAAACTGAAAAATATAAAGTGAATAATTTTTGGCCTTCAAAATACGAAAAATAAGAAAACCTCGTGGTTATTGCGTGGTTAATTAGCCACGCATTTACCACACACTGGCTTGTTGTGTGGTAAGTGCGTGGTTAATTAACCACGCAATAAACACATAGATTTTTGTATTTTTCGTTTTTTGAAGGGTAAACATTATTTTTTTGGGTTCATTTTTTGCACATACCTATTATACTTTATTATCTTTATATTTCTCAGTTTATACGTAAATTCGAGTTACACACAAGCGTGTACACATTCCAAACCCGTTACTCATTTCAAGTTTTATCCTTTCAAGGTATATAAACGTATGTATGTGTGAGTTTATGGGCATATGTGTGTATGTATGTGTAAAGTATATGTATACGTGTGTGTATGTGTCTATGAGTATGAATGTATGCACATCAATGTGTCGGTGTCTTAAAATCACAAGTAGTTATACACCTTGAAATGATAACGTTTAAAATGAACAATAGGTTTGGAAGGTGTACACGCTTGTATGTAAGTCGAATTTACGTATAAACTGGGAAATATAAAGATAATAAAGTATAATAAGGATGTGTAAAAAATAGACCCAAAAAAATAATGTTTGCCCATCAAAAATTAAAAAATAAAAACAATCCGTGTTTATTGCGTGGTTAGTTAACCACGCATTTACCACGCATATAGGCAGTGCGTGTTAATTGCGTGTCTAACTAGCCACACGATAAACACGGACTCCTCTACAGGGTATAAAAAAATCATTTTCTTCATCATTCCTGCAGCATGACTGTCCTCAGTCTCCTTTCTACACATATAGTTTATTAGACTCCAATTTCGCGATACCATGTTTGATCGGCGAGTAAAGAGTTGTGTAATAGAGCTTCATATTTTATTGTGTAATTTTTGGAGAGATTAGATGGTTTGAAATAGCTATCCATGTGAAGTTGCTAGATTTGTTGTAAGCCATTGATTGATTTGGACTCATCTATGGTCCATTTTTTATTAAGTATTTAAATTAAACAGAAAAATCACAGATCTTTGCTTTAATAGCTTGTACCTCTTAATTTTAAGATATTTGTGCTTCATCTGTTTGTACATATTATATATATATATATATATATATATATATATATATATATATATATATATATATATATATATATATATATATATATATATATATATATATATATATATATATATATACTAGCGGCATACCCGCACGATGCGACGGGTGACGATAGTTCGTTTCGACAATTAGTTTTCGAGCGGCGATTAATTTTCTTTTAGCGGACGTCCACTTGTTTTCGTCCGAGAAATAGTTTAACTACGTCGGACATTTCTATTTTGGTTTAAAAGTTGAAGTAGATTGATATTATTTGTAAAAAAAAAAAAGTTGTTGCTGTTTTGGGTTGGGGTTATGGTTTAAAAGTTGAAGTAGATTGCTATCATTTAATCTCTCATTTAATATAATTCGGTTAGGTTCTTGTTTTCTTGAATTTTCATTATTTCGAGTCAATCAAACGTTTTTATAAATGACTTCAATAACAATATATTACAAAATTCGTAAAAACATAATTTAATCTTATTCCATGGATCTATAAAAGATAAATTTTAAATAAATAATATCTATTCTATAATACACTTGTGATTCTGAATAAATAATATCTATTGTATTATTTTTTAAACTTTTATAATATATATTCTATAATACACTTCTAAATAAATAATATATTTTTGTTACAAAGAAGAAAATAAAAAAATAAGACATTATGAATTAAAAGGGTTAAATTCGTAATTTGACTGTACCGTAATATAGATGCATACCAAGAATGTGCTAACCTAACCCTAAAATCATTTGTAAAACACCAGCCGTCTCTATAGATCACGCCTAAAATGAGTAAAATCCTTCTCCTTCCGCCTCCATAGATCACGCTTTCACGCCTACAGTTTCAAACAAATTTTTATTGGTTTTGAAAAATTATATTGTTCTTAAACTAAATAAGATGCTATCAACTAAGACACCATTTAATTTAACCGATTAAATACATTATCTAATAATTAATTTATATATATTGAAACCTTGTGTTATATAATTTGTATCCATCATTTAAAGATGCCTCATCGGTTGTGGTAATTAAAATTTGAAAGTTCAATACACTTAAAAATTAAAATACATTCAAAATGTTATAGTAAAAAATTAATACTTTTGAATATTATCAAATATCTAGTATAAGGTGTTTACATCAATATATCACGCTTTCCGCCTCCATAGATCACGCTTTCTACCTTCTCCGTCTCTGTAATTCTCCTTCCCTTCCGACCAGCTCTGCCTTCGATTGGATCGGGTTCTACTTCTGACTGTCGATTGGATCGGGTTCACAACCGCTATCTGTTCTCCTCCCGGTTCCAGCTTCTCCCCTCCGACCGGCACCTCTTGTCCGATACGAAATTCGCCTGGTGTGTTTGGATCTGATGGCAATTTCTTAAAGCTTCACCGATCTGCCAAGGATCTGGTTAAAGCTTCACCGATCTGCCAAGCTTCGCGATTCGAGACCGAGGATCTGGTTAAAGCTTCACCGATCTGCCAAGCTTCACTCCGAATCGAGCGGCTAAGATATATACCCGCGCGACTGTGAGATCCGGTGATAGTGGGCTAAAGATGGCATCCGACTGTGAGCTCCGATCACCGCATCCGGTTTGATGTGAATCACAGTCTTTCTCTCTCTCTCCTTCCTACTGTGAGCTCCGATCACCCCCTCCTTCTCCAACCTGGACACCGATCCGTTACACACTGATAAAGTCAAGAATTACAGTCACGCCTCCGATCCACCAGCATTCAAATCGATATACGGAGGTCAGAGCATCCAAAGCCGACAGAGGTATCGGCTTCCACCGTTCACCACGGTTGCCGACATTTCTAGATTGTGGTCTTTAGGATCCGATTGTGGTATGTATGTTGCGATTTGATTATTGATTTGTCTTGATGTGTTCCATGATATTGAAATGGCGACCTAGATCTCGAACCAATTTTGATGCACAAATTTGGTTTTTCTTAAGGAGCGTATCAAGGTCTGCATTTACCTTCCTATATACTTCCAAGATATACATTGACTTTTGCACCTGAATTTGTGTATTAAACAACATAAATATTAAGAAAGTTACGTATCAAGGTCTGCATTTACCTTCCTATATACTTCCAACATATACATCGACTATTATTCTACATCTTTGTTGCTACTACTTACTATCTTGGTTGTTGGTTCTATTAAGAAAGAATTTGTAAAGTATTCGCTATTTTTTTCATTCAAGACAGCTACCCATACAATAAAAACTATAAATAACACCTAAACACATTGATTTACATATCTACATTGATTATTGTATAGAAATCCATAAAGCAAGCTACGTAACTCCTATGTTTGCATTCATATCTCTGCATTGTTTATTGTACAGAAATTCAAAAATTAAGCTACCTAAATGCCTTATTGCATTCATACTTGACACGATATGATTATGGTAATTTCTCTTCAGGGGTGAAGAAAGTATATACAGCTGTAAAGACACACAGATCATGAAGGATTATCAAACGCTTGAAGAAAGAGAAAGATGAGGAGTAGGAAAGTAGAAACTTGCAGGGGATTTGTTTATGGTTTGAATTGGTCGATCCGTGTGAGATTGTAAATGTCATTTTCCACCATCGAGGACCAAACATTATAGGCGGTTAAGATCAAATGACTAATTTTATGAAAGTGGAATGTGGTTGGATCCTTAAAGCAAGACATCATGATTAATTTATTGAGAGTGGAATGTGGTGGAATCCTTAAAGCAATATATCTCGATTCTCACATTGAGAATTCAAATTTTATATGTTCAAAATTCTGGAATGCCCGCTTAATTTTTTAAAAGCATTGAAGTCTTGTACCTCTTAAATTTAAGATAGTTCTGCATAAAATACTTGTGAATATTATATATGTATTATAGTGTATATATGTGTGTGTGTTGTGTAAAAAAAAAATCTGGAATTAAAAATATTTTTTTGTATTTTTTTTAATAAAAAAATTATTGCGTGGTAATTGCGTGGTTAATAATTTGCGTGTTTATTGCGTGGCTAACAATTTGCGTGGTTATTGCGTGGTTAATAATTTGCGTGTTTATTGCGTGGTTAATAATTTGCGTGTTTATTGCGTGGTTAATAACTTTCGTTGTTATTGTGTGGTTAACAATTTGCGTGGTTATTGCGTGGTTAATAACTTGTGTGGTTATTGCGTGGTTAATAACTTGTGTGGTTATTGCGTGGTTAACAACTTGCGTGGTTATTGCGTGGTTAACAATTTGCGTGGTAATTGCGTGGTAAATTATTTGCGTGGTTATCGCGAGGTTAATAATTTGCGTGTTTATTGCGTGGTTAACAGTTTGCGTGTTTATTGCGTGGTTAACAGTTTGCGTGGAAATTGCGTGGTTAATTTGCGTGGCTAAAGCGTGGTTACAATTTAGCCACAAGGGGTTTTCCCACAGGTCAGTTTTCGTGGTTATTGCGTGGTTATTCGGCTTCTACCACACAACAACCACGGAAATTTGCGTGGTTAAACCCCTTGTTTTCTAGTAGTGACTCATTGATTCGACCCTTATATACTCAAGCTATTAGTATTTGTGAGGTTTTTTTTACAGCATCAACGACTGCGCACATCAAGTGTAAGAAACAAGAACACGGATCGTCCTGTTGATTCTCAGAACCCAAGCAAAACCTCTTCCAAGGCCACGTTAATTAAACAAATAATGTGGTTTTAGGATTCAAATTCTGCCATCAAACTCAAAAAAATTTAAGAGAAGATGAAATTTTTATAAAACTGATGGATGACCATCCAAATTACATCATCACCACTTGACTAACATGCACAAATTTAAACGCACCAGAAAAGGGCCATGGTCAAAGACAAGCCCAAAAACAAAAATTAAACAAACATGACAAAAACGTGAAACTATCTATAACTTCATTTAGAATTCGTTTTTGGAACTCAAAAATAGGTAAGGGGTCTCAAGCTTTGATTTGATACTCTCGGGCCTAAATCACATGCTTATAGCGAAAGTATGGCCGTTTCCATGTGAGCCGTTTTGTGGCCTGTTTATATTCATGTAAGTACGTAAGGGTCTGATTCCCCATGCTAACGATAGAGCCCACATCTTCATCTCTTTTCCTACCAAAAATACTACGACCATATGTGGCACTCATCAAGTCTATGACGAGACGAAATTGCAGGGTCACAAAAGAAATAATTGGTAGGCATGTCAACACGGCTATCGGGATAAGAATCCTTGAGTTCCTTTGGCCAAATACAAGGTACAACGTTGCACCAAAAGCTACTATCATGGATGTGGTTGAGATGAACAAGGTGGCCAAACCAATTATCAACTTTGTAGGCAACTTGAAGAGAAAGTCTTGTTCGGCAAAACGTGCAGTGAGAACAGATAAAAACGTTAACAATGAAGTAACAGCTGCAAATAACGATATAGCATCTGAAATCGCAAATACTGTGAAGGCTGTGTTGTTGGTAAAAATTGGTACTCCGGTGTCTCCATTGTTTCATCCTGGCACTGTAATTGCTGCTGCAAACACAATAGTGATTATTAATGCAGCTGTGATGGTGTATGACTCTGCGGTGGCCTTCATCCATTTTTCCCCCTCAATTACCAAGTCCTTATGTTCTCTTGTAAACACCATTTGAGGTGTTTCATCTAAAGAGTTCTTTTGTATGATGTTCAAAGGACAAACAAATGCTTCAGCTTCCTACAAGATTACAATATGTTAGAAACTATGATTGATAAATACTTTGGTCTTAAAACATCGTGTATGCCGAATGAAATTCCAAATTTGAATTATCAAACGTTTCTACCTTAAACCATTGTAGTTCACGTTGAATCTGTAAAGCTGCTCCGGATATAAGGTTCAATTTGTTGGAAGGTGCCAATCTAGCAGCCAAATGCAGGAGATTATTTTGATAAGGATCTTTGATTGTTCTGTAAATATTCTTGTGTTCGCTCATTTGATAAAGGATGTTGTAAATGTTTTCTGAGCGATTTATCACGGCATATTGAATTATGTTGTGACCTTCTTCATTGACACTCAAAAGTGCATCTGGGAAATAAGAGAGAATGTGATCTACAACATCGTATGAATTTTGTCTTATGGCTTCAAAAAGCGGATTCAAGCAATATTGATGGTAACACATGGGGTCGTTCCTACATCTTATCTTGTCACATACAGATGCTAATAGTTGAATAGCATCAAGATGAGTTCGAACTCTCTCTTTAACGTATGGCCACCCTGCAACATTGATCCAAATGAGCAATATCTCAAAGAAATAAAAGACTGTTTTTCTCTTCAAATTTTCTTATAAAATGGTGGTAATTGTTCAGCCTTCTTACGTAACAGGTTAAGGATTAACAGTAAAAGCTTGATAATCCAATAAATCCCTGCATTATACAATAGAAAGTTTGTTAGAATTAATGGGGTTATGGAAGTTAAAAGTTACTAAACATAATTAATTTTAATGAGTTGCAATTTTAATAAGTATTGTTTTGTGTTGCGGTTGGCAAGTACCACACAAAAAATGGTCTATGAAAATATCAATTCATGACCTACCGATATAGAATCCGCCGATAAATAATGCAACCCTGATACCACATTTTTCAACAGTAGAATCATAAGCTCTAACGATAACGCTCTCTATTTTCCAGTGTAAAACACCAGTCCCTTGAAAATGGAAATTTGATGTACAGGAAGTTCATTAGAGAGAGTATAATCGATTGAGAAGGTATAAGAAACATGCAAAATACAGATAAAATCAACAAACTTTTGAATTCTTCCAACATATTGAGTTCGCGTGGGAAACTTAGAGCTATAGCCATCAGCACAGCGTCACTATGCAATGTTTTGTAACGCTCCAGCAAATTCAATGCCAAGCCTAAATATATCCCAAAGTTAGTCGTATCAATTAAGTCGTTAGATTCTTTACTACTGGAAGTTGATGCCATTAAAAAAAACACTTACGGAAATCCTTAGAAGAAATAGCAGTAACTAGAAGCTCATCACCAGATGTTCCGGAAAACAGAGTACCCATCTCTAGGTCAATATGGATGTGTTGCAACAGATGCTGAGCTGTCTGGGTGTGCATATTAGATAGAGCTATGGCTAGTGGTGTGTGACCCTCGTTGTCTTTAGACAACAACAAATCTCGGTTTCTTTCCACCAAGATCTCAGCAGCTTGGGTGTTGCCAACAATAGCAGCAACATGAAGTAGTGTGCTTCCATCTGAATTTCTTAGATTTAACAGTTCTGTGTTCGGCTCTATCTCTTCCAGCAGTTGCTTTAATCCGTTCGTCTTATTGGTGTCCATCGCCTTGTAGAATCCCTGGTGAATCATTGCTCTTATTTTATCTTTTGGCATATCTAGATCTGCATAATTCGGCTACGAAGGTAAAAAACTAAAAGATAGATGAAAATATGTGTTCTAATCTAATCTAATCGTTAGGGATTTTAAAGAAGAAAACAAGAAAAACGTGAGATGCACATCTGCAGAAGCCAGAAGGATTTATATTGATGTTATAAGGTACCTCGACATTCATATAAAGAGGCTACACTTCCTCTCTCTTTTACCTTCTTTGTCTAATCAAGTGTTTGGTGGACTGAATATTTCTATTGGTTAATAGTAGAAGCTATATTGTGGAATGCATATTCTATCATATAACTAGTAGCATTATGTGATAGAGATATATAATTTCAAAATAGTAATACTTAAATAAAAGTAATTAGTTCTGGCAGATTATCTAAAGAAAATTAGATTAGTAAAGAAGAGATTGCACCTTCAAGATCTTTCAAAACACCAACAGGACCTGCATTTGTCTGCGATTCAGGAGGACCATAGATAGCCTTCAGTTCATCCCATACATCTTTTGCAGTGAAATCTGCATTTGTCTGTTGCTGAAATTCGTCTGTGAAACGCTTGAAAACATGCGTTAGTGTTTGTTCTGTGAGTGAACCAAGAATCCAACCTTTGACCAGCGAATCTGATCTTGCCCACAGCCTGTGAGTGTTATGGTCACCAACTTTCTCCTTTCCAGAAACATCAGTTTGAGGGCTGACAAGTGTTCCATCGATGAAACAAAACATATCTTGACTCTTTAAGAGACATACCATCTGCATTTTCCAGATACCATATATGTCCCTACCACTCAGCTTCACACTAATAAAGCTTGCTACTGAAAGATTTGATGGGTATGGGTATGTGTATTCTTCTTCTCCAACTTCCACTCTGGCATACTGATTAGAGCTTGAGCTTGCCATCTTTGTATATTCTTTAATTTGTTTAATTCGTGAATTCTCCTTCCATCTTTTGACATATTTAAGCTACTATCATGAAGTTGACTTGTTGTGATGACAAAAGCCACGTTAAGATTTCTTGCGTCAGAAAGCAAGATGGAGATTACTTGGAGATTGCATCCTCCTTACCAAATGGATCTCCACTTATAATATTACATTTCGTAGATGTAAAATAATATCATCTTAATTCAGTGTTTGATTTCATATAAGGGTTTTTTGAACTTATGTTCAAACGTGTTCTGACATACGTAGCTGTTCTTAGCTGCAACGTGGAGATTTGAAGTATTATTTCTGGACACAAACATGTGAAAATAAAATTGTTTTTTTTTATTTCTGTAAATAATCCACCTATCTTCGTGCATATTTAAGCCACAATGGTGGAGTTGACTTGCACAGCTCACAAAAGCCATGTGTTAGGCAACATCCAAGATAAAGCCATGTGTTGGAGGATGTTAAATATCAAATCGTCCTCGTTTCTATTTAATTAATATATGATCAATTTGGCTTAGATTACAAGGAAGATAATGCCAAAGAGTACTAAATCGTCCTTCTATTATAATACTTATGCTTTTTTTTTTTTTTTTGGGATACTGCTACACCTATCTAAACCAGTTATGTTAATTTGATCGCTGCGACACATCAGGGTCGGTCCAAGCCGATTTGAGACCCTGGGCAAAAGTAAAAAATGAGGCTCTTAAAAACCTGAAGGGTGAAAATAGAAAAAATGTCACTACTTAGATTTGAACTCGAATCATCTAACAAAAGACCGAGGAGTCTCTATAACCAAGTGAACTACATACAATTTTATATTTTTCTTGAGTAGCTTAATATATAATATATGTTACAAGAACAGAAGTTGGGCCTAAAATTTGATGGCCATGGGCCGTCGCCCAACTTGCCCCCTTATTGGGCCGGGCCTGCAATTCATACATGCAAAATGTGTAAATATGTAAATTCTGAACTTGGATGGAGAACTGTGTCTAGAAAAATCAAGAAAACAAACTATAATCTTACCATATTGGAATCTTGAATCTTTTGTAAGCATTGTAAGAAACAACCGGTAGTTAATCTTTTCTAGAGTTCCCTTATTGTAATTGATTATGTAAAAGTATACTAAAAAAATTAGGTTTATTTTATTATTAATGTTATTGTTTTTGCAATCCTTAATGAATTGACAGTAATAATAAATGCAAAAACCATCTGAGGGGAAAATTCAGGAATTTTAAGGTTTCATAAATATTGAATTCAGTTGTACGTCATATACTTAACTTCATTAGTTAGAGCATCAAGAATAAAAGAGATGTGTATTCACCACTTAGAACATCTACATTGAAGAGCTTTTTAGTAATATTTTTCATTGAAAAACTTCAAATGAAAGAACTCATTAATATCTCCACAATATGAGATCTTTTTTCAATTTGCCTTTTTATGGACTGTTTATATAGTTTGTCAATTTATAATTAGCTGAAAATATATGAGACCCACATAATCATTGAAAAAACTCATATGAACTAGCAACTTGAAAAAAACTTGATTTGAAAAAAGAACTCCTATTATAGCTTTTTCAAGAGCTTTATTGGGTTGAAAAGGGTTTTGAAAAAAGCTCACATGCTGTATCTTATTTTTTTAATCCACATATAATTTAGGCTAAGTTATAAGATGTGTCTAAGGCTGGAGGAGCAGTCAACGCATGCTGAACATGCTAAACTATGCCATGTCAGCATTCAGCATGTTTAGCACATGCTGACTAAAATTGGTGATACTAAACTATTTTTTTAAATCTATTTTTTAAATTATTTATATTATTAAAAACAAATATAAAATTAAAAAGTACCATTTCATTAAACTTAAAATGCATTACATTAAAATTAAAAACATAAAAAAAACTTAAAACAAACTAAATTAAACTTAAAAACCATCTAAACACGACCTCATATATTGTCTTCATCTGAATATACACCGTCGTACTCGTTCACCGGATCCATATTTAGATCAATATGGTCCACCGTCCAAACATGATCGATTAGATGACGACGAAGATCGCCATGAATTTGTCGACTGCACACTATCTGCATTCGCTGAAGGTATTCTGGACTCGCAACTGGAAGTGGTTGTGGATTGGGAATGACTTCATTTTCGTCGTATTGACATATAGCATGTCCTTCGTCTTCTAGAATCATGTTATGTAAAATAATACATGTAAACATAACCTTCATCATAGTAGATTTTTTTGTAAACAGTGAAGGTTTAGCTAGTATGGCAAAACGTTTCTTCAATACACCAAATGCTTTCTCGATGTCCTTTCGAGCTCTTTCTTGAGCTCTTTTAAACTTTCGCCATTGTGGATCATCTGGGTAAGCCAGAGTCTTGACAAAAACAGAACGCTCTGGATAGATTCCATCCACAAGATAATATCCAAATCGATATTGCGTTCCTCGGAGTGTAAACGAAGAGTCCGGAGCAGTGTCGTTATGTAACTTTGTGTAAAAATCCGAACTATTAAGTATGTTGAGGTCATTATGCGACCCGGGAGCACCAAAATATGAATGCCAAATCCACATATCTTGTGAGGCTGCAGCCTGAAGCACGACCGTCGGGTATCCGTACTGACCCTTCGTGTATTGGCCATGCCAAGCAGAAGGACAACCATTCCACCTCCAATGCATACAATCTAAACTTCCTAACATACTAGGGAAGCCATGCACTTGTGCATGATGGGCATACAATTGTCGGATGTCATTGGGAGTAGGTTCACGCCCATATCGTGGCTTGTACATAATTAGGGCAAGGTCACAAAATAGGTCTAGAGAGTCTCGTGCGACATGTGCGGACATCCTCGTTGTCTCGTCTAGTGCATCAGGGTGTGTGCCATATGCTAACATGCGAAGTACAACAATACATCTTTGAATAGGGTGGAATCCTACCGTACCAGCCGCGTTCCGTCGTTGCTTAAAGTAATCATGCGCTGCCTCCATGTCGCTAACAATCTTCAAAAACAACGATTTGCGCATGCAAAACCGACGCCAGAATTTATACTCTGGATATGTGGGATTTTCAGCAAAATAATCCCTAAAGAGACGTTGATCGGCTTCCGCTCTTCCCCGATCAATATATATTCTGTGTAGACGAGGCCCGCGGCTTGACGATGAATTTTGTAATTCTTCTTGTAAATGAGCCGTAATACGCTCTATTGACTCTCCTTTTTGTTCATCCAATTCATCATCAGATGACGACGATGATATTGAAATTGACGACTCCGATGACATAATTTTTGAAATTAAAATTGTGGGAAAGAGGATATATAAAATGTAGAAGATGTTTGATATTGAAGTTGTGTAGGAAAAATGAATTGAGAGTTGGGTTTATATAGGAAATGAGTTGGATTGTTTTTAATTTAAAAAAGATTTTTTTTTATTTGTGACCGTTCAACGGTCACATGACCGATGCTACATGTTTGACGAGCTCGCTGGGAATTAGGCGAGGAGGAGTCAGCGAAGGCGACAGCGAGGCGTGGCGGTGCAGATGGCGATGGCTTGGCGAGGTGTTCAGCGAGGGCTTTGGCGAACTGCACCGCGTAGCCTAAGGATTGACGTTAAATAGAAGTGAAGTTACTATCTTACCATTATTTATGTACTTTATTCATTTAATATTTTTATTATTTATTATTGTTCATTAGGCCTACATCATTCCCCTTCTGTTTGACTTTCCATTCTTCGTTATGCCGACCTTCCATATAGCTTCTTGCCTTCTTCAATTGTTCTTAGAGCATGGGTATACTCATCTTTCATCTTTCATGGAAATACACACCTTCCAGAAATATACCACTTCTAATGCATGACGTATTAAAAAAAAAAAAAAAAAAAAAGGCATCAAAGAAGAGAGGAAGGCTGTGGCGCCTTCACTCCGCTCTCCATGCATTTCAACAATGCCAAGCCTAGGGGCAATATTGTCGGCGACGATGTGCCATGTTGGCTTCTAGTGGCAAGCCGCCCCATGCTCTTCATAATGTCAACCCCCATCCTTCGCTTTTTCATTGGTCGGCCACCATGGTTATTGTGAACAAACATCAACCATGTGTTCATGCTAAAAGTCCCGATTTTAGCAAAAGAAACCGGGTTATTTAAATGTAGAATATAACCCAGTTCTTTTTTCAAAACCGGGTCATATAATATTTTCCCTTCATAATACCCGGTTTATGCATTATAGGGCCCATTTTTTCAAAACCTGGATCCTATATAACGTGTCCTATATGCCTTTTTGTAATACATGTGTATTAATATTTGTGATGTATATAATTAACTATTTTAACAATAAATTTATATCGCTAACTTGTTTTCATTACAATCTTTTAACGCGTCTTTTAAAACAAATCGTGTTATAGAATTTGTGGCCATAAAAAAGATTGATGGAAGGGGAGATCGCAGCATTACTTTCTTACTCTAATTAATCATGTGTCCGTAGGGAAGTATAAAGCATTGAGGATTAAGAAAATCTTGACATATGCAAGTATGTATGATTTTTGTTTACAAGTTTCACAATCATTCGGATTTTTGCTTTACAAGTTACCACCTAAACGGTAACCAGTGTTACTCTATCCCAATATAGCTTAACAAATTCTCATATTATATAGTACAGACCAACATATATTGAGTTCAAAATGACTCCATTACAACTCTGTTTAGTCCACCATCAATAATCACGCAATATTTTTTTATTAATAGGAGTGATTTCTTTTCTTACCAAAAATACTACGACCATATGTGGCACTCGTCAAGTCTAAGACGAGACGGAATTGTAGGGTCACAAAAGAAATAATTGGTAGGCATGTCAAAACAGCTATTGCGATAAGAATCCTTGAGTTCCTTTGGCCAAATACGATGTACAATGTTGCACCAAACGCTACTATCATGGATGTGGTTGAGATGAACAAGGTTGCCAAACCAATTATCAACTTTGTAGGCAATTTATATTCTCGTTATTATTTCTGGGCAATAGGCTATAGATTTAGGTCTATTTCCTAACAAGTGGTATCAGAGCCGCGGTTTCAGATCTGTAGTGTTATAGATCTGTGGTTATTTGCGGTTTTAGGTCTGCGTGATTTTAGATCTGGTTGTAGTTCTGGTTGATTGAAGTCGATAGTAGATCTAGGGTTTTACGGCTTCGCCGCGTCGCGCCTGTTGAAATACCGCGTCGCGCTTGTTGAAGGATCGCGACTGTTAGACCGCGTCTGTTCAATACCGCATCGCGCCCTGTTGAAGTCCGCGCCGCGGCGACGACGAGCAGTAAGCAGTTTCAGATTTACTTGTTTATCAAAGACTACAAGGATCGGTTGATTGAAGATGTCATCTCACAAGTTCGATTTGGAGAAGTTCAATGGCTCGAATGATTTCACTTTGTGGAAGGTTAAGATGAAGGCTCTTCTAGTTCAACAAGGATGCGCAGTTGTAGTGGAAGGAGAATATGCAAAGGACACAACAGATGCTGTGAAGAAGGAGATCGAGGGGAAAGCACATAGTGCTATTCTTTTGAGCTTGACTGATGAGGTGTTGAGGGAAGTTGTTGACCCACTGCTGCCGGTATTTGGAAGAAGCTCTGTGATACGTATCAGAACAGTTCTTTGACAAATAGGTTGTATCAGAAGCAACGGTTGTACACTTTCCGGATGGCAGAAGGTACTCAAGTAAAAGACCATCTTGATTCTTTCAACCGGATTATTCTTGATCTTCAAGGAGTGGGAGTAAAGGTTGATGATGAGGATCAAGCCCTTATTTTGTTATGTTCACTGCCGAATTCACATGAGAATTTTGTTGATACTATGTTGTATGGAAGAACAACAATTACTGTGAATGATGTGAAGGATTCTCTGCTGTCCAAGGAACTCAAGCGTAGAGTTTTTGGGAATGAGGAGACATCCGGTTCAGGTCTATTCGTTGGCAGAGGAAGGACATCGGATAAGAAAGATGGTGGAAATCGGAGTAAGTCACGTTCAAAATCGAAAGTTTCTGCAAAACTCAAGTGTTATAACTGCAAGGAGAAGGGTCACTTCAAGAGAAATTGTCCATTGCTGAAAGGGGGGAAGGGAGAAAATAGCAACAATGGCAGTGCGGCTATTGTTCAGGATGGTTCTGAAGAAGAAGACATAGGCGATGTGTTGACTGTTTGTACATCTAGTTCTGTTGATGCTTGGGTCTTGGATACTGGGGCATCTTATCATATGACTTTCCATCGTGACTGGTTCGAATCTTTTAGAGACTTGAAAGGAACGGTGAAGTTGGGTGATGATTGGGTTGCTCAGGTCAAAGGAAGCGGTACGGTACAGATTATGATGCACGATGGTATGGTCAGAAAGCTTGATTGCTGGTATGTTCCGGATCTTCGTAAGAACTTAATTTCTCTTACTACTTTAGCAAAGAATGGGTTGAAATACTCTGGTGAGGATGACTGGGTGAAGGTCACCAAGGGCTCTCTAGTAGTTATGAAAGGAAAGGTGCAGAAAAGTGGGGTTCCTGTCTCAGAAGGAAATTCGGTTAGGGGAACAGTGGCGGTTACTCAATCTTTAGAGAGTAGTAATGATAAGACAGAGTTGTGGCATAGAAGGTTGGGACATATGAGTGAGAAGGGTATGTCAATTCTGAGTAAACAGGGGTTGTTTGGTGGTGAGCTAACGGGAAAACTCAAGTTTTGTGAAGCTTGTGTCAAAGGCAAGCAACGCAGGGTGAAGTTTAGTTCGGGTAAACACACAAGCAAGGAAATCCTGGAGTACATTCATTCAGATTTGTGGGGTCCCTCTCCGGTCGAGTCTCATAACGGTCATCGATACTTTGTGACTTTTATTGATGACTACTCAAGGAAGGTTTGGATTTATTTTCTGAAGACTAAAGACGAAGTGTTTGGGAAGTTCAAGGAGTGGAAGACGATGATTGAAAAACGGACCGGGAAATCTGTCAAGACACTCAGAACTGACAATGGGTTGGAGTTCTGCAATGCCCCGTTTGACAACTTCTGCAAGGCGGAAGGTATAGTGAGGCATCACACTATACGGCATACACCACAGTAGAACGGAGTGGCGGAACGGATGAACCAAACACTGTTAGTGCGTGCTAGAAGTATGCGCTTATATGCTGATTTATCGAAGAAATTCTGGGCGGAAGCAGTTAATACTGCTTGCTATCTGGTGAACAGATCACCATCAACTGCAATCGACTTTAAGACTCCTCAAGAGGTATGGTCTGGAAAATCCTCTGATTATTCTGGTTTACGTATATTTGGTTGTCCGGCTTATGCTCATGTTAATGATGGTAAACTTGAGGCAAGGGCAATGAAGTGCATATTTCTAGGGTATGCACATGGAGTGAAAGGTTATCGTCTGTGGTGTATAGAAGAAGGAAGAACTCCAAAATTTATTAATAGCAGAGATGTGACCTTTGATGAATCTGCTATGGTGAACCAAAGAGGAGGTGATACAAGTCATGTAGGGAAAGATCAGGGTGCCAACCAGAAGGTGGAGTTTGTCACACAAATTCCAGACAGAATGGTGATAAATGAAGAACAGCATGTCGGTGATGATCAGCATAGACGTGATGAAACTCATGAACAACCCAATGAGGATCAGTCTGGTGATGCTGAGGCCGATGGTGAGAACAATGAGGATGAATCTATAGCAAGGAGAAGAGAGAAAAGGAACACGAAGACTCCAGCTAGATATGCTACATGTATCACTAATGGTGATATTGGTTCTGTTGCATATGCACTAGCTGTTGGTGAAAACATTGGTACTGATGAGCCTCGGTCCTACAAAGAGGCGGTGGCAAGTAAAGAAGGATCAAGCTGGTTGATGGCGATGAATGAAGAGATGCAATCTCTTGAGAAGAATGAAACGTGGGATCTTGTTCCATTACCGAAAGGAGTCAAACCGGTTGGATGCAAATGGGTCTTTAAGAAGAAGGAAGGAATTCCAGGGGTTGAACCCGCAAGGTTCAAGGCACGGTTAGTGGCGAAGGGTTTTTCTCAAAAGGAAGGAATCGACTATCACGAGGTTTTCTCACCGGTCGTGAAGCACAAGTCAATTCGGGTTCTTTTGGCTATGGTGAGTGTATTTAATCTGGAGCTTGAGCAGCTCGATGTTAAAACTGCATTTCTTCATGGGAGCTTGGAGGAGAAGATATATATGTCACAGACTGAGGGTTTTCCGGGTTCTAATAAGGATCATGTGTGTCTGTTGAAGAAGTCTCTTTATGGTTTGAAGCAGTCTCCTAGACAGTGGTACAAGAGATTTGATTCGTTTATGACTTCGCATGGCTACATTCAGAATCAGTTTGATAATTGTGTCTACTTGAAGCAGTTGTCCAATGGGTCCTTTGTTTATCTATTGTTATATGTTGATGATATGCTCATTGCAGCCAAGGAGATGGTTGAAATTAATAACTTGAAGAAGCTTTTGGCAAGTGAGTTTGAAATGAAGGATTTGGGTGCAGCAAAGAAGATATTGGGGATGGAGATTCAGAGAGACAGGAAAGCGGGGTTGTTATATGTTTCTCAGCAGAAATATATTGAGAAAATCTTGCAGTCTTTCGGTATGGATCAGTCAAAACCAGTTGGAACTCCTTTGGCAACGCATTTTAAATTAAACAGAAGTACTATACCAACTACAGATGAGGAAAAAGACTATATGAGTAGAGTTCCGTACTCAAGTGCAGTTGGAAGCCTTATGTATGCTATGGTCTGTACTAGACCTGATTTAGCACATGCAGTTAGTGTGGTTAGTAGGTTTATGAGTAATCCTGGGAAAGCTCACTGGGAAGCGGTCAAGTGGATCTTGCGATACTTGAAGGGGACTAAGGATATTTGTCTGGTCTATGGTGGTAATACTCATAGTAACTTGGTGGGATATGCTGACTCAGACTATGGTGGCGACTTGGTGAAAAGGAGATCGCTCACGTGTTATATTTTCACTCTGTTTGGATGTGCAGTCAGTTGGAAGTCAACTTTACAATCTACAGTTGCCTTGTCTACAACTGAAGCGGAATACATGTCAATGACTGAAGGTATAAAGGAGTGTATCTGGCTACATGGTTTGGTGGAGAGTCTGGGGTTGAAGGTGGAGAAGCCTGTCTTGAACTGTGATAGTGAAAGCGCTTTGTGTCTAGCGAGAAATCCGGTTTATCATGAAAAGACAAAGCATATTGATATCCGGTTAAATTTCATTCGTGACATAGTTGAAGAAGACAAGTTCTCAATCATGAAGATCGATACCAAGGTGAATCCGGCAGATATGTTGACGAAGTCGTTACCCAAGGAGAAGTTCGAGTTATGCTTGAACTTGGTTGATGTTCGCAGGAGGTAAGTCCCTACGGGGCAAGCTGGCAGGAGACGAGAGGAAGTTTTTTGGTTTCTAGAGCGAGGTGGAGCTATGTTGAATTCGCAATTCAAGGTGGAGATTGTTAAATAGTGAATTGGGAATTAAAACCCGGATGAATTGTAAACACGCGCGCCGCGGCCCATTAAGTGCCCGCGTCGCGTGGGCCGTGAACAGCTAGGGTACGACTAGGGTTTCTTGTAATGCCTATAAATATAAAGACCGGTCATTAGGGTTAGATGCTTTTTGAGTGTGGTCAAAGTCAGAAGTCAATAGTCAGAAGAGGCCGATTTACTAGCGATCTAGGTACGCTCTGTAACACCTGTATTTAGCTCTGGAATAAAGAATACTCTCTCCTGCCCGTGGACGTAGGTCATCTTGGACCGAACCACGTAAATCTCTGTGTCGTTACTTTGTGTTTATATTTCCGCATTTATATTCTCGTTATTATTCCTGGGCAATAGGCTATAGATTTAGGTCTATTTCCTAACAAACTTTGTAGGCAACTTGAAGAGAAAGTCTTGTTCGGCAAAACGTGCGGTGAGAACAGATAAAAACGTTAACAATGAAGTAACGGCTGCAAATAACGATATAGCATCTGAAATCGCAAATATTGTGAAGGCTGTATTGTTGGTAAAAATTGGTACTCCTGTGTCTCCATTGTTTCCTCCTGGCACTGTAATTGCTGCTGCAAACACAATAGTGACGATTAATGCAGCTGTGATGGTGTATGACTCTGCAGTGGCCTTCATCCATTTTTCTCCCTCGATCACCAAATCTTTATGTTCTCTCGTAAACACCATTTGAGGTGTTTCATTAAAAGAGTTCTTTTGTATGGTGTTCAAAGGACATACAAATGCTTCAACTTCCTACAAGATTACAATATATATGTTATAAACTATGATGGATAAATACTTTGGTCTTAAAACATCATGTATGCCGAATGAAATTCCAAATTTGAATCATCAAAAGTTTCTACCTTAAACCATTGTAGTTCACGTTAAATCTGTAAAGCTGCTCCGGATATAAGGTTCAGTTTGTTGGAAGGTGCCAATCTAGCAACCAAATGCAGGAGATTATTTTGATGAGGGTCTTTGATTGTTCTGTAAATATTCTTGTGTTCGCTCATTTGATATAGCATGTTGTAAATGTTTTCTGAGCGATTTATCACAGCATATTGAATTATGTTGTGACCTTCTTCATTGGCACTCGTAAGTGCATCTGGGAAATAAGACAGGATGTATTTTACAACATCGTATGAATTTTGTCTTATGGCTTCAAAAAGCGGATTCATGTAATATTGATGGTAACACGTGCGGTCATTTCTGTATGTTATCAATTCACAAATAGACGCTAATAGTAGAATAGCATCAAGATGAGTTCCAACTCTCTTTTTCAGGTATGGCCACCCTGCAACATAGACGCAAATGAGCAGTATATCAAAGAAATAAAAGACTATATTTCTCTTCTAACTTTCTTATAAAATGATGGTAATTGTTCAGTCTTCTTACGTAACAGCTTAAGGATTAACGGTAAAAGCTTGATAATCCAATAAATCCCTGCATTATACAATAGAAAGTTTGTTAGAATTATCGGGATATGGAACTTAAAAGTTTCTAAAACATAATTAATTTTTATGAGTCGCAATTTCAACAAGTATTGTTTTGTGTTCGCTAGATAAAATTGATGGCGCTTGGCGAGTACAACACAAAAGATTGTCTATGAAAGTGATATTCATGACCTACCGACATAGAATCCGCTGATAAAATTTCCAATCCTGGTACCACATTTGTCCACCGTAAAATCAGTAGCGGTAACGACAACGCTTTCTAATTTCCAGTGTAAAATACCAGTCCCTAGAACATAGAAATTGGATGTACAGGATGATTATTAAAGAGACCATATAATAGAGTGACAAGGTAAGAAACATGTAAAATCAAGATAAAATCAACAAACTTGAAAATTCTTCCAACATATTGAGTTCGCGTGGGAAATTTAGAGCTATAGCCATCAGCACAGCGTCACTATGCAATGTTTTGTAACGCTTCAGCAAATCAAATGCCAAGCCTACATATATCCCAAAGTTAGTCGTATGAAATAAAGTAGTTACTTTATACTACTGGAATTTGATAATAACAAAAAAGACACTTACGGAAATCTTTAGAAGAAATAGCAGTAACTAGAAGCTCATCGCCACTTGAACCGGAAAACACAGAACCCATCTCTATGTCAACATCGATGTGTTGCAACAGATGCTGAGCTGTCTCGGTATGCATATTAGATAGAGCTATGGCTAGTGGTGTGTGACCTTCGTTGTCCTTGGCAAACAACAAATCCGGGTTTCTTCCCACCAAGATGTCAGCAGCTTGGGTGTTACCAACAATAGCAGCAACATGAAGTAGTGTGCTTCCATCTGAATTTCTTAGATCCAACAGTTGTGTGTCCTCCGGTGTCCTTTCCAGCAGTTTCTGTAATAGGTCCGCCTTCTTGGTAGCACCCACTGCTACATGGAGTGCCGTGTTGCCATTATTGGTGATCTTGTCTATCACTGTAACTTCTCCGTTACTCAAAACGAGATCAATTACATACGCACGTACTCCTAGAAGAGCCTGGTAGAATAGCTGGTGAGTCCCTGCTCTTCTTTTTTCTTCTAGTTTATCTGAATTTCCATAATTTGGTTACGAAAGTAAACAACTACGTACATATGTGTTGTCATCTAATCTAATCATTAGGCAGGAAGAAAAAAACAGTGAGATTGCACCTTGAACTCGTTGTGGAGGACCAACAGGACCATAGGTAGCCTGTGGAGGATCATAGATAGCTTTCAGTTCATCCCATACATCTTTTGCACTGAAATCTGAATTTGACTGTTGCTGGAATTTGTCTGTGAGACGATTCAAAACATACATTAGTGTTTGATCCGTGAGAGAACCAAGAATCCAACCTTTGACCAGGGAATCAGATCTTGACCACAGCCTGTGATTGTTATGGTCACCCACTTTCTCCTTTCCAGAAACATCAGTTTGAGGGCTTACGAGTGTTCCATCAATGAAACCAAACATATCATGACTCTTTAACAGACATACCATCTGAGTTTTCCAGATAGCATACTTGTCCTTACCACTGAGCTTCACACTAATAAAGCTTGCTGCTGAAAGATTCGATGGGTATGGGTATGGGTATTCTTCTTCTCCAACTTCCACTGTGGCATACTGATTAGAGCTTGAGCTTGCCATCTTTGTATATTCTTTTTTTGTTTCTGTGAATTCTCCTTCCATCTTTGTACATATTTAAACTACTAAGATGACGTTGACTTGTTGTGCTGGCATAAGCCACTTCATGAAGCAAGATGAAGTTGACTTGGAGATTTCATCCTCCCCACCAAATCAATCCCCAGTTATAATATTACGTTTTGTGGATGTTAAATAACATTATCTTGATTCAGTGTTTGTTTTCATATAATGGTTTTGAACTTATGTTTCAAATGTGTCCTGTCTTACGTAGCTGTTCTTACCTGGAAGCTGGAGATTGTTAATACTAGTTATGGACACAAACATGGGACGTTGATGGGTATGGATATGCTAAAATAAAATTTGTCTTTTTTTTTTTCCTTTGTAATTAATCCACCTTCTATCTTCTTACATATTTATGCTACAATGATGGAGTTGACTTGTACAGCTCACGACAACCATGTGTTAGCTAATTCATGAGGCAATATCCAAGATACATCGATCCCACCACCTAATTTACTTATAATATTACATTTGGAAGATGTTAAATAACAAATAATCCTCATTTCCTTGTAATCCATTTAATTAATTTCTGATCAATTTGGGTAAAGACAACAAGGACGACAATGACAGTGTACTAAATCGTCCTGTTCTTTTAATAATACTTATGCTAGTTAATTTGATCACTGCAACACGTCAGTCAATTGTTCACATTCTTCTGGGAATATTCACAGTTTCACACACCTGTAAGTGTGTAAATTGTGAACTTGGATGGAGAAACGTGTCTAGAAAAATCAAGAATACAAATAATCTCACCATTAGCAATCTTTGAATCTCTTGTTAAGCATTGTAATAAACAACCAGTAGTTAATATGTTCAAAAGTTCATTTATTGTAATTGATTAATATATACAAGTATACTCCAAAATTTTGTTTAATTTTTTTGCAATTCATTTTACAGTAATAATGAATGCAAAACCCAATTTAGGGGAAATTCAGGAATTTTAAAGACCCCATAAACATTGAACTTATTTGCATGTCAAATATACAAGTAATAAAAGCATAATATACAAGCTAAGATTACTGGGTTGGGAGTGTTCATGAACCCGCATCCCAGCTATCTATCACAAACCCACAGCCGGAGGAGCTGTGAACCCGACGGCCCCGCAGCCCATCGAGTTTTTTTTTTGTAAAAATGGTGCTTTCTTGAAAACCTTTTGCACATACGGGGCTCTTTTAAAAAGATTTGCACAAATGGGGCTCTTGACCCACATGTCTTCAACTGATTACTAAAAGTTACAAAAATGGTCCCTTTGATATTACAACTCCAACCCTTCATCTTATATAATATGTAACAAATATATCTTTTATATATTTAATTTTTTTTATACTTTTATTTAATTTGTACACATAATCTTATTTATTTTAAATAACTTATACAAATTCTATATATTAGTTTTAACGATATATATCATTAAAATGATTTTATAAATTCTTTCAAATCAATACTGATATTAAAATTATTATAATTATATAATGCAAGAAATAAATATATAATTCACATCATATTGATAATATGCATAAATTACAACCGTTCAGAAAAAATATTCAAAGATTACATTACCAATTACACATAAAATTATGGTATCACTAAATATAAAATTGGAAGAACATTAATAAAAAGTACATAATTTAAGTTGCATGAAATCTTGGTTGACAATTTGAACAATTTCTTCGATTATGTCCTGGTTGATGACATAGTCCACACTTTCCCAAGTTCCATAAATGGTCTCTATCGCTTGTCTCCTACCATGCCATGACTTCCAGTAAGAAACATCAACATTTAGACTATTTTTAATATCTGCTTGTATGTGTTTCACCGGATAAGCAACATCTTTTCGAATTGAGTGGAGGATGTATGATGCAATAGTTGCAGAATTCAGATTCCTGTTATTATTGCCAATAAATAATATTATATAAAGTAAATAATATTATATGTATAAATTTAAAAAAGGTATAAAGAAGAAATTATAAATTCAAATGATGTATTTGTTAGATATTATATAAGTTGAAGGGTTAAACTTGTAATATCAAATGGACCATTCTGTAACTTTCATTATAATCATTGAACATAGGTGGGCCAATAGCCCCATTTGTGCAAAGCATTTTAAAAGAGCCCCATATGTGGAAGAGGTTTTCAAAAAAACACATTTTTTACAAAAAACTCGCAGACCATCACTCGCAAACCCACAGCGACTCCACCCACCTTAGGTTTCTATTCACCTCTTTGAGCATCAACAATATAACAGGTTTGAAAAACATTAATTTATATCTCCACAATTGAAGAGCTTTTTCAATTTGCTTTTCACGGATTGTTTATATAATGGGGTGTGCTAAAAAACTTATGATGAGACATATGTGTGAGAGAGAGTCAACCTACATACACATACATACACACACATAAGGGGGTTTATTTAAGATTACCTTTATATAATTTTGTCAATTTATAATGGGGTGGTGCTAAAAATACCCCACATGATGAGACATATGTGTGTGAAGGTCAACCCACACAACACACACACTCACATATATGGGGGTGTGTTATTTAAGATTATCCTTTATAACTGGTTAAAAATATATGGAACCCGCACAGTAATTGAAAAAACTCATGTGAAAGCTTGTTAAGTAAACCATTCACATAAGCAACTCAACCCAACTCAACTTTTTTCATTAAAAGCTAATTTGTCTTTTCCACATAAACAACCAATTTAAACATGATTTTTGATATTCATTACCAACCCAACCCAAACCAACACTTTATTAAATACAAACAATTATTTTATTTTAAAATAAATATATTGTTTATTTTAAATATAAACTAAATAAAAATAAATAGAAATTTATTTTACATTCATTAAACATACTTAAAAAAATGGATAAATCAATGTACAATCATAACATGAAATATAAAATTACAAATACGAATGATGCAAACTACATATTATTCATCAATGCCGAATTTTTTCCACCCATGCCCAATCAAATCGTTTTTTAGAGCGTTTGAGCTTCTATGTTACGAAGTTGTATCTTATTAGTCATATAACTAGATGGGTCTACAATCCGGTACATTTCTGCAATGGTGAAATATCTTTTGTACCTGATCACGTCTTTGTTTAAAATATATGTCATTGGATGTAACAGCTTCTACTATATGGAGGAAGAGTAGTTTTTACATCTGACATCCACGTTGGAAGGTTGCTTGATCATATGTTGGATTGTCAACTAAGTAATCTTCCATCGAATGTGCATCGCCCTGCTCACGTTGTTGATCACAATACCTCCTTCTTGCTCTAAGAGGTTGATCTCCTGTGATCATACTTGGCATGCTTATGAGTAATTCATTGATGATGCCATCAACTTGTTCCTTTTGTTGAACAACCCGTGCTTCCCATTCATCATATACATTTGAATTTAATGAATCGGAACTGAATCTGAGTTTCAATTTGAGCCATTTTTCAAAGACATTAGAAATGATGAGGTAGGGTAGGGTATGAAACTACATGATCATTATACTCTATCTGTACACCAAAAATAATGATTTTTTGTTTCTTATATAAGATAATGTTAAATTATTTTATGTAGATAAAATCCAAACGTCCAATAATAAGTTCACACATGGAAATTAAAATAATGTTAGATTTGCTAGTTGATAAGATGAAATTGACAAGTTCGTGATAAAAAAAGATGATATTGACAAGAAGTTCATATGCAATAAAAATATATCATACAAATACGTGAAATACAATACTACATAATGAAATATCTTACAAATACATGAAATAAAACAATACATAATGAAATATCTTACAAATGTATTAAAACATACCGTAAATAAAACACACACTAAATTGTAATTAGTTTCCATAAAACTTCGACATTAGAAAGCGTTTTATATTCTTCATTAGGCGACAACTTCTCCTTTGTATAAGTGTGTTCAGGTGTACAAGTTGCATATTCATTATCCCCCTTTCTTCAATTTTCTACTCCCTTTGTTGATCCAAGTCGAGTATTTTTTTTTCATGACTTCAACTTCGTTGTCCCTAATAAGCCTCATTTCACGAAGTTCTAAAACAATTTTATTAGAAGCCTTACATTTACATTTTATTTTAGCCACATATTTACTCATTGGACGTTTAATTATTGAACCATCACTAACTGGCATTCCTAGGTTGGAAGGGATAAAATACTCCCAAAGTAAAACCATCACTACTTCAGAAGACATAAACAAAGATGCACCTTGAGAAGCGGGTAAGGCAACAGAGGATAGGCTGGGCAGAGGCGGAGTATGTCAGCGTGGAGGGAGAACCGAAGGAGGAGCTGGTTGGCAGAGCAGGGAGGAGCAAGAATAGGGCGAGTTAGGTTTTTCTTCGTCAAATCAATTGGAGACAAGTAAACAGGAGTTCAAATATTGGTGGAGATTGAGCGGCAAATGAATAGGGTGACTAGTGACTACCGATACATTTTATAGGTGTAAACACAGTGGTAGTATCGTCAATTTGAAATTTTATGATTAAATTCATCATTATGCTATGCGGTGGGAAGGTTTTTTGTTGGAGGCATCTGATGTGGTAGCTAGTATATGATGTTACCCAAGAACACCACCCCTCAACCCAAACATTTTTGGGAGGCATGGTTATGACGTTTATCTCTCATCTCTCTCTCTCTCTTAATATATATATATATATATATATATATATATATATATATATATATATATATATATATATATATAGAATTGGGATCCGGTAAGAAGGGAATTTTTGGTAGGAGGTAAGAAGTTTTTTATTTACATATTTTTTCGGCGAAACAACAAAATGAATCAATAGATGATGCAAAAATAACATGATTCACAAAAAAAAAAATTCTCGAAAAAACAACTCGATGATTCATTTTTACGATGATTTTGTTGTTATTCACTAAAATTGTCCGTAACATGAATAAAAATTTGATTTACTAAAAAATGATTCATCAATATGTTTTTTAGGGATTTTTTCAATGAATCATGTTATTTTTGATTCATCTAGTGATTCATTTTTGGTGATTCGTCAAAAAACCAAGTAAATAAAAAACTTCTTACCATCTTACCATAATTTTACTTCTTATTTGATCATTCTTCTATATATATATATATATATATATATATATATATATATATATATATATATATATATATATATATATATATATATATATATATATCTTTAAATGTTGTCTACACCACTCCTTGACAAAAACAATAACTTAACAACAAAAACATTTATCATGTGATGGGGTGCCACCTCACGTCCACATCATCACCACGCTACATCATATTAACATTGAATGATCATCACACAATATCATCTTTTTCTAATTAAAAATAATTCAATTATAAAATGTGGGGTATAGAGTTAAACAAAAAACAAACGTTTTTCTATTAGTTGTGATGTAAAGTGAAGGGGAGCATGGTGTACATGGGCTAGTGTGCACGCCCGTGATACTTTGCCACCTAGGCATCACGACAGGCTCGTGATGTATATACCCATCGGCCTTACCATTTAACATTGTAAAAAAGTTCTTGAATAGCATTGTATTTTGAAAAAATGATTTTTTGAGATTCTTTTTATATGGTCTAGAAAAGACTAAATTTTTGTATATTGAAGCCCATTTATAGGACAGTTTCCAAGAACATATTTTTTAGCATTGAAATTTGCAAAAAGATTATTATTAGCATCGTACTTTGAAATAAGAGTAAAGGAGAGTCACTATCGAAAGTTAGTTTGTTTTTTAAATAACCCATTTTTTAAATATGGCTAATTATATGATCCTTCATCAAAGTTAAGAGTAGATAATATTTAAAGTTATTAATTTTAGATAAGGATAATAGTCTGAGCAATAAAACTTTCAATTTTGTATACAAAGAAGTGTTTCAAAATTTATGTTAAAGTACTATATTTATTTTACTTATAATATTAATTCTTTATTACTTAGAATATAAAACTATGATAGCGATCCAATAAGAAGCAATATTTTGGTAGGAATGTAAAAAGTCAGTAATTAATGTATGAATGGTTTCTATTACCTTGTTTTGGTAGCTATTATTATTACTATATTATTACTATTATTATTATTATTATTATTATTATTATTATTATTATTAGATTTTTTGTGTAGTTGTCGTCGTAATCTTCGTCAGAGTAAATTACAAGAATGGTCTATGTCTTTCTTGGTGATGATCTTGTGTTGTGGTCCACCAAACGCCAATGTTGACGAATCTTGTTTGCTTAGATAATGGAAAAACCTATTTGAGTTCAGTGGCGAATCCAGGATTCAAACTCACGTGTGTCCAAGTTAAATGACGTAGCAAAGCAAACAATTCAAAAAATTTTGGTTAATGGTTCAGCTTATAAATAATACCATCTATGGAACTTAAGCAAATATAATATCAATTTTAATATCAAAGATCAAACCAAGAGGAATTAAATCTACGAAGTCTACCTCCAATATCTCTTTGTTGTAAAGAATGAGCACGTGGTTGATAATGTCTTTTTTGTAAGTAGGTTCTTCTAATCTCATCTCGTTGATTTACATGATAAATTTCGATACTTGGTCTTTCTCCCCGATCCGCAGGAAGTGTATTTAAATCAACTCTCATATACTTCAAGGAACGGGTTTGTTGTTTATTTTTCTATGTGTTTTTTTATGATCATGAGATGAAGAACTTGTTTCACCTTTAAAAATGTTTAAATATTTTACAAATAAATAATTATAAAATAATAACTAGATAAAATCTGGAATAGTTTCCCTTACAAGTTGCCAATGTAAAAGGTTTGAACTTTTAAAGCAGAACAATTTGAAAAATGAAAAAGCAAAACATACAAAAGTTCGTATATGAATGACACTTTAACAAAAATTGATTACAAAAAACTTCAAAAAAATAGCCTTACCAAAAACATAAAATAAAACACAAAACAAAAACTAAATAGAAAACAACACTGAATTATGGAACTTCATTCCGACTGTTGGCTATTTCACAAATTTAATCACTATTAATCTATTATACATCAAAACCTCTATTCGACAATTCCTATCTATACTCTATACGTTCTAATAAACAAACATTTACGTCCACATGTCAGTTTTCTATCTTCCATTTTGCCATGTGGCATATTATGGTTCACCCTCTTATTTGCCTTCCCGCTTAAAATTCCTTTTGCTTATCTAATCGTGAACCTCAATCACAATGTTTTTAAAACCGGACCGGCCATCGAACCGGTTGTCTTACCGGTTCGATGGTTCAACTGGTTCAACCGGTCGGACCGTTTGAAAAAACCGGATGACGTCATTATTACATTATAATTAGATTTAAATTTATAATAAATACAAATCGTTTTGTAATATTCATGTGACTTTTATCCAAAAGAAATCATCTTTATATCAAATATATTTCAAACTAGTATTAGTACCAATTGATTTAGTTGACCAAACCAAATCGGTTTAACTTACTAAAATAATTTAACTAATAATTAATTTTTGTCAGTATTATATTATAACATCTGTTTAAATACCGTGATTTTGCTCTCCACTGTAACGTTTTTTTTGTAACGCGGGTCATGTGGATCCAAATTGGATCCGTTTTTTTCCACCGCCCCAATTGTTCGTCTCTCAAAATCGTCACCGAAACTCGCAAAACCCATCTCCATTGTTCTCCGCATCCGGCTTCCTCCGCCTCCTTCTTCCTCCGTCTCCTTCATCTGATTTCTGCGGTATTTATCCACCAAATCCCGTCGATTGCGCCCTTAATACTCATCATCGATTGGCGGTTCAAACATTGAGTCGGTGCTCTGCATGTGTTCGGTCCTGGGTTCTTGAGGATATTCTTGCTTCTCTTTCTTCTTGCTGAAGGTATTTTTTCGTATGTATTCGTTTATCAATTGTTTAATCGAAAGAAGTTTGCCTCGCTTCAGCCTCCCACGTAGTCGATGATCACAACCCACAGATAAGGAAGATCAAGTTTCAAGTATTACGAGCCCTAACCGGTGATCTCTTTCACTTTCGGTTTATCTTTTAACCCATCGATAGAAATGTTCAATATTTCGTTTGTGGAGTTTAAAGGAACTAACAAGTTGTCAATTGGAGTTTTAAAGAACTATGAAATTGATAATTTCGACTTGTAGGGTGCTGCTGTGAAGTGGGCTGCTCATCACAGTTGAATTCATCAATTGTAATGATTCTAAGGCGATGCGTAATGTAAAGATGGGCCTTTTTTGGTCGATTCTTGGGTGTTCTACGGTAATCCTGAGGTTTGTGGGTCAAACTTCATCAATGTGATTTTTAATTTTGACCTCTCCATGGTTGAGTTTTTGATAATTGAGATTATTGTTCAATTAAACTGTGATTCTATTAAAATTCTTTATGTTATTCAGAAATGAAACTAAATAGTTTAGGTTATTCAAAAATGAAACTAAAGATTGAAACTGTGATTATATTAGAATTCTTGGTACAGTGTTGGTTGAAGAAACAAAAGGATGCTTGGACTTGTGGCCTTATGTTTGGAAAAGGCGAGGTAATGTAGCACTTTTGTATATACAATGCGTTCTCAAAAGGGTAAATCCGTCATTTGTTAGCTTCCCCTTCTTTGCTTTGTGATTTGCCTTCCCATGTTGGCCATGACCTAGTGTTTACTCTTTTTACTGTGCATTGAATCACTGATTTCCTTGGATTCCTTTGATACAAAATGAGAATGCTGGAATTTTTTCTTTTGAGGTCTAATTAATGAGTTTTCAGATCCAAATTTGTTGAGATTTTTTACTGTGCATTAATGATTTTTTTACTTTTGATGTCATTATCATATTTTTTTAGCCAACATAAAGAACTCAAATTGTGGCTGAAGTTGAAAAGCAGGGAGTTGTTAGCAGCGGGTTCCACAATAAATAATATTGCTGACATCAAAAGTAAAAAATAATAAAAAGATGGTAAAAATGTATATACAATTAGAAGGATGTGAATCGACACATCTGGTCGTTCTTTTGATGTCATTATCATATTTTGCTGACATTATTCTACTTTATGTTCCATATTGCAGGGAGTTGTGAAAATGTATACACAATATGGTAAAAGTTGAAGCCGAAGGACTTGTATTCAACAAAATACCAACCAAAGAATGTCCAATAATCCAAAGGGGCTCGGTTGCACGGTTCCATATTATTAAAGAATGTCGTTTTACCATTTTAGTCAAACTTAACCTTTTCTTGATGTGCAATTTGATGCTTGAGTACTAACGTAATCTTCATTTTGTATTTCAATCCATTCTTTTGGTGAAATTTAAACATAATCTTGACTTTTATCAGTATAACTAATCGGTTAATAATTTTAGCATTCGTATCGACGTATCTGTAAGGCGGGAGTTCATCATTGATGTCGGGTTTGTCTGTTTTTCCCTAATTTATTTTTTACTTTTGATGTTTATTGATATAATTTTTGTGCTACAATTTGTTTATATCAGGTTAACTAGTGTTGGTGATTTGTAAAATTACCAATATGTATTTAAGTGTAATGGATTAATCTTGTTGACCAAATGTGATCTTGACAAACATTAAACAAGTAAGGAAGGTGTGGAGTACACACTTGTTTGAATTTGATCAAGTTACAAAGTAAACTGTCAATTAGAAATTCAATTTTCCAAAAATAGTCTGACACGACCCGTGTCAAAACTACACGACCCGTGTAAGTAATTACACGACCCGTGTCAATATTACACGGGCCGTGTAACGCGCCCAGTGACAGTTTTTTGACAGGTTTTATAGCCGTTTTTGGTCATTTCTAGGGTACGAAAAACACATCTTTTCTCTCATTCTCTGTTCTAGAACAACCTTTGAAGATTATCCAATCAAAGATTTGATAGTACCATCAAAATACTTTGATTTGAAAGTGATTTACACGATTTTCAAAGGATCCAAGCCATTGTTCATCCCCATTTCTAACAAAAATCAAAGTATTTTCTGCAACAATGGCAAATGAAACTTCTGTGAAAGATATGACAAGCAAATTTGACAAGTTAACCAAGTTTGAAGGCCAAGACTTCCGGAGATGGCAAAAGAAGATGCACTTTCTTCTCACAACCCTCAAAGTGGTGTATGTTCTAAGTACTCCCATGCCTGAAGTTGTTGAAGATGAACCCCTGGAGGCAACAAGAAGAAGATCAAAGTGGGAGAACGATGATTACATATGTCGTGGTCACATTCTCAATGGTATGTCTGATTCTCTGTTTGATGTTTATCAAAATGTTGAATCCGCAAAAGAACTATGGGATTCGTTGGAATCCAAGTACATGGCTGAAGATGCTTCTAGTAAGAAGTTTCTTGTAAGCAATTTCATGGGATACAAAATGATTGATTCCAGGCCTGTGATGGAACAATACCATGAAATGTTAAGGATTTTGGGACAATTTGCTCAACACAATTTGAAGATGGATGAAGCCATTTCTGTGGCTGTCATCATTGACAAATTGCCCCCATCCTGGAAAGATTTTAAACACACTTTAAAACATAAGAAGGAAGAGTTGACTCTGGTTCAACTTGGAAGCCATTTACGGATTGAGGAGTCTTTAAAGACTCAAGAACTCGATAACAATCCTAAAGGCAAGAACCAAATTGGTTCTTCTTCTGTGAATATGGTGGAAGGTGAGGGATCTAAGAATTCCAATAAGTCCAAAGGTAAAAGGAAGTTTAAAGGGAAAGATGACAAGTCTTCAAACAAAAAGGCTAAGTTGGTTTGTTGGGGTTGTAACAAACCGGGTCATCTCAAGAAAGATTGTCGCCTCCGTAAGGTGAACAAGGACAAGGATGTGGGTCCAAGTGGATCTAAGGATCCGGACAAGCAACAAGGTCAGAAATATGATTTTATTCAAAATCTTAAATATGTGCAGAATTATGTTTATGTGATTTCTGAAGCATTCTATGTGCAGGATGATGATGTTGCATGGTGGGTTGATTCGGGTGCAACAAGTCATGTTTGCAAGGATCTTCGTTGGTTCAAAGACTATCAACCAATTGAAGATGGACCTGTTGTAAAGATGGGGAATGTTGCTACCGAACCAATCAAGGGACTAGGATCTGTTTTACTTAACTTTACTTCTGGAAAATGTTTATCTTTAGACAATGTATTGTATGTACCGGGGATTCGAAAGAACCTCTTATCTGAAATTGTATTAAGTAAGTGTGGTTATAAACAAGTATTAGAAAGTGACAAGTATATCTTGTCAAGACATGGTACTTTTGTGAGATTTGGATATGTATGTAATGGTATGATTAGGCTTAATCTTAATTATCCTTCTTATGATAATTCGATTTGTATGGCTTCAACTAGTACTAGCAATAGTTTGAATAAATCACAGTTATGGCATGCTAGAATAGGACATATTCATTACAAGAGATTAAAAGACATGTCCAAAATGAGTATGATTCCTGCTTTTGATATGAATATTGAGAAATGTAAAACTTGTATGTTGACTAAAATCACTAGACAACCTTTCAAAGATGTTGTTAGGGAAAGCAAGGTGTTGGAACTCATACATAGTGACTTGTGTGATTTCCATGCAACACCTTCCCTAGGAAACAAAAATTATGTTGTTACTTTTATTGATGATACATCTAGATATTGTTATGTCTATTTGTTGCATTCTAAAGATGAAGCTCTTGATAAATTTAAAATTTATAAACAACAAGTAGAGCTACATAAGAATGAGTTAATAAAGGTTTTACGTACGGATAGGGGTGGTGAATATTATGATCCGGTTTATTTTGAATCTACCGGAATAATACACCAAACCACTACTCCTTATACACCACAACAAAATGGTGTAGCTGAAAGGAAGAATAGGACCTTGAAGGAAATGGTTAATTCCATGTTGTCCTATTCTGGTCTTAGTGAAGGATTTTGGGGTGAGGCTATGTTAACAGCCTGTTATATTTTGAACCGAACTCCAAACAAAAAGAGTAAGGCTAACCCTTATGAACTTTGGCTTAAAAAGGTGCCAAATTTGAGTTATCTCAAGGTTTGGGTTGTAGAGCTGTTGTAAGACTCACTGAACCAAAAAGGAAAAACTTGGGAGAAAAGGGTATAGATTGTATCTTCATTGGGTATGCTGAGCATTCCAAGGCATATAGATTCTATGTTATAGAATCTAATGACTCGGTGTCTGTGAACAATGTTATAGAGTCAAGAGATGCTATCTTTGATGAAGAGAGATTTACTTCTATACCTAGACCAATGGACTTGATTTAGCAATCTTCTAGCAAGAACACAACTCAAGGAGAAAATGTCTCTGCTGGTACAAGTTCTGTACCTGAACCTAGGAGGAGTACTAGGACAAGAAAAGCTAAGTCTTTTGGATCTGATTTTCAACTTTATTTAGTTGAAGGAACAAGAGATGAGACCATTTCTGAACATCAATATTGTTATATTATTAAGGAGGATCCAAAGACATTTAGTGAAGCTATGGCTTCAAGAGATGTTCATTTCTGGAAAGAAGCTATTCAGGATGAAATAGATTCTATCATGCATAACAATACTTGGGTATTGGCTGATTTACCTCCTGGATGCAAGGCATTAGGATGTAAATGGATCCTCAAAAGGAAAATGAAAGTGGATGGCACAATAGATAAGTATAAAGCCAGATTGGTTATCCAAGACTTTAGGCAAAAAGAAGGTATTGACTTCTTTGATACTTATGCTCCTGTGGCTAGAATATCTACTATTAGATTATTGTTGGCTCTTGCAGCTATACATAATCTTGTAATTCACCAAATGGATGTGAAAACTGCATTTTTGAATGGTGAATTAGATGAGGAGATTTACATGAAACAACCTGAAGGGTTTGTGATGCCTGGACATGAAAACAAGGTTTGCAAGTTAAAGAAATCATTATATGGTTTGAAACAAGCACCAAAACAATGGCATCAAAATTTTGATGATGTGATCTTGTCTAATGGTTTTGCATTAAACCAAGCTGATAAGTGTGTATATAGCAAATTTGATACTTCTGGAAAAGGAGTTATAATTTGTCTATATGTAGATGATATGTTGATTTTTGGTACTAGTCAAGATGAAGTTGATAAAACCAAGAAATTCTTATCATCTAGTTTTGACATGAAAGACATGGGGGAGGCGGATGTGATTCTTGGTATAAGAATCAAACGTGGAAACAATGGTATTTCAATCACTCAATCTCATTATGTTGAGAAGATATTGAAAAAGTTCAATTTTGAGAATTGTTCTCCTGTTAGCACTCCTATAGATCCTAGTCTTAAGCTACTACCTAATAAAGGATCTCCTGTGTCTCAACTAGAATACTCAAGGGCTATTGGTTGTCTTATGTATGCCATGATAGCACTAGGCCTGATATTGCTTATGCTGTAGGAAAGCTCAGTAGGTATACTAGCAATCCTAGTTCACATCATTGGCAAGCCATAAATAGAGTATTCAAGTATTTAAAAGGAACCATGGATTATGGTTTGACATACAGTGGATACCCTTCGGTATTAGAGGGTTATTCAGATGCTAGTTGGATTAACAATTTGGAGGATCACTCCTCTACAAGTGGTTGGGTATTTCTTCTGGGAGGAGGTGCAATTTCTTGGGCATCTAAGAAGCAGACTTGTATTACAAGTTCAACCATGGAATCTGAATTCATAGCATTGGCTGCTGCTGGAAAAGAAGCATAGTGGCTAAGGAATTTGATTTATGAAATTCCATTATGGCCTAAACCGATATCTACCATTTCTATCAGGTGTGATAGTGCTGCAACTTTGGCTAAGGTTTATAGTCAAGTGTATAATGGTAAGTCTAGACATTTAGATGTTAGACATAGTATGATTCGTGAACTCATAACGAATGGTGTGATATCTGTGGAGTTTGTAAGGACTCAGTTAAATTTAGCCGATCATCTAACCAAAGGGTTAGCGAGAGATCTTGTGCACAAGGCGGCTGTAGGGATGGGTTTGAAGTCCACCTAAAAATCTTTGATATTGAGATACCCAATTCTCATCTAATTGAACATTAGATGCTGAATTCAATGTGGAAAGCTTAATATTTGAAGATTGGAACACATTATTGTTTATATCATCCCAAGGTATGTGTTCAGTACTGCAAGTGAAGGAGGTTGAAATTTATTTTCTTAATAGTTCTTTGAAAAATTGCATATGCAGGTGCAAGAATAAAAGAACTACCTATATAAGCATGAAGTTTAGCTGCTTCAAGAAGCTTGGGACTTAGCTTTGTTATGCTTATTGAAGGATAGGACACAAGCTAGTAAAATATAGTGTCAAGTTAGAACTTATGAGAATGTAAACTGGTGTGTGTTATTATCTTCATGTATTCACTATGAATAGAAAGGGTTCAATCCTTAGAGACACCCTGATATTCGAATATTTGGAATGTGTAATACACTAATGTGAAATTCAATCGTCACGATATTTCATTTATGCATCAGTTTTGTATAGTTATGTTTTGTTTAAGTTAATCAAGATTACACTTAAATGGGGGAGGTTTGTTGGTGATTTGTAAAATTACCAATATGTATTTAAGTGTAATGGATTAATCTTGTTGACCAAATGTGATCTTGACAAACATTAAACAAGTAAGGAAGGTGTGGAGTACACACTTGTTTGAATTTGATCAAGTTACAAAGTAAACTGTCAATTAGAAATTCAATTTTCCAAAAATAGTCTGACACGACCCGTGTCAAAACTACACGACCCGTGTAAGTAATTACACGACCCGTGTCAATATTACACGGGCCGTGTAACGCGCCCAGTGACAGTTTTTTGACAGGTTTTATAGCCGTTTTTGGTCATTTCTAGGGTACGAAAAACACATCTTTTCTCTCATTCTCTGTTCTAGAACAACCTTTGAAGATTATCCAATCAAAGATTTGATAGTACCATCAAAATACTTTGATTTGAAAGTGATTTACACGATTTTCAAAGGATCCAAGCCATTGTTCATCCCCATTTCTAACAACTAGGGTCGTCATTCTTTTCCCTAATTTATTTATTGTTTTGATAATTTTTCAGAGACCAAATGATCTTGTCAAAAACAAGCTTCACCCCACAGTCCTGAACTTTATTGTTCTGTATCCTTCTAATATATTCTGGTCGACACATCCTTCTAATTATAAGGTTACAAACAACTCAAAAGAACTACCAGATGTGTCGATTCACAGTCCTGAAAAGTTAGTATTTATTTTCCCATAATAAATAATAAAAAAGATGGTAAAAAGTTGAATGAGTTGCATCTCACCATTTTCCTCTTTCTTGGTCAAACACAGGTCAATCATACTTTCTATCACTAGTCACATCCGTACAATTCGTTCTGAGGTGTAACTTTAGATTTTTTTTTTTTTTTTTGTGAAATTTGATTGGTTTTAAAAAACTGTTGACATTTAAAAAAAAATATTCAGGTTTTTTCTGCTCCATATAGTTTGAGATTTCCTCGTATAGACAAAGTGAGAGATGATAAACGTTGGTATGAATGCCTTGATATGGAATGTAAGTCGGTAAATTATTCCTTCATTTTACATATTAGGTTTAAATGTAAAAAATAACAATGTACTTTCATTAACTTCTCTATTATAGCATCATGCTTTCATTTTTTTCTATTACAATGCCTAAATAAGAAAATAATTGAAAGCACAATGTTATAACAGAAAATAGCAACAGTAAGATACTATAATACACTAATACATGAAAGTACACTGCTATATTTGCATTTAAATCCGTTACTATCATTACAAGTATTATAAGTACTCAAGTTGATTCTTGCAGCTTTTGCAGAATTCGTGCATTCTAGCAATTATACAACACAATGGGGTCAAAATAATCAAAACCAACATGAAAATAAACCAAAAAGATGAAAATCAAAGATTGCAAGCCAAAAAGAGCGGCTCCATTGTTCCCTCTCATCTCCTTCAAACTGATGTTTCCCAAGTCAAGGGAAAAAACTTAATAGTTTCAAATATGATGTTCTCTATCCTTTTAATATATTTATATGAATATTCTTCCGTACTTTATTGTTAATAAAAATATAAAGTTAGTCTCTTAAGTTTGTAGACTTTGCAAATGTACCTTCAACACATTCCTTGGATTCATTCATCTGAGTTTACAAATGGAAAAATGTTGGAATCATTGTCTCTTAACAGGGATTCAGATGCTATGGATGTTGATATGGGTTTGTCTTTACATAATAAATTGTTGAATGAATCTGCAAAAAGGAGTGGTTCTAAATTGACGACATTATAGTTTGATATCGAGTTTCTACAAACAAGGAGAGCTTTATATCAACAATTACATCCTGCAAAGAAAAAGGAGGTAAACAGTTTGTATACAATTTTCATTGGGATTGAACTTATATATTCTATCAAAGGCTTCTTATATCAAATTGATTCATTTATTCAGGATGTAAATGACCCTTTTAGACCTCTTACTGAGGATGAAGAGCAAATGGTTGATAATATGTTGTCTTATTCTAATCGGTATATTTTTCATGTTTTGTGTGTATATATATTTGTATGTGTAATGATGCACTGTATATGATTCAATGTTGCTTTCTAAATTTGTAGGAGGAAAGCTTTTGTTACTCATGAAAACTCAAATATTACAATCAGAGGGGAAGTTTTGCAATGTTTGAGACCTAAAGCATGGTTAAATGATGAGGTGATTATTTACTTCAAATGTTATATATAAATAGTAAACTAATGTATTAATATGCAACCTTATACTTATGATTTTCTTATGACAGGTCATCAATGTTTATCTTGAGTTGTTGAAAGAGAGGGAAACTAGGGCCCCACAAAAGTTTTTGAAATGTCATTTCTTCAACACATTTTTCTACAAGAAGGTTTGTTAATCGCATTCCTTTTGTTATCTTTTCTTCTTCCTTGATTTGGTAATTATTGATAGTATTTATATATCAAGATAAAATGATGTATCATAGGTTATTCTGCTAAAACCAAATGTAGCGGATATTTTTTCAGGTTTTGGATGTTGAACAGCCTCCCAATGAGAGGGAGCCAAAACTTTTAAAAATTTGAATATTATTGGAGTTTTTTTTAAAATTTTTTATTTGTATTATTCAGGAGCCGTTATTGAAGATTGATATAAGTGATCTTGCTTTGCAATGTGGTAACTGGCCTCAACTTTGTGCAACTTGTAAGGTAGTGTTATAGTACATTGAAAAATAGCAACATACTTCTATTTATTTGTTTATTACAACATTGTACTTTCATTTTTTCTTATTATAACGCTTTACTTTAAAAGATTTCACAGTTTATAACAATGTAATCCAAATACAAAGCTATTTTTACTAGAATTTGGGTAAAATTTGAAAGTACAATGTCTTAATAAGAATATAATTGGAAGTACAAGGTAATTATTTATTATTTTTAATTTAAGCTTCTTTTTTACTAATTCATTAGCTAAAGTTTCAACCAATTCCTGGATCAAAGCAATGGAAAAGCAAACTGAATCACTCTAAGGGTCTAATCAGTGGAACCAGCGAACCACACGAACTGGTTAGGGGTGCGTCCTCTCATCTTTAATTTGTCGCTATGAATTAAATTTTCATTTTTTTGATTTGGGGTATGGATGGTTGGATCTGTCCCGGTAATTTATATAAATGGCAATGTACTGTAATTTTTTTTTAGCATCCGACTTTTGTTCTTTCTGTTATAGCATTACACTCTCATGTTTCTTTTTGTGTTTTGAAATATATATATATATATATATATATATATATATATATATATATATATATATATATATATATATATATATATATATATATATATATATTTAAAAATGAACCAAATTATGACGTTGCTATTATTCAGCAGAGTACGCTATTTTTTCTTGCATTTATCCGGACCCGTGTTCCAACAATCCCGAACCCGTGCGGAGCACGGGCTCCCACTAGTTTAAATAAAGAATAGTTGATTGTTTTAGGACCCAAATTAGGCTGCATACGAAAGATTAAATTTTGTGATATTTGATGAAATAAATATGTGAAAGTATTAAAGAAAGAAAAAAATACGTGTAGCACAGAAGCCACAAGAAAGAAAAAAGAAAAACATGGCATACTAAAAGATGCAAATGAGGTTTGTTTGAATTGAGTCCCACATCGACCCAAACAAAGAAAGAATCGGAGCGCTTTTCACTATAAATAGTCCTAGTTGCATAGTCAATTTAGGCTAACGGCGGACCTGCCTACTTGAGATTGGGTTTGCTGTTGGTTTCATCCGGTGTAGTCAAAAAGTTTGGAATTTTTTTATGTGTGAACCGGTTTTGTAAAGGTTAAACCGGTCCGGTTCAACCCGGTTTTTTGTGAACCGGCCGGTTTTAACGGTTCGTTAACAAACGGTCTTTTTGCACTTAAAAACCGGTAACCGGTTGAACCGGCCGGTCCGGTCCGGTTTTCAAAACAGTGTTCAATCGGATTCCAAATTGAGAGGAAATAAGTTTCCAACTATGAAAACTAAAAATCAGGAAAGAACTTGGATATGATCGTATCATATGACAATTTCAATCAATCCCACAAAATCATAATTGATTTATCTTCCATTTCTATAAATCACGATTGAAATCTCACCACCCCCTTATAATACCGGTTATTCACTACCCACAAACCCTAATAATTTGTTCTGCTCCTCTTGCATAATCTTCACATCATCTCTCTCCCTCCATTCATCATTACTTCACAGTACCGATATGAATTTTGCTTCTTCAATATTGAATCTGGTGCAAAAGTGAACTCAATCTATTGAATTACACACTCTGATGTTCTGTCATGTGCTCGTGTAGTATCTTCTGTTGATTCATCTGTAACAATGAAGCCGTAAACCAATCAGAAAGTGAGAAAGCGAAAGGAAGGGCTTCAAAATGAGTACGGTAGACAAGATGTGGAAACTTTGTACTCACTTTTCATTCATCGTTTATGATGGTTTCAAATTGGTCTAACCAGAGCATCAACATCCCGGAAGCTTTGCAAAGGAATCATACACAACCGTTAACATGGAAACTTTGTATTCACTGTTATCAGCAAAGCGAGTGTCTCATACACATAGAAACAGAGGTACATCAAGATACATACACACACTCACAAAAGCAGAGAAATGAAGTCAATCGCATGTGGAAGAAAAATAATTTTAATGACAAGCTATTTTATTAGAAATTAAAAATACTTATATTAAAAAAAATTGTTGTAGATCAAAATTAATAAAGTGAGGCTGTTGGGAATAAGTTTGGAGTTTCACTGAATAG
Source organism: Cichorium intybus (assembly GCA_023525715.1). NCBI lineage: Eukaryota > Viridiplantae > Streptophyta > Magnoliopsida > Asterales > Asteraceae > Cichorium > Cichorium intybus. The sequence goes on from CM042015.1 coordinate 81,002,841, forward strand.
TCAGAGACGAAGAGGTGGGGTATGGTATAGTAGGGTGGAGTTCAGGCCTTAGTCTTTAAAATGTATTAGATAATTAAACGCCTAATTAACCCATTAATCCCATTAAGTTAAAAATAAACATCCCCTAATTGCATCAAGTCAAACAAAAAGTACTTGTATATATCTTATAACATTAATTCATGTCCCTGTTATGTCAACTACATAAAGATAATAGCACCTAGGATTTCAAGTGCTAAATATAAAGAAGAATATGCACTTAGATATTACTAAACATTATGATAATGAAAAAGCATCTTATGAAATTTGACTCATTTTCATTTTTTTTTTTTTTTTTTGTACATTGATACATCATAATGGTGGCAGAAAAGTTTGGGTTCACAATACTCGTCAATTGTAATTGTGTTGTTTGCCTCAGAAACTGTGGTTAGAACAATCAAGTTCTAAAGAATTGGGCCCTCATGTTTGTATTTCAACCTACAACTCTCCTACAAATTTGTTTAATGAAGGACTATGTCATTTGTGCAGATAATTACGATCAGAATTGAAGGACGAAACAGTCATTTATTTACACAATCAAATATGACATTAATTAATGTCAATTCAAGCAAATACGGTATGCTCATTAGCCAATGGCTTCACATTTAAGTGTTACAATGTATATTTAGATTATCTTAAAGAGTTAAAGTTCAATTACTTATTTGATACAATTAAATTGAACTTCAACGACTTAATAAATAAATTTAGTTTTATTGATTGCCATGACGAATCATTAACTCATTATTATATATAAAGATTGTTTGAAAATTTATAACTAAACAATATTTTATTATATAATTTATTTTAATTTTCTCAACCGTGTAGTACACGGGTGTATAACCTAGTGTGTTATAAAATCGAAATAAAACATTGAAAAGTCTTAAACAAGTTTCAAAATATACGGCCTAAATTTCAATATAAATATAAGAACTTCATTTATACATTTGTTATTTCCAATCTATCTTAGTTATAACATTTTCTTGTATACGAAAAATTAAAACTCCTATCTAAATTAACATTATGATCTTAGTAAATGACATCTAGTGTACAGTGATTTTTTTAGTCTTTATCGCACACTATATAACCGGTATAGATCATCATCCACCCACTATCAATTGATACTGTTGGACTTTGACTAGTATTTAGTATAATTAATAAGTCAATGGTAATGTTATAAAGCAAAATTTCACATGAAAAGAAAGTTCAAGTTTCAGGCCGGAGGGAGCAGCTCGTTGTCCCTCCTCGCCAAACCTCGCTGTCCCTCTCGCTGACCACTCCTCCGCTGCTCGCCTTCGCCTTCGCCAAAGCCATCTCGTCGAAATCCCAGCGAGCTCATCTTCGCCAAAGGCAACGGTTCAGCATGTTCAGCATGTTCAAAGCTAACCACTCCCACCAAATTTGGTCAGCATGTGCTAACATGCTGAAAGCTGACGTGGCATAGTTTAGCATGTTTGCGCTGACTGCTCCCCCCAACCTCACAAATCCATTAGAAAGTTCAAGTTTCAACCATAAGAAAATTCAGACAAAAGAGAAATAACAACAAAAGGGAAAAGAGACTAAATATTTAAGGTATCACGCACCGGAGGTGAGACTGAAAAGAGACTTACTATTCTGAGACGGTGGTGAGAGGTGTCTGGGGATAGCGGGAGGGAGGCAGAGGTGAGACCGAATAGAGTTAAAAGAAGAAGAACCGAAGAAAAATACAAATCAGATTATCAATCGCTTCCTTTTGTCCTTCTCGAATTCCGACTCCCCATCCCTTATGATCTTCTCGTCTTCTCCCATCTCTTGGGAATGTGAGAAACATAATTAGGCATGAATCATTTGCCGCCAACGCCTTGCTGTCGAAGAAAAACATTAGGTCGCTCCCTCTTTCCCCCTTTCAATCCCCTCAACTGATTAGTGATTACATATTATGGAACGGATATATTCTAATATTTGAGCCCATACATTACAAGGAATATGTTCAAATGAGAACTAAAAAAATTGAGAACTAAAAAAACTAATCTATGCCACACATTATTTTGATCCAAGGGTTATGGGTTTGATCGTCTACAACGCGTTCACATTGGTTATATATCTTATATATACAATCCTCCGATGAATTGCGTCAAGGGCTGAGATTGGTTCTCACAGTTCTCAACTTTTTGATGGTTCTCATTTGAACCATTCTCTACATTACAAACTATAATAAAGTTAAAGAGAAATTGTTATTCTTTCTAAGTTTGCTGCTTTGGATCCTTGGCCAGCTTGGCTTGGGCTGGCTATGCCCTTTGCCAAAAAACTAAAACAAAAAAAAAAAAAAAAAAGAAAATTGAAATTAACTTCTATAAAATCATATAGATAAATGTTTGTCAATCTTTTGATGTCACACTATCATCTCAAAACCAGATTTGCTAAGGCCTCGTAACATATAACCCTTTACAAATACCTAAATAGCGTGCCTATAACAACACCTTAATTTAGGTTGTTAGGGTGTTGTGTAGCGTGTGTATAGCAACACCATATCTTTTTTCCACAATTGAAATGTCATTTGCAAGAGGAACTCACCATTTTGCAGGTGTTTGCTCTTGTAAATGGTTCTTCAGTTGTGGAAAGAAAGAAACCTTATATTCGCTTTTATGTGACTTTGAAATAGAATTGCAAGAAGCCATGAATGTTTGCATGGCACTTTATATGCTCTAAGCTTTTATCGCAAGGCCGGTGACATCTACTTTAAGATGTATTTTATTGTGACAATTTAAGACGTAATCATTTTTCTATGAAAAAAAATTGTAGAACATAACTATCTTATGATAGCAACTTTGTAACATTCAATTAATTATTGTAAAAAAAAAAAAAAAAAAAAAAAAAAACTTAATGCTGGAATTCAATCTTATCAAGACAGTTTTAAAATGTTCGTACTTTATGTTGAACTTTTTTGTGATGTGTCTAATCTATGATCACGAAAAAAATTAAAACAAAAAAAAACTCTTATAAATACTTCATGACTAGTTTGCAGCTACTTTAAAAAATGTGTATATTTTTATTTTAGCAATTCGTTTTCTTGAGACTTATAACGTTGGACTAATTGAGGGTTCAAGTCTCGTTTTAGATATAAAGACAAAAATTTAGGACTAGAATAGTGGGTGTGTGATTGAAGATTATGAAATTTATGCAACAAAAAGCCATCTTACAACGATTTGTCGATGGAAAGTGTAACTGGTACATGCAATTCACGACTTTCACAATCATTTAGATCTTTAATTTCCCAAATTAAGCAACTGTCATATTACAAAGTAGTGACAACACATCCGATTCAAAATTACTCGTAGTAATTACAATCAAGTTTCACTTCTATTTGTAAATATATGTGGAGCCCAATAGTATGTCTCCAAAAGAGCCCTTGTGGAGAGAGGGGAGACTCCAACATATATACAAACTTATAGGACCGTGTCGCACCAATGTATGATACACTAACACTCCCCTTCAGAGACGTAGGCTCGATGAGGTTACAGGGGTGCGGGACACCGGCTCTGATACCATGTAAATATATGTGGAGCCCAATAGTATCTCTCCAAAAGAGCCCTTGTGGAGAGAGAAGAGACTCCAACATATATACAAACTTATAGAACCATGTCGCACCAATGTGGGATACACTAACACTATTTAGTCTACCATACTATAGTTGGGGAAAAAAGACTTAATAGAAAGATTCATTTCTTTTCTTACCAAATATACTACGACCATATGTGGCACTCACCAAGTCTTTGATGAGTGGTAATTGCAGGGTTACAAAAGAAGTAATTGATAGGCCTGTCAACACAACTATTGGAATAAGAATCCTCGAGTTGTTTTGGCCAAATACAAGGTACAAAGTAGCACCAAAAGCTACTATCATAGCTGCCGTTGAGATGAACAACATGGTCAAAGCAATTATCAACTTTGTAGGCAAATTGTAGAGAAAGTCTTGCTGAGCGAAGTGTGGTGAGAATCGACAAGAATATTAGCAATGAAGTAACAGCTGTGAATAATGATATGGCATCTGATATTGCAAATACTGTGAAGGCAGGTTTATTAGTGAAAAGTGGTATCCCCATATCCTGATTGTTTCCTCCCGGCACTGTAATAGCCGCCGCAAACACAATGGTGGTTATTAATGCAGCTGTAATGGTGTAAGACTCTGCAGTGGTCTTGATCCACTTCTCTCCCTCGATAAACAACTCCTTGTGTTCTCGTGCAAATACCATTTTAGGTGTTTCGCCAAAACAATTTTTTTCTACGATGCACAGAGGACTTACAAAATTTTCAACTTCCTACAATATTACAATATGTTAACCATACATGACATATAATGTTTGGTCCTAAAACATAATGGATACCAAGTAAAATTAAAATTCTAAGCCATTGGGGATCCTACCTGAAACCACTGTAGTTCACTTTGTACTTGTAATGCTGCACCTGATATAAGATTCAGCCTGTTAGCAGGTGCTAATCTTGCAGCCAAGTGCAAGAGGTTGTTTTGAGAAGAGTCTTTGATTGTTTTGTAAATGTTCTTATGTTTCTTCATTTGATATAGTACATTGTACACATTTTCCGAGCGATTTATCACAGCATATTGGATAATGTTGTGACCATCGTCATTAGCACTCCAAATTGCATTAGGGAAGCGAAGGACAATTTGATGTACAACGTCGTATGCATTTTGTCCGGTGGCTTCAAGAATCGGATCCGTGTAATAGTGATGGTCAGGAAGGGGCTGTTGTGAAGACTGCAAGAAATAACATACATGCCATAATAACCCCATAGCATTGTTATAAACTCGAACTCTCTCTTCAACTAATGGCCACACTGCAACATCGACTCAAATATAATGATCATCTCAAACAAAGAATTAAACCTTATTCTCTTCTATTTTTGGTTATACAATGATGGTATAATTGTTGATTCATCTTACCTAACATCTTAGGGATTAGCAGGAGAAGCATAATAATCCATTCAATCCCTGCATCACGAGATAGAAAGTTTGTTGGAATTATGGGATTATAGAATGTGCAACTAACTGATAAGCTAAAAGTTGCTAAAACTAACATAATTTTATGAGTTTGCTACAAATCAAATAGATATCAAAATCATGACCTACTTATATTGAATAGGTTGAATATTCTTTGCAGCCAGGAACCACATAACGGAACACATCTATTAACCATAGAATCAGAAGCAGTTTTAAGAATGCTCTTCACTCTCCCACATATGATATCAGTCCTTTTAACATAGAGAACTAGTATACAGGAAGTTTGTTAGAGAGTCCTTGTAATAAAATTAAGGTAAGGAAACATACAGAATCAAGATAAAAAATCAACAAACCTATATATTATTCCAATACATTGAGTCCGGATGGGAAATTTTAGGCTATAGCCATCAACACGATGTCACTATGGTAGTTCTCTTTTGTGCAAGGCTTTAGCCATTCATTTGCTTTGTCTACATATATATGTTTTACATTTAGTGGTATAAATTAAGTAGTTGATGTATTTACCACTATAATTTGAACCCAATAGACACTTACCAAATTGTTTTGAAGAAATAAGAATAACTAGAAGCTCATCACCATATCTGCTGGAAAGCACATGAGCATTCCATTCTTTGTATTTAATCATCTGATCCATCAGAAATCGAGACATCTTTTCATCCACATTTAAAAGAGCTATGGCAAGTGGCGTCCGACGCTTGTTGTCCACAGTGAATAACAAATCTCCATCTCTTTCCACCAGCATCTCAGCAATTTTAAGGTCTCCGGCCATAGCAGCAACATGAAGTAGTGTGCTTCCATCTGAATTTAGAAGATAAGGTAGTTGTGTGTTCTGCGGTATGACCTCCAACAATTTTCTTAGGAATTCCTGATCCGTGGAATTACCCACTACTATATGGAGTGTCGTGTGTTGCCATTATTGGCGATTATGTCAACGACTGTAACTTTCCATACTGACAAAACAGCATCAACTTCCTCCCATTTTCCTTTTGAAATAGCTTCATACATTTGTTTCTGATCATCCTTTGCTTCTTCTTGTTGTTTATCTAAATTAGTATTTTATATGAAGGTCAAAAACTACAAGATATATAGAAAATATGTGCTGTATTTTAATCAAATCACTAGGGATTTCAAAGGAGGTATAAAAAAAAAGCAATGAGACGCATATTTTCACGGCATATCTATATGTAGGTATGTATGTGTGTGTGTGTGTGTGCAAGTATATGTAGGTATGTATGTGTGTGTGTGTGTGCGTACTTGCACGTGCTGGTGCTTGGAGAGTATCTAATTTTGGTAGATATAAAATCATTAACTAAAACAAAAGATATATTAGCAAAGAAAAGACTGTACTTTGAGGACCATAGACAGTCTGCAGTTCATCCCAAACAGCTTTTGCACTAAAATCTGAATCTGTCACGTGATTGCGTTTTTCTGTGAGACTATTCAAAACATACCTGAGTGGTTCTTCTGGTTCTTCAGAGAGAGAACCTAGAATCCAACCTTTGACAACCGTATCATTTGATCTGGACTCATGGCTATCCACTTTCTCCTTGCCTTTAACACTGGGTTGACGGCTTATGTTGAGTGTGAAGCCACTCTTGTGGTTTGTCAAAGATTGTTAGGTGAAAGTTTGAATGAAGATTTTCAAAGGTAGGAAGATTTGGTAGCCTCTTTTGTTGAAGGCAATATCTTCCTTGTTCATATTGAATTTCATTCACATTCTCATGCCTATAAATACAAGGGTGCATAACTCACCCATTGTACCACACCACAACAATGTAGTTGAATATAAACTCCTAGTTATCCACCGTGGACGTAGGTCAGTTTTGGACCGAACCACGTTAAATTCTGGTGTTCTTAATTTGTGAGCTGAGTGTGTGAGTCTAGTGTTCGTATGCTAAGTGTCTCGATCCTAACAAGTGATATCAGAGCCTTGGTATAGCTCCAGAGGGTGATTTTCTGTTTTTTGGTCGAAATTTTTTTTTCTCAAAAACGATTTTGGTGTACGCCGTTGGAAAGGTCTCGTTCCACAGATTCCGAAAATATATTTTTTTGGATTTTTTGACCGCCGGAAGACCTCCAAATCGCCGGTCAAACGTTCGCCGGAATAGTGACCGAAGAAACCAGATCGCCGGAGAAGACGACACTGTAGCGCCGGAGTCTACCGGAGAAGACGACACTGTAGCGCCGGAGTCCGCCGGAGAAGACGACACTGTAGCAGTTCACTGTAGCGGTTCCTGTAGCAATACCGTAGCAGATTTCCAGAAATTGCAAAAACTGGTCCTGAACTTCAGAAATTTGCAGTTTGGTCCCTGAACTTCGGGAAAATTGCGGTTTAGTCCCTGAACTTCAGGAAAATTGCAGTTTGGTCCCTCAACTTTGTCAAAGTCGCAAAACAGTCATTCAAACATTTGTTTTCGGCAGTTTAGCCAGAAAATAATTTGGGTGGGGATTATATTTTGCAAATAACGAGCCAAGAACTCTTGAATCAAAATTCTATTTTATCGGTGAAGAACAGTTGAACTCAGAAGAAATTTAAAGAAATTGAAAACCAGTGCCAACAGCGTTTGTCGGGTTTTATCGATTCAGTTTAAATTTTCAGTTTCTGATTCTCAGTTCGGTATTCCGCTGTAGTTTAATTAGGTTGATTATTTAACAGAGTTCAGAAGAACAGTCGTTAAGTTCAAACAAGGCTTCATTTAGTGAAGATTGAAAAGTTGGTGGAAGACGCAGATTGAGGCTTTATGTGTCAGAAAGTTCAAGATGTAGTATTGGTAAACGGAGAAAATTAGAGAATTACAGAAGATCAGACGTTCAAACAAATCCAGCGATGATCAGAGTTTCAGGGGTTCAAGAACAGATCATGGGATGGACAGATCAAGTAATTAAGAGAAAATCCGTTTTCGGTAGATCCAGCAGTGATTAGAAAGTCAGCAGACTTAGGTGTAATCACGGGATCAGAAAGTTCGGTGTTATTCATGATGTTGAGGTGTGGACATTCTTTAGAGTCGATGTCCAAATAGAAGAAATTCTGCTTCTGAGAATGTGTCTGGGTTTGATGCATTGGGACTCAGTGGAAGGCAGTGAAGACTCTTGGGTCAAGAATTCTGGTGCTTCATTTCACGCTACCCACATCAGTGAAGTACTACAGAATCTGAAAGTTGGAGACTTTGGAAAGGTAAGACTTGTGAACGATGAATGTTCGCTGTATATGGTCGGATTACCGTCTGAGGGAGTGACCGTCCCAGTTCAGAAGAGAAACAAAGTCCGGTTCACAGAATCTCATGGGCAGAAGAGGGTGACCTTTTGCAAGTAGGAAGCCTAGAGCTACAAGGAAGATTCAGGTTGAACGAGCATGGAAAGGTTCAGAAAAATCAGTCGAAGAATATTGTGGCAATAAGAGCACAGAGTATTGTTTCAGTTGCAGGGTTTTGCAACAGTGGGAGCATAGGTCGTGTTTCAATCATAGGTCCAGGATGACAGTGGATTTAGAACCAGTTTTCAGCTGTAAAAGTCTCTCCGGTTTTGATAAATTGCTAAATATGGAGAGTGTTGTTGTTTGTTCTCAGATTGTTCCAGGATTCGGTAGTTCATTTTCAGTGGGAGCCGATAGGGACAGAGAACGGGTCAAGGACAGTTTAAGTCATGACGAACATGTTGAAACTCATGGGAGTTTTAACGGGCCTTTCAGGTTAACTGATGAGAAGGCCGGGGTAACTAAGAAGGAGTTTACGGAAATACAGATGCACAGTTGAAGCACATGTGAAGATTGTTCCATGGCTTCAAGTGGGAGATTGTTGAGTGTGAAGCCACTCTTGTGGTTTGTCAAAGATTGTTAGGTGAAAGTTTGAATGAAGATTTTCAAAGGTAGGAAGATTTGGTAGCCTCTTTTGTTGAAGGCAATATCTTCCTTGTTCATATTGAATTTCATTCACATTCTCATGCCTATAAATACAAGGCTGCATAACTCACCCATTGTACCACACCACAACAATGTAGTTGAATATAAACTCCTAGTTATCCACCGTGGACGTAGGTAAGTTTTGGACCGAACCACGTTAAATTCTGGTGTTCTTAATTTGTGAGCTGAGTGTGTGAGTCTAGTGTTCGTATGCTAAGTGTCTCGATCCTAACAGCTTACAGGTGTTTCATCTGTGAAACCAAACATACCATGACTTCTTAGGAGACATAGCATCTGTGATTTCCACATACTATAGTTGTCCCTACCACTTAGCTTCACACTAGTAAAGCTTGTTGGAGAAAGATTTGATGGGTATGGGTATGTGTATTCTTCCTCAACTTCCACTGTGATATCTGGATTATTGCTTGGGCTAGGGATCTTCGTATCTTTTCTTTTATTTATGTGAATCCATATTCCATCTACTTGCATATTTAAGCTACAAGATGGAGTTGTCTTGTTGTGCCGGCGAAAGCCGCATTAAGCTAATTGCTTGTTACTTCATGTGGCAATATGCATCATCCATGATACATAGGAGATGGCATCATCCCACCTAATCCCCATTTATAATTTTATCGTTTAGTTAATGTCAAATTATACAACTAGTTTTGTTATATTTCTATACACCTTGTTAGCAATAGTTTGGGACATATACATTTGATCCTAAAAGGTATGGATTGTTAGGATCGGAACACACTCTTGACACGAATCACACACACACTCAGCTCTCACACTCAAGAATGCAACGATGAACACGAGGGATTTAACGTGGTTCGGTCTAATCTGACCTACATCCACCAGGTAACTAGGAGTATATATTTAACTACATTGTTGGGGTTATCTATTTATAGATACATATGATCTCTATATATAGATATAGAGATGGTAACTGGTCAAACAAAATATCCAAAAAAACATGTCATAAAATACAGCCGTCAACTACAGCTGTCTTCCGCCACTTCTTTTGACAAGCCACAAAGCATGGATGCCGTTGCCGTTTTCTGCTGCTATTTTTTGACAAACCACAAAAGTGGCTTCACACTCAACAATCTCCCACTTGAAGTCACGGAACAATCTTCACCTGTGCTTCAACTGTGCATCTGTATTTTCGTAAACTCCTTCTTAGTTACCCCGGCCTTCTCATCAGTTAACCTGAAAGGCCCGTTAAAACTCCCATGAGTTTCAACATGTTCGTCATGACTTAAATTGCCCTTGACCCGTTCTCTGTCCTATCGGCTCCCACTGAAAACGAACTACCGAATCCTGGAACAATAGCTGAAAACTGGTTCTAAATCCACTGTCGTCTTGGACATATGATTGAAACACGACCTATGCTCCCACTGTTGCAAAACCCTGCAACTGAAACAATTCTCTGTGCTCTCATTGCCTACAATATCATTCGACTGATTTTTCTAAACCTTTTACGCTCGTTCAACCTGAATCTTCCCTTGTAGCTCTAGGCTTCCTACTTGCAAAAGGTCACCCTCTTCTGCCCATGAGATTCTGTGAACCGGACTTTGTTTCTCTTCTGAACTGGGACGGTCACTCCCTCAGACGGTAATTCGACCATATACAACGAACATTCATCACAAGTCTTACCTTTCCAAAGTCTCCAACTTTCATATTCTGCAGTGCTTCACTGCTGTGGGTAGCATGAAATGAAGCACCAGAATTCTTGACCCAAGAGTCTTCACTGCCTTCCACTGAGTCACAATGCATCAAACCCAGACACATTCTCAGAAGTAGAATTTCCTCTATTTGGACATCGTCTAAAGAATGTCCACATCTCAACGTCACGAATAACACCGAACTTTCTGATCCCGTGATTACACCTAAGTCTGCTAACTTTCTAATCACTGCTGGATCTACCGAAAACGGATTTTCTCTTAATTACTTGATCTGTTCATCCCATGATCTGTTCTTGAACCCCTGAAACTCTGATCATCGCTGGATTTGTCTGAACGTCTGATCTTCTGTACTTCTCTAATTTTCTCCGTTTACCAATACCACATCTTGAACTTTCTGACACATAAAGCCTCAATCTGCGTCTTCCACCAACTTTTCAATCTTCACTAAACGAAGCCTTGTCTGAACTTAACGACTGTTCTTCTGAACTCTGTTAAATAATCAACCTATTTAAACTACAGCGGAATACCGAACTGAGAATCAGAAACTGAAAATTTAAACTGAATCGATAAAACCCGCTATAAAATTCTTTTTTGTTTTTTTTGTTTCTTTTTAAACTGAATCGATAAAACCCGCTATAAAACTGAAAATTTAAACTGAATCGATAAAACCCGCTATAAAACTGAATCAGAAACTGAAAATTTAAACTGTAAGGTGAGAGGAAGGGGTTATTTCTTTTTTGTTTTTTTTAAATAAAAAACCATAAATAAATAAAAAGAAATGGAAAGAAAATAAAATGGTAAATTCATCATTTTGAAAAATAAAATAAAAATTGTGGACAAAAACCGCTATAAAATTCTTATTTTGGACCTATGATACTAATCCAAAATTTTTTAGACCAAAGCGGCAATTTTCGGCAAATCACAGGAACCAAATTTGCAATCAACTCTTTCAACAATGATTTTAAAGGAGGAAAAAGAAAACAGTGAGATGCACGTCTGCACGAGGAATTCTTTGTCTAATCAAGTGTTTGGTTCATTGGTCGACTAAATATTTTTAGTGATTATATAGTAGAAGCTATATTGTGGAATGCATATTCTGTCATATAATGAGTAGCATTATGCTATAGAGATATACAACTACTTCCGGCAGATTATCTAAATAAAATAGATTAGCAAAGAATAGATTGCACCTTCAACTTGTTGTGAATGACCAACAGGACTTGAATTGACTTGTTTGAATAAAAATGGACTGAAATTAACACCTCTAACAAAAAGTTAATAGACAAATGAAAACACAACCCACAACTATAATTCGAATAATGTAACTTTATATTAGATCATATGAAAGCCTAATTGTATGATAAACATTAAATTGTTAAACAAAATACTTAACCATCTGAATTTCTTTCTCTTTGAATCCACATTTCTCATAAAAAGCCTTGTTATCTGCACTACAATCAAGAATTACTTTGTAACAACCCGTAGAACGCGCATGATCCGCAAGAAAATTTACAACTTTCTTCCCTAATTGCAACCCTCTTGCACTTGAATCAACCACTATGTCTTCAATGTGTCCAACTTTCCCACATCCCCTTATGAATTTCTTCTCAATGAACACGCTTCCGGTTGCGATAAGCTTGGATGACGTGGCGTCTTCTATCACACAAATCATGTGATCATCACCGTAGGATTCGAGCTCTTTGAATCGATTTTGGAATTCATCGTCTGTTACGGGATCACAAACTGTGAGTTGTTGTAGAAGTTCCATGAATCCTTTGTTCTTGTCTGTTATCTCCAGCTTTCTAACGCGGTATGTTTCACCATCAGTAGAGTGTTTGCTGTTTTGCATCACTATAAAAAGAAACCTAACTATATTTAGATGGTTAATTGTGAAAAATAGCAACGTACTTTACGAACAATTTTCTATTACAACAACATACTTGAAATGTTTTACTCATAATAGTATCCTACTTTTGAAGTATTCGGGAGATAATTTATCTAATTTAACGAGGCGTCATTCTATTTTTAAGGAAATTGTATCTTTCGAATAATCAAAAGTTGTATAGCATTCAAACATGTGATTATCAAATTTACAAATTATATTGATTCTGTTTAAATTCTAAACACAATCCATTCCAACCGTATTTTTTATTACAGTTTACAATTGATTATCAATCAGTAAATAATAATTCACTTTTCTATTCAAAAGTAATTATATCAATGAATGAGAATCGATTATCCAGCTTTCTACAAATGTGGCAAAGTTCAATCAACTAACAGAATTAAAATTACCAAAAACCTTGAAGCTCTTTTACATTATACCATTAATATATGAGATTTATCTCTATAGGAAAATTGCAGGACAATACCCTTATTACATTTGAATCCACGCATGTGCTTCTTGCTCATTAATGGCTGACTTACATAATTTTGAGTTTGCAACTAAGAATCCTATTAACAACAATAAATTCGGTTCCTGATTGCCCTAAAACTCGTCATAAAAGTCTAAGAGAAACGGATAATGGTCAAGAGGAATTGGAATACACAGCAAAATGAATTAAAATTTTTAATACCCAGACCTAAAATCAAAGAATACGCATACCTAGAATCAAAAATTCAAAATTCGTTATCATAGATTCAAATTTTAGAGGGGGGATGAAATTTTTGAAAGCAATATATTAGGTAGATAAAGAACTTAAAGAGCTTCAAACCTTATTGTTAGATACGATAATCCCTTGGGTCGTTCTTCCTGTATATTCGTTTTCGCCCTTCTGAATCGCAACCTTGGTTAATCAACAATCACACTTCAATCTAGAATACTCTTTCTGCGTTTTCTCAAGGGTTCTGACAATGGCGACAGTGTGTGGCAAGTTCTTTATCACCTACGTTTTCTAGCTCTCATCTCCGACCTGAAATTGATATCTCGAAGACGGATTTGGAAGGTACTATCGCGAAAACACAACTCGAACCCTTAGGTCACATTTATTTATGTTTTTCATTTAATATTTATTATTAGAGTAAATTACAAAAATGGTCCATGAGGTTGGCACGATCTTGAAATAATGGTCCTACTGTTGAAAAAATCACTTTAATGGTCCTTAAACTTGCGATTTACATACAACAATGATCCAATTTCACGTTACCGTCTATTATTCCCGTTAAGTTTGAATTTACACATTTATCTTGAAAGGGTATTATCGTATATTCATGTATTCGATGTTGTTTAAAAAGCGGGAGAAGGAGTGCTACTGACATCACATTAAGTCGCAGAAACCAAACGAAAACCAACTACAGTCTGATCAACGATGGTGCTTTGCCAATGTGGAACCACAACGTACATTTGTTCGTCTTGGACAAATAAGAATCCAGGCCGGAGGTTTTGGAGGTGTAACCGATGCGGATTTGTGTCGTGGTTCGACCCACCGATGTGTCGTCGTTCTATGATGATTATACCATGTTTGTTACAGGCTAAACGAAACCTTTTGGGTGAAATAAGCAGGCTTTCAGCACAAGTAGAATCCGCCAGAAAATACAAGATTGCCCTGGTCTTGTCTTGGGTTTTCTTCATCTGCTTTGGCATGTTCACTGTGTTTGAGTAATTTCATGTGTCCATGTTTAGCTAGCAAGGTAGGATGTTAAAATTTAGGGCTATGTTATGTGTTTATTAAGATATTAAGGTGTTTAAATGTAATGTTGTTGTGATAGGCTAGTTGATGGTTTTAACCGAAACTGTGATTTTGATGTTAACGTTTTGCTATAATGCAGCCGGTTTTTGTTTATGGTTAATGTTATTTATTGTTTAATTTTAAAGTGAATTCAAATTTGGGATCTATGGTACTATATAATCACACACATTTGTAGGTTGCTATTTATGAAAACATTGGGAATTATAAACATTGGGGGTAATGTGGTAATGGGTCTAAAAGAAGGAGGGAAAAAACGGGCTTCGGCTTATTACCGCCAATAAAGAAAACATTTGTATCCCAGCTCTATTATAAAAGCAGCATTCTACGTTCAGGTTTTCAGTGTGAAGAAGATGAAGGGAAATGATTTAGAAGCAATGCTGCATGGTTTCATTCACAGAGCCGAAGTCAATAGAAGGATGCTGTTTGAGTTTACAAGAAAAATAGAGAAAGATTACGATACAACAAAGGCGCTATTCGAAATGATGGATACCAGACCCCGATACATGAATTTTGTTTTAGGAAAACAGGTTATCGATGAGGGCAAAATTAGACTAAGGCATTCGTTGGAGATGGTTTTCAATTTACAACAGATGCTGACTAAGGAGATAGAGTGGTACAAGGAGATGCTAAAACTCATCGAGTATGATTAAACTTGTTTGAATCATTTGTTGGACATGGTTTTTAATTTAGGGTTTTGGTTTAATTGTGTTTCGTAACTTATTGTGATCTTTTTTGTTATCGTTCAATGTGAAGTGGTTTTTGTTGATGTCAATTACTTATCTTTATGTTAATATATTGAACAACAAAATGCTTGCCATTTTACCACAAATCGTCTTTACATTATTTGCACAACGTCTGCTTTACAATACACATTACTTGTCTCTTAAATAAAGGGTCATGTGTATTGATATTTAAGTGATTAAATGTGATTGTAAATGGGAAGTTTATGTTAAGTTTATTGTAAACCGATCAATCTAAGAACTTGTACGTCTGTTTGTCAAAAATAACAACATACATTACCCTTTATGTATGAATGCTCTAACGAGTTATGATGTTTCCTCATAAAAGTTGTGAAAAAATTGGTGAGTTTTTGTTCATTTCGTTTGGACTTTAAATACTTCAAGTATACTAACAAAGAAATTACCATATTATAGAATTTGATATAAAACGATTTTAGCAAACACGTACATTGAATGTATTCAAATATGTGAAAATATGAACCCACTCCTACTTAATGTAGCATACATCAAACACATTACTACGACTGTTCCACAAATATTATCCGATGACAAGTACTACATGTTAGTACTTTAAACAAAACAACACATGTCTTAGACCCACACAAACACATTTATTTAATATATAAGTTCCACCATAACCACTGACACAGTTGCATGATCCCATTCCTTAAACCACTGTCATCATTCAATCAACACACTCCAGTAACCGATATGACCATTCCATTAGCAAACACCTTAAAGTGTTGTGAACCCACCAACCCGTGCTTTGCATGATTTGGCATTGTGACCTGGTATGTGGCATTTCCCACATGATATCACAGTGTATTTTCTCGATAATTTAGTACCCTTGGAACCTGGTTGACTTCCCTATGAGACGACCTCATCTATGCCCCTTCTACATTTAATTTTTGGTCTCCCAACCTGTAGGTAAGTTTAACATTATAAGACCAATTAGTTAGTATATGTTAATTACATAAGGGGGAGAATACTTGTAGGACATTCAGACTTAGGCCACATTTCTGGACCATTTATGGGTTCCACAGTGCAAGTATACATTTGTTTCCAAGTTTCCATTCGATAACAGGGATGAACCAGATCCTCCGGTTGCCTCAACGATTCACCATTCCCCACCTGATTCCACAGGGCAGCCACAACATGCTTACACGGTATCCCTGATACCCCCACCTTCTGCATGAGCAAACACCTTTGATCATGTCCACAACGAATTATTCATAGTTATCACTTGTCACTTGATACTTCCCACCTCTATTGAATATACACCTACAATTGGTTGCCTCATCTTTGATTTTATCCAACAATTTCTGTGTTGTTGGAGTGAGGTACCCAGAACTCTTGCTTATCATGCATTGAACAGTCACAATTTTTTTCATGATATATTCACTGATGAACTCTAGAGCTGATATTATGGATCTGTCCCGGCCATCAACAAGTTTTGCATTGAAAACCTCGCACACATTATTTAGCAACAAGTCTAAATGTGCACGGCCTAAAACAACATAATACGAACTTGTTATTAAAATCAACTACATGTGACCAAACTATAGTTACTAACAATGTAACTCATACAAAAAATTCACCTGAAAATGCAGGCCTGCTCCAGTGTTTCGCAGGTATGGCAACTAACCATTCATACGCTTCCTTGTTCATCGAGTTGAAATCAGCCATACTTTTCCTGAAATGTGGTTCCGTTGTTGCTGTGGCACACTTCCATAATTGTTCTTTCAAGGAGTTACCTTTCCAATGAAGTTTGATATTCTCATGGATATGACGAACACAATACCTGTGTTCTGCAGACGGGAATACCTTCAGAATTGCAGGGAGTAATCCCTATATAGAATATAGTGTTAGCATAATTCTGGTAAACAACAAATATAGACCAACATCATAAAACAAATAACAATGAAACAGTGCATACCTTTTGACGATCACTAATGAAGGTGAAATTTGTGTTGGGTCCCATGTCAAAATCTTCCCCAAGGCATTCCAAAAACCAGATCCATGAACTTTTGCATTCAGATTCAACAATTGCATACGCAACAGGATAAATCCCGTTGTTCCCATCCATACCCACCGCACTCAGAAGCTGCCCAGGATATGGACCTTTCATGAAGGCCCCATCGAGCCCTAAAATCTCTCTTTAACCATACTTGAACCCATTCTTAAGTGGACCAAGAAAAATGTAGATCCGCTTAAAGATCCGTGTTTTGGAGCTAATATCAGGCTCTGGTTCGACAGAAATCTTGACCGTTGTTCCTGGGTTTCTCAATTGTAATTCCAACCCGTAATCTCTAAGCATCACATATTGCTTTTCATGGTCACCCCTAATTTTGTTTAAGGCTAACTAGCGGGTACGGAAAACCTTCATGAATGAAAGATCAATCTTGTATTTGCTTTGTAATTCGCTTCTAAGTGCACTTACATGGATGTTAGGGTTACCTGCAACTTGACTCACTATTTTCTTCGCGATGTAACCTTGTGTGCAAGTATTCATACTGCGTGTGTGTATGCAAGTGTGGTGTGGGTAATATTTCTTTTCCATCCATTCTTCTCTATTTGGTAACCTAGACACGTGCAACACCCACGTGAAAAAAATATACGTTGAATTTACCCTTCTGCCCCTCCTATTTACTGGCTGCAAGCCATTTTGGTCATTCATTCCACGTACTATACCAATACAGTTAGCCCTTAGCCGGGTCAAGTCGTTCCTCAAAATAATCAGTTTACGTCTGGAGAAGATGGCTAAGTTCTGAATAGCCTCTTTAACTACATTTTTGCTCATAAACCTTTCCCCGATACGGAAGTGAGCGGCATGCATTTTACTTGCTGAACAAATGACAGGTCTGTCCAGATTGCGGAGCATAAGCTCACGAAGAGATTCAGGCCTATCATAACTCTTAAAGGTGTTTGTGTCAAATACAACCTCTTCATCCTCCTCAACAACAGCCTGTCGGGACGTACCTTCATGTTCATCTACCAGTGGATCCAGTTTGCTAGCAAACCCATTCATATTTATGTCAACATTACTAAACGAGTCTTGTTATTGTCTTGAATATACAAACTCACAACCATTACTATCATGCCCTTCTTCAGCCTCCACTTCAACTGATGTTTGCTGGACCTCAGGTGGGTTTGGATCTGCTGCACCAACAACCTCATTCTATTCTCTTTCACAAACCGATTGCAAATTATAGTTGTAATCATCTCTCAAGTTCCATTCTAAACCAGGTTCCATTAGACCATACACATACAACTTACCAAAATGAGTAAAATCTGGTGGATCCTGAAGATTTAGGTCCACTGCATGTACAGGTGAGAGGTCAAATATTGGGTCCACTTCAGTTTGAACTGCTTTTGACTTTGCATTTTCCACCTACGTTTGAGAGTTGACCTCTAGTTGCTTATAAACAACAATATCCAAACATTGTGATTTGACCCGCTGTACTTGTACACCTGACGAGTTGTTTAAGTCAAAAAGAAGGTTCTTTTTAGCTCCACTGATAGTGGATCTGACCACGTTGACCCGGTTCAGTTCAGGTGAAACTAATGGAGTTAGATCGGACTTCCAATCGGCCACACGAGCTTTACCATATGATGGAAAAACAGACTTCTCGTGTTCAACATATACTTCAAGTTCTTTACAGAACTCAACATATGAACACAACTTCTTGACATCGACATCACTAGTTAGCGGAATATACCCATTATCACGTTCTACTAATGGTAAGCGGAAATGGTAAAAAGGGGTTGCTTTGTTCTATACCCTAACTCCTTCATGATACGATCTAAGTCTAACAAACAGAAGGTATCTTTGTAAAGGTAGTCAACTACACAAACGTAACCATTGATATACCTCATAGTCGGGGCTTCGATGAAAAACCCACCATGATTTACTTCAATCGAGAACATTTTCCCTTTTTCATCTGCATCACCGTAGATATAAACTGGTTTAGAAAACGAACATGGGAATCAGACTTTCCAAACAAATAAATTACCATAGCATTTGTAACCGTCTCCTTCATCCAAACGATCCCTGATTTTCCAATGCAAGCTCCGATTCCCGACATTGTATCTTCTATCGGAGGCCATTATCACCGTCTGTGTCTCTCGAGGAACTATGCAATCTCAGGTGGATTTGGTACTTGATGATGGATTTGAAGTGATGGTGAAGCAGAGCATTTAATTATACCCGTAAAGCTTATAGTAGTCGGGAAGAAATAGACGGAAATGCCACGCTACTTTTATGTGTAAATTCAAACATAACGAGAATAATAGACGGTAACGTGAAATTGGATCATTCTTGTATGTAAATCGCAAGTTTAAGGACCATTAAAGTGATTTTTTCAACAGTAGTGGACTATTATTGCAAGATCGTGCCAACCTCAGGGACCATTTTTGTAATTTACTCTTATTATTATTATTTCTTTCGATTATATTTAACATTAAATTATAACACATCCTCAAATTAATATATTAAAAATATATAAATATAAATACAAAACATTATATTTTTTACGAGATTTAATTTATAAGATTTCAATAAATATTGTCAAATTAAAGAATACTAATTATTTTTTTGTTTGTGTACTTATAACATTGCTTTGTTACCTTTTTTGCCATATTCAATATATATCTAATTGTATTGTTAATTGGTTATATAAAATATTTTTGTTATTATATAACATTTTAATTATCGACCGTGTAAAACCTAGTTTCATATAAAACACTTCAAAACCACCCATATTCGTTTAAGAAATTTTTATGTTATGCCATTTTCGCACTCTTTGATAATATTCAAAAATTCCACAAATTTGAAAGGTTTTCCGTTTTCTTTCTGGAATATTTTGAGAGCTTTTATGTAAAATTGTGACGTCATTTACGCTACTACTCCTTTCGCGTTTCAAGTTGTTAAACAAGGTGTTAAATTGTGTTGCCACCTTGTTGACATTCCTGTATATGTTATAGACTTGATTTTTTCGGTAGTTTCCATTCTTCATATTGTGGAGGAAGCGTTTGGTAAATTTCCTCCAAAAGGTTTGATTATTTAGGTCGTTCCCCACAGTTGGATCCATCCTCTAAAACGTTTATCCACACACGAGACAAGGCCTTTTGTTCTTACAATGTACAAGGTAGGTTCAGGGCCTTCCCTTAATTTAGGATTCAATTGTGTTTTGTTTTCATAGTCGAATGGGGGATCGGGTTTGGGTTGGGGTTCAAGTCGGGGTTGGGGTTGGGGTTGGGGTTGGGATTTGATTTGAAATTGATTTTCTAGAATGTTTTCTGATGGGTCGAATTCTCTTTATAATTAGGAGTGGAATTGGGGTTGGGTTTGATATGGATTAAAGTAAGGACCCATACCGAAATAATGGAACATTGGTGGTGAATAAATGGCCCGATCCTTTTGGGGTTGGTAGAATTATGAAAGGTCTGGTTTATTTCTATTAGGATTTTTTGTTTGGGGGGTGGGGTGGGCTGAAGAACGATAAGTATGAATGTTTTGAGGTTTGAGTATGGTAAAAAAGGTAGAGATTGTTGGTGTTTATAATAGATAAAAAGCGGTTTAAAATTTGAAATTGTTTTGGTGGAAAGGAGTAAAGAGGAGAAGAAGTTAGATAAAATAATTTAAGGAAGAGAAAGGGGGTGGCAAGGATATGTCGTTGAAACCCCCCACCGAGCTACACACGTCGAGAGGTAGGGGCGATGTGAAAGAAGGAGCTGCATGCCAAGTCACGCCCTCCGGTCTAAAAACAATAAATAAAGGATTAATAAATTGGCATTTGTTATTTATTTATTTTATTAATGATATATATTGTAGACTGAATTAGAGTTTTGGTCCCTATGGATGTCAAGATTTTGCACTTTTAATCCTGGTTTTTCAATTCAATTCTTGCATTTGTCTAATTCTGATTTTATAGTTCTCTTACAAAAACTAATTAATAGGTCTACCACCACCCCCAACACAACCATCAATACAACAACTACCCTATACCAGCACTCCTGCCACCAGCTCCACCAATGTCACCACCACTGTAATCAATCAAAATGATGTTCTTGGGCGAGAAACCCCACGCCATCTTTATGTCTTTCTCAAAGATCCAATCTCTAGAAATATTTAATGGTTCATATCGAAGTCTTCAAAACGAGCATGGTTGGAGCAAGAAGAAGCCTGTAATCGAGAAGAACTCAGATGAATCAATACATTCCAATACTTTTGCTCTTTCCATTGTAAAATTCTTATTGTTTTAGAGATATACCTTCTGAAATATGTAGAATCGATAGAACTTGGATGTTATGGGTTGTTTCAGGGACAAATTGGACCACATAATACACCCGGGCCTTCACCTGCCAGTGTTGCCGCCGCCACCAACAGTCGTCGTTGTCAGCCGTGACGGTTCCATCACCCACAACCGAACCGATGGCACTACAATCGCTACTTTCATTCGCTCATCTGTCTCGCTAATGTCCCCCTACGCTTCTAGCACCATCCCCACCTGCCAACAACCCCTGTGTCGCCTCTCATAGCGGTGTCCAACCGTCTATCCCCTTCTTGGTGTTTCAATCATGTTTCTACAACTTTTAATAAAAGGTCCCTATAGTTCATTATTTTTCGTATTTTTTGTAAGAAACTATAAAATCAGAAAAAGATAAATGCAGGGACATTTTAGAGTAAATTACGATTTTGGTCCTGTGGTAGACAGTTTTATACATTTTCAGTCATCCTTTTCAAATTCCACGTTTATGATCCCTGTGGTGACCAAAAACTTGCAGAGACGGTCCCTCGTGGGGTTACCGTCTGTTTAGATCCGTTAAATGCTAGTAAAAAGACTAAAATGCCCCTCCTTGTTTGTCAACGATGAGATTTAACAAAACTCTTGGTCGGAAGGGATTCCGGCGAATCCCGGTGATAATGCCATCCATAGGAAGTCGGAGGCTTGGAAGGTAATTTTATGTTCTTATAAGCAACCACAATCACTTGTAAAAAGCTAGTGAAGAAGCTTTTTTTGACTTTCATCGGAAAATTTATACCGAAATGTCATTTTCACAAAATTAGACCTAATCAAATCAAAACCCGGTCTTGATCAATTCCGGTGTGTGCCTCATACGTATTCTTCAATTTCAAAAGAAGGAAATCAGAAATTGGGAGTAGACGCTTTAGGATTCATACAAAGCAAACAAACACACACCGGTTGCATGTGTGAGTGCGTGTTCATGTCTGATAGCGAGAAAGAGAGAGTCGATTGTCCTTTGTGGTTCACGATTTTTTTGCTATCAATGAATAGAGGAAACGGGATGAGCGTCAAAGAAGTCGCACGTACACAAACACTGGATTTGTGTGTGTGTGCGTAAACTGAACAAGAGATAGATGAATCGCGAGTGAGATCGAGAGAGAGCCTGAGAAGGGGAATAAGGGCGTGATTTCATGGCACCCTTTTGCCGTATTCAATGGATGATTTGACCAAATTTTGTGAATTTGAGCTTTGAGTCAAAGCTCTGTCCTTTGTTTATCCGGTATCACGGTAATGTGATTATTCTTGAGCGATAGAGTCAAATTGATGGATTGTCTGAGTCCTGGAAGCATAGTTTGAACTATTTGATTTATTTTACTGAGATTTTGTGAGGAAATCGATGGATGATTTGATTAGTGCTTTGGTCCTCTGTAGGCCGAAATTTGTATGAACCTGATTTCGGGTTTGTTGTTTGATCTAGACGTCTTTGTTGTTAATTACCCTAAATCAGCTTGATAGGTTCATACTTTCTGGGTTTGCATTAAGTCTTGATTTGGGTTTTAATCGTTGTTTAATTCATATCTTATCTTTATCTCTCTGGCTTTTTTGACATTTTAGGTTTCACGTATTTTTCTTAGCTTTGAAAACTCTAAAGGAATCAGGGCGTGAACACGTTACAGTAACATCGAAAATGGTTTAGTCCCTGGATTTTAGAAAATAAGAAAATAACAAATACACAAAGGGAACAAAAAAGATGGGTATTTTAGTCTTTTTACTGGCATTTAACGGATCCAAATAGACGGTAACCCCGGGGGACCGTCTCTGCAAGTTTTTGGTTTTTGGTCACCACTGGACCATAAACATGGAATTTGAAAAGGATGACTGAAAGTGTATAAAACTGTCAAACATAGGGACTAATATTGTAATTTACTCGACATTTTATTCATTTCATATCCAGTAGGG
This sequence comes from Cichorium intybus, assembly GCA_023525715.1. Lineage (NCBI taxonomy): Eukaryota > Viridiplantae > Streptophyta > Magnoliopsida > Asterales > Asteraceae > Cichorium > Cichorium intybus. The sequence continues at coordinate 81,026,107 of CM042015.1, forward strand.
CATTAGAGATATTAAATGATAGCGACTAAATCTGAAATCCGAATTAATAGGGACCAATAGTGAAAAATTTGACAAACTAGGACTAAAAGTGCAAAATCTTAGACAACCACAGAAGAATAATGTAATTCACTTAGCACATGGCTTTTTTTAATGGGCAATTTGGTAAATATGCAAATGATCAAGGGTGGGCTTAACGGGCTGCCATCAGACTCAATAAACTCCCCCTTTCAAACGACGGCCAACAATGTGCATGCTTCATCATTCGATCCTCTGTATTCTTTCTCTCTGCACATCGGACCTAACGCTGTGTTCCCGAGTTTTAGCATGGAAAGAAAAGAAAAGAATGAGAGAAAAGAAGGGAAGGGAAAGGAAAGGAAATGAAAGTTATATTTTCGTGTTCCCGAGTCGAAAGAAAATTAAAGGAAAGAAACATTTTATGTGTTCCTGAGTGGAAAGGAAGGAAAGGAAAGTTATAATTAAGTGTTATTTTTACCAGTAATTTCATTTCCTTCCAAATCCTTCCAAATCGGAAGGAAAGTTAGGAGGGAATATTAACCCTCCAATTCCTTTCTCTTCTTTCCACTTCCTTCCGTAAAAAAAACTCGGGAACATAAAAACTTTTCTTTCCCCCCCCCCCCCCCCTGTTCCACCTATTTCTCTCCCTTTCTCTCGTTAAATGAGACTCGGGAACACAGCGTAAAGGCGTCGTCTCTGCTGCTGCTGGAATTCATTGATTACTCTGTAAACATGTTTGGAAGGCTTCCATCTCAGATTCTTTAACATGGTAGCGAGGTACTTGCATAGACCTGGTAACATAGCCTTCCTCCTTCCGCAAGCATGAATATGATAATCTAGGTTTCGGTTTTAGCTATATCTTGTTTTTCTTTTAATTTCACCATCATAACAATTTGCGTTTAATTTGGTTTACTTCATCGATTTTCCTTAATACACAGTCGATTCCAAATTTTAATAGGAGAAAATGATTCAATGTGTGTTTGTATGTGTATACAGACGTGTTTTGCATCTGTGTATATTTATTTTCGTTTCACTATGCTATTATCACCTCTATTCTTCCTTCTGCTACTACTATTGTTATTAATGTAATAATAGTGAGGAAACCGAAATATGTTCATAAAATAGTAGTTACAAGGATGAAAATGATGATAAACCAGTATAAATTTACATAGGTTTTTACATAGATAGCAATGATGACGAGAAATTGTGATTTTTGTACTTTTGTATAGGATTTAGGCTTTGCAATTTCTTTTTGGATGCATGTTTTTTGGTTATACTTTTACATTGCTCAGTTTATTTGTCGAATAACATCTCCTGGGAAACTACGAAAATAAACTAAAATCCCTAAGTCGCTTTTCATGGTGGATAAAACTCAAAAGATTACTTCAACTATACAGTTATACCATCTGCAGCTCGAAGAATACAAGTAAAATCTTGATTCTAATTGTACACACACAAACAAATATCAAAATACCTCTTTGATTATAATAGGAAATATCACTCAAAAACCTATTACAGTGTTTGTTACAATCTGTATTTCATAGCTCGAAGATACAGTTTATATATAAGCCAAAAGCACACTAATTGGAGACAAATTGATTCTCCACAATCAATTTGTTTCCCTGATTTTAGTGATTGAACAGGAACCCCATTAAGGGCTTAGGATTCCAACAATCACCCCCGAATCTCTAAGTCCTTCTAGAAACATCCTCGTCCAAAATAACGGCCTCATGGAAAATACGGCTTCATCGGTATCTTCGTGTTCGATTAAATTGCTCTCTTCGAATTTTTTAAGTCTTTCGGGACATTTAGACGCGTAATGGCCCAGTTTATCGCATCTGTAACAAATAACTTTTGACAAATCTTTTTCCGGGTTTCGATTCGAGTCCGTATTCGAATTGGGCTTGTTTTTGGACTGGTTTCTATTTGAATTGGCCCAAGATCCATTTGATTTGGGCTGAGATCCATGAGAAGACCCGGATCCGGATCCGCCTGACCCGAACCCGCCACCCGACCCGGTTTCAAAGGAATTAAACCCACGATTATTGTTTCTTCCCCAATTCCCAGCTACGCTTCTGTAAATCTCTCCTTCCCGATCGAAATTTCTCCCGCCTCCTCCTCTTTCTCGATTCAGTCCGCCATCGCCATCACCGCTGTGATCGGAGTACCTCCCCCTTCCTCCGTCTTCTCTATTCAAACCGCCACCGCCGACTTGCGATGCGCCACCGCCGCCGCTGGATCGGACCAGCATGACCCTCGAGTTCGAGCTTTCTACAGTATCCTCCTCTCTCACCCTTTCTTCGTATGCTTTCAATCGACCCACAACATCCTCGAATCCGACGGATTTTAGATCGAGGATCTGTTCAAGTGATGCAACGAGGTGAATGAATTTTCTCGGTACTACTTTCAGCATTTTCTTTACTAGCTTCGTTTCTTCAATTATTTCACCGAGTGAAGCTGATTTCGAGGCTAAGCCGGATTGTTTTCCGGCAAACGAGTCGATTGACTCGATTTCGGTCATCCTCAACCGATCGAAATCGGTGTTTAAGGTTTGCAGTCTCGCCTCCTTTACTTTATCGGCTCCGATGTACCGTGCTTTTATCGATTCCCACAAGGTTTTTGAATTGTCGATATCTCCGATTTGCATGATCAGAGACTCCGGGATTGCTTGGTACAGCAATCTCATCGCCAGGTTGTTTCTATCTTCGTTCTTTTTTGAATTTGATTCGATGATATTCCAGCATTTGTGTATCCGCAGGACCACTTTCATTCGGAGGGACCAAACCGTGTAATTGGTTTGGGTTAGCATCGGGCAAGCTACCGATGTGGCTCCAATTTCTTTGATTCTGACCGGAGGAGTAGCAACACCGACACCTCCAGCATCTTCAACATCCGACATCTTCTCGGATTAACAGGTATAAGGCTCTGATACCAATTCTTGATTCTAATTGTACACACACAAACAAATATCAAAATACCTCTTTGATTATAATAGGAAATATCACTCAAAAACCTATTACAGTGTTTGTTACAATCTGTATTTCATAGCTCGAAGATACAGTTTATATATAAGCCAAAAGCACACTAATTGGAGACAAATTGATTCTCCACAATCAATTTGTTTCCCTGATTTTAGTGATTGAACAGGAACCCATTAAGGGCTTAGGATTCCAACATAAAAAACTTCAATTGTTAACAATAACTCACATTCATCTTCTTAACCGAGGGTGCTAAGCATATGGTTCTCACAAATAGAGCACGAATCACATCCACATCTCCAAGCCTAATCCCTTGTAAAATTTAGAAGTCATTCCGTTTATATATGAATTATCTATATGCAAGATTAGCAGATTACTTTAATTTTTTATGCAAGTTATACCATCTTACTTTCATTTCTTTCAATTACAACATTGTATGTTCAGTGAAAATTGCTTTCTATTTAGATATCATCACTACAACAGGGCAGCTTTTTCAAAGTGTATTGCTATTCCTTGCATTTAACCCTATGAATTTAAAAAAAAAACAATGATTTTGGGAAATCAATTACTCGTTCAAGGTAAACACAATACAAATCTGTTCATTTCGGGTACTCGCGAAGCACTCCTTCAAACATTGATCTTCCTCTATCTGGAACTCCATTTTTAACCCAGAAATTGTTGCCTGTTTAATGAAGTTAATATGTTTGTGTTTTGGAAGGCATATGTGAGCACACTTCACAACAGAATGAACCATGTCTTCATGTTGCTTCAAGGACCTCTGAATCTTTCTATTATAACATTGTAATTTCAATTTCTTTCTTATTATGGTATCTTACTTGGAAAGACTACCTACTTATTGCATTGTGTTTATAATTATTTTCTTATTGAGGCATTGTATTTTGTAGAGCTGGATAAAGCTCCAAACTTCAAGGCCGGAAGGTATAAAACTTGAACTTTTTTAATAATTTTCATTCTTCTGTTCATTAACTCTACTATATGTCCCCTTGCGTTTTCTGTAAATACTTGAAAGTAAAGGAGAGTTGGAGCGATTTTGTAACAAAACCTTAAAAGAATGTTAAATAAAAGTACATTGTTGTAATATGAATAAATGAAAGTACAAGGTTATAATAGGAAGAAATGAAAGTAAATTGCTATAATAGGAAGTCATGAAAGTAGGATGCTATAATAAACAAAATTAATGATTGAATTCGAAAGCATAGTTTTTAATAACGTCTGATGAGACATTAATATCTCGATACTTATGTGAACCCCTTAGAAAAATGGCATGACATAGTTTTTTGTCTCCTGTGATTTTCTGTTTTAGGGATTACATAGAGGACTATATAGTAAAGATATTGTTTACGTAATATATTGTGTATAATTGGAATCTTATGCTAAAGATTACATCTTGGATGACATACAAACAGGGAATATCCGAATAAATTAAAAACAGAATTAGATTAAAATTGCAGAATTAACAGAAAAGGACAATATGGTAGGAAAGTTTAAGTAAAAGAATGAACATACCACAACAAGCTAAGAAGGTTTCTTCACATAGAAAGAATGGAAGGGCATTTGTAGCTTTCTTAATATCCTGCCAAATTTTTATTTCTAATCAGAAAAAATAAGAAGCCCCATTATCATGTTGATAAGTTTTTACTCAACTTAGCTCTTTTATTTTAATCACAAAATGAGATTTTTTTTATCTATTTTTAAACAGAGAAATCTATTGTTCATAGCAAGTTTCATAATATCATGTTACTAAGTTTTCTAACAATCCAACTAAACCTCTATTTTCTGCTTAGCCACTTTGAATATTTACAACAGAATATTTATATTAAAACTCATGATGATGGAGATGTCATTTTAGCATCAAATACAAATAAAACCCAAAACCACGTGGCATGATTAATATTTGTGCCCATTAAACACTCATCCACATCAGGATTTGGGTATTTATACCAAAAAATATAATATTTTAACAAAGATCCAAACTCACCAAACGATACCATATAGAGTAAGTAGCAAACAGATTTTTACCTTTCTGGGGTGAATTTCAAGAATTAGCAATAGTATTTAATTTATCATCATAAAATCAGGCATGTTGATTATTTGTACATCATCGATTTTTTTTGAACTATAGTTAGGTTGCTTCTGTTAATTAATAAAAATTTAAAACTATTGCCCCATTTTGTTTTATTATTTCTTTGTTGAAATATCCATGTCAGTGTGTAACACTAATAATTTCTTTTGCAAAGTTGCCACTTAGGTGCTACATCAGGCGACCATTCTATTTTTCATCTGTTAAGAGGCCACTTAAATCCAAAACCACTCAAAAACATGATTACATATATGCAATTGCTTTTTTGTCCATGTGCTTTGTACTTTTTTTTGGTTTTTCTTCAAAAATTAATCTGTTTTTTCTTCATTTTAGGCCCTATTTCCATGTCTGAAGTTGATAGGCCATGTTTTTGTAACAAAACTTGGAAATAAGGATAAAATTGAAAAGAACAAAAAAAAACCAGAACCAAAGAAAATTACTAAGCATGGCTTTCGAAAGCATAACTTTATAATTGGAAGTATGATGCCATAATTAGTTAGATTCTCCTAAGAGGTAAAAGAATAAAATTACAATGCTTTAGCATGAAAAAAAAATGAAAGTAGAATATTATAAAAAAAGGTAACCAAAATCAAAAAGTTCAGTATTTCAAAGTATAATGTCTTTATAGGTTAGATTTCATAAGAAGTCCAATATTATGATTGGTTGTTTTAATTGTGAATACTTTGAAAGTAGCTAGGTTGCTATTATGAGTAAAAAAATTCCAAGTATATTGTTGTAATAGAAATTGTTGGTAAATATCTAATTTAACGAGACGTCATTCTATTTTTCAAAAAATCGTATGTTTCAAAAAATCAAAATTCATGTGATTATCAAATTATATAAATTCTATTTATATTTGAAACACGATCCATTCCAACTAAGTGTATTTTTATTACAATTTACAAATGATTATCAATCATTAAATAACAATTTACTTTTCTATTCAAAAATAATTATATTAAAATGGTAAATCATTTGATATAGAACACACCAAAATAGAGTTTGTAAAATAATCTAACCTTCTGTTTGAATATGATTGACACATCGAATATTTCCTATGACTCTAATCTCTATGTATCTAACATCCCTTTTTCCACCGCCTTAAGGTATTTAGGTATAGTTGTTACATATTTCTATTTTTAGCTTTTTTATTTATTAGACCGATTAATAACAAATTATAGTTCGAACTTCAAACCAACTCATTTTTATAGTTTTATTATAAGCGTTTTGAAAAATTGCAACTCCATCCGACAACTAACATTATTTACTCTCAATATCGTTACAAATCTTGGCTATAATACCCTAGTTTTGTGCGAATCTTGCATACCAAGCACCTCAAGAGTCAAGAATCAATACCAAGTTCATCATTTGAAAAATATTTCGAAACATCTATTACTGTATTTAAAATTGGTACGACAATATCCTATAAGTGTTTATTTATGTTGGAGTGTTTTTACTTTTGGAAAATAAAACATGTACTCCACATATATCGTATAACATCTACTATTTAAACCGAAATTAAGCAAAAGAATTCATCCAGACTTCAATTAAGATTCTTTTAGTCTATTGGATTCAATGAAGCATGACGTCATCAATAAGGTGAAGCAGAATCTTGTTGAGTTCTTCTCCATCACTCCATTCACGAACTTTTGGTTTGATTGGTATCGATGATTTAATAATGAGATTATGTAACGGGAAGTTTTTTCGAGGCATGACATGGTCTTTTTCTCCAAGCTTCAAAGTCGGGCAAAAATCACCTCCCCCATCTCCAATGTAGATAATTACTTGCTTTGATTCCGATGTAGAATCTTGCATCTTATTCAAAACTAATCCCTGTTTAGAATGTGAAAAATACAAGTTGAGATCTAGATAGAAAAAAATATTCCTCAAAAAAAATGTTGTTATGCACTTTTGCAAGTTCTAGTCCAGAAAATATTTTTATTTGAAAACCGGTCCTTATTGACAGGTTTCATGCTAGATTTGATCCATGGGTTTAACACCGATATTTTTACTGTCAAGTCATGTTAAAATTACCATTTTGCCCTTATTTTATATTGTTTGTTCTTTTCTTTTATCTTTGTGACGTAAAGTCGTGTTCAAATTACCATTATTTTTGTTCCCTTCTTATATTTTTGTTAAAATTTCAATTTTGCTCTTATTGATATTTGCATATTTTTGTTTTTTTTTTTTCTATTATCTAGTAAGTTATTGGTAGGTTTCGTTCGACATTGTTTTATTAAAAATAATATAATAAGGTAACAAATATAAAATAAGGGCAAAATGGTAAGTTAAACATGACTTACAAACAAGACCAAAACCCAAGGACCAAATTTAGAAGAAAAAAAAAACTACCGTTTTTATAAATAAAAAAAATCCTTTTTGTACTGAACCTAGTCACCTAACAGAAGTACATAATCAAATGGGCTTTTATTGAGATTTACTCAAAATATTAGTATGATTTAGCAATAAAATACATGCTTACACTTTTGAATTTATTAGTGAGAGTAATTCGAATACCTTGCACAAATTTGGGGGGCAAAGATTGCAGCCATGGGGTGGAACAGTAGAACCATGATAAGGAAAGATTCGAAGCCTGCCTTCTTTATCAACAAAAGTAGGGTTTGTAATAATCTCAGAAAAGCAATCATAAACTCCATGGTTTTTCAAGATTGTTTCAATGAAGAACTGATTAGCATCACTAAGTACCTTCAAATCACATCTGAAAGAGTCACAGAGAATTGTGATTACAAGTTAATTGTCGGTATAAAATCCTTCATCAAGAAAAATATCAGAATATAAAGTAGCAGGTACCCAAGGGCGTGAGCTGATTTAATGGCTGAAACAATTTGTGGATGCAATGGGACACGATTTAAACAGTTTATGATATCTTCGATTGTTTTTCCCTGGGTGTGTAGCTCCTCCATCATTCTATCCTGAATTCAATAACCGAATATGGTATTTCATTATATCGGGATTTAAGTAATTGTTGCGATTTCAGGTTTGGGCGCAAAAACTGACTCGTTTTCTGATTGTTTAGGTCAAAACGATAAGAAATGAAGATGAATTGCAGTAAAAAAGCGTGATTGTAAGACGTTAATGGAAACTTGACTAACTATCTCTAACTTTGATTTATAGAAAAAGATCAGATTTGGGTAAACAGATCATCTGATTTAGATTCATATATCGCAATAATAGTTCGAGAATGCACATCCAAACATCGCTCAACAGGAAACCATCAGAAACATGAATTTGAATTTAAAAATGGAAGCTAAGTAATCGATTTGAAATTAGAACTAAACGCAGCTCAATTTCCAAGTAATTTGAGAGAATCAGGTGTGTAAGGAAATAGAAATATTGAATCGGTTGATTTTGCAATGACATTAAAACTTCACATTCTGCATCAAAAGCATATTTACTGAAGGTTTCGACTAGAAACCCTCATTTAATTAGCAAAACAAACTAGAGAACTGAAATTGTGTCGCAAATCGAGTTAAGATGTAAAAAAATACGAGGAATCATACAAACCATGAGAGAATTCCAAGGTAATGTTTGGCGAAGGTGATTAAACAATTGTGTCAAACCCATTTCTACCACCACCCACCGATCACTATCGTCGTCCATAATCGTCCGATCAAAATCCCAAATGATCAGCATTTTTCCGACAACCGTAGACTGTGGATTCGCCGGCGCCATGAAAAGAGCTTAAACGGCGCCGTCGGCGAGTATGTATGCCAAGTAATTTTGATTACGCAAATGGTCACGGACTTACGGTATTCGGGGGTTGTAAAGTAATCAATTTGAACCACGAGTTTAGTCAAGTTGTAGCGTAATTAATTAATAAATATTATTAAATAACTCGATTTGATAGTTATTCACTGACTTTACCATAAACGTTTTTTTAAAAAAAAAAAAATTAACATATTTAACCTATAAAAAATTGGGTTTCACTACTTAGGTTGAAAGAAGTAGTGTTGTGGGCAACCAGTCCACATCAGCTCTCCACCTGGAGAAGAAAAGAAGAGTTGAAGCGGAATAGGTTGCTGTCGGCAGAAAAGATAGAAAAAAGAGAATATAGAAGGAAGAGACGAGAGAGAGAGAGAGAGAGAGATCCTTGCTATTGTTTAGGGTTTGTCGTTCAATCCTTGCCGTTATGACGGTGCGGTGTTTTCTGGCGGCATGAGATGCCACCTAGGATGCCGCCAATAAAAATACCCTCATTTCAGCCTTATGCTTCCTCGATTTTCTATCATTTACCCCCTGACGGTTACTTCATCTTTTTTCTTAAAATAAGTATAATTATTACATAATAATTTCTTTTTTTTTATAATCGTTCTAAAATTATTAACTAATAACCATTATATTTATATAATTTTTAATAATCATTAGATTTATCACTTTTTATTATATACAAGTAATATTAATTATAATTATTTTGTATATAATTATTATTTATATAAATATAGTATAATTATTTATATGTAATAAACACGATTATGAAAAACCAAATCCTTTATATGGATATAAGGTGTTACAATACTAAAAGACAATTACGAAAATCCAAATACAATTATATCTAATCATCCAAATGGATAAAAGGTGTTACAGGATTATAACGTCTAAGTTGATTAAATAATTCGAAGCGTGATGTATACATAGTTTGTCAAACAGATACAGATTGACTTTTGTGGGCCTTCCAATATGTCGTGACGAGAGGCATTGGGTAATCTCCTTGTATAAATATCGTCACATAATGACTGCCATTTACATTTGCCACTGTAATGCTTCGGTGAGGTTTAAACTCTTCAAGTCCACTCCAAAGAGGGAAGCAAGTTATAGAATGTGCATGGCTTAAACAATGAACGATCACTCCAAATTTATTGGTAATCAGGTAACCTGTCAAAGGCATAATCATCCAGTATTGTGAAGGTCCGTCCGATTCTGAAAAATGCAATGACTCATGTAGCTCATTGAACCCCTCAATAAAAACATTGTAGTATGCCTAATATTGACTGGATAACTCTTCTAGCAACTGTTTTCGAATGAAGAGCCACTGATCTTCACCATACCCCCTACAAACAGCTACAGCTCGAAACCCACAGTTTCCATCACCAACTACGTCTTGTATACCCGTGATGCAATGATGAAACAAATATGGAATACTTTTCATCAGGAATGAATTATGGCTCACAGATACATCATTCAAGTCTATCAAATAACTATGCCTCTCGAGTTCTCTGTTCAAATCCAACCATGGTCTCTTTGAAGTGGTTGAGCAGTTGTATCTACGAGGAGCTTGATTTGTAGAATCAACATTCTCTTTTTGTTGTTTTTTCAAGATTGGCCATTCACGAGTGCTTTTTTGAACCACGGGTTCTTCATTGGTAGTTGCACCCGATTGAAATATCTCTTTTAGCTTTCTCACGTTAATTTTTACCATGCCGTTGTTGATGTGTTCTTTAAATGTTTCTAATTCACTGTCACAATAGATATCGTCATTTTCTACAGATTTCATTGTGACAACCAAAATTTTTGGCATAAGTAGCATAAGAATTTATACAAGTATTTGTTATAGAAGAATCAATACTTAAATAAACTCAACGTATTATGCAAGAGCAAAAAGGTCAAAGAATGTGAAAATTATGGAACTTATATGTTAAGACCTTTTATTTGGATAACATGAAGTGTTACTTCATTTAGAAAATTGGCTTTAAGGATTTAAGGGCAAATTGGGAAATAAAGGACAAAAAGTGAAGTCTTAATTGCCCAATATTTAAAATTTTATATCTCAAAATGTAAGAGGAATTGGGAAAAAGGCATCAAGGCGACTTTGGTAATATTTCATATAACAAGAATATAGGAAAACGATTCAAGCCATTTGGACTTATAACGAAGGAGTTATGAAGGTTTCAAAATGGCCAAAAAGTGGCAATAATGACCAAGTGCCCATGTTTGAGGGTCTGCAACGAAACATCCGATTAGAATTAGACTTAATTTGGTAACGAGAAGTTGTAAAGCTATATCTCACCTTTCCATAAATATAAGGTTTACAAAAATCGGACATCACATTATGGTGAAATAGTTGGAAATATTTTCTAAGAAAATAACTTATGGGCATTTTTGGTATTTTGCTCCAATTTAAACCAGGTCCAGATTTCTTTTGTCGTGTGTGTGATTTTTCTTAGGATGCGACTTTCCACTCTCGACTAAACACAAACACGTAACCACAATACCAAAAATCGAGAATCAAAGATTTTGGGGAAAACTGGGAAATCACGATCGGTAGAGGGAGAAAAAGGGGCAGAGCGAGAGTGAGTTGGAAGGATCAGACATGATTCAAAGACAGCAAGTCGGAGTGGTAAGCAACCATCGCTGCTGTGGGAGTCGACTTCGCCGGAAATCGCAAAATCAGCAACCAAACGCCGTTATCGACGGTGGTCGTGGTGTGGAGCAATGGCGGACGTAGGTGGCAGGCATAGGAGGTCTCTAAGTGGTCCAATTCCTTTTATGCTTCAGCCCTAGTCTCCTAGGTTTTAGAGTTTTTGGACAACAACTCAAAGGTAAAAGCCGATTTTTGGTAAACCCTAGTTTGTAACCCGAAATTACTTCATGCATGTTGGAATTTAAGTTGGGTTTTTGGTTCTAACACTTATGCATTCAAGAAACAATTATGATTGTAAGGTTTTGGTTGTTTGACTCGGTTGATTGTATGCATTTTTGGTTATACCTTCAAGACATCAAGAACACAAGAAGTCGTTTATGCTTAAGTAAACTTGGAATTTGTCAATTGCATGTTATGGAATTGTTGGAAAGTTTTAAGAACATTTGGTACTAAGTTGAAATCTTCAAAGAAATTAGAATTTAAGAATTGTTTGGTTAATATTTGGAAAGGTTTAACCTTTTGTTAGTTAAACCCGAAAATTTACATGGAATTGGTATAAAATGAGTTTTAACATTAAAAATCAAGTATTATGTGAAGATTGGTTCAAGTTCAAAGTTTAATTTTTGATGTTCTATGCATATGTTGTTAATAGTTGAAGCTTGATAAAGTATGATGAGAAAAAGTCATGATATATTGATCCTTTATGCAAGTCATGGAATTTTGTAAATGGTTGGTGTATTACTTTGAAATTTATAATGTTTGTTGTAATTGGAATGGAATTGAGAATTCCACCCTTTATGGGACGATTTTAGTATGAGCAAAAGTAGTGTTCAAAAGAAAATCAGATTTATTTGGAATGGCACTTATGAAATTTTAGGAACATCTTGGTGATAATTTGAAGGCAAGTATCGATGTTTTTGACAGTTTCTATTTTTAGAAACTTTATTCGTGGAATTTTTCCAAAACGTCGTAAACGAGTAAAAAGAATTATGTTTTGACATCTAACTATTGTAATGAACTTGTATTAATGTAAAAAGTAGAATGTTGCCAAACTAACATTCTAGAGTCCAAAAATACCATTTTGGTCAAAACATGACAAAAAGGACAAAAGTGTCCAAAATGTTTATAATGCTTTAAGAATCACTTTTAGCCATTGGAATGGAATTAGCTAATGCTTAGTAGTAGTTCACGAATGATTAGACAATTACTATATGTTCAGTTGTCTAATAAATTCTAATCTTCTATTAGATTAATAAAGATTGAAAGACGTTTGTAAGCAACAAAAAGATAAAGTTATGTAGCTAGAGGAACCTAGCTGCCAAGGCGATTATATGTGGCTTTTTCCTACTATGGGATACATGGAAAATTATTGATAAAGTTTTTATATGACTTTTGAATGTGAAATGATATGCAAATCTTTTACTTATGATTATGAAAGTTTTATACAATGATTTCGAGAGGATGTTCTGGCATTTAGCCTACTCTGTTATTGAAATATTATTTTGGCTTCAAGCGTAGTATGTTTATGAAATAATGTTTTGGAAGTAAGTTTACTATGTGTTCATGGTATCAATCCTTTTCTAAAGAATGATGATTATACGTGTTATATGATCTGATACTTATGTAAGCTTATGAAAGTTTAAATTGTTAATGTTTATGTTATTATACATGCATCTCATGACATCGTGTGCTTGACTTACATAAAAGAAAAGTAGTGAATGCATGCATACATAGAGTGTGATTCTATATGAGTCGAGTGAGGTCCCGACACATCCCCGTAACAGGACAACAAGACTCTACAGGGATGGTACCTCCCGTCGCGAAGTAGAAGTCTCTGACGATGCCACTATAGGAAGATTTGTTCTCCTATTTTGGTAAGCTTTTGGTCTTTATAGACCTTATGATGCGGTATATAACCGTAAGCTACTGTCACGAAAGTGACTTGGTCTTTTAGACCTTATGATGTGGGCAGGCTAACTCATAAGTTGCATTAGTGTGCGAATCATGCATTGCATACTTGCACTTTTGTGTGATTTGTGATAACGTGTAAAAGAGAAATAAATTATCTCTACTTTGAAGGGGTAGTTAGTATATATGATCTATGGCACCGAAATCTGTTATCCACCCACCATTATTGGGGTCAGGAAAAACCATCAGAGATATTGGAAATGACATACTGATGGGAAAAAAGATTGTTGTTGTTGGCCTTGACTAGAATAAGTTGTGCCTCTATTTACATGGGCTCATGGTATCCCATTATTGAATACAGAAGTGCCGACACTAATGTGGGTCAAAGGAGCTTAAGAAAACGATTCATGGGGGTTATTTGGTTGTGATCCAAGGACACTAGAAGGTGGGCACTACCAAGCCTAGGAAGTTGGCCACTGAGGGAAATTAGGACCCTAACTCGGACCAAAAGACGATTGTTCGCCGAGTGGCCGAATATAAATCCATCCATATTGTAGTTGTAAATTATCAATCTGATGATGGTTTCAAGTTTGATATCGAATATTTTGGCACCCATTTCCGTGATGATTATTATCATTCCAATTGTGATTATTTTGAACATGGAGTATAGTGGGTGATGAAACATGATTAGTGTTATACGAAGAGAGAATGCAAGTGTGATAGGAACTTTGTTCTTAGATGAGCAACATAGATCATGTCTCAATAAAGGATGAAAGTGTTGAGGTGTTGAGTCTAATAGTGTTTCTGAAGATATTTGCAGTGCAAGGTGGATCCGCAGTTTGAAACAGTTTAGCACTTCAGACGGATTAGTTACTCTGAAAGGATAAGTTCTTGGAAGGCTTAGCAAGTCTGAGAGAATCCATAGTTCGAAAGGATCAGCTGTTCAGGAGAGTCACTTTAGATAGATCAGTGTTTCAGACGGTTAGGCAGTGTGGCAGGTTCCTCGGCCAATAATAAGTTCATAATCGATGGTATGCAATGTCTCTAGCACTGATTTCAAGGTCGGACATAGACTTAAAGTTGTTCTGACTAGCACGGTCACCTGTCCAGTCACATTAGCCGGATTTTACAAAAAAGCATAATGTAGAAAATTTGTCATCGTTTCTATTAGATCTTTTGTTCCCTGTAAATACGCTCTTCAATTGTTGTAACTAAAATGTGTGAGCATATTGTCGATTGTGTGAGACGTGTATATTGTGAAGTGTGTAAATACTATTTATATCATTTGTGTCATTATATGTAATCTTTCTATTTCTCCGGTGGACATAATGATCAAATTAGATCGGCATAAACCACTTTATATCATTGTGTTCTTGTTTGCTTCTTCTTGTAATTTTCAAGTCTAGATTATCATTTGAAAAGTGTTTTGTCAAGTGCTTAATTTTTATAATTTTTGATTTTTATGACAAAAGAACTACTTCAATGAGGTTTAGAATAATTGAATGATTTTATATTTAATTTTAATAATCAGATTCTTATAACATTTATTGATCTGTTTCTTCAAATTTCCTTATTTTAACATAGAAAATGGGCGTGTTTGGCACGGAACTTTTGGAAACGTTTGAGAGCTTCTAGCTTCTAGCGTTTAGGAAATAGCTCTAATAAAAATCAAAAGCTTCGTTCGGCTACACGAGCTTGAAGCTGTTATTTTAAACTAAACGCTACTATTTTAAAAGCCAGTTGAAGTAGCGTTTAACAAAAAAAACTCTACCAATTATACCATTAATTACTAGAATACCCTTAAAATTATAACCAATAATTACGCAGATGTACTTTTATGTAATTTTACATATTTTAAAAGCTTTCAGCTACTTTTGCCGAACAGTCATATACAAACTAGAAGTCACAGCTTCCAGCTACCGGCTACCAGCTACCCGCTAGTTTTGCCAAACACGCCCGATATATAAACATCAAAATTATTGTTACCAAAGGACAAATAATTAATTATTACAATTTTTAAGCAGACTGCCCAAATTAACTAATCAATTAATCCTTTGAATCGAAATGAAACCACGACATATCCCAGAAACAGCCGATCAAACACTTTTTACTGGATTCGATCATTTGCCATTGGGGTGGGAGGGGGAAGCCGGCTCATAAACCTTTGTCTTCTTTGTGTGCCTGCATAATACGACATATTCAGAGGACGGCATGATCAGCTTTTCATAATTTCATCCATGGCGTGTCTGCTTACTCTCGGTATATAAACAGGCCTACATCATCAACCCTTCCAACAATAACTTGTCACATCTATTTGTTTCACATCCTTCTGATCCATTTATGGCTCGGGTTTTCTTGCTTCTGGCTCTCCTTTTCTCCGTGGCCATGGCCACCGATCATAGTCCTCTTCAAGATTTCTGTGTGGCAGACATGAACGCTCAAGGTACAAAGATCATTTCATTCATTTTTCTCAATCGCGTTACCTGAAAATTTTACTTTAGAGACAGAAAATCATCTGTATTCAGTTGCTAAATCTTTAACGACAAAATTTGTGTGTTAACTTAATTTTGACGAAATATTCAGTTTTCTTATAACCCGGGTATTGTTCAAGCAAACAACTTCTAATTTAGTGTGCTATAAGAAAACTGTTACGCCATTCGTTTTCTTCAATATCAACTAAAATTTTGACTTTTACCGACGGACAATTGGGGCTTTTAGCCATGCATTTGATTTGCAAGTATAGATTTCGATGACATGATAAATTTGTTTCTCAAAACAGTCATGGTGAACGGGTTCGCTTGCAAAAACCCAAGTTTGGTTCAAGCCAGCGACTTCTACTTTAGTGGGTTACACATGATGGGGAACACCTCGAATGCCCTCGGGTCACGGGTGACCCCGGTTTTCGTGACACAGTTGCCAGGACTCAACACTCTGGGAATCTCAATGGCTCGTGTTGATTATGCACCATGGGGTATCAACCCACCTCACACGCATCCTCGTGCCACTGAAATCTTGACTGTCTTGGATGGCGCTCTTGAGGTTGGATTTGTCACATCAAACCCTGAAAACCGTCACATTTCTAAAGTATTGTATAAAGGTGATGTTTTTGTTTTCCCGGTAAACCTTGTACATTACCAAAGAAATGTTGGGAAGACTAATGCCGTAGCGATCGTTGTTGGCTATACTCCTTCGAACTCAAACCAAATTTAATGGTTTAGGAAAAATGTACGAGGTCCTGCCTGTGCTATTGTTACATACAGAATAAAGAAAGGATGGAGAGAATGGGTACGAGTGGGGCAAAGCTTTCTGTTATTCTCCACTTCAAAATAAAGTGCAGCTACATGATATTTATATCCAAAATATAGACTAACAATAACTACTAATAAAAAGGAACGTGGCCTGACTTCTTCAAACTACAATCTAAAAACTAAAATACCAATTCTACCCTTCAAGATTACGCAACATTCACCCCCGTAATCTTGAAGATTTTGCCCCGTTTGTTTATCACAGTAAAAACGGGTCTTCTTCTTGAATCGACTTGACTTCATTATCTCTATCTTTCGATTTGTACACTCATTCTCGTCTGCCATTTTCTTGCTGAGATACCGAGCTCCAAAAAACGGTATTGATCGTTCTTGCTTCTTTCTCTTTATATCTTGCTACTTGCTTTCGTTTCTTGCTTGCTACTTGCTCTCGTTTCCTGCTGCTTGCTTTCGTTTCTTGCTACATGCGTGACACACTTCTGTGTTCTTTCTCCGGATCATGAAAACATGATCAACCTTGCTTCCTTTCTTTCTTCTTTCTTCTTTCTTTCTTTCTTTCTCAGACAACCTGCCGTCTCGGCTGTCTCTTTCGGTCTCTCTTTCGATCATTCGGTCTAGATGCCCCCCCCCCGGTCTTTGAAGCATCTCCTTCGGTCTCGTTCTCACGGTCTTCTCTTTTTTTTCTCGGTATGAGCCCCTTGAATCATCGGTCTAAATGCTCAAGTTATCGGTCCTCTACAGCTTTGTCGTTCTTCTTTCTGCTCACCGGTGCTATGCTTTTCCGGCGACGGTCTTTGCTGCTGTGGCAGCCGGTCTTCACTTCTTTCTGCAATTTACATGTTATCGCCTACAACCTTCTTCTTCATTCATTCTAGCCTGCAGCCAAGGGCTGCTCCTCCTTTCTACCACCGACTCTCAAACCGGCACCTCTAAACGAGCCCTAGGCTCTGATACCAAATGTTGGCTATACTCCTTCGAACTCAAACCAAATTTAATGGTTTAGGAAAAATGTACGAGGTCCTGCCTGTGCTATTGTTACATACAGAATAAAGAAAGGATGGAGAGAATGGGTACGAGTGGGGCAAAGCTTTCTGTTATTCTCCACTTCAAAATAAAGTGCAGCTACATGATATTTATATCCAAAATATAGACTAACAATAACTACTAATAAAAAGGAACGTGGCCTGACTTCTTCAAACTACAATCTAAAAACTAAAATACCAATTCTACCCTTCAAGATTACGCAACAATCGTTGCGTTGAGTAGTCAGAATCCTGGCGTGATTCCCATCGCGAACGTGATTTTTGGTTCGAAGCCAGATATATCAACTGATATTCTTGCCAAGGCGTTCCAAATTAGTGATGATGTTATAAGTGATATGCAGATCAAGTTTTGAGATGCAGTGGACCAACAGGAAACCCCGAGTTTTGTATTCTCGAATAGAAAACAAAAAACGTAAATTTTGCTTCTATTTGTAGCCAAAGGTTGGTATGTTTAAGTTTACATTTAAATTGTGTTCTTTATTTTGATTATGTCTTGTTTTAATAGAAATTTGTTTGCATGGAGTTGCTTTCTTTTTCAAGAGAGTCGCAAAATATAAGAAATGATGAAATTTACATACCGATCATAAATCTTAAAAGATGAAATTTACAATTTATCCTAAATTTTAAAAGATGGCTATGCCGTGTAATCATCACACACCACACCAAAATTTCTATCAATTAAACGAAACTCCAATACCATTTTATTAAAGAAATACCCATCACCTCAAATTAATTTTAATGTCATTTTTTAGTTAAATAATAAATACCAAATAAAAAGAATGTATGCCATTGACTATAAAAATAAATAAAAGACATTACATAATTTAAAAACGTAAAATGGTGTAAATTTAAATAGAAATCATAACCTAAAATTTGATTTTTGTATTTACCCCAAATCATGCTATTCATGTTAAAGATTGTCTCAAGATGTTTTATTTCCATATATTATCGGATTTCCATATTATCGGATGTTGTATTTAGAAATTGCAAATCGATTAGCATTTGTTGGCCCCCAAGAAGTATTTCTTGTCATTTGGAGGAATGGTGGAAGTTACGTCTCAAAACCAATGTTTTGAAAACCGGACCGGAGATTGAACCGCTCTTCTTACCGGTTCGATGGTTCAATTGGTCGGACCGGTTGGACAGTTCAAAAAAACCGGTATATATATATATATATATATATATATATATATATATATATATATATATATATATATATATATATATATATATATATATATATATATATATATATATATATATATATATATATATATATATATATATATATATATATATATATATATAGACTAAATATCAAATGGGAACCATTTTTTTCCTAAGAACCTAGGAACCTTTTGACTGAAATTTTTTTTTTCAAAAAAAATGACATAATACACCTAATCGCTTATATTTAAGACCTTTTGTAAAAAAAATTTGAAAAAAAACATGTATACACGAAATGTGTACATATGTACGAAACGTGATCATATACACATTTGCGAAAAAAGTGCATATATGCGCATTTCATGTATACATATTATTTTTCAATTTTTTTTGACAAAAAGTCTTAAATATAACCGACTAGGTGTATTATGTCATTTTTTTTGAAAAAAAATATTTCAGTCAAAAGGTTCCTAGGTTCCTAGGAAAAAAATAGTTCTTCCTTGAAACGGACTCTATATATATATATATATATATATATATATATATATATATATATATATATATATATATATATATATATATATATATATATATATATATATATATATATATATATATATATATATATATATATATATATATATATATATATATATATATATATATATATAGGGGGCGGATCAATTGAGACCAACGAAAAGGTTGAGGACGCGAGGCCAGTTCTAGATCAATCAAATTAAAAGGACATATTAGTAATTATGTATTTTAATTAAATTATATCAAAAGTATAGTTTCCTAAAATCTAGGATTTTGATTCCTAAAATCTAGGATTCTGATTGTTAGTTACCAAAAAAACTAATAAATTAATTTTTATTTTTTAATAATATCATATTATATAACGTCAATTTTTTTACTTATTTTTTATTTTTTATTTTATTAATAGATAGTAATTATCATTTTTCGGTCAAAATATATTTTTCATTGTATCATTTGAGTTATACGATTTCAATCATTAATGATTATAAAACACAATGTACTTCTAATCATAAATGATTATATGTCTAAAAAATATAAATAGATACGATTGTAAAATATTACATGAATAGAACACGATATAAATATAAAAATTTCAAAATATTTTTAATCATGAATGGATAAAAACACATCTAATTATAATCATAAATGACTACACCTCTAACTATAAATTAATAAACATTAACAAAATAAAAGTTACATCTAAATTTCTACATTTCAAGTTATATTTATTAATGAATATAAGTGTAACAATAAATGAATTCACACATCGTTGTGTTTGCTTCGAATTTTCTTGTTGCACCATACATGAAAAAAGATGAGACAACCATGATCATTGTTGTTCTTGGATACACACCTGCAATATCAAATTCAATGATATCAGAAAATGATTATAACCATATTAAACATAAATGATTAATGACCATATTAAACCTATCTAAAGTTATAATCAGAAATGATTATAACCGATGTTCTAATTATTTATACAATTATATTTATAATCATCAATAATCCTAGCTATAATCATCAATGATTATACTTATAATCATCAATGATTAAGACATAAAGAACTTTAACACACAAATACATACACTTACAGTTTTAATCACCAATGATTATAACCGATGTTCTAATTATTTATGCAATTATATTTATAATCTTCAATAATTCTATTTATAATCATCAATGATTATAAGCGATGTTCTAATTATTTATGATTAATTGTATCATAATCGTTCATAAGTATATTTAAACTTGCCGGATTAAAAATCATGTATGAATATTATAGTGCACATATACATATTCATAAAATCAAACACTTTTTTATACATCTTTAAAAAAATTGACTTTTATAATTTATTTTAATCAGACCTAACATCTGATTATACCATACTATAATAACGTTTTTAATTAAAACCACGCCTTTGGCTAATAATAACACACTTTCACCAAACCTCAACCAATTAATTATGTTTAATAACATAAATTTAAGTATAAATGATTAATTACTTAAAATCAAAATTCTTGTTCAATAAAAGACCTTTTTTGTTAAAATCAAATGTGTAAGCATAAATGATTACATATACGTTTCAATTGATATATGCATATTTTTTCATTCTTTAATCATTTATGATTATTGATGGTAGTATACTATTAATTTCATAACCGATGATGCTTCTTAAATGCTAGTTTGAATAGTTTACAAATTTCGTATGAGATCAATAACTATTTCATTTGATTAGCTTCAAAATATAAATTACAAAATTACCTTCAGTATTGATATCTATGATGAAATCAACATTTCCATTGTAAATATTGAATTGATCGTCCCATCCATTCCCCCTTCTTTAGTAGTACCACTGCTGGAATCTATAAAATTGAATAAAAATAACTAATTTTTTAGTTCTAGGTGAATAATCGTAATATAAATTTTTCAGTAATAAAATAAAACCTATTAGCAATTAGAATTCCAAACAACACAGGAAAATCATTGTAAACTTTTGAAATACCTCGTCGGCATCACACATGAGGATCCATTTCTTCTTACAAATTTCCTAAAATAAATAACAAAAGAACATTGATTATATACAATTTAAACACACATAGGGATTAATTTTTGCAGGTTCCTCTTTATTTCACAAATAACATCATGATACATGGGTGATTATTTAAGTATTATTTTGTAAATTAAAAGATAAAATCACCTCATCTTCTAAATATAATCGTGGTGAGACATGGGTCCACTGCTATCTTCAATTTCGAGTCCATCGCTTACGCCGGTTAGATTGCAAGATGCTTTTATCGTTGTTTGACATTGGTTCTTCCTTTGGCGGACTTGGATTTCCGATGGCAGCATTATAAGTTGTGCGATTTGATCACAGAAACGACAATAACGCAGAAAGAAATCAACGAATCAGTAAAAGGATTGGATCGATGGTGACTGCGGCTGATTGTGGTGTGCTGCGGAAATCAATGGCAAATGAGGAGATGATGTATGGAACGTCTCATGGGTCTCGATGAACCCTAAAGAATGATGGTTATGAGAATTTGGGTAATAAAAGAGGTGTGACAGAGTAATTATAGGACTTGATAAAATTAGGATAATTATTAATTACCTTAATACCTCTAATGTTATTTTTAATTTAAAATTTAAAATTTAAAACGAATTAATAATTATCAAATTGGTAATTAATTATATCCGTAGATGAATAGAAATAGATGAATAGAAATAGATGACTCAGATCTGGCCTCGCGATCTCAACCTTTTCTTTGGCCTCAATTGATCCTTATTCTATATATATATATATATATATATATATATATATATATATATATATATATATATATATATATATATATATATATATATATATATATATATATATATATATACCTCCTTGTTAGTAATCACCTTGTTAGCCAAGTGGGCTAGCCCCGACTTGTAAGAGATTTATGTATTTACCATCTTTCAAAAAGATTTCTACAACATGTATATCTATAAAAAAGCTACGTAACCAAATTAAAGAAGGATTTTGAATAAACTTGTATCCCACATCGGTGGGTTGATGAAAGAAAATTAAGACTTTGCCTCTATATAAAGAAGCCACACTAGCAAAATGTACACAACGTGCAGCGTTGATTTTAATAATAAAAAAGCTAGAGCCTATAAACTGGGTTTGATGAAATTACATTGAACTGGGCTATTAATTGGGCTTGGATTTAAGTTGAAGTTTCAGAAAAAACGGTTTTTGAGTGGTTCAACCGGGTCGGGTTTTCACGGTTTGGTGAGAACCGTACGGTTTTTACTGGGTCAAATTACAAGCGGTTTTCTGCGAAGTAACCGTGGAAATGATTAAATGTAAAAATAACAACGTACATTTTGTATTGATAATATAAAACTTTATTAAAAAATTGATAGAATCAAAACTTTGGGCTTGAGCTTATTCTATTATTATACTAGGCATACTCATCCAAATTTATATCATTAAAATATATTGATATTATTATACTAGGCATACTCATCCAAATTTATATCATTAAAATATATTGACAGATCAAATATAAAAAAACACTTTACATCTAATCGAAATATCCAAAACTAATTATAAATTGATCATGACATATGTATCGATAATAATTTATCATAAAAAATCAAAAAAAAACATAATCACCTTTTTGAAGTCAATTATTATATACAATCCAAAAATGAAAATATAATACATGAATTATCTAAAAAATAAAAATTAAATATATTAATAACATATAGGTAGTCTATGAGAAACATATCATTTTCTATCGGATTGATAGGTGTGAAAATATAATTAAATAATTTTGTGAAGTATATTTTCAATCAATAAATAACTACTAATTAGGAGTTGAAAAGTTGTATATTAAAATAATATTTCAATCAAATTAACATACATAGTTTTTCAAAATTTTGAATAATTTTATAACTAATAAATATTTACTAAAGTATATGAATATGTATTTGTTACATTTATTATCTGAACTTTTCCTTTTAAATAAAATCCTTTCATCATATAGTTTTATCTTTCTATTTCTTTCACCATTAAAAAGTTTGATTTTTTCCATAAAAACTTTAAAACTTTAAATGTCACCTCCGTTGAACATACCCTTGAACTGAAAAATAAAATTGGTTTAGTTTTTTGTTTGATCATTTTAAATTCAAAATAATTCTATTTCACTAATATAATCATAAAATTATAAACAAATAACTAATAAATATAATAAATGATTTATATTAGAGTATGCAATTAAAAACGATATAAGATAATGAAAAGTGGTTTTCTGTATTTTTTTCAAAAAATAAAAAATGAGAAAATCATTTATAGACTTAGAAATCAAATATAAACAATACGACGTTGGAATTTGGAATATGATGTCAGTTTACACAAATTAAATCCTATGGTAACTTTTAACTTCACTGGTTAAAAAAATCAACATTGTTTGTTTTTGGCATATTTATTGAAATTTTCTATTATCTTTTGATAAAATAGTGTTATTAAATGATAATCTATTTTTAGTATTGTTAATCTTAGTATCTATATATTTTTAAAATGATTACGATTATCCTGGGGAAACTCCAGTATAGTCAAGCTACCAAACCCTTCGGATTGATGTCATCTTCAAAACTGGAGAAAGATATCTCACTCAACTTCTCTCCCAGTGTTGGAAACTTCTTACACCCATATGGTACTCCCCTTTTGTCGGCAACTATACATTTCTAACAAAGGTACCGCATCGGAGGATTACTCTCATGAATGGTTTACCAAAGTATACTAGGAGTGGCCGCTCCGATATCTTCAACTTTGGAACTGTCAGACAAGTTCCATTCCATGGTAACATTGTCATCTGACTTGTTCACACTACCTTTAACTCCCCTGCCCTCTTCCATGTTAGTGAAAGACAGTTTAATGTCCTTACTATACATTCCATCTAAGGTAACCTGGTCTTTCTTCTAGACGATCTCCTTATTCGGTCGGAAGTGTCTATAATTTCTTATTTAATCTAGGAATCATTGGTTGAACTTCACCTTATGATGTTGGACAACACACTTGCTGTGATTATCCAAAAATATTGTCATTGACACTCACACCATAGCCAATAAAGAAACATTCTTTGCTTTCACCTCTAGCTTGTCTCTGTCTTTGTCTAATTCTGACATCTACAACACATCCAAAGACCCTTAGATGCGCAAATGATACCTCTTCACCTTTCCAACTTTAGCCAAATGTAACTTCCAAGGAAAATAAGTTCAATAGAATACCGAGGTGATCAAAACCTGACTGGTTTCGGCATAGAAAACACTGGTCTTTTCAGAACATTCTACGTCGATCTGGAACCAACTCTTCCCTTCTAAAGATCTTCGGTCAGAATTGGGATTCGGTTTGAGAAGGCTTAGGTCGTGAAGGTCCTCGATATGTAGACCCTTCTCTCCTATTTTCGGTCTTGTTGAAACATCAATGGTACATTAACTTCAGTAAAAAACTGTTACCTCGTTAGAGACCAATGCTGCGACTTCTTGATGTTGTGCTAACTTTGGTCACTCCAGGAAGACTAACTTTGGTATTCTTTTGCTTCTGGAAGAATGATGTAGTTCCTAGGCCATTTAATTGACCATTGGAAACTTCAAGGCCCCCTTTTCATCACCTTCCAAGCGATGGTAGTCAAACTCTTTATAGTGAGTCATCACCATAGTCTACTACATTCACCCCCTTTCTGGTCTTCTCCGCCAAGGTCTTCGGGCATTAATATTTGTAATGACCACTCTTGTTAACCCAGTAGGAGCTGATATCAAGCCTACATCTGGACTGTTCTCCTTTTGTTTTGGTTCTCCATTTACCACTACCTCCTTATTTGTTGGACCTCTTCCCTCATTCTTTGGTACCAACAAACTAATGTAACCTTTTCCGACACTCCTCTTACAAATATCCTCTCCTAGGATCAAGTTATGAAACCCTTCAAACGTGAGCTTATGCGTACTAGTGGCACTGCTAATTGTAGTCACTATACGTGACCAGATCTCTGGGAGCGAATATAGCATAATAAAGGCCTGGACTTCGTCTTCAGACCCAATATCCACTGATATCAACCTTGATATGATTGTGTTAAACTCCTCGACTTGGTCTTTCACAGATCCGTCTTTCTTCAGTTTCGTGTTAACCAACAGCAGGTGTAGCTTTCTAGTAAATGTGATCTTCATTAATCTACAACCTCCAAAAAAAGCCAAAAGTTGTTACCCTCAAATTTTTCAATCTTAGTCTTCACGTCTTCAACCATGAAGCTCTGATACCAGTTGTCAACATCAACAAATACGACTAAGCACTTCGACAAACGATCAACACACACACACACAAATAACTTCCAGGCTAGTGAGACATATGAAGATCAAACTGAGAGACAAAAGGATATAAAGTGGTTCACTCGATAATGAGTCGACCTACATTGTAATGCCCCGTTTCCAAGTATGTTGTTGTTGCGAATTAATTATTTTAGCGAAAATAATAATAATGATAATAATAATGAATTAATATTTCTAAAAGTTAGCAATGTGAATTAGAGGGGTTAAGTGTCAACATAGGAAACTTAACTTATATTAGGTTTTAAGTTTAGGGGTTGTTTTGTACAATAAGGGAAAGTTTGAGGGGCAGTTTTATCATTTTTTGATTTTTGCATGCTTATCACTCGGGCTTATTGTAGAAGTGTGCGTCTGAGTGCTTCATCCTTGCAACCCATACTCGTCAAAATCCTAGAAGCAATCGTACACCTTATTTTCCCTTTACTCATCATTAGCAATCGAGGGAAGAATGAGCAGTTGGGAGATGTGAGCAGCGGTGCTGATTGAGAGAGATAAAGAGAGAGATGCAAGAGGGTTTTGGTTGTGAACTAAGAAGAACCGAGTGAATAGATATATGTTACACCATGTGGGTCGAGTGTATGTATTTATGCTATATTTGGTACGGTCTTCTGCCTAGCCGAGGTGAGGGAGTGAGATCGAGAGCTAGGATGTGCGGCCGAGTGAGAGCTTCACCCATGCAAGTTTGCGACCGAGTTTAAACCACATAAAATCATGTAAAATACTGGTTGTATAAGTAAAACAACATAAAAGACCGGATGTATATGTAAAACAACATAAAGTCATGAAATTGTAACAACTAAACAAGAACTCATTTGTATTTCTCACGTATTTTGATTCATAAACAAATGCAAAATCTCTATGAATATGTTAACATAAAGCAATAAACAAATACATTATAAATATTATAGTTAAGTTTTTTATAATGATTTAGTAGGCTTTTTACAAAATCTATTAGTTTTATGATTTTTTAAGATGACATATTTATTTAAATGGTTGATTTATTATATACTAATGAATAAAATATAAAAAAGATCCTACGAAGAAACACATTAAACACCTGCCAATTCTCTATTATCAAATAACTTCTCACCAACTCATTTGATAATCATATTTAAGAACACATGTAGACTATACGGTTTGAAACTTCACTTCGAAATAAATATATGAAAATAAGTTATAATATAAAATTCAAAAAGATAGAAATAACATATTATTAATTTTATTGATGTTAGAAATGTAACACCCCATTACTTATACATATAT
Organism: Cichorium intybus; assembly: GCA_023525715.1. Lineage (NCBI taxonomy): Eukaryota > Viridiplantae > Streptophyta > Magnoliopsida > Asterales > Asteraceae > Cichorium > Cichorium intybus. Next base: position 81,053,137 of record CM042015.1, read on the forward strand.
TTATAAACCATTTACAAATTTTACAAAAGATGGTTTAACAAAACCAACAATTCACAAGTTTCAAAACATCCATAATGGGGTATTACAACTTCAAGTACATCACGATAGTTAAACATAACCTTCACTAAAACATTTAAAAACAAAAAGTTGTTGCTATGTACCCAGTAAAAATCCTCATGTACTCACCTTAATATTATGGGAATTAGTTATGCCTCCAAAGTCCCTTTACCCTTTCCTTGATCTCCAACCATTTGATCACCACCTATTGAAATCATATATAACATGTATTCGTTAATACTTATCATACATTACATTCTTCTGTCAAGGATTCCTTAATTCATTTAATCCATTAAGTCACTTTAGAATGACTATGCGATATCATACTTCATTTCATGATCATAACTCAATTACCCATTCCTATAAACATATTATTACCATTACCATAATCATAATCCAATTCCATGAAGAAATTCACAATTATATTCATAACTTCGCTAATAATCCATACTAAAACTTACCAAGAATACTCCTTGAACAAAATATCATTACAACACCAACTCTTTGGTTATTCATAATCCACTTATAATCATTAAATCACAATTTATCCATAACTGATCAATTTGACTAATACCCAATCTTCATTCATATGAGTCAATTCAATTTGATGATTTAATGGTTTGAAGAATGATTATTGAAGCTTGAACTAAAAGTATTGATTTATGTTGAAGAATCGAAATGGTTTTACATGTTTAGATTAATGTATGAAGTAATGACCAAACTGCTATCATATGAGTTAATAGAAGTAAAATTTATAAATAAAGATGAAAGTCGTGATGATGTTTTCTGGACTAAGGACCTTATTCGATAGAAAGGGGGTCAAACAAACACTACTTGGATGGTACCTCCCATCGTGAAGTAGTTGTCTTTATGTACACCATTATGGATAGATGTGTTCTATTCTATGGAGGGGATGAAATGTGGATCATGTAAGAAACAAGGCCGAGTTAGAAGCAATATGAAACAATATTTACAAATTAGTTGAAGATATGTAAAAACTGCTAGAGAAACTATCTCCTGGAGTTGCTCGACAGTTCTTAACTTGAGTTATCATCCATTTTTGGTACAAGGTACGACTTCCATCTTTATTTGGACACCATTAACGCAAAACACCCTTCACCCCCACCAAATTCCAAATTAAAGAGGTTGGAAATTAACTTTTCGTTCATTAACAACTCCAACTTGAATTTTGGTGTTCTATTACCATCACTTAATTTGGATAATATTACTAATTGTATAATTATGATTAATTGAAAATTATTTTAACATTTTTTCATGTATACCAGGTTACTGTGTTTTGGGGTGTTGGAGAATTGCAATTATGAGCAAACGGAACAACAAAGGAAATGCAAATGGAGTAGTTTAATATATTTGATTCATGTCATCGACCTTTTTTGTGTTGACTATATATTTTATGGTTATCGTTTTGAATTTGGATATATGTATCAAGTTACATTATGGTGTTATCTATAATATAATTTTATTTCTATCATTGAACGAAACTAGTACTGCATATTGAGCGAAAACGCTAGAAAATTAACTAATAAATGTGACATTACAAATGTTGGCTAGAGTTCAAAAAGTGTTGTCGGTTCAAGTGCAAGCCGCAGTTAGCAGCCATTGAGTAATGAGATTGTAATAGATGCTTATCTAATAATATTGTTCAAAATAGTTACAAATTAATTTCTTAACTTAGTCTAAGAATTATTATTTCATAGTTAATGTCAATGACAAAGTTTTAGCTATATAATTTTAACCATGCAACACTCGAGATTTCGCCTAGTATATATGTATGTATGTTGGAATCGATCCTTTCTCCCTAAAGACTCTTTTGGAAATAAATCTAAGACCCTACACTTATAACATCTAAGAAATCATTACTATCAATAATTTGCAACAATTGCAATTAGGAAGGCATGATCTTATTTTCATCTTATGAAATACAGAGTTTTAGATTCATAAAATCTACAAATGAATGAATATATCCTCTACTCTGTATCTATACATGTATATTTCTTCCTTCGGACGGATTTTTTTTCTCATTTATTTATGTTGGACGAAAGAATGTGTCAGCTACTTTTGGCACGAGGACGGAGAGGAGATACCCGTGTTTTTATGGGTCTAAGCTTCACTCCCATTTTTTCAGGGTAAAGAAGCTCGGGAGCAATGCAACGCGGGCCGAGAGGGCTCCTTGGGATGCCCATGAATCGGTATGGTTTGTACCATTCATACCCCATTAGAAAAGTGTCCAACGGGATCAGCATCGCATGAGGCTGTTCTTCTGTCACCATTGATCCACAAGCATGTACCTATATCATAATATATCGGTCTTGTTTGTTTTATATAACATAACATAATAAGATAATATGTTTAGCATGTATTAGACTGGGATTAATGCAAATGGGACAAAATTGAAATTCCCAAAAATGTAAAAAGGTAGAAGAAGAAGGGATAGGGACTTGTTCTGGTTCTCTCGTCTATGCAAAAGACGTGAATATCATCATCATCATTATCATCCAAAATATCCGTAGAAAGGGACAGAACGTGAAATTCACCATCCCTTACATAATGAAGGGAAGGAATTCGATTTTTGACCAAATTACCCTTTTATATTCCCTACCAACCGATTCTGCAGCCGCCATGGGGAGGTAAATTACGATGTCCCCAAAGTGGAAGGTGAAGGTGATATCCAGGCTTTGAACCTTAGACCTCTTTTATGGATTCTCACGGCGTTATTATCCTTAAATAATAAGTAATTTGGATAATTATTAGTATTTATATTTCTTTCAAAAGATTCTTACCTCAACAAAAGCAAAACGTGTTTCACCCAAGTTTGCATTAATGTGAAGAGCTTCATTATGGAACGGAGAGCTATCGCCAACAAAGATGATCGTTCGGCATTCAAGCCTCTTTAATTCTTCGGTGAGGTCTCGCCTCCTAGTCAATATAAAGAAAGTTAAGATCTTAGAAATTGAAGAAGAGGGACTTTTGTTAATTGTTATAAAGATTAGCGATATATTGTTGTATTGTGTACCTATTGATTGCTTGAAGAAAGCGCCGTACGTTATTGCTATCTCTCTCATCCAATAACTGTAGGATCATGACAAAAAAACAACGCATATCGTTTAACGGTTCTAAGTAAAACAATACATTAGATTTGTTTTGTGAAAAGTCAATTTATCAAATAAAGAACAATCAGTGGTTAGAATCGAAGTGACATCAGAAAACTAACCTTTCTGCATGCTCGAACTATATCTGATTCTGGGACTTCTAAATTAATATTACCGCAAACTTCCTATTCGATTCATAGAAATCGCGTGACAAATCATAAACCGAAAAGAAAGTATATTTAAGGAAAAAGATCGTTAGGAGAGAAGTAGGAATATACCTTACTGAAGTATCTGTGAATCAATAACTCCTTCAACAAATCATTTATACCGTAATAATAGAGCACATTTGACATGAACTACAAATAAGAAAACTTCTGTTAAACATAGTTGTTAATTGATAAACCATGGTCCGTCCATTATTACAACCATGGTTAGAAATTAGTAAGGGTTGTAAAAAACCAACCTTATTGTAAAACCATTCATTCCAAGAAGGTGCTCGGCATATAGGGGATATAAGTATCAAACCAGTAACTCTTTCACTATACTTTATCTGCAAAAAAATATGTAATTGGTCAAACACTCAAACATGGAAAATAAATTAAAATCAGTCTATATGATCTATGTATTAATAACTTAACAAAAAATCATACCGCAAATTGTGTAAGTATGTACGCACCCGCCATTGCTCCCATACACATCACTGAACCGAGCCTGGAAAACTCAAAATACTCACCATCATGAAAGTTTATTATAACAAGGGACCACAACTTTTGTGCAAGCACCAATTCCTTATTTAACGTTGTAATTACCTAAAATGATTGAGGACCACAAGAATTTGATCACTAAGATCCTCAATAGAAGGAACAGGATCATCTATGCAAATCGGTGCAGCTCCTACCTGCAACAACTCATGTGCAAATCCCACAAGAGAATTTGATGTTACCAATGGAAATACCGAAAGAACGACTTAATAGACAAAGTTACAGAAATGGCCTGTTAATTGTAAATATATGTGGAGCCCAATAGTGTCTCTCCAAAAAGCCCTTGTAGAGAGGAGAGACTCCAACATATATACAAACTAATAAAACCGTATCGCACCAATGTGAGATACACTAACACTCCCCCTCAGAGACGTAGGCTCGATGAGGTTACAGGGGTGCGGGACACCGGCTCTGATACCATGTAAATATACATGGAGTCCAAGATTGTCTCTCCAAAAGAGCCCTTGTGGAGAGAATGAAGATTCCGACATATATTTCAAACTTATAAAACCGTGTCACACCAATATGGGATACACTAACATTAATAACCTAACAATTTACAAATTTGTCTTTATTTATTTTTCCTTCATGTGCATCATTTTCTCAAACATTTTAAACATCATTTATCCTGACATAATTGATGTATGATAGACTCGAACAAAAAATGAGAAATTAACAGACCTCATGACCAGGTGGAGTAATGTGGTAGATGCAGAAATTTTGGAGTAGCAACGAAGCTGCATGATGACAGAAAAATAGTCCTTGGAAACACGACAAATCTGCCCATCATTTGCACAAAAGAAAACTCAATCAAAGATAAATTAAGCAACAAAACATTAGAGGGAAATGAGAATATTTCCTAGTGCTTACGATTTAGAGCTAAATCAGGATAAGTAATCAATGGTGGCTTTCCTTGATCTCCATACACGATAACAGACACAGAACCGCAGCCAGTGCGAATGATATGTTCCTGCATTAAGATTCCACATCACATAAAGCTTCAAATTTTTTAATATTTCGCATAATTAATAACTCAAGAGTTGCGAGAGATTTGAACTCGACTCTTATATATATATGTTTCGAGCTCATTTTCTACCTAGAAGTCAAGGGTTCATTTTGAGCTCATTTTTACTGGTTCTTGGTCTGATTGCCTGAAAGGCCCAAATATGATTTCTTGTATTGCTTGACTCTTTCGTGCGCTAGCTACTTTTTTTTTTTTTGGAAACGGCAAACGATTAAGTTGGAAGCCTCACCCGAATATTTCACAGGTGACCCCGAGTTCGAGCTCCGCAAAGCGGGCAAACCCAGCCCCCAAGGGGATTTCCAGGGAAAATTGCTATAAAATCTTTGGTAGTTCAAAAATTATCATTTTAGTCGGAGTTTTGATTTTTAATATAAGAAGAATGTGATATATTTTTTATTTTATTTTAGTACAAAATATATGTTATTTTATCTTAATACAAAATATGTCTTATATGATGTTATACTATATTATATACACATATATTTGTATATAACGGTTCAGTTCGGTTAACTGCTATGAGCTGTTTCTTTTTAAAACGAATTTATGAATTAAAACACTTAAATTGTTTAAATGTGTCTTTTTAACTTTATGCTAAAAAAGTCTGGATTAATGTATTACACTACAAAAAATAGTGGTAATACCGGCTTTAGCAGCGACATCAGGTATTAGCGGCAAAATTAAAAACACTCGTTTTGTGTTGCTGCAAATATAAGGTGTCGCCGTTAAAGGTGTCGCCGGTATTTACTTGGTCAGTGATCCGTGTCAACCAACCTTTATCATTTGTCATTATTTTTCCATCCAACTCCTTTATTGATGAATATTGTGAATGCTATTTGTTGGATTAATGCAAGGTAAAATGATTATTTTGTCCTTTTATTTGATCTAGAAAAGAAAACCAGAAATGTGCATAAAGCATTTAGACATAACATGTTCACCACGTTATTCATAGGGTTTTAATGATGAGGAAGGAAAAAAGAAACATCATGAACACATAACACAGATCACCGAATTCCTAAACCAAAACCAATCTACATATAACTGTTAACCTCTTTCCTTTCCTTTGCTAAAAAAAAAATGATTGCTCAAGTGTGTAAGATGTTGAATGAACGAATAGATTACTGACATAAGTATAGAATTACCTACAGTATTCAAATATTTTTTATATTCTAACTTTAAAATAAGGGTGGTGTTATATATAACATCAACACAAACTAATAAGGGTACATATAAGGGTACATATAATAATTGTGTGTGTATATTTTGATTTATAGGGTACGAATAGAATCAGCATGAAATAATTAGATTTGTAAAAGCAAAGTACAAAACTGCTGAAAAGAAAACCATGCCTAATCTTGCTTTAATCAATTCATTATTTAATTTCGATAATTCAAGTCTCGATAATATTGATCATCTTTAAAACATACATCTATGCAACAAAATGGGTTGGTTAGGAAGATGTGCAATGCAAGTTCATATTCGAATAGGTATTAAAAAAAAATCGATTATATGGCACATAATTTAGAAATCGAGAATTCGAAACGAAAATTAATTAATAGAGCAAACCTTCCCGCCAAGATGGATAGTTGGCGTCTCCACGGCTAGGGAAGGACGGGAATATGCCATGGCTGACGGCGTCTGTGTCTGATGGAACTCAAGAAGCCCTTCCCCTCCCTCTCTCTATCTATCTATCTTCGTCCTTCTGTTGGGTATTATTTTCTCTCTCTAAGACTATCAATCATATAATAAATATTAAGCATTTGTGGCTTAGATACAAAGCGGTTCTTCCTCCGGATCCCTTTTTTTCTCTCCATGAATTTGTGGTTTCCCTCCCTCTACACATATGTGATCTCACTGCAAATTAATCAAATATAAATCGTGGGTAATAAATGAAATGCATGCTTGCCGTTAACTTTAACCTCCACATATGGGAACTATATTCCGAAGTGTGAATACAGTTATCCCATGGTTGGGCGCCGGCCGGCGACGATTGATGACTTGGCAGGAAGTCGCAATTAAGGGGGATATTCGTTTTTAACCAAATTGATTATACATAAAGTTTGTATATCTAAAGAATACCAACTCATTTTAAGTTAATCTTTATTAGAGGTATCTACTAAAATTACCATTTCAAAAATATCTATTAGGGTTTGTGAAAAACCACCTTAATCGGTGAATAGTATATTGACAAATATATTTATTCAAAAGTACAAAGGAAAAGATAATGACAAATAACAAACTTCCTAATATATCTAAACAACATCACCTTAATCGGTGAGATGTGATATCGCTAATAACCGCCTACCCCCCCCCCCCCCCCCCTCTCCCCCTACTTTCAAGCAAAGTGGCGGTGGACCAACGTGAAGCTCATAAAGGATTCAGACAGCGGATGTGGAAGGCTCTCAGTGAAAATGTCGGTCACTTGTTGAGTAATAGGAACAAACCGATATGTAATTTTCCAAATAAAACGAGCTCATGGACAAAATTGTAAGTGATGTCAATTTACGTGGCGTGTTTATGAGAGATAGGATTTTAGCTTGGAAACAAGGCACTACGATTGTCAACATGAAATTGTTGGTCGATCAGGAGGTAAAATGTGAAGTTCACGCAGAAGGTGAGTGGCCCCTACAATCTGAGTTGTTGTGTTGTAAGTGCACGATATTTGGATTCATAGTTAGATTTGAGACATTGTCGGTTGTTTCTTTGCACTCCAGGAGACAAGGCTCTCATCAAGAAAATTTGAATATTAATAGTTGGGTCTTCGTGTTTCAATGCACCAAGCTAACAATGGCATTGACTTGGCGCATGAAAGAATCACTCACTTGATTGTGGTCAGACACCGATGATTAAGTGTTGAAGTGTGTCAACAAGTGAGTGATAGAGGGTTGGACCCAAAAAGGGAAAACCATTTGTAGAGAAAAAGCCACGGATTATGAGCCAAGTAAGTCGGCTCGAACCAGGATGTTTGTGAGTAGTAGTGTTCAAAACCGGATATCCGAAATTAGATATCTAAAAATTACGGATAGTAGATATTGATATCTGAATCCGTATCCAAAATTTCGGATATCCAGATAGTAGATATTCATGTCTGAACCAAGATGTTGTGAGTAGCGATGTTAAAGTTTCCAAACCAAAAACAACAAAGTAAAAGAGAAGAAAATAAAAAGGTGAAATTGTTTTCGCATTTATGGACTATGTGTAGGCCCATACTGAAATTACATATATATGTTGTCGAGATTTTTAATCTTTTTATGTAAGAGGTATATATGTATGTTCCGAAGATTTATTTTGTGTTGTCTTTATATATATATATATAAATATATATATATATATATATATATATATATATATATATATATATATATATATATATATATATATGTGTGTGTGTGTGTGTGTGTGTATGTATATGTATATGTATATGTATATATACATATATGTGTCTATATATATATATATATATATATATATATATATATATATATATATATATATATATATATATATATATATATATAATATAGTTGGCAAGAAAATATTTTATTGAGTCATTTAATTTGATTTATATAGGAATATGACGTAAAAACTAATGGCATATAATATGAAGATGTACATGTTCCTTAGAATAGAAATAAATTATATAAATTAGAGAAGTTGTATGTTCACAAACTGATAAAAATAAACCAAAACCCAAAATTGTGCAATGTTTTTGTCTTTTAATTTATACAATATTGATATAAATAAACAAAAAATGCTTCAACATAAATTTTGAAAGACTTATTTATATACAACATTGGAATTTTTGTTTGTTATGTGACCATCTTTATCTAAGATTAGTAACTTTAATCCTTCTTTACTCTTGACTCTGGATAACGCAACATATAATTGGCCATGTGTAAAAACCAGTTCTTTAAGAAATAAGCCAACCTTTGACAATGACTGTCCTTGACTTTTGTTGATCGTCATAGCAAAACAAATAGCTAGTGGAAATTGTCTTCTTTTGAATTTGAACGGAATCTTTTTGTCAAAAGCCGTCAAAGACAATCTAGAAATAAAAGTCTGATGACCAATATTACTTCCAGTTTTGACAACAGCTTCAATGACACGATTACCCAATGAAAGCACCTGAAGCCTAGTACCATTGCATAAGCCATTGTTCGGGTCAATGTTTCTTAGTAACATAACCGGAACACATACCTTTAAATTCAACTTATGGTTTGGCAATCCTGATACTTTAAGCTCGTTTAAAACATCAAGAAAGTATAACGCCTCATTAAAAGATTCTTGAAGAAACTCTGATTGACAGTGACTATCTTAACTCAAATAATCCTTCTCTTCTCCTGGAAACATTGATAGTACACGGTCATTAATTTCCTGAACAACTTCATTTTTCGGTGCCAATATCGCTCTATCTTGAAAATAAGTTGGATTATTGAGGTTTTGAATAAAAGAAGTATATACAAACTAAATTAATGAATTGATAGGATTAGATGATTGAGTAATGAGAAGATCGTCGGGAATCTCGATGATTGCATCGCCGTCATTGGAACCACCAAGTTTGCCCTCTCCAATATCCAATAACTAATTTGCAAACAAACTTGTTTGTTCAATAAGAGATGGGTCACTTGCAACTGTGTGTGTGTGTGTGTGTGTGTGTATATATATATATATATATATATATATATATATATATATATATATATATATATATATATGAGTGTGTGTGTGTATGTATGTATGTATATGTGTATATATATATACATATATGTGTGTGTCTATATATATATATATATATATATATATATATATATATATATATATATATATATATATGTTTAATTAAGATGAAATATTAAGTTAGGAACATTGATCGATGTCATTTTCTGAAATTATAGAATGAGGGACCATACCTCCCAAATCTTGAAACTTAGGTTGACCTATCTTTGACTAAGTTTTGGCTTTAATTTGTCAATGATTTCATATTTAGAGGTTTAAGTTTAAATTTCCAAGTTAGAAATATTAGTAAACGGCATTTGTGAAAATTTGGCATTAGGGACTAAAGGTGTCAGATTTTGAAAAGATAGATTTGACCTTGTTTGGACCTAGTTGATTACATAACTTTAATAGTTTAAACGGAAGGGTTAAAGTGATAAGAATGAAATTTATTTAGATGATTGGGGACTCATGGTGGTCAAAATAAGAACTTAGAGAGTGAGGGAGTTAATTGTCAATAGGGAATAAATCTAATAACTAGTCATCATCTTCCCCTTTAATTGTGTTCAAAAATGTATTTAGAGATGGAAATGGGAGTTCATGGTGATTTTTTAATATTGGAAGAGGTTTAGAATAATCAGATGAGGATTAGATGATAAATGCATCTTATTTCATCATTATAAGGTATAATCACTTTTCTTGTTTGTCCTCATTTTCAATAAGGGTTTAGGGAATACCCCAAGTCCAAAAATCAAGCATATTAGGGATGTTTTATTGATGTTTAAGTTAGTTTTGATCATTATAATTCTGTTATACTTCCATGTTTATCATTTATAACTTGCTTTGTGCATAAATTGGTTTTTGAAACCTTAACAATGGTGGAATCTAAATTTGAGTATTTTATCATGAAAATGATGTTGTACCTAAGCTTAATTTGATGTTTCTAAACTTATTCAAATGAAGGAATTCACCATTTGTTGGTAATTGTGCTCAATGATTAAAAAATTCTTTTCAACTTGATTTACGTTTTCAATGGAGTTCTTCAAGTTTATTTCATGATTTGTCTACTTAGTGAAACATTGGAACTCATTAAAATGTTTTGGCCTTAAATCATTAAGTCAATTTGAAACTCAAATGTTTAGTATATATACTTGTTAGGAGCTTTTATGTTATATTGGAAGTCATTAGGCTTCAAAAGAGTTTAAACACTTTTAACATGTTATGAATCATGTTCATCATCACTTTTGTACATTTGATCTTGGTATAATTATGTTTTTAGAAGATTAAAATCAATTAAAATTATATTAATATACATATAGAGTCATTAGAGGCGGTTTGGAAGGGTTTGGGATCAATTGGTGTAAGTTTGGACAATGTTAAAACATGAATTGCTCGTATTTAGCTGATTATGGGTTAAACCTAGGAGTGCTACTTTTCAATACAAATGATTTAGGGCGGGTTTAGGCTCTGATTGAAGCCAATAATAACAGGGTTTGGGTGTGATGCTACTACTCTGTTTTATCAATCGGACCATCAACACCCTAGAATATAGGGGACTTGTTTTGAGTGTAGAGAACTTAGGTTGGGAATATGGAATCATGTGTATTGAATTTTGGTTGTATTTTTAAAACGAATATCTATAATGCTTATTGTCCCCACTTACATAAAATCTACAAATGTTTTGAATTTTTGGGTGTTTGATTCTTGGATTGGGTTATTGCCATTAACCAATTTCATTCAAATCTAACTTCGGGTTATTCGCTAGGCTCCCACTACCTGATATTACTATTTTGACATGTTCTCGCAGATAAATATTTGGAGAGTTAGATGACTTGAAGTTGGATATTTTGAAGGATACGTCTTGTGTAGTTGTTTCCTTGAACCCATGTTTTAATATTGTATTGTACACCCTTGTTTGCTAAATTTTCCAAACTTGGATTGGGATACTTATAAAACTTTTGGGACCTAAATTCTACAACATCTATTATAAATGACTTAATATTTTAAAAAGATAACCTAATTAGTTCTAGCCTATAAGAGGGGTGTTACATCCCATTTAAAAAAATAAAGAGGTTTTAGCTTGACCATATGAGAATTCAAGGCTAACACAAAAGTTTTAAAGTCATTAAAACCAGGCTCACAAAGCTTGCTTAATACCATATAACGCTTTCTTGAGGCGAAAAAGATGTTTGATTAGGCATCTGAATAGATTGTGCTGAATGATAGAAATAACTGTTTTACCCACGTATAGCTTACTGTTACCCATCAAGTTAAAAATTGTTAAAATGGGATTGTATAATTTATGATCATTCCTGAAATCATATGCATCAACAAATTATCATAGGATCACATAAGTATTATTTAAAACAAACTATATGAAATATCAATACCTTTGCTCACATAATCAATAACAATAAACAAATTGTCCAATAAATGGAATCAAGACCTGGTGAGGGAGACGTAGGCAAGGATGGTGACGTCGAAGAGAATGTGCCAAATAAACTTAGTCGACACTTAATAGAGGATTACCCGGCGGCTGGAAGAAGGATAAGGGTTTTAGGTCAAGGGCATAGGAGGAAACATTTGTGGAAACAAAATGGTTCACATGTGTTTTTTTCCTTTTTTTTGCTTAATAGGTCATTAAGATGCTCAAACTGATTTAGATTAAATTCTTTTACCAAACAAATGCTCTGAATGGTTTAAGGTCTCAAATTATTCAGATCAAAATATTGTCAAACAGCCTTTATACCGATATACATAATGGATTAATGGGCCCATTTCACAGGAGGCACTTGCACGCTTCATGCCCTATATTAAAACACAAACTTTTTGTTTGAAGTCTAGGAAAACTGAATTTGGCTTAATTTGTCTTTTCTCTAATAATAATACATAACAATTCCCAAGTATAGCTTGTTTTTGAATATTTGTATCAAAAAGTTTTCTTTCAATTCTGGCTCTAATAATGTTTCTACTAAAAATTTTAGTTTATGCTCCAAGTAAAAAGATTATTTTTAGTCTCCGAGTACAGCTAACTTTGAAATTTTGTTTGTCTCAAAAATAGTTATTTTACTTCAAAAAGGACCAAACAATTTTTCAAAAACTTCAAATAATGGCCAAATTACAAAAGAATCCTTTAGGGACCAAAAAAAATTGAAAAGCTCAGCTATACTGAAAAACCAAAAATGTAACTTACTCTAAATAATTACAATCCACAAGCGAAAATTGTATGATGAAGAAGTAGATGAGTTAGAAAACATGAAGAGGTTATAAATACTTTGAATTCCATGAAATAATTAACGAAAAAGAACCAATTTGGGATACAAAATTTGACACATAAACGGGGATTCTTAAAGAACTTGTAAAAAGACCCCAAATTCCCGCTCTTTCACCTTAAAAATCAATCACCCTGACCTCGACACAAATGACCAAAATACCCTCTTCGGAATCTCCAAAAAGTTTCAACGCATTTTGTATTGTTGGGTCTTTGAGACAGTGCAACGGCTACCATTTAATGCATACTTTAGAGTGATGTCAACATCTCTTGGGTTTTTCTTGTTTTGTGTCACTGTCATTGTTCCAAAAACAAACTCTCCTTGGCAAATTGTCAACACATCTTCAAGATATAACACCGTTTGTTTCCAATGTGTATTCCTTGACCTTGGCCCTGAATTAAAAGCAACAATGCATCAAAAGACGTAAATACCCTTTTCATCAGCATCAACAAAAGTAGCTCTAGAAAGCTTGTTGCAGAAGACATACGAGTATTTTAGATATTTGACTAATAGTCAACTACTAACCTGTAGAGAACCCTGTCATTTTGTGACACACGCTAAAAGAGACATCAAAGTATGCTACAAGGGCATGAATGTAATCATCGCGTTCAGCTATGAGCTTGAAAGGCGCGGTAAAAGATGCATCACCAGATGTCATTTTGGAGATATCCATGGTCTGTATAAACAGTACAAAAAAACGTATGTCAGAATAAGATTGGAATTCCCATTTTGCCCCTATAATCACAAGATATACAACCTTAAGTAATTGGGAATTTGTGACAATTTGATTCTGGTCAACTGTGTCAACAAGAGGTTCCATCATTGACTGTTTCCTGATGCAACTCATGTCAAACCCATACACATTGTTCCAAACTGTCACCATAAAAATAAACAAAGATTTTGTATTAAATGAGTGCAAATGACCATTATACCCTTCTGACCACAGTACTTACATTCAATCTTGTCCTCTTTGTACTCAGCATCCTCAATTGCTGTCAGATGAAGGGACGCGTTATCAGGTAGAACAATTCCATTTTTAACCTGTCAAGAACAAACACAAATTTTGAACAAGGGTAAAGAAGGAATTTCACATGTGAGTGTGGTTACATGATTCTACAAGTCGACACAAATCAAAAGCCAAAAAGGCGGTGAAACTTACCAGCCATTTATCACGAGCATATAAAACTGTATTTAACATGTTCTCATATAATAAGAAGTACCCCATCCATTCTGAAATAATAATATCCACTTGAGGGACAGGAAGGTCAATTTCTTCAACTTTTCCCTTCAAAACAGTTATAACTGTAATATTAAAACAGAAAGAAGATTTATCAGCTGACTAGTCAATCCAAGATTTTAAAAAGGTACGTTCTTGACTTCAAAAGATGATATTAATTATTACCATCTGAAAAACCATTTGCTTTAACAATCTCTTGTGCCATGTCAGCCATCTGTGAGCACTCAATCTGGAAACAAGTAGTGTGATTGATATCATATACTCAAAAGTCAAAACAAACATTTGAATTTTATTATGAATCATATGACAGAAAACAAAATACTTACAGCATAAACATGCTTTGCCCCTGCTTTTGCACAGAAGAGAGATAGTATTCCTGTCCCAGCACCAACATCAAGGACAATTTTGTCCTTGAATAAAAATTTATTCTTATAAATGACATTTTGGTATGTCTTGGTTCTCACCACGTCCTTCAGCATTTCCTCATGAATACCTGCAAGGACAAAACAAAGAAAGAGAAGTATGAGAATATGTTATGGAATCAAACAGATAAAAGATGAAGATCTACTTATTTAAAAGTTATTTGTTTTTCAACAAACTTCATTAGTTATCAATGACAAGTGTTCTTATTAACCTACTTTAGCTTCCTGCTTCAGTAATATCACTCGACAAAGGACCTTACTCCTAACAAATGATTTCAGAAACTATCCAAATGACACAGCTAGGACATGGTACGTTTCTTATCCGAACTAAGCACTCTTTTCAGCAATAAACAGAACCTACTTCAATCAGTAACACTCGAAACAAACATCACTCTTTCTAGCCATAGTACTCGACATATCATTGTATACGCTAATAAATTGACCTCAAAAGCTAACCGAAGCACACAACTGAAGCATTGTTCGTTCTGCTTTGGCTATTACATGTACAATCATAGATAAAAGCAAACACGGAGATAAGAGAAACAAATATCATTTATTTACCGAAATGAGAGTAGGAATCGAAGTAATAATCAGCGCTGGTCTTATCGCCGCCAACGGAAGAATCCTCGGGTTCGCACATGGCGGAGTCTTCCTCCAGGTTGGAGCTCGCTGTGGCTGCTTCTTCGATTGTTTCATCTGCGTCTTCGAACTCGAACCTGACCTTTGATGGCGGAGTTGCTTCAGTCATTGTTGAGTTTTGGGTGTCTGTGTTCCGGCCTCGATTCATAACCCTTTAGAGCTCCTTTTTAGGGTTTTAGGGTAAAGAGGGGCAGAGGATATGAGAGCTCGGTTTTAGGGTTTATGAAGCCCGCCGTTTTTGTGTGCAATCCATCCACTTGTATCAATTTATGGCTTTTAAAAGCCTCAATTTAATGATTAATGAATAAAGATAATTCTTTTCTTTGGTACACGTTGTTTGTTTTGCTTGAGGGTGTTTACTTCTTTGGGAAGGTTAGCTAAAAATTACTCTATTTATTAAATAGCGTCATTTTGTAGAAACTGTGGTACGTTTTTTTCTTTCGGGTCAGTAACGCGGGTCCGGATCCTTTCTTTTCTTACGGCATGTTTATATGGACAAGTGTATCACCGCTTTCACGCTCTATCTCCATCTCTTTACCCTCTTTTTCCCTTCGTCACCACCGCTTCAATCGGTTCCGCTCCTGCTGTGATCTCTTGCCGCCTTCTCAAAAAGCGATGGTGGGTGGTGGTGGTTCGGTGGTCACTTGGTAATATTTTCCTGTGTTTAATCGTTTCTGTCATATCTATATACATACATCTGTGTTTAATCTTTTCTGTCAAAACCCTAAGACGTTATTGAAATCTCTCCAGCCTCTCAGCCTTCCTCTGCTACACAGTTGCTACGCCTCCTCCGGTGTTGTTAATCAATCCCACAAATTTCGCACGCCGGGTATCCCTCGAAAACCCTAAATCGTTAGCGTGTAAGTAGACCAAAAATTAATGATGTGTGGTTAATAAATTTCTCAAAAAATAATGAAAACTTTTATGATTTTGCAGATTAATATCGATCTCGCGTCTTTAAAACCGAAGTCAGAAAGATCTTAAACCATGTTATCTTCACTATAAAGGGCATAAGGGTCCGGTTTCCTCAATTTGTACCGACCCATCCGGTCAATATATTGCTTCTGGTAAAGTATTCTACATTCAGATTTCCCATTTTCTTAGTTTTCTAAATGGAAGTGTTTT
This sequence comes from Cichorium intybus, assembly GCA_023525715.1. Classification (NCBI taxonomy): domain Eukaryota; kingdom Viridiplantae; phylum Streptophyta; class Magnoliopsida; order Asterales; family Asteraceae; genus Cichorium; species Cichorium intybus. The sequence continues at coordinate 81,069,494 of CM042015.1, forward strand.
TGCCTTTTCGGGTGGTTATTTATTTATTTATTTATTGTGATTATTGGTTCACATGATGGAACAGTTCGTATTTGGGAGGTTAAAACTGGTAGATGTATTAAGATTTTAAAACTATCTTTTTCCAGAATTATCATATTTGAAGCAGGTAAGAATTGAGATTTTATGTTTTGAATGCAGGTCCAATAATATCCTGGTTTAGAAGATCGGATGAAAATGGACATTGCAACAATGTCTCTACTCGCGACATGTGTCACATGGGTATGGTTCATGTTTTAGTAGTTATTTTTATCAGTAAACTAAGGGGTTAACTGCTAGAAATAGCAACATACTTCCATTTATTTGTTTATTATAGCATTCTACTTCCATTTTCTTCCTGTTGCAGCATTTTACTTTGTAAAATCTACCCAATTTCGTGACCTTAATCCTTAATAAAACCCTATGATTCTTTGATGATTACAAATTAACATACATTATGTCATTATGCAGTCTCTTATCTGCTTTAAAAATTAATTATTGTCTCTTTTTATAGTGCTTTCCTGAATACTGGTTTCAATGGATGGTATTAGAATTTTCAGAAGTAATTTCTTTGGAACTTGGTCAGCTAAACCAACTCTGGATAAAATGTTGTTTGGATAAATAATATTCAAAAAATATTTTTCATCTGTTTTTCCTTTTGACCTAATATAAAAAGTTAGGAAATCAAGACAACATTCAATACAAAAAAATAGAAACAAGGTCTAAGTAGTTGTCCCGATTAAGTAAAAAAGAAATCGTTCTTAGGTTTATTGGCATACAATTTTATAAAACTTTTGGACAGAATAGGACAACCTTGTCTATTAATCAATTGGCGTAATTTCCTTAATGGTCGTGTACGTTTTCCCCCCTTATGACATCCGGGTTTGGGTCGGGTTTTTTTCACGCGAATCTCTTCTCGGATCCGGGTTACGTTCTCGATTAGTCTACGCTTCGTGGTTTTTGCGTCTTTCACATCACCACCGCTTGAAGCGGCGATCCTTAAACCACCCTGGATTTTGCGTCTTCGACAATCTTCCTCTCTACTCTCACCCATCCGTCGATATCTTCAACAGGTCCGATTGGGTTTCTTTGGCTTGCCGGTAGTTATTCCGATACCTCACTCGAAAACGGGAACATAGTCGCTTGCGTCGATATCTTCAACAGGTCCGATTGGGTTTCTTTGGGTTGCCGGTCGTTATTCCGATTGGGTTTCTTTGGGTTGGCGGTTGCGGATCCTGTATTTGTTTTTTCGGTTTTAGTTGTTAATCGAAGGTTTTAACTACTGGAAGCGTTTATTTTGTTTGGATTTTGAAGGGATGAAGTGGTCTAGAGACGATGATGAGGCTTATAGTAGCCCTCAACTCAAGCGGCCGTCGATTTCTGAACAGTAAGCCTTTAGAATATACTTTTAAGTGTCTGTAGAATTTGTAGTCCTTTTGTTGAATCTCAATTTGTTCAATTAATATCTGCAATGAAGCTCCAAGCACCACCAGATGATGGACAAAGGGAGCAGTCATAAATTGACGACTAAAATATGCCAGTTCTTGATGAAAAGGTGGAAGGCGATATAAAGATTGTTCAATACCAAGAATCACCAATCATGTCTACATATTTAGTGGCGGCGTTGTTGGTTTATTTGATTACGTTGAAGACCATACACCTGATGGTACGATATTATACTACATGGCTAAATGTAACAAATAACAACTTACTTTCGTTTATTTCTGTTTTATAGCATCCTACTTCCCTTTCCTTTCTGTTTACAACATCATACTTTCAAAATAATGATGTAATTGTTATAATAAACAAATGAATGAAAGTACGTTGTTATTTCATGCATTTAATATATATTTGAAATGTTATACAGGAATCAAAGTTAGGGTATATTGTCAAGTTGGAAAGGAAAATCAAGGGAAGTTTGCATTAGATGTTGCAGTTAAGACCCTCGGCCTGTACAAAGAATATGTCTACTTTCTTTGTGTTTGTTTACTGAATAAGGGGCAATCTTGTAATTTTAACATTATGCAGTTACTTTGAAATGCCTTATTCACTACCTAAATTGGACATGATTGCAATCCCTGATTTTGCTGCGGGGGTCATGGAGAATTATGGCTTGGTTACATACAGAGAAACATCTTTACTTTATGATGACAAACACTCTGCCGCTGCAAACAGAGGGTAAGTTATAAAAAACCAAAAATAGCAACCTACTTTGCCCATATTGGTAGTGAGAGTAAAGTACATTGCTATTACAGTTTACAAGCTTTTAGTTATTGACTGACTGGTTGACTAATTGTACAGGTGGCAACCATTGTAGCTCATGAACTTGCACATCAATGGTTTGGAAATCTTGTAACAATGGAGTGGTGGACACATTTGTGGTTGAATGAGGGATTTGCCACTTGGGTAATCACCCAATTATAGCATTGTACTTTCAGTTTATTTATTTATTTATTATTATTAGTATTTATAAGTTATTTTAATTGTGAATCAGGTAAGCTGTTTAGCTGCTGATGGGTTGTTCCCAGAATGGAAAATTTGGACTCAGTTTCTTGATGAAAGTACTGAAGGTCTTCGATTAGATGGGCTTTCAGAATCACACCCTATTGAAGTAAAATAAATAACATTTTCTTTTTTCTTTATATGCGTGATCTGTTTAAATTTCAATAAATTTATTTTGCAGGTGGAAATTAATCACGCGGGTGAAATAGATGAAATATTTGATGCAATCAGTTACTGTAAGGGCGCTTCTGTCATTCGCATGCTTCAGAGCTATCTTGGTGCTAAAGTTTTTCAGGTTTGATATCATGTTTTTTACACATGATTTTACTGGTTTTTTTAGTTCTTTTTACATGTCTTATCTTTTTACCAGCGAGCAGTTGCCAAATATATAAAAAAAACACGCGTTTTCAAATGCAAAAACCGAAGACTTGTGGGCCGCCCTTGAAGAGGAATCCAAAGAGCCCGTGACTAAACTAATGGACTCATGGACAAAGCAAAAAGGTTACCCCGTTGTCTCCGTTAAACTAAAAGACAGCAAATTCGAGTTCGAACAGGTTTGAAAACTAGGACCAAAATTGCAAAAAGTTGCCAACCACAAGGACCAAAACTGTAATTTAATTATAGTTGTTATGTAATGATAGGTTCAGTTTTTGTCGAGTGGTTGCCAAGGAGGTGGACAATGGGTTGTGCCCATAACGCTATGTTGTGGTTCATATGAAGCACGAAAGAGTTTCTTACTTGAAACAAAATCAAAAACCATTGACACGTCATCACTATTTGGGCGTTCAATTTCTGATAATGAACCGTCAAGTAGCTGGATAAAAGTCAACGTTGACCGCGTGGGATTTTACCGCGTGAAATATGATGAACAGTTGTCGGCTAAACTTCGATAGCAGTAGAAAGTAAAAGCTTATCCGCCATGGATAGATACGGTACTCTTTATTATATTCTTTTTATTGTTTTATGAAAGTAAAAGATATATTTTATATTTTAATTTTTATTACTTTTACTGACAGGAATTCTCGATGACTCATTTGCCCTTTCCATGGCTGGCCAGTTACCTTTGTCTTCTTTGCTTACTTTAATGTGTGCTTACAGAGGAACCTGAATATACAGTGTTGTCCAACTTAATCAGTGTAATGTCTGAGGAGGGCGTTTACGTCTTTTGCAATTTGCACTATCTTCAACATCCTTTTTTTTTTAATTTCTCTTTTTTTATTATTATCACAGGTTAGCTCTAAAGTTGCAAGAATTGTGGCTGATGCTGATAACACATTGCTGGACAACATTAAGATGTTTTTCATCAATCTTTTCCAGTACTCCGCAGAGTTAGTTTTTTTAACTTCCAATAGTAACATACTTTCGTTTATTTGTGTATTATAGCATCGTACTTTACTTCCATTTGTTTCTATAATTAGTTGGATTTATTTTATTTAGGAGGATCGGTTTTGATCCTAAAAAAAGGGGAAAGCCACTTGGACGCGTTATTGATAGGAGAGCTTTTTGCTACATTGGCTGTGTTTGGACACGAGGATACATTACTGGAAGCAAACAAACACTTCCAAGCATTCTTGGAAGATATAAACACTCATCTCCTTCCACCTGATATAAGAAGGGTACGTACGATTTATTTGTCGTGTACAAAAGACATAAATACCCTCCACGTCATCATCATCAATAATATAACGTACAAATCTCATCTATTGCAGGCAGTCTATGTTGCTGTAATGAAAAAAGTGACAGCAACAGATCGATCCGGTTTCGATTCTCTTTTAAAAGTCTACAGAGAGACGGATTTAAGTCTGGAAAAAACCCGGATATTAGGTGATTATAAAGTTATAAAATTATAAAATTATTTGACAATTTATTATTAAAATTCTTCTGTTGTAGGTGCCCTTGGATCTTGCAGTGATCCCGATATAATCCTTGAAGTCCTTAACTTTTTGTTGACTCCCGAGGTATAAAAATTATTTAAAAAAAGATTTTTTTTTTCGTAAATTAAAATCATAATAATAACAAAATTATAATGTGGTGTTTAGGTTCGAAGTCAAGATGTTGTGTTTGGACTTGCTGTTAGCAGGGAAGGACGTGAAGTGGCTTGGAACTGGTTCAAGGTTAGTTTGACTTTTTTAATTATATTCTTTGAGAATTAATTAAAATAAATTAATTTCATATGTATATTCGTAGGAAAATTGGGAACACATTTCGAGTACTTGGGGACGTGGGTTTTTGATCACACGTTTTGTCAGTGCACTTGTATCACCGGTTTGTGTTCTTTCATGTTTCATCAACTATTAATTATTATGAATAAAAGTTTAAAGTAAATTAATATTAAGAAGCTTTTTATTTTATTTTATTTTATTATTTGTAGTTTTCGTCTAATGAGAAAGTGAAGGAAGTTGAAGAGTTTTTTGCAAGCCGTGCGAAGCCTTCAATCGCAAGGACGTTAAAACAGAGTATTAAGCGGTTCCAGTTGAAGAAGTTCATAGAATGTTTCCTGCATGTCGAGGTTGTTGTAACTGCAAAATGTGTTCGCGGGGTGATAATATGATAAAGGTAATGAATTTCAGAGTGTCATAAACCTCCAAAAACCACAAACAAAACAAGTTTCATACATAATCAAACCCACCTAGATCTTCCGATAGCTCCAAACCTGATTAAAATTACCATTTTCACCAAAACGAAACTCCTGATGCAGGCGAACTTCCGATGGTAAATAGCTTTCATGTCACATACCCTCAGCCATATAATCGAAGTACACACGATACACTCTCCCATCTTCTCGATCAGCATCAAAACGACGATATTTACCCGTCCACCAGCCCTCATTATGCCACACATCGACAATGTCTCCAGGAGAAAATATAACTTAAATTGTTAATGGATAAGGTGTTACATTTTCAACACTGACCGCTTCCTCCAATGGAACATCATCGTTCTCATCCACTAAAGTCTCATAACGAACCGTCACATGACGCCGAGACCAACCAATAATTCCAGCGGCATAGTAGGAGTTCTCGAACCCTTCACTGCTACCGATCACCTCCACCCGATCCCCAACATGATACCCATTCCCCGTCATCTCACAACCATTAGGGCACAACGATTAGTTAAACTTGAACCACCCAAGTAAAGGAAACAACTTTACAGAAATCACCAAATCAATCAGCAAACCCTGAACATATATAAAAAAAACACTTAAAGGAGTATCAATACCTTTGCAGCGCTTCTTAACCAAAACGTAGAAGAACAAAAAAAGCCAAACAATGAAAACCCCAGAAGAAGACGTACGACGGTCCCAAATATTTTAATCGCTTACATTTAAACGCGAAGCAAAAAGGACCCGTGCGGAGCACGGGGGCCCGCTCGTTAGTTTTTTATTTATAGTAAGCTAGTTTTACAAGTTATATTATTAATGTTAAGGGCACCCAGGTTTTAAGATTTCTTATTAGAGCTTTTAGCTTTAAAAAAATGAGAAAAAAGGAAAAAAAATTTGTTCCGTAGGAAAAGTTTTTAGCTTATATTTTAATAAAAAAACTTTTAATCTAAAAGCAACTTCAAATCGTATTTGAGAGCTTTTAACTTTTTATTTATATACTATTTTACATTTTTAAATTTTAACAATTACTTTTGTTGAACACTTCAGAACAAATAAAAGTTAATGTTGTCAACTGGTATCTATCAACTAGTTTTGTCAAACACGTCATAAATTATAATAAAATAGCTTATAAGACATCTTATTGTAATTTAGCTTTTGGTAAACTACTAAAATAGTTTATAAATTAGTTTATATGCTAGTTTCTAAGTTAAAAGGTATATTTTTAATCATCGTACCAAACAAAGCCTAATAAAAGCACGTTGGAGCTTTTAGGAGTTAGTTTTTTCAAACCAAAAATTTTAGAAAACCCAAAAAAGTTATTATAACTATACAAATAACACATAAATAAGTGAAAAAAAATAAATTTGTCAAAAAGTCCCTATATTTTAGCTCTATTTAGGAAAAAGTCATTGTTGATTTTTATTTTGTGATTTAATCATCTAAACCTGTAAAAGTTTGTGAATAAGCCCCTTTCACCTAAAATAGCAGGCTAGTGGTTAATTCGCAAGTAAAACGGTTTTTTCAAAGGTTTTTTCACAAATAAAATGATTTTTCTTCGTTTTTGTAAGTGGCATAACTTTTACATACGATGTCCAAATTCTACAACTTTATATCCCTAGAAAGGTGGTAAATATTGCTACAATTTTGTTTTAGATACTTTTGTCTGAATATGTTAAAAAATTTCGCTACAATCTTTTAAACATGAGCACAAACCCATTTATGTCAACTTTTAGTCATTTCAAACATTCATATATTCTTCGGTGTAACTCTAATTAACCTGAATCTTTTTCCTAGGTTTTTATTACTTCAAATAATACAATTTTCATACTGATGTCGTTTTCCTATTCCTCATAGATTATGAGATATATAGCTATAAACATCGTATCCACAATAATTCAATATTTCATGTTTCAATTATTTCCATATGAGCATATATTAATTGATTCTTTTTCGACAATAACTTCAGGTCTTGACTTTTGCTACACATATTCATTCCACTTTATTCTTTTTCCTAACTGTTGTTATACACATCTATTTCAAGTAATGCTGATAGAAAATAAGTGTTATCAAGAAGCTATGTTTGGAGATCAATAAGTCAACATCTAAAGCTATTAAGAGGACACTTGTCAGAACTAAAAATTTGGCATATATAAGATAAGAATAAGATACAAGTATCCAGTATAAGGAGTTTGATACCGAAATAAATTAGCGTATCATGGAAGTGTAAAAAGATCAAATAATATGAAAATTATGGAACTTATATGTTACGACCTTTTATTAAGTTAATATGAATTGTTACTTCATCTTGAAATTTTGGTTTTAAGGATACAATGGCAAATTTAGGAAATAAAGGACAAAAAGTGAAGTCTTAATTGTTCAATCTTTAAAAATTAATATCTAAAAATATAAAAAATAATTGGGAAAACGTCCTCAAGGAGACTTTTATAATATCTGAGATAACAAAAGTATAGGAAAAAATTTGGGTTATTTGGAACTATAACGAAGAAGTTATGAAGATTTTAAAATGACTAAAAACTGGCAAAAATGGCCAAGTGCGCATGTTTGAGGGCCTGTAACGAAAAATCATATTAGATTTAGCCTTAAGTCAGTGAGGAGAAGTTGTAAAGGTCGTTCCCACCTTTCTAAATGTATAAAGTTTGTGATATTTGAATGTCATATGCAGAAGTTATGGCCTTGTGAAATTACGAAAAATAATGAACAAAAGTTGAAATATTCTCCTAAGACATGGAAGGAAGGGCAATTTTGGTATTTTTTGATTTTTAACCTGTTCAAAACCAAGGAATAATACCAGACGTGTTTTTCATTCCTGTGGGCTTCATCTTTTTTCTTAGTTACGTAAAACAAAATCAGAAAGGGAAATAAAGTAGGAACAAGAACGTGCCTTGAAAACACTCCTATAATTGATTTTGAATGTGCATGAACCTGCAATCGGTTCAAACCATAAACAAAGGGAAAGAGAGACGACATCATCGATTGTTCGCCACCGGAAGAAAGGCTGTTGCGACAGCAAGCCGCCGGTGGTGTGAACGATGGTCGTGGTGGCCGGCGGGGACGGGGAGTTTTCCTACCGGTCCGATTTCATGTCTAAAGCACCTTAAAGGTCTCGATTTCTACAGGGGTGGCCGGATTTTGATAAGAAACAGCCTCACTCCTCTCATTTCTTCAAGATTAGTCAGATTGAGAGATTGAAGGACGCGTAGAATGTGAGACCCGTTTTTTCTGGAGAAGCTTGGAAATGTATGTTGAGTTGTTACCTTATAGTTAGTGTGATTTTAGATGTGATTTTCTTAGAGTAGAGGTATGACGATCTTTTTGTTATTTCCTTCGTGTTTTGAGTCGTTTGTTGTGTAAGAAGCAGTATGAGACTTTTCTTGTGTATTACTGGGGATTTGGAACTTATTGTGAGTAAAATTGAGATGTGGAGGGTGTTATACCAAAAATTAATGGAGATAGAGCATTTCAGGAAAGATAGTGTCACTATCTCAAAGTGTGTTGCCCTTATAGAGTTGAAAGGATATCGACGCTATCATAGAGGATAGCGACGCTATGGTCGCAAAATTAGACTCCTTTCTTAGTCTGTTAACATTCATTTCGAGACAAAATATATCCCAAACACCTCTTAGTAGCAATTGAGCCTTATTTCTCCAAAATTGATCGAGGAAAAACATATAAGAGCTAAGGGAGATCGAGTCTAACATCAAGAATGTGTTCTTTATCCATAAATCCAAGAGGTATGTGGATTTTATGAGTTTTGGGGTTTTTGAAACCCTAGGTGTCTTAATTCGTAAAATTGACTAGTTCCTATGATATATGGTGTTAATATATGGTTCTAATATGTTTTTCTTGATCATTACTTTGAAAATTATGGAGTTTTTGTGGCTGAATGAGATCAGACGCGAAGTAGATCTAAACTGCATCGATAGCGACGCTATCCTTGTTGATAGTGCCACTATCTGTTGTTGTTTACTGCCCTTTACATCTCTCAAATGTCTTGATCTTTTAACCAACCTTTGTTGGGATGTTTAAGGATGATTAAGAACTGATCGTGATGTTATATCACCGCTAAATTATATAGAAAGGAGGCAGATACGAGAGACTTAGGGATTACACGTTCCAAACTAACCTAAGGTAAGTAATCTCTAGTATTTGAGTAGAGATATACTTTGTTGTATGTTGAGATAGAGATATTATGTTGTTGTGGTTACGATCGTTTGGTCGAGTGATTAGATTTCCTATAGTTGTTATAGTTGTGTTGATTACATAAATTATTGTTTATAATTGTATAATTATTGAGATAACCAAAAAGATGAGTTTCCTAGCCGTGTTAATACAACCTTGAGGGTTGTTTTTGTTAAGTATAGCGAGAGCAAAATGAGTATATGAGCATGATTATCTATGAGTTAATGAGTACTGTTGGCCGAGGTGCATACAACGAGAATGATAGTTGGTGACAATTAGTGAAGGTTTGAGTGGCTAATATAATTAACAAGATAAATGGTTAAGTTGTATATTGAGAAATTGCAGCTAATTATGTTGTAAGAGTTGATTGTTGTTATATGTTTATAACACTAATACATCTTGTGTTGATGTCGAGCAAAGAGATTATTCACTAAGCTTTTTATAAGCTTACCCGTTAGTTGTGTGTTATTTTGCAGGTATCTATAGCAGTGATAGGGGAATGCATGTGACAGAGAAAGAGATATGACTTTGAGTCTGTCCTTTAGTAGTGTTGGATTTTATGTTGTAATGCTTGGCTTGGTCCATGAGGACCTTATATGTATTTAAAATTTGATAATAACTTGTTTTCATGGGTTGAGTACCAGTATACCCAATTGTGATGTGTTACATGTTTAATATTTTTTGGTATACTTTGTATGGAAAATCGGCGTTACATGGAAATAATGAAAGACTAGAATTATGTGGACTAGTACAAGAGATGTGTGGATTAGTGTAGCTAGACGTACCTAGCTACTAAGGTGAGTACATGTGGACTTTTCTCACTATGGGGTACATGGCAAATTATTGACAAAGCTTTTACGTGACGTCTGAATATCAAATGATATACAAATTATTATACTTATATTATGATTATGAAAGTTTTATACGATGATTTTGAAAGTATGTTCTGACATTTAGCATACTTTGTTATTGAAAAATTGTTTTGGCTTCAACCCTATTATGCTTATGAAAGAATGATTTGGGTAGTAAGTTCACTATGTGTTCATGTTATGATTTTTTTTTCAAAAGAATAGTGGTTACACGTGTTACAAGACTTGATTCTTATGCACATTTATGAACATTAAATTATTACTTTTTATGTTATTGTACATGCATCTCATGACATTGTGTGTTTGATTTGCATAAAAAAGTGGTGAATGTTTATGTTATTATACATACATATCCAGACACGTCCCTGTAACGAGACAACAAGACTCTATTGGGATGGTACCTCCCGTCGTGAAGTAAAAGTCTCCTACGTACGATGCCATTGTAGGATGATTTGTAAGTGTGCAAACTAATAGTCTAACACCCATTATACCAGCAACTCCACATGCATGCCTTGCTTCAGCAACAACATCAAAAAAAAAGGAAGACCAGAAGCAGCAACATCACAAAGCAGCATGGTCATTGATCATTAAACTGGTATGACAACAAAGTTGATAATAGTTGCAAGTTTAATTTCAAAGTTAACGCTACGATGACACATAATGTCCATATAACCAAAGCAAAACCAAATAACACTTAATTACACAAGTAACTTAATTGACAAAAAGAGAAATGAATAAATAAGGTACAAGTTAACTTACTTTGGGTCTTGTGGCCATCAAAAATAACAAAGTTCATGTTCCAAAGCATGAGACATGAGCATTTTTCTACAACAATAATGAACCATTGTTTTGGATCATTAAGTTTATTTATCCAATACAAAGGGAAAAGTTGGAAAGATGTATTTTCTGTGAAGAAACTACAACACAAAAACACGCCCTCTCAATAATTACACTTTATAAGAAGTTAAAATTCAGGATAAAATATATTACCTTTTTATATATTTGCTAATCCATCTTCACCACAATTGACCATAAGCCTATATTTGTGTCTGTATAGAGTTGATGTGTGCTTAATAATTTAAATCACAAAACATGACACCTTTCCATATATTTGCTAATCCATCTTCATACTGCTTGAACCTACACTCATTTGCAATTAAGACCAGTTTGGAGCTATATATCTCTCTCATTTGTATATCTCCCACCTATATCTCTCATCTGATTTGCTAAGATCAGTTAAACATATCACAAAATCAGTTTCTATCTTTTTGTATCCATCTATATATCTCTCATTCGTCCATCTCATTTTCCTGACTGAAAGACAACATACCAAGTTTGTACAATGAATCTCATTTATAGAACATTTTTCTGGAAAAAAAGTGTTTCTAGCATTGAACTTTGTACAAAAGTTCATTAGTAGCATTGTACTTTAAAAATATGAGTTTTACGAATTATTTATACTTGATCTAGAAAAGTTTTATTTTTTTGTACATTGAAGCTCATTTATAATATAGTTTTCTAAAAGATGTCGGGTTATTAGCATTAAACGTTGCAATAAATTTTATTAGTTGCACCATCCTTTGAAAAATACGACTTTTTTATATTCTTTTATATGATCTATAAAAGTTTCATTTTTTATATTAAAGCTCATTTATATGATTGTTTTTTATAAAAAAATATATCATTTTTAGAATTGATTTTTGCAAAAAAACTTCATTGATATCATTGTACTTTGAAACAATGACTTTTTAGATTCTTTATTAATGACATGTAAAATTTTTATCTTTCCGAAAAACAATTTCATTAATAAGTGCTTTTCCTGTGTTTGCTCATAATAAGACAACGATTTGTATAGAGAAATAATGGTTATGGTGTCATGAAGGTCCATATACTTCTGTTGGACCATTCGATATCTGACTGTTTCTCAAATTATTGAACAAAAATAAAAAATCAAGAAGATGAAGACGAAGATAAAATGAAGATATTTTCTTGTAAAATAAATATTGTATCAGAGTGTTAGGTGCATCAATGTTTTTGATGCTTGAGACAATTCTATTTAGATGATGGTTAAACTATTAAAATGTAAAAGATTATATATTCATTAGTATTTTAAGTTTGTTAATAAATAAAATATTAGTGGAGGTTTTTATTCTGTTTTAATATTATTTTTAATGCCGTAGAATTTCATGGCTTCATGTTAATGTTCAGTATATCATTTTACTTTCTTTTTTATTTCTGTTATAGTTTTCAACGTAAATTTTCATGTCAATTTTAAAATTTTACTTTTTTTACTCGTATAATACACGAGGTATTAATCTACTAAAATATCAAAAAGAGCTTTTAGACAAAAAAAAAAAAAAAAAAACCAAATACCATCATAAAAATAAATTAAAATATCTTTGCTTGTTAAAAAAATATGGATGTGAAAACAAGCCTTAAATCACCTCCACGATACACACACACTCACTCATCTCACCGAAGTCCAAAGCTTCTTCTATCTTGTTGGAGCAAAAATATTCCGATCGGCGAGAGAAGCAGAAGCCCCGGATCGGCTTTGCTCTCACCACTTCACAGTTTTAGGGTATTCTTCTTGTTCGTCACGCTTATCTTTAACGCTCTTTTTTTTTTCGTTTTTGTGCGTTTTTTGATTTCAAATTGCTTCGATCTTTTGTTGACATGTTAGTTTTTTCATTGTACATACTATTATGATTCTTAAATGTGTGAACTTCGTCCATGTCTTGTTTATTTTTTCAGCTGATTTCGTTGGCGGCTTATTGCTTCCGAATTAGGGTTTTGGTTTTAGTCAATTTTAATTGCGAGCTCTCAAACTCAAATTGTATTTTGGGGCTGAATTGAACGGTATGAACATAGTGTAAAACGTAGTACGTTAATGATTCAGCAAAATACAGATTTTCATGTACACCAAACCGTATCATAACTATACGATGCAGAACATTCTGCGACACTTCTAGGGTTCCATTGATTTCGTAATTGAAACATAAACAACTTCAATTTCGACAGCTTAATAATCTTTTGACAATCAAATACCCCTTTGTTCAGCTCCAAGAACAATTCAAGATTTCTTATTGTCATGACCAAAATTATAACTTCACTAACGCTCAATCACAAAAAAACGAAACATGATATTTACCTTGTTCATCATAGTTTTTGCTAGGCCTAATGATACACAATTATCGGATTGTATTCATGTTTGGATCCTCAATTCACTGATAATTGTCTGATTGCAGATAAAATGGCATCAAAACTGAAGCAATTGCAATCAAAGGCATGCCAAGCTTCACAGTTCTTGTCAAAACATGGAACCACTTATTACAAGCAATTACTTGAACAAAATAAACAGTATATTCAGGAGCCTGCAACTGTTGAGAAATGCAATGAGCTGTCCAAACAGTTGTTTTACACTCGTCTTGCCAGGTTAATTTTCTGGACCTTCTGTTAATTTCACTTAGAAGTTCATGTAACTTTTGTTTGTACAAATTAGTTTTATCGTTATATTACCTTCTGATTATATGAAATAAGTAGTTTCTGTTATCAAAATCTTATGCTGGCACCTTCTTATCCGCTTTGCTTTTGCTTTTGTTTCCATTTGACAACACATTAAGTTCATTGCGGGCGTTAAGAACTAATGACCATTTTACCCTTGCATTCTAACAAAAAATTTTCACATTACTCATCAGTTTTGATAATATTTATCGACTTAAATGTGAGAGGCGTTCAGTGAGGAAAAGAAGGGTGAATGGGTGAAGAGTTGCTCCCGAATGTCTTTTGTTTAATTTAAAAAATAATACATATTTTATAATTTTGCATTGTCCTACAAACTGTAATTTTAATTTATAAAAAAAGCTTGGAAATATTTGTTTTATAAAAAAACATAGTGCTTTAATTTCTTAGACATTGCAAAATTACAGATATACTAAATAAAGATATTATCTTTTTTGAAAAAAAGAGCACTTTATTTAAAGAAGTACATTTGAAATCTGCAAAGATGGATCTTAAATCTGAATGTATTTAGTGTATTAAATCACTTTTCAAAGCTGAAAATTTGACAAGTCTGCATCATAGATCCACATCAGCAACAAGTCACCACCAAATGGAAGTGGTTAATTCTCAGCAACAAGTCACCACCAAATCATCACTAAAAGTAAAAAAATTACAAAATTCCATAAGAATGGAACAAAATGATACAAAGTTTTCACAAAAATGGAAGTGGTTAATTCTCTCAAAAAGAAGTTTTTGAGGTAACAGAATACACATTTCTTCGTTTAAACTACTAATGTGTGTAGATAGTAGAATAATACACACTTACAATTCAAAGTTTGGGTTCCAAGTGTGCCAAATTACCAAACCGCCCTCCAAAACCCTCACATGTCTAATTTTATCCATGATTTTACAGCCTTCCTAGCCGTAACGAGGCGTTCTGGAAAGAACTCGACCACGTGAAAAATCTATGGAAAAATAAGCAAGAATTGCATGTGGAACAAGCGGGAATTGCAGCTTTATTTGGGCTCGAATGTTTTGCGTGGTTTTGTGCTGGTGAGATTGTTGGAAGGGGTTTCACATTCACTGGTTACTATGTCTAAGTTTTTGTAAGGCTTTTGATTTTTTTTTTTTTTGGATGAAATTTGTGTAATGGTGAGATTATTTGTTGGGAAATTTTGAGGGTGAGATAGCATGCATGAAGTTGCAATTTGCATCAATTAATAATATGCATATTTGGGATTTATGATTACATGATGATATGTTCGATGAGTTGTGAGCTTTGATTGTTTTTTAGTTTTTCTAATCGCTTGGATTTTGAAAAAGTATAAGGATTTAATTGAAAAATATTTTGTTGGTGTAAAACGCTTTCTTCTTGTGTTGATGCAATGCTTTTTTTGATGTATTGTGAATTGTGATAAGTGTTATGAATTGGATTATGGGTAAATGTTACAGAAAAAAAGTCGTTTGTTTAAATGGAGGTGCGGTTTAGAACTAATAATAAATGTAACATCGAATCAAGTTTATGGTTTGGTGAAAAAACCGATTATTAATCATCTTTTTCTAAATGAGTGCTGTTAATCGAAGTCCTCACAAGGTATGTTATACTCTGTCTTGCCTTGGTATAAAATGTGTCGTAAATTGAATGTATGGAGTCACAAAAGAATTGAATAGACAATGAAATAGAAAGAGCAATGTTGTGGAACTAGGACTGTTATTGTTCACACATAACTGAATTGTCTACTTGGACAAATTGGATTCTAGTATCTTGTTTGATGTTCAGATTTTTGGATTGCTTTGAGCCAAATCCGGATTATTATTTTCGATATTGAATTAGTTTTAGTAATTAAAATAGGAAGCTAGTAGTTCAACATGGCCCAATAACACATATTTATTTATTTAATTATTACTAATTTATTTTTAATATAGATCTATAATCGATTATCAATTTATTAGGTTTTATTTTATAATCATAATAAAGGGTTGGTCCAACTGAAAATTACGTCTACAAAAAGATGTTTTTAACTTCAAATTGGGTTAATGTTTTGAAAATCCTAAAAACTTTGGGTCTTGGTTTTAAATTGTCATCATAGTAAAATTTGATCATTCCAAGTCATTAATGTCAAAAACAACTTGTTTAAAAGAACACTTGGAAAAAAGACGGGGTGGTTTGCAGGTTCAAAAGCTGATGTGGATATTGTCTCAACAAATATCCATCATCATCGTCCACATCAACTGCTCTAGGGTTCAAGGTTGTATTTAATTCATGTGAAGAGTAACAATCCTCTCATATCTAATTTCGTTTTTGTTCTTATATGACATTGCATGGCAAATCCTAATGTTGTCTACTTGAATGTCAATTTTAACTATAATGGTGTGTTTGTACGACATCCTTGTGAAAGGTTTTCTGCAAACCATGAACTAAATAACCTAAGTTCACATGCAACCTATAAGGATCTATGTTTTCTTCTAATTGAACATATAACAAAACCTAGAGGCCATAAGAAAATTAACTAAAAGAGTAAAATTAGAAAAAACCAACTTTTTAGAATTTTCTGGAAGCTGAGCAGCAAAAATATCCTGCCTCAAATGAGATCACACCCAAGCCGAGAGGATTATGGATCGAAATTCCAGAGAGAAAATAATAGAATGAGCGACTGATAATGAGGTCTAGGGGTCCCTATTTATAGGGAACCAAAGGGTAAAGCCAAAACCCTAGCCGCAGCCCATTTTCCGGATTATCTGTACGCGCGCCGCGCCCAGATCGTTTGCGCGCCGCGCGCCGCAATTCAACTTTTGAATTTGTACGACTTTAATCCCTGACCTCCTGATTAATCTAATTAATGCCACAGAAATTAATCCAATTAATTTCTGATTAATTATTAATCAAATAATATTATTTCTAATTAATATATTATCTCCATAATATATTAACAAACAATATCTTGATTTATTAGTCATATAATAAATCAACATTCTCTCTCTTTTTAACTTTCCAACAAACCTCTAGCTATGAGGGCAACCAAAATGGACTATGCTACTATTAATTAGGTAAATACTAATTATTAGTCATGGCTTAGACACCTAATCCAACAGTCTCCCACTTGGATAAGTCTATAACTATAATTACCAATTTAACTTCTAATTAACCAGCACTTTTAGCTTCCTAGAAACCGCTGCCAAACTCTGATCTAATCAGTTCTGTCCATAGATAAGTGATCAGACGATCCTCCGTCCAACAAGATATTTTTCAGACACAAGACATGGATTAAAGTCAATCCCGGTCTGATTCACTGTTCCTCGATTTCCGATTTGCATATGACTCTTAGACTACCAATTTAGTCCCGGTTGGCCAACCATTTTAGTCAACTTCAAATTCATCGAGAGGCCTACATATATCTGTTCTCCGTTAGGGTCAAGGGATGAATAAGCTTCGACTCATATACTTATGTCTTTTACCAGACAAATCACTCACAACAATACGTTTTATAACACCGAGTTACCGATGCGTTTTCGTATTATCAATGAACAACCGTCTAGTAAATCATAACTCATATGTCTTAGCTTAAAGATCAAAAGATATTATCGTCTCAATATTGCTTGTGATATAATCCATAGCGCAATCCATTGAGCGCGGGTTTATCCAATACTCAAATCTCCATTTCCAAGTACTCATGAATGGTGCAGCAATCCAATTGCAATGTCTAACTCCTTAGACAATCTATTACCAATTCATGACAGTCTTACTTCACACTTTCTCCCTAAAAGTGTAATCGACTGTGGATATTTGAATAATCCAATTATTCAGGAAGTAAAACATGCAAAATGAAACACAATGATAAAGTATTGACAAAAGTAGTAAACCATTACTCATTAATAAATATCTATTATTAAATCACAAGAGTTAAATACAATACATTGTTACAAGTTTCGAAAACTATCTAATTTACATAAACTTTATATCATCTCTTATGCAATGCTCCTAGCATGCTGATTATGCTTAAGCCTACTCAGAGCCTTTGTCAAGGGATCTGCAGGATTATCTTCCGATGATACCCTCTTTACCACGAGGTGACCTTCTTCTACCTTGTGCCTTATGTAGTGGTACTTTCTGTCGATATGTCTGGACTTTCCATGGTCTCGCGGTTCCTTTGTTAAGGCGACCGCACCTTCGTTATCGCAGAACAGTTCCACGAGCTCCTAAATACTCGGGACTACTCCAAGGTCACCGATGAAGTTCTTCAGCCAAGCCGCTTCCTTTGACGCTTCACTTGCTGCTATATACTCTGATTCACAAGTAGAATCAGCCACCGTATCTTGCTTGGAACTTTTCCAAGTTACCGCTCCTCCGTTCAGAAGGAATACCCAGCCAGACTGAGACCGACCACTGTCTCTATCCGTCTGAAAACTGGCATCCGTATATCATTCAACTCTCAATGTATCACTGCCTCCAATGACTAACACCATGTCCTTTGTCCTTCGCAGATACTTGAGTATATTTTTTACGGCTATCCAATGCGCCCTTCCAGGGTTTCCCTGGTACTGACTGACCATGCTCAGAGCAAAGGCCACGTCAGGGCGAGTACACGTCATAGCGTACATGATCGACCCCACAGCCGAAGCATAAGGTACCCGACTCATCTCAGCTATTTCCTCGTCTGTACTCGGACTTTGAGTTTTACTCAGCTTCGCATTACTTTGGATAGGCAGCTCTCCCTTTTTGGAATTTTCCATACTAAACCTTTTCAGTACCTTTTCCAAGTATGTACCCTGACTAAGTCCAATTAGTCTCTTCTTCCTATCTCTCAATATTCTTATCCCTAGAATATAGGCAGCCTCTCCTAGGTCCTTCATGGCGAAACATTTCCCAAGCCAAGCCTTGACATCTTGCAAGGTTGGAATATCGTTTCCCATGAGCAGTATGTCGTCGACATACAGCACCAGAAAGGTGACTATACTCCCACTAGCCTTGACATATACGCAGGACTCATCCTCGCTCCTAGAGAAGCCAAACTCTTTGACTTTATCATGGAAACAAAGATTCCAGCTGCGAGAAGCTTGCTTCAATCCGTAGATTGATCTCTCAAGCTTACACACCTTATTAGGATACTTTGCATCGACAAAACCCTCTGGCTGATTCATGTAAACATCCTCAGTCAACTTCCCATTAAGGAAAGCGGTTTTGACGTCCATCTGCCAAATTTCATAGTCATGAAATGCAGCTATGGCCAGCATAATCCTAATAGACTTTATCTTGGCTACTGGTGAGAAGGTCTCGTCATAGTCAACCCCTGGGGTTTGAGTAAAGCCCTTCGCAACCAGTCTTGCCTTGAAAGTGTGTACTTTTCCGTCTATGTCGGTCTTCTTCTTGAAGATCCATTTGCACCCGACTGTCTTTCGACCCGGTACGTTGTCAACCAAGTTCCAAACTTGATTGTCATACATGGACTTGATCTCGCTATCCATGGCCTCTTTCCACTTGGCAGACTCAGGGCCCGCTACTGCTTCCTGGTAGTTAGCTGGTTCATCCAAATTTATCAGTGTCCTATCACTGACAAACGTGTCCCCATCCGAAGTTATATGAAACCCATAAAACTCGGGTGGCATGCTAACCCTACCGGAACGCCTAAGAGGTAAGGATACATCTGTCGGACCGACAGGAACTTCTTCCTCATGTTGGTTGCTAGATTCTCCTAAGGTTGCATCATTTGATGACTCTTGAATTTCTTCCAGATCAATGGTGCTCCCACTGTCCTCTTTGAATATAAGCTCTCTCTCTCTCTCGAAAGACCGCTCGTCTAGCTACAAAGACCACGTCCTCGCTTGGTCTGTAGAATAGATATCCAAAGGACTGTTTGGGATAACCAAGGAAGAAACACCTTTCGCTTCTGTCTGCGAGTTTGTCTTGTGTCTCTCGTCTAACAAAAGCCTCACAACCCCAGACCTTGATATGTGCCAACGAGGGAACTTTCCCCGTCCACATCTCATGAGGTGTTTTAGCAACCTTTTTAGTAGGAACAAGATTGAGGATATGGGCGGCAGTCTCTAAGGCATACCCCCAGAAGTGAATGGGAAGTGAAGCTCGACTCATCATGGAACGAACCATGTCCAATAGGGTTCGGTTGCGCCTCTCCGCAACACCGTTCAACTGTGGTGTCCTGGGAGGTGTCAACTGCGAAACTATTCCGCATTCCTTTAGATAGTCTAGGAACTCGATACTTAGATACTCAACGCCTCTGTCGGACCTGAGCATCTTTATCTTCCTGCCTAATTGATTCTATACTTCGTTCTTAAACTCTTTGAACTTTTCAAAGGTGTCCGACTTGTGCTTGATCAAGTAGATATAACCGTATCTACTAAAATCGTCGGTGAAGGTCACGTAGAACCGCGTGCCATCCTTTGTGGTTGATCTGAATGGACCACACACATCCGTGTGAATGATGTCCAGCAGACCCTCACCTCTTTCAAAAGATCCTTTGAAAGGTGATTTAGTCATCTTGCCCAACAGACAAGATTCGCATACATCATCCGACCTGAGGTCGAATGATTCCAACACTCCATCCTTTTGGAGTTGGGCGATGCGTTTCTTGCTGATGTGCCCGAGCCGACTATGCCACAGACATGCCTTTTCTACACCACTAGTAGAATCAATATAATTTACACTATGTCCTAAATTGTCAACACATTCAACAGTTTCATACACACCATCACAAGCATAAGCAGTAAAAATCAAAATACCATTTTTGAAAACAGAAATCGAGCCAATTTTATTATCAAAAGAAAATTGAAATCCTTGTCTGAACAATGCGTGAAATGAAATAATGTTTCTTGCCATTTCTGGCGAATAGCAACAATTAAATAACTCTAAGCTAACATCACTACTAAGCACTAAACTATAAACGCCGATCTTGGTAACAGGGGACAATCTCCTATTGCCCATGATCAAGTTCAGTCTACCGTGCTCCACCTCCCTGCTTTCCTTTAGGCCCTACAGATCAGAACAATTGTGAAAACCACATCCTGTATCAAGGACCCAAGAATTAGAAGATGGTGAGTTTTTAGAGATAGTGTATATACCTGCTGTCGATGGCTTTACTTTCCCATCCTTGACATCCTGCAAGTATTTGGGGTAGCTTCTCTTCCAATGGCCCTTCTCTTTGCAATAGAAACAGTTGGCTTCATCGGGGTTGGCCACACAAGGAATCTGGGAAGACTTGGTTCTCGAGCCATTGCTTGATGACCCGACCTGAACCTTTTCCCTCCAATTTTGCTTAGGAGGGCCCTTCCTCTTCTTTCCTTTGCCACTTCCAATGGCTAGGACGGGCTGATTAACCGAGGGTACACTTTTACCCTTCATCTCGTCCTCAGCAACTCGAAGCATGCAATGCAACTCAGTCAGGTTAGCCTGATTGTTGTTCAAATGATAAGCCAGCCTGAACTGGTCATAAGAACTCGGTAAAGAGTTAAGCACTATGTCAACGGCCAACTCCTCAGGTACAGGCATCGCAAGATTTCTAAGCCGCTCCACGTAACCTTGCATTCTTTGCACATGAGCGCAGATGGACTCTCCATCTTTAGGTTTGCTGTTCGTGAAGTCTTTGACCACCTCGCACCTCTCGATGCGCTCTTGCTTGCAGAACTTTTCCGCGAGCTCCTTGTGCATCTCGAAGGGACAGTAGTCTTCGTATATCCTTTGCAATTCGGGGTTCATTGTGGCGATCATGATGCAGGCCACTTTGGTTGCATCATCAGTATGTTTTTGGTACGAGGCAATTTCCTCGGGAGTAGCGGTTTCAGGGTCAATATCGACAAGCTCGGTTTCGAGGACATACTCTTTGTTCTAGTACCTCAGAGCCATCTTGATATTTCTAATCCAGTCATTGTAGTTTGTCCCGTTCAATTGAACCTTGGAACACAGTGAGAGGATAGAGGGAACACTAGAGTTTGAGTGGGGAGCGGATTGATCAGCAGAAGACATCTATAAAAGAAGGTAAGTTTAATTAGATACTTGTCGGTCCTTATAATAACCCAATATAAAATAAGGCTAGGATCCAACTATAACAATTTGCAACATAGAAGAGGGATACCGTAATCTATAAGCAAATTTTATAAAGGTAGGCGAATGACGATTCAGCCAATTCCACTGCGGAAAAATAATATTATTATAAATGGAATTCCTAGTTTCTTTTGAGATTTATTGAACTGTTCAATAGCATGTTTAATCTCGGATATGCCCCACCGTTTGTGACTGGGATGCCGAGGATCACAAACCGGGTGTGAATAACCATGCAAATTAGCTTGGTACTCTCGGGGTCCATTACCATCTCAAATTGATGTGCCGGTAAACCACACACGCTCCATCAACAATGATAACACCCGAGACACCCATTGCCACTCTTTATGAACCCCTATTGGTGTGCCGGTAAACCACACACGCTCCACCAACATTTCATAAAGTGCAATGTGCAATTTCATGGGTTAGCATCAAATTCACATTTTTCCCTAAAGTAACTAGATTGGGATTTTGTAAATAGTTCTAGTACTTTGATCATTATACTTTTAATGATTAAGTGGTCCTATCAAAACTGTTCGGCTAACGACCCTCCACTGATCAGGCGAGCGGTAGGTGAGAGTGTTCACCCATTAGACTGCCATTTTATAGGCAGTCTCCTTATACCCACTTTATAGACCAGCTTCGTGAATGAGGCCTACTATTGAATTGACTGACCAATTTTATCTTATAGATATAGTATTAACAATTAATAACATATGTAAGATGTATTTTAAAACCCTTTAAAATATTCAAGGTTTATCTTTTAATTTTACCAAATTTAACAATTAAATTTTAAATTAAATTAAACCTTAAAATCGATTTAATCAATTTTAATTACCAATAAATTAAATTAATTAAATCTAAATATTTTAAACATTTTAAAATATTTTTCCGGATTTATTCCATTAATTTCGCAATTTTAAAATTAATTAAATCCCTTTTGAATTATCTTTTAATTAACAATTAATTAAATTAATTCAAATGAAGATATGTTTATCCAAATTAATCAAATTAATTAAAACCTATCCTAAACCCCCTAAAAATCGATTTCAATTAATGGGGTTTAAGGTTATCCATTTAATTAACAAATGAATTTACCAAAAATAGAAAACCTTCTAAAACCCTAAAAGCCAAAATCGAAAATTACATGGTGGGGGGGGGGGGGATTAGGGTTTCCAAAACCCTAATCCTAGAAATCAATCCACATAAAAAATTAGGGTTTATAAGCTTTAAACCCTAAAACAGTTATATTAATTCAACAAGAAAACAAGACAGGCTCTGATACCACTGAAAGGTTTTCTGCAAACCATGAACTAAATAACCTAAGTTCACATGCAACCTATAAGGATCTATGTTTTCTTCTAATTGAACATATAACAAAACCTAGAGGCCATAAGAAAATTAACTAAAAGAGTAAAATTAGAAAAAACCAACTTTTTAGAATTTTCTGGAAGCTGAGCAGCAAAAATATCCTGCCTCAAATGAGATCACACCCAAGCCGAGAGGATTATGGATCGAAATTCCAGAGAGAAAATAATAGAATGAGCGACTGATAATGAGGTCTAGGGGTCCCTATTTATAGGAAACCAAAGGGTAAAGCCAAAAACCCTAGCCGCAGCCCATTTTCCGGATTATCTGTACGCGCGCCGCACCCAGATCGTTTACGCGCCGTGCACCGCAATTCAACTTTTGAATTTGTACGACTTTAATCCCTGACCTCCTGATTAATCTAATTAATGCCACAGAAATTAATCCAATTAATTTCTGATTAATTATTAATCAAATAATATTATTTCTAATTAATATATTATCTCCATAATATATTAACAAACAATATCTTGATTTATTAGTCATATAATTAATCAACCTTCTCTCTCTTTTTAACTTTCCAACAAACCTCTAGCTATGAGGGCAACCCAAATGGACTATGCTACTATTAATTAGGTAAATACTAATTATTAGTCATGGTTTAGACACCTAATCCAACACCTTGTTCATATGCCGGATGATCAACTTTTCTATTTACAGATCATGATTTTGCTGGAATGAATTTTCGTGGGTGTACCGGTTTCTTTTGAGAAATTGTACTACTCCAACGTAATCACCCTTTATCAACAAGTATTCAGTTCATAGAAATTAAATAGATTATGCATTCTTTCTAAATACAGCTTATGAAGAGCCTGATATCCCAATATCCATATATTTGGACCATTTTGGGGATGGTTTGGAGGAGTGGTTCGATTCAGCTAGTGAAGCAAGTGGTTCAGTAATATAGGGTGAGGAGAAAGAAGCTTCAGACTCAGGCCATATGTGTGAAGACAGTGGTTTGAAGAATGAAATCATTGCAGGTGACTTTATTCCCCTCAACAAGACTTGTGATGATGATTCCTTAATAAATTGTTCCCAGCTGTAGAGGATGATGTTGAACACATAGGCAATGGCGAGGATGGGGAAAATGTAGTTGTTTTAGTACATTCAACATTCAATCCTGATATACATTTAAAGCAGCAAAACCAATATTAGGTATGAGATTTGAGAACCCTAAACATCTTAAGAGCATGCTTTGTAATTACGTTGTTGCTAAAAGTTATCAACTTTGTTTCATAAAAAAAAGGACAATAAAAGGCTACTACTTATGTGTTGTAAAGGAGATTGACCTTCAGACTATGTGCATCATGGATGGGTGAAAAACACTCATTTCAAATCAAATCCCTAAAAGGTGACCATCAGTTTGCTAGAAATTATAAGCTAGGTTCAATTGTCACTTACCAATGGTTGTGTAGTCATTACACGAAGGAGATATTGCATAGGCAAACACTTACCATTGGATAACTTAGATTGTAGGTCATTAAGAAATTTGGTATTGATGTTAGTTTAGGTCAATGTAGGAGGGCCAATAAGTATGCATTGACCATTATTGAAGGTACTCTTATGGAATATTATGCAAAATTATGGTATTATAGGGAGCAGATAAGGAGGTCAAACCCTAGATCAACTGTGAAAATGGATGTGTTGTCCATGCCAGATGGGAGAAATTACTTCAATAAATTATAGGCAAAATTATACTGTAGCCCTATGAACTTTCACTTTCTGTTTTAAATTGTCCCTAAAGTTTTTTTATTGCCTTTTAAAGGTATGACGTTTAATTTGACCTGTCTTTAAAGGCACTCCTTCCATTTCAACCAGTTGTTTGATTCCTACATGGAAAAAAAATACACATGTGAAGTGACGTGGCATGGAATTCTTCCAAAATTGGGGATCATTCAAACTTACCCAATTTCATCTGATTTCTTTTACGCATTTTGTTCAACTTCTCGAATTTCATTAGATTTCTTTAATTCATTCTTTTATTGTTTTTGGAGATGATTTTGTCGATTCCCTTTTTTGAGCCAAGTTGAATGAACTTTGGTTTTCCTCTTTCGCTTTCTCACGTTATCTGTTTGAATTCCCAAGTCTTCGACTAATTTCAGCTTCTGGATGTAATGAAATCATGTTTGATGTGTGTGTGTTTTTTGTATAGATTTTATGTTGCAATGGTAATCCAAAATTAAGGCTTTTGTAATTGTACTGATTGTCAAAAGCTTTTTAGATTTTGTTGGAAGTAAAGTGCAATTTTGCTTCTGGGAATTGTTCTGGGTGAGAAATTCAATTTGATTTAGGGATTGTTTTGATGTTTTTTGGAAGTAAAGTGAAATTTTGCTTCTGCGAACATGGACGAATTACTAAAAAATCATTTGGAACGCTGAGGAAGTTCAAACAACCGGAACTACCACTGACGAACAAGATGTCGACATTGATAGCCGAGGAAGTTCAAACAACCGAAACTACCACCGGCGTACGAGTTTTATAAATCAATTCATCAAATCATCAAACTAGAGTCGATAATTTAGAACTAGGCATACTTGGGTCGACGGCCGTAATAATGAGAGCGTATTTGTTAAAGTCGCAATTACAGTTCTAGTTCTACTTCAGAAACCAATGGCGAAGACACACCAAGTTGACTGTACCATGATACCATCATTGTTGTTCGTGAAAATTCAAAAATAATCACAAACAAGTTAGTAAATTGATATTCGTGAGTGGGTAGTTCTTTTACCTGTCCAAGTGCTTGTCCATTTGCAGGTCTCGGTACGCTACCTGAAAAATTCGAATAACAATTTAATTTCACAGATTTCGTGTTCGCCATCGAGGATGAAGCGATCGGTTTGCTAATTCATCCGTAAATGCACACACAACTTAATTTCATCCTCATACAAACATCACCATTGATTTTTACAATTTGAATGGAATCACAGGCGTGATTTGTAGGATTTGACGAAATCCCGATTGGAGGTCAACATCTTGAAGACCTGGAAGCTGACTAGGCATGACCTGAAGCTGACTAGGCATGTTTGTAACCGGTTTACCCCTTCCAATTCAATTGAGTGACTATTTTAACGCACAGAATATGAGTTTGTTCCCTTAGAAAGCAAAAAAATAGTTTAGGGATCAAATCGACCAACTACCAAGAATTCATGGGGCTACAGAGTAATTTTGCCAAAATTATATGTGTGTTTTGATGGTGTGAAGAAAGAGTGGATTGCAAGGTGTAGAAGGGTGGTTGGGATTGATGGATGTTTCTTGAAAGGAATTTGTTGTGGGGAGTTGCTATGTGCTCTAGGAAAAGATGCTAACAACCAAATTCAGCCAATTGCATGGGCGGTAGTTTGTGTAGAAAATAAGGAAAACTGGAAATGGTTTCTGTCATTGTTGATTGATGATCTAAATCTAGATGTGGGACAAGGATTCACTTTAATGTCTAACCAACATAAGGTATGATTATCATATCATTTTGCATATACTTGAATGGTTAACATTTTACTTTATATAACAGGGTTTGATGGAGGTTGTGAAGGAGCTGCTACCCCAGGCTGAACATATGTAATGTGCAATAAACGTTGCCTCAAACTTCGATAAAAATTTTAGTGGAGCTCATTTTGAATTTTTTTTGGAAAGCTCGCAACTCAACAACTGAATAGGACTTCAAGGATATCATGCATGAGTTGGAAGCACTGAGTTCATTAGCCAGTAAATATATGATGGATAACGACTCAAAGACTTGGTCAAGAGCATACTTTCAAACCGGTAGATGTTCTACTGATGTTGAGGATGGGTCGTCTGAGAGTTTTAATGCAGTGATAATGGAAGAAAGAAAGAAACCCATAATCACTATGTTGGAGGAATTAAGGATGTACATGATTGACAAATTGGTCCAATCAAAAACCAAAGGGTGGACAAGTAAAGTTGCTCCAGCAATTAGGCAAAAGTTGAATGAGTTGAAGATTGACCAAAGGTTCTGGCAGGTCTTACCTATTAGGTTTAATAAATTTGAAACAAGATCAGGTAGTCAAGCTTTTGAGGTTGACTTAGAAAAAAGACTTGTTGATGCAGGAATTGGCAACTAAATGGTTATGATGTGTTCATTTAGTGGCTGCTACATGTTTTGTAAATAGGGATGTGGAGTTGTATGCGGATCCTAATTTCACTAGAGACATGTATATGAATACATATCAATACAAGATTTCTCTAATGATTGACAACAACATGTGTCCTGAAACTACATTCATCTCACATTTACCACCCAAAAATAGAAGGATGCTTGGAAGACCTACAATGAAGAGGAAAAGCGATATCACAGAGAGAGAGAGAGAGAGGGAGAGAGAGAGAGAGAGGGGAGAAACATAAAATGTCAAAGGTAGGGAAAAAGGTTTCATGCAATATTTGCAATGAGGTACGACATTGTTGGGGATTCGGGATCGGCACACAGTTCTTCCGCTCGTCTAAGGACCGATCGATCCCACGACCAAGAACTTCAAACAAATGATCAACCTCACAACTATCTAGACGAGAGAGAAATACGAAGATTTAACTGAGAAATACAAGGATATAAAGTGGTTCACTTGACAATGAGCCAAGTTACGTCTACTATGAGAAACAAGAGAATTTCATTGATAAACTTCAATAATTTACAAGAGAGATTCTATGACTATCACTACACAATGTTCAAAACCTGAACATTGGACATACATAACATCGTGCAATGAACGAGATGTATAAATAGCAAAATATAAAAGGCTGAACACGCAAGGTCTTAGGCGGGAAATGCCAAACTAGGCCTGAACACCTAGTCGCTTTAGTCTGAGAAGCGACTAAACGATGCTCCCCATGCTACTTGACACTTTGATATTGTGCCCGCGCGTACTCCTAAGGTATTCTGACAGCCGGTGTGACAACACCAAGGCAGGGTACAACCGAAGACTCCTTCTTCGGTAGGATAACTCTCCTTGGAATGCGGTTGAGTAACCCCCTCTGAACAAGGCTGTATAACTGTCTAATTATGCTCCTATACTTCTATCGAACTACACTTCGGTCGGAGGCCAACTCTTCGCCTGAGAAAACTCTTCGATCTGAACTGAGTTTCGATCAAAGAATACTGCGATCTTACCTTCTTCTGTTGCTGATGCATTCACTCCTGTGACCATAGCCCAAGCTATTGTTGTCATGGTGAACTACGGTCGGTAGAAGATACTGGTGATTGGCTTCTCCTGACATGTCTCTTTCATTCTGCTGGAGTTTACTATGTATCACAAATCTTTGGTCTGATAGTCTTCTCGGTCAGCTGACCTCCTCGATTATCACTAACTCTAGTTGTCTATCTTGGGTTTCTTCTTCGTATGCCCAACCGAGAACACATCTACTTATCCGGACGAGGCATAACTTTCCCCGGTCCTGCTGATCCAGATGTCTCTCTGGTTCCAATCTAATTCTATTGATCAACTGAAGAAGCACCGCTATTATACTGGGCGAGATGCACCTGACTCGTGATATATTCTTTTACTGTCAATCCACTTCATTTGGTGCGACCGAATGATCTTCTGCTTTGCTTGGAGGTGTCTAGGTTGTCTCCTTGAATCTGGCCACTCAAAGCCAATCAAGGGACCTTCTTCACCTTCTCCTTGCATCTAGCTTGTTACTGTTGTTATCGTTCTGACGTCTACAACTCATCCAAAAGACCCTTAGATGTGCAAGGGGCACGCCCCTTGCCTTTTTTTTCTAACCATGGTCTCTGGGTTAACTAAAGACTGAGGGAATGGAAAGGGAGCTGGAAACTTCCTTGAGCCATCCTGGATCTCACCTTTCTCCTCTATTCTAACATTCAGTTGTTGGCTTCGGTTAGAATCTGCATCTCGGTAAGGACCGTCGCTATGACCTTTGACACTAATGCTGACTCTCAAGCACTTTAGTAAGAGATCTTAACTGACATCTTTTTTGTAAGATTATTGTACTGCCCGGATGTTTTCCGTGGAAGAGATGCGTCAAACACCACCTTCTTCTTCTAAGACATCGGATGGTTTGCCCCTCTTGGATGCGTGTTTCCTCTTACTGTTCGCCATAGAATCTAGGCATCCCGATAGGTTGATGCTCCACTAACGGATCCGATTTAACTATCTTGGAGACGATTGTTTTCCATCGTCTTCTCCCACCTTATGATCGTAGCATAAGCTACGCTGTCACTGAGCAGAAATCTAGGTTTCTCCAACCCTCCTGACATCTATACGAAATCTTTGTGCCGGTGGTAGTTTATCTCTCTTCTCGGTCATTATTACATGTCTCTCAAGTTTCCACCTCTTTCTGGCCCTCCTGGCCGAGGTTCTTGAGCACCGACCTTCGTAATAACCAGTCTCGTTCCATTTAGCAGGTGATGTCAGGACTGTTTTTGGGATGTTCTCTCTTCGACTTGGTTCTCTCTCTAACGCTATTGCCATTTCAGGCTCTTTTCTAACCATGGCAAGGATAGCCTTCCTGGTAGAGATATTCTTCCAACTACAATTCGGTTCAACATCAACGAACCAAGCATATAGAGATTGATCTTCATTTTGTTCGTGACAAGGTTGCAACGAGGTACTTTCAGGTCCTTCATCCTCGTCTCAATACACAGACATTTTCACAAAAAGTCTTCCATCCAGGCTATTTTTGATTTTCGGTCCAACTTGGACGTTTACAGACTTCCTCCCATTCTTACTATGTGGGATGTTAACGTAATACATTTTGTAATTGTATGTATTAGTCGTGTATCAGCCCACATAGTCTCAGCCCCATTATATCTCGACCCAGTTTGTATGTTGTATTTGTATTGTTGAATTTGGATGAATACAATCAAGGAAATTCAATCTGTTATTACTCACCTTGAGGTCACATATGTCGTTACCAATATGCCCTAGTTTCTTCAAGTATGTATTAATCGACATTAGGCGGCAGTCAAACGAATACCGGTTATCTTTTTGGAACACCTTCACACGGTCTTGTTATATGACATGCTTCGTCTCTTGCCATACATGCTTATTTTGATGCTGATTGGGTTAGTTGTCCTGACAATCGACGATCCACATGAGGATACTGAGTTTTTCTTGGTCCTAACCTAATTATTTAGGGTTGTACAGCACTGGTGCTGAGCTTTGTTGGATTGTTTCTTTAGTTCATGAGCGACGCCATTATCTTTCTTTTCCCCTCCTCTATGTTGCAATTATATTGGTGCTAGATTCTTAGCAGTCAATCTCACGTCCAATTTATACGAGATATGGTGTTTTCTCATATCTCACCTGTTGGCTATGCGTCAAAAACTACCCAACCTGCTAATATCTTATATCTTATAAAGGAAGCATTTTTCCTTACACCACATGCATTTGAAACCCCCAACTTTTCAACTTCCAACCTAATATATATTATTTAAATACATTAGTTAATTTGAACTTTTTTCTTTGTCCCACATTGTTTGACACACAAATATGATCATTCATCTTTCACTTATATAATACCACTTATTTGCTTTCATTATGCATCAATCTTCATCATAATATGACTTTCAAGTCTATCATTGTTTAGTGGTCTTTTTATCATTCAAACATGTTTTTATCTCAAAGTTTTAAAGGATTATATTATTTGGTTTCAATTTGTAGAAGTTTTGAGACTTAAAAGTGAAATTAAAATTACTTAAAACTTTTAAAAACTCAATTAAGTTGGAAGTTCATAGTATGTCGTAATAAAAAACTAACAACGATGTTGACTTCTTTTTATTCACCATGATATATGTACATAAAAAATTTCAAGAGAAAATGTTTGAGCATTGTTCAAATAAATTAAATCAAACCATTATCTATATAACAAAAAATATACATATATGTATCTATATCTATATATTTCTTATAAGAAATGTCATTGAAACAATATGTTTCAGGATAAATTATCTATCTTTTGTCATATTAATTTTTAGTTTTTTTTTAATTTGTCGTATATTGATTCACACATGTATATAACTTTTAATTTTTCCATTATATAATACCACCCATTAGGTTGTCTTATCCTTTTATCTTGATCATACCATGGTTTTCAAAATCTATTGTTAATCAATGGTTAATTTCACATAAAACATGTTTTATCTTAAAGTTTCAATGAATTTTACTATTTTTTAGCTTTCAAAAGCATTGAAACTACAAAAGATGAAATATTAAAATGACTTAAAATCTATTTAAACCTCAATTGGGTTGCAAGCTCATAATACGTCGTGTGTCATAGTTTAACATGTGGTGACAATGTTGTAAACATTTTTTTCGTTTGAATATGATTTATATTTATTGAAAAATCAAATAGTAAATGTCTGAACATAATTAAAAGTCAGTCAATCATTTGTATTTGTATAAATCTTATAATAAAAGCCATTCAATCAATAAAGATCAAGATGAATTTCTATCATGTACCACATTAATTTGAACAATTTTAGAAAAAACTAGAAGTGGACACCGGTAGGTACCCATCCAAATATTACGACCCATCCAAATATTACAAATTCAATCATAAAACTAAAACTAATTGTTCAGGGAATGTTGCAATCGATGCTAAGTCAGTTACAATCAAGAACACAAAATAACAAATATATGAAGGAAATGGTTTTAGCCTCTTTAGTTATATATGCTTTTTTCCCTTCAAATTTGTTTATTAAGCTATGTGAGATAAAAAATGAGTTAATATCTTTATTTATAGATGTTTGATTCACCATTAGTTGTGTTTCTTAAACGATGTGGGATAAGAAAATAACAAAAAGTAAAATATTATGAATGAAAGTTTGATCCCACATAGTTACGATAAACCAATGTAAAAACCTTTTTCATTCTATAAATAAATGTGTCTCTCAAATTAAAAGAAACTATATAAATCATTAATAATTTTTTATTATTGGAAACATTTCCAAATAATTAAAGTTCAATAAAATAAATTCGAAAGTCTAAAACCGCATAAAACCGCATGCACCGCCCATATAATGCAATTCGAACTTTTCAAAATCCGAAATCGCATATGTGGTACCGTGTGGTTTTTACTATATAGCAAATCACGCAACACTCAATTATCGCCATTAAAAGTGTATTTTTCAAGATATTTGAGTGACAATTAAAGCCTTTGCTAAACTATGGAGAAATATTTACACTATCACCCAATTATCGTTCAAATTTGTAGATTTCATCTATTTAGAAATTTGTATTTCTATAATATGTAAAATATACTTTTTAATTATTTATAATTACTTATTAATTTTATATTTCTCTTTGTTGTATATTTTATAAAAAATTATAATATTGAACATGAACCAATTTGGACATATTATTTAAAATTGATTTTTAATTTTTTAGTATTTAAAATCTTTAGTATTTCAAGCAAACTTTTCATTATTAAGAGGTAGTATATTAGTATAATAATGATAACCAATGAGACTATTTAGAAAAAATAAATATAATAAAGCATATGAATTTTATAGAAGTAATCGTTATAGATTACTAAATATTTAATATAGTTTTAAATATTTTTTTAAACAAACTTCAAATAAAATCATAATTATAAGAAAAAATAAATACTAAAACCAGAAAACATACTGTTAATTTAAATTAAATACTTGAAATTGAAACATGACCAAATAAATAGTTTTTAATTCAATTTAGAAATAGATAAAAGTAAAAGTATATCGAAATTATACAAAAAATATATATACATGCGCAACCTATATATAGATGCTATTAAAATTGTGTGATTTGAGATAACTATTTAAGTTGAACCATATTAATTTTAATTTTATTTGATGAATTGTATTCATTTACTATAATTATTATAACTTTTTGTCTTCCAAAATTTAGATACGTGTATCTATTATCATATAATTGAAAATAATAATGATATTTTTATATAGACTATTTAAAAATTATGTAAAATAACATGTATATATCTATATTCTAATTCTAACTATACAAGTTTTTTCCTGCGCAACGCGCGGGCATTCGTCTAGTTTTTATAATAAGGATTAGCCATTCCTCGATTTTAGACACTTCGTGGGACAAGCTTTAAATTGCCCCCATCGTTTCGTCTAGATGTTAAATAGAGAAATAGAGTTACAATTCAATTTAGATATTATAAATTATAAGATATAATAATAGCATTTGAATTAGGGGTGAGCAAAAATACCAATGGTACCGAACCGAACCGGTATCGAATTGCTACCGTACCCTATACTTCGTTTCGGTACTCGGTATTTAATTTTGGGCTATTCCGGTACCGATACCGGTACTTTCCCACTTCTATGTTCAAATTAAACTATTTTCCCGAACGGGTACCGGTACCGAACCGGCACCATACCCTATAATTCGGTTCGATACTCGGTACCCACTTTTACGTTATTTCGGGATCCGTACTTTCGGTATCGGTACCAGTTCGGTCCGGGTCCAGTACCATGCTTACCCCTAATTTGAATAGCATTTCATTCGGTGATAAGTTAGACACCACGACTCCTTTTTATTTGCTCATAATTACTTTATGTAATCACGGCATTAAATCAATACTATAGATAAAATGAGATATAGTTATTTTTTCTAATTCTTCTTATGCTTTCTATTTTCTTACTTTTTTAATCGGAATTTCTAAACATCAAGCTAGTAATATTGACGGATTAACGACTATTAATGTTAAGTGAGTTCATCTTATAGCTTCTTTTATGCAAATTGTACAACTCGATTAATTCAATGAACTGGCCGTATATAACAGGTAAAAGAATGATGAGTTCGTTGAACAATTTTTGTTTCTAAAACTTCTTTATTCAGTTATTCTCCATACCAGGTGCTGGATATAAAGCCCCTATATATTTGTAAGACACTGAATGGTATGAATTTTTTGTAATTGATTGATCTCTGATCATGATGTTTACTATTTAAAGTCTTTCATTGTCTGCAAACCAGGTGCTCGATGTAATGCCCCTATCTATTCGCAGAAAGCTCACCTTTGTGCACCTGCCAACCAAGGCCCTGTAGGGAGTGGACAAAAGTATTGATATTACGATGCCAAAGAAAACAAAAATAAGATATATGGTACTTTTACTGTATTTTAATAAATAAATATCATAATAGAATCATTTGGTAAATAACTTTTGTAAGTAACATTCTTTGCTTACAACTTTAATCTGTCTGTGAATAACTTGAGGATGATGCAATCTTAAAGTGGCTGTTGTGGGCACCACAAAGCAACTCCATGCTCTTTCTATATAAACTATGTATGAAGATGGAATGAGGACTCACAGAAAGAAAAAGAAGACACAAATTAAAATGGCAAGTTCAAGCTCTTATCCACATATAACACTCGATGTTGGAGAAGAGTACCCATACCCATACCCATCAAATCTTTCTGCAACAAGCTTTACTAGTGTGAAGCTGAGTGGTAGGGATGATTACCAAATGTGGAAAACACAGATGATATGTCTCTTGAAGAGTCATGGTATGTATGGTTTCATCGATGGAACACTCGTTTTTCCTGATGGAGCCAGTAGTAGTGTTTTTGGGAAGGAGAAAGTGGGTGGCAGTCAAAATCACTGGCTGTGGGCAAGATCTGACGCGGTGGTCAAAGGTTGGATTATTGGTTCTCTCTCTAAGAAAACACTCGGCTACGTTTTGAAACGTCTCGCAGAAAAGCACCATCAACCAACAGATGCAGATGTAGATTTTACTGCAAAAGATTTATGGGATGAACTCAAGACTATTTATGGCCCTTCGGCACAACTGATAGTGGCAGGTACAATATTTATCTTTTATTTGATCTGGTAATTAAGATAAACTGCCAAAATTAGATGGTTCTATTTGGTTGTTATTATTATTTGAAACTTATGTACATCTTCCGACGGAAGTTGGTTAACCCCTTTTGACTTTTACCGATGGATTTTCGATGTGCTTTAGTGACAGACTTATCTGTCACTAAAAATCATTTTTTTAAAAGAAAACCAGTAAAAATTTAGAGTTTCATATTTCTTTCTGTAAAAAATAATGTTCATGTTTAACCACAAAACTAATAAATATCAAACCCAATACATCAAATCTATAATAATATTAATATTCAACCATAAAACTAAAAAACATTACGATAAACATTTTCTAATACATTAAACGTATGAAATGCAATACAAATGTTTAGTTAAGTGTTTCAAAGTATAATACCTATGAATTGTTTGGTGGATTACATTGTTGGGTAAATTTCATAAAAAACACTAACTTTTCAAAAAATTTCGATTTTGACACTGTGTTATTTTTTTTTCAATCAAGTCACTAAGTTTTCAATTTTTTTTCAATTAAATCACTATGTTTTCAATTTGGTTTCAATTTTGATCATTTAACCGGTCAACCCGGTAATCAGCTGACGTGGCATGATGACGTGTCAGTCTTTGATGATGCGACGATGACGTGGCATGCTGACATGGCACCCGAGTGTCAATATTGAAACAAAATTGAAAACATAGTGACTTAATTGGAAAAAATTGAAAACTTAGTGTTTTAATTAAAAAAAATAACACAGTGTCAAAATCAATTTTTTTTTGAAAAGTTAGTGTCTTTTTTGGAATTTTTTCTACATTTTTTAAAATGATAAATTTGTCTTTTTACGTTTTTAGAACGTATAAATATATTTTTTACAAGTATAAAGACGTATTTTTATACTTTTAGAAGCATACATACATTTTCATAAGTATATATACGTATTTATACTTCTAAAGACGTAAAAAACGTATTTATACTTCTAAAGACGTAAAAAATGTATTTATACTTCTAAAAATGTATTATACTTCTAAAAATATAATAATATGTATTTATACTTTTAAAGACGTAAAAACATATTTATACATCTTAAAATGTATTATACTTCTAACCGAACGTACTTAAACCAATATAAAAATATATTTATATTTCTAAAAACATAAAAATATATATTTATACTTCTAAAGACGTAAAAACATATTTATACAACTAAAATGTATTATACTTCTAACAGAACGAACGTAAACCAACATAAAAATATGTATTTATACTTCTAAATGAAAAAACATACACGGACGAACTTAAACCAACATAACGGAACAAATATAAACAAACAAACATAAATTAACGAACAAATACTTATTTTTATGTTTTTAGAAATATAAAATACATTTTTTACATATAATCACGTATCGTATCAATCAAAAGCACGTTTCTTTTGCATATAATCACATATCGTATCAATCAAAATCATGTTTATAATGAAAAAATGTCAAGAAAGAGTTTTAAACTCGTTTTATGATACGTATTTTATTGATATATACATGTTTATATGCAGAAAAATGTATTTATATTTTTAAAAGCATAAAAATATACATTTATATATATACTTATGACAATGTATCTATGTTTCTAAAAATATAAAAATACGTATTTATAATTGGAAAAAAATATATTTATACGTTCTAAAAACGTAAAAAGACGAATTTATCATTTTAAAAAATGTAGAAAAATTCCAAAAAAGGCACTAACTTTTCAAAAAAAATTGATTTTGACAGTGTGTTATTTTTTTTCAAGTAAAACACTAAGTTTTCAATTTTTTCCAATTAAGTCACTATGTTTTCAATTTTGTTTCAATTTTGACACTCGGGTGCCACGTCAGTATGCCACGTCAACGTCACATCATCAAAAACTGACACGTCATCATGCCACGTCACCTGACTACCGGGTTGACCGGTCAAATGGTCAAAACTGAAACCAAATTGAAAACATAGTGACTTAATTGAAAAAAATTGAAAACTTAGTGACTTAATTAACAAAAAAATAACACAGTGTCAAAATCGAATTTTTTTGAAAAGTTAGTGTCTTTTATGAAATTTGCCCTACATTGTTTGATGGATTACCGGATGGGTTGAATAAACTCATAACTGTCGCCGATAGTTCTTCAAGTTGAGCTTAACTTAAATCCAATTGAGTTTGCATTTCTTGCATTTGCAAATCTTTTTCAACCGGTCGTCGTTCCATCTCATTTGTATCTCAAGCGGACTTTGTTCGAAACTTGTTTTTATGATTTCCACTTGTTCTCACAACTTTTGTAAGACAAACATATACATTTATTAAATCTACTTCACCTTTAGATCATTATAGCAATGTACTTTACTTTATGATAATATCATATTATAGATTTAATTCATACAAAGTTCTTCACATTTTTATCCAATATAGCAAATATTTTTACTTTTTTTTACATAGTAGTAACATACTTTACTTTTAATCCATTATCGCATTGTACTTTACAATTACAATGCATAAAGTTTTCATACTAGTTGAAAAACATTCATGGCTTCCCAAAACCAAGTTTATCTAAATAAGCTTTTATCTAAGCATGGATGTGAAGATGACTCTGATACCAATTGTTGGGGTTTGTTCATCCATATTTAAAACAAAATTTAGAATTTACAACGGAAGCATTTAGAAAATTTATGAACAACACGACATAATATCTCATCCCACCAATGATCAATGTTTCATATGCATGCAAAGAAAACTAAACAACAATATAAGAAATAAAGAACTACAACCTTTGAAGCCTTTGGTCCAACTCAGAAGTTGGATGTTGTTGAAGTGGAAACAAGATCAAAGAGATGATCTTCTCTAATGGTATCCAACACAAGTGTTCCAACACCTTTGAATGCTAGTCTTTCTTGTGTTTGTTCTTTCTCTTAAGCTCAGAACACCAAAAACTAAGTTTGGCACCTAAGAGAGTAAAGAATCCAAAGTAAACCCTATCACTAACTTAGAGAGAGGAGTTTTGGCCTAGAGAGAGGAGAAGAGGAGAAGAAAACCTTTTGTAAAGAACCAACCCTCTTCTCTCGCATGTCCCCTCCTTTAAAGATCACGTCTAAAAGATAAAGGAAGAAATGCATTAGCCATAATAGGAGACCAACCCCATTAGACCTCACACATGCATGTGATGGTGACATGAAGGATTTGATAGGAAGAGTGTTTTACACTCTTTCTTTAACATCCAAAACCTCACTTTTGTCTTATTCATTAATCATTAATCTTATTCGTTTGTTTTCTCTAACACACACACACACACACACACACACACACACACATATATATATATATATATATATATATATATATATATATATATATATATATATATAAAATTTATTTTAAGAATTAAAATAACTACTAGAGTTAGAACATATTATTTAAATCATTTGACATTTAAATGATACAAATTAATACACACATTCTCTAAATTAGTTAATTGATACCATATGAATTAACTTACAATATTAATTTAACATAAAATAATAAGCATAAGAATTATGTCATTTTATCATAAATCAAATTCGTCAATATAAAATGAACATTAAGTTGTCCAACTTGTTATTGGTGTGAACATAGTAGGACCATATGTTATTAGCAATACCATTCTACAATGACTCGTAAACATTAGTTCCAACAATATACACATGCATCCATATAGAGACATACACATATACATATATACACCAGCACACGTATACATACATACATACATACATACATACATACATACGTATGTATATACATGCATACATACAAATACACATACACATACCGATGGAATGGAAAAAAATAGCAATGATATATCGACGAAGATTTGTAGTTAATAAGGATAATAATAGAGATAACATTAATAATAACAAAGATAATGATCAATATAATAAATAATAATAATGAGGATAATAAGAAATAATAATAATTGTATAGAAAATTTTGAAAATAATGATTAAAGTAATAATATAACAGCAATAATAAAGATAATATTAGTTATAACTATTATAAGGATAATAACAATTAATAATAATAATAATAAAGATAACTATATTCATAAATTATGAAAAAACAAATTTTTTAAACATCCGTCGGTAATTTCCAACGGAATGCCATAAGAAAATAGAAAAACAATAAAAATTATTTCGTTTTTAACTTCCGTCGGAAATTACCAGACGGATTTGGAAATTTTTTAAGAATAAGTTAAATATATTTCTTTTTCAGTTTTCGTAGGTGTTCCGTTTGAAATTACCGATAGATTTCAGACAACATAACTTGTCGTTGCTGTTTGGATGCTAATTTAGGGTTTACTAATTAATTAATTGTCACCACTCTGTTGGTAGTCTGTCGATAATTACCGACAGAATATTGTGGTCGGTAATTTCTGTAATTAACTAAGCACCCGGTTTTTCTAGTAATGGTATAATATTATTGCTTCTATGATAAATGTGTACCTTACTACAAGATGTTTCTTATTATGCTAAAATATGTGCACAATGTGTAAGCTAAAAGATGTTTCTTATTATGAGAAAGAGGTACCTTACTACATCAGTATTGTAATTTTTGTTTTCTTTCTATTTGCTAGTTTTTACCAATGTTGTGGTTTTTTACGTCTTTACAAAATGCAAATTTAGATAAACAACAAGAAGTAAAAAGAAGAGAAGATTGGTATTTAATAGACATCATCATGGGAGAAGTTATAGATAAGGTCACAGAAAAAATCACGCCTAATGGCAACACAGCACTCCATGTAGCAGTGGCTAGAGCTAAGAAGCCTGAATTCTTGCAGAAATTGTTGGAATTAACCCCAACGAACACACAACTATCAGATGTGCGAAATTCAGATGGAAGCACGCCACTTCATGTTGCTGCTATAGTTGGCAACACTGAAGCTGCTGACATCTTGTTGGGAAGAGACCCAGATTTGTTGTTGGCCCAGGACGACGAGGGTCACACACCACTACTCGTAGCTTTTTCTAATATGCATATCCAAACAGCTCAACATCTGTTGCAACATATCAAAACTGATAGAGAGAAGGATCTGTTTTCTGGCACAAGTGGAGACGAGCTTCTAGTTACTGTCATTTCATCCAAAGATTTCCGTAAGTGTCTACTGGATTCAAATTCCACTAGTAAAAAATTAAACATATAACTGTTACAGCTAATTAACTTTGAAATATATGTAGGTTTGGCACATGATTTGGTGGGACGTTACACAACATTGGATACTGACGCTGTACTGATGGCTATAGCTCAGAATTTCCCATGTGAACTTAATATATTAGGAGAATATAGGCACCC
The DNA here is from genome assembly GCA_023525715.1 of Cichorium intybus. Lineage (NCBI taxonomy): Eukaryota > Viridiplantae > Streptophyta > Magnoliopsida > Asterales > Asteraceae > Cichorium > Cichorium intybus. The sequence goes on from CM042015.1 coordinate 81,109,733, forward strand.
CTTTATGCCAATTTTCTTTGCTAGAGGGACTACTGATAGAAACCTCGGTGATACTGCTTTTCAATATACGGTTGACATATGTGATCCATTATGTGGTACCTCGGTGGCAATAATGTCCTACCGATTAATTTCTGGTAGGTCATAAGTTGATATTTTGTTCAATAACTCTTTCTGCTGTCTAACCCTATAATTCTAACGAACTTTCAATCACGTAATGTAGGGATTCTTTGGGTTATGATGCTTTTACCGCGAATCCATAAGATACTACGAAATATGTTAGGTAAGATGGATTACCAATTATAAAAAATAGATGAGCATTTTAACATTCTCGTATGGGTGTATGGTGCAGCCTGGCCATTCATCAAGAAGAAAATTCAAATCCACGATGATGCTAGCAAACTATTACTGAAGGTATGTGGATTGATAACTAGGTCCGTTGACCCCGGTTTACACCATCACTATTACACAAATCCGATTCTCGAAGCCACAAGACAAAATGCATACAAAGTGGTATACGAGGTTGTGAGTTTCTTCCCAAATGCAATTTGGAGTGCCAATGAAGATGGTCACAACATTATTCAATATTCTGTGATATGTCGCTCAGAAAATGTTTATAACCTGCTGTATCAAATGAGTGACCATAAAAATACTTATAGAACAATGAAAGACTCTTCTGGCAATAACCTGTTGCATTTGGCTGCAAAGTTGGCACCTACCAACAAACTGAATCTTATATCAGGGGCAGCTTTACAAGTACAACATGAACTACAATGGTTTCAGGTAGGAACATCTGTGATTTATAATTCGAATTTATTATGCATACAGGTGGTTTTAAGGCCAAAAACATTTTATCAAGTATGGAATTTAATTAACATATTGTAATCTTGTAGGAAGTTGAAAGATTTATATGTCCTTTAACCATCATACAAAAGAACTCTTTCGATGAAACACCTCAAATGGTATTTACAAGAGAACATAAGGACTTGGTGATCGAAGGAGAAAAATGGATGAAGGCCACTGCAAAGTCATACACCATCACAGCTACATTGATAACCACTGTTGTGTTTGCAGCCGCTATTACAGTGCCAGGAGGAAACAATCAAAACACTGGGATACCACTATTTACTAACGAGACAGCGTTCAGAATATTTGCAATATCAGATGCCATATCACTCTTCACAGGTGTTACTTCATTGTTAATGTTTTTGTCGATTCTCACCGCACGTTTTGCTGAGAAGGACTTTCTCTTCAAGTTGCCTACAAAGTTGATAATTGGTTTGGCTGCCTTGTTCATCTCAACGACAGCCATGATAGTAGCTTTTGGTGCAACATTGTACCTTGTATTTGGCCAAAGCAACTCAAGGATTCTTATTCCAATAGCTGTGTTGACATGCCTACCAATCGCGTCTTTTGTGACCCTTCAGTTCCCTCTTGTCATAGACCTGATCAGCGCCACATATGGTCCTAGTATTTTTGGTAAGAAAAGAGGTGACCCATTCTATTAAATCTTCTTTCCGGATTATTGAACGATGGACAAAATAGAGGTGAAAAGTGAGAAAATACTCAGCAGTTCATTTCAATCAGGATATGTGTTGCTACCTGCTTTGTAATTGTGACAGTTGTTTATGGTACTGAAATAGAGAAATAATATGATATGGTGACAACTTGGGAAATTCGGAATCAGAATGATTTTGAAGGTTGTGAATTGCATGTATCATCTATATCTTCCATCATCATACCACTATTAAGATAAAATAGAACAAAAACATTTTGGTTTACTTCAAAATTTTCTGTAATCTTCAATAACAATTCTTCTGTAAGGAAACATGATTACAGGAAGAGATAAAGTTGTTAATTTATATGTGGTTGTGCATCCTTTCGCTCTATTAATCAGCCTTAACGTATGATTCATTTCTAGAAGACATGTGTTAAAATGTAATTATAGAAAAATACATGTTTTAAAAAGTTTCTTCATAAAAAATTAGTCCAAAATTGTAAGTGGTTGTTTTGAATTTTGTATCGAAAACAACTTATATTGTTCTTTTGTAAGTGTTTATTAGTTTATATGGTACAAATATGCTCTGTAAGAACAAGTGTTGACACCGCAATAGCTGATAAGTTAAAATAAGGCTAGTTTATTCAAAAGTGTTCCTTTAAGTCAATAAGTGGAAACTATTTTGTGGAATCAATTTACTCAAATTAGCTTATCCGTGTTATCAGACCACAATAAATAATAAGCATCTGATATATAACCTCCCAAACACCCCCAAGTCTCGTGTAAAAAAAATTGCCATGACACAAATTACATGCTTTGAAAGAAGTTGCAAAAGAAGGATGAATGTTTAATAAAGTTCTATTTATGAAAATACTTTTATTTTTTAAATTTTTTCATGATTAAAAAAATACGCATGTGTTAAAAATTTGCTCAATATAGTAATGAACTTTACCACTTTTGTTAAAATAGGCAACATACTTTATTTTTCCATCCATGGTAACAACCAACCTGCATTTTTATACCAATTAACACTATATGTAAACTCTTGGACCATTAACATTTTAACGACTTGTCAAATATGCTTACATGGCTACCACACCACCAACTAACTTGTCAATTTTTTGTTGACTTTGCAACTCTTCTTTTAGTTTGATTTTTGCTTGCCCTTTTGCTTTATGTGAAACACCGTCACGGTATGCCGCCACCTGTCCCACATCCCCGTCGCTTACCAGCCACTGTCCCTCTCATTTTATTCTCTTAATCTCGAAATCCAGCTCCACTGTAGGAACCATGTAAATCTCCCTGTTTGGAGTCCAAACAACCCCAAACCTGATCCCACATCCCCACTTCTTTTGTTTATTTTCGCTAAACATGATACCCAACATCCTCCTTAAATTACCCCTTGTTGATTCAATGTCTTGACTAAAATTCATAACGTCATTGAGGGGACTTTATATCAGGAAACGATTACATTAAGTTCTTTGAGTCTTGAGACCTGCCCTTGCCAGCTTAAGATCTTTGACTTTCAATATGGGGGAAACAATCTCACAAACAATGGATGATTTATATCCATTTTAGTTTATGTTTCAATGTTTAAAAACATGGTAAACTGCATTATCTAGGCGGCCTACACCGAACCCTTCCTCGGGCCCATTATGTAGGGTCAATCACAAAGCACTAACAATATTTTGAGCATATTTGAACATTGAAACTATGTATGAAATTTCGAATTTCGCACCTCAACCACTAGGCTCTCATCTCGGGGGTAAGTTTAAATGTATAGTAGTCAAAAGTCCATGAACTCAGCCATGCTATTGAGTTATGAAGGGTCTTTTGGTGTCACTCGCCGTGGTATTGCAAGGAGGATGTTTGGGGTAAGGTTTGATCAGTTGAGACATAAAATATCGTGTGAAATCCATAGCATAGAATTGACGTTCTTAAAATCCAAACATGCCAAGCTATTTATTATTATTATTATTATTTGTAAAATAGCTTCTCAAACCATTGATGAGGTTGTCGGGAGATGTTTTCTGTCTCAAACAATACACATGAGCTCAAAACCCTTTTAAAATGCTTACAACTTTAATTAAAAAAAAGAGAAAATTGCAAAATTGGTCCCTGTGGTTTGCCAAAAATGGCCAGGTTTGGTCCAAAATGGGTTTGACTAGCACCACAAGTCCAAAATTGTTGTATTTGTTGCGAGTTTAGTCCGGTTTAAAAAAAATTACTTAAGATGACAATTTTGCCTTTATTGTTTTCTTTTCCTTTTCTTTTAATGTATTTATGGTTTTTTAATAATTAAAAAAAAAAAAGTAAAATACCCACCCTTTGGACCACTACTCTCTCTCTCTCTCACACTCAAAAGTCATCGTCTCCACCAACACCGACCACCACCAGGGAGAAAATTGCAGATGTGACCAGGAAACCCCCCACTCCTACTCGTCGACAATTTCACTCAGTCAGAGCTAGGATTTTCATCCTGTGACCTTCCAAGAGTTTTCAAATGGTCCGGTAGTGTCGATTTCTGATTAAAAATCGATTTTGAGGATGAACATACACATACACAAACAAATCAATTTCCAGAAACAAAAACCACGTACATACAGATTGATTTCAGAAAAGAAAACGAATTCCACATATACACACACAAATAGATTCTATACATACATATGCACACATAGAAATCGTATTCCATACACACGCACACACATAAATCAGATTGCTTGGAGGATGAACACATACACACAAAAATCAGATTCCACACATACACACAAGTCGGTTCCAGATTCAAAATTCTTCAGAATGTGCGTCGATTGTAGCAAAGAAAAACGAAGAATGAGAGTAAATTACAGTTTGGTTGAAGCAATTCTTGCGATTTTGGTTCCGAATGGTGTTGAAATCCCGCCTCCACCGTCATCAGGAAAAGCACGCCACCACCACCGCCTCCTCTCGGTGGTGCTAAAGCTCCGCCTCGACCTCTGTTGGTCCATGCCCGCCTCCTCCCAGCGGTGCTAGACGACCTCTGTTGACCTCTGTTGGTCCACGCCCTCCGCCTCGACCACCTGGTGGTTTAGGTTTAAAGTTGCACGTCCTCCATCTGGACCAGGTCATCCCGACGGCAACGATTCAAATGCTAGATCAAAGTCGTTCTTCTTGGTTAAGGTTTCACATCAAATTAAGGCATAAGCTGATAAATGGGGGAGAGATGGAGGAGAGAGGAGAGAGAGAGTGAGAGTGAGGGAGAGATACGTGGAACGTGATAAATGGGATGGGGAGTTTTATTTTTATTTTTATTTTATTTTTTGTTAAATTATAAAATCATAAAAAAAATTAAAAGAAAAGAAAAAAGAAAATATAATGGGCAAATTCGTCATTCTAAGTATTTTTTTAAAAAATTTAGACCAAACTCACAACAAATACAACAATTTTGGACCTATGGTGCTAGTCAAACCCATTTTGAACCAAACCATTCCATTTTGGCAAGCCACAGGACCAATTTTACAATTTTCTCTAAAAAATATAGTTAGTGTTCATATTGAAATTAAATTCAAGACAAAACTGCAAAATTAATCTCTCTGGTTTGTCAAAAACTGTAGATATGGTCCAAAAAATTTTCAACTTGCATAAGAAGTCCAAAATCTGAAATTTCTTGTGGTTTTGATCCATGATACAATTGAAAAGACTAAAATACCTTTTGATTGGTTTTTCTATTTTTAATGACTATTTTAATATTGCTTTTCCAATTTTCTAATTACAATTTTAATATTTTATCAAATTCAGATTAAAAAAACAAAAAGAAATATAAACCCTCCTCCCTCAAACCGGTCCTCTCTCTCTACCATCTTTTTCTGTTTCGTCTTCTTCTACTTTCAAAAAAAAAAAACTCCTAGAATCACCATTAGAACACTAGGTCCTAGCTTCGAATTCTTGGTCAAAAATGGGTCCTACTATCTATACCCTGATTTTCTTTATGGGTCATATTAAAAAAACCTCTTCATCATTAAATATGATGTTCCATCAATTTGGGTTTCTTATTTTATATATATATATATATATATATATATATATATATATATATATATATATATATATTAATTATGATATTTTTTTAATTATTTTGTTTTTTTAAGTTTATAACTATTATTAATTATTTTTATTTAATATAAATACTTATTTTGGTATTTATAATTTAAATATTATTTTAAATTTTTGACGTTTAGTTCGAATACGTTTTCTAATGTGTTTTTTTAACGTTTTGTTCGTTGGTATTATTTAACGTTGTTTCGTTTAACGTTTTCTTTGAAAACATTTTTGACGTATTGTTTAACGTTCGTTGGTATCATTTAACGTTGGTTCGTTTAACGTTTCGTTTTCTAATGTGTTTTTTTTTTCTAATTTTTGACGTTTTGTTTGGAAACATTTTTTAACGTTTTGTTTGTTTATATCGTTTATATGTTTTGTTCGTTTATAATTTTTGACGTTTTGTTTGAATATATTTTCTAATTTTTATAATTTTTGATGTATTAATTTTCTAAATTTTTAATTTACATCAAAAATTATAAAAATTAGAAAATATATTCAAACAAAACGTCAAAAATTAGAAACGAAGAAAACATATAAACGAACAAACCATATAAAAATGTGTCCAAACAAAACGTCAGAAATTAGAAAATGCAAACTCATAAGTCTAATTAACATTATATAATAACTTTTCACCGATATAAACGAACAAAACATATAACAATGTATTCAAACAAAATGTCAAAAATTAGAAAAAAAATACTACATTACAACGTTAAATGATACCAACGAACAAAACGTTAAAAAACACTTGAGAAAACGTATTCGAACTAAACGTCAAAAATTTAGAATAATATTTAAATTATAAATACCAAAATAAGTATTTATATTAAATAAAAACAATTAATAATAGTTATAAAATTACAAAAAAACAAAATAATTAAAAAATATCATAATTAATGTATATATATATATATATATATATATATATATATATATATATATATATATATATATATTAAAAGAAACCCAAATTGATGTGACATCATAAATTAATAATGAGGGTTTTTTTTTACCAATACCCTTTCTTTATTTACCCCTTTCATTATTATTTGTTTGGTGGATCAGTTTTTGCAGTCTCGTAACTTTAAATGGTCAACTCCAATCAATCAAATAACAAACAACTTTTTTGAAAATCAAAATTTCAGCTAAATACAATAAAAGTTTTACATAAACCAAAAAAACCCAGTAAATTGCTAACATTTTTCTACCCAGCAAGCAACCGGAAGTAAGTTTTCCGCATTATATCGTATAAATCCGGCCAGCATCCTCCGGCTATTGATTTCCGACGTAGACACTCCGACCACCGACATCCAACCATTAAAATCTCAGGCCACCGAACCTTCCCAAAACTCCTTGTGATCGCAAACAGAGATAGAGAGGTAATGCGACTGGCGAGATGATACTGAAAACCGGCGCCGATGAGACAGCAGTCGTCGGATTTTGGTTGACGTTGACCGAATTTTGAGAGGTCTAGAGTGAGAGAGAGAGAGAGAGAGAGAGAGAGCCGAGAGCGACAAAGAAGCGGTGAAGGAGGACCTGTTGCCGGCGACAAGTGCGGCTGGTGTGGTTTGTATGGCCGGCGGACTAGAGGAGAGAAAGCGAGATAAAAAGAGGCGGCATCTAATTAGGGTTTCCCACTTATGAATTGAAATTTGTTTTTATTTTTATTTTCTTCCTCTTAATAGTAAATTTTAGTTTTTATTTTCTACCGTATCACCTAGCATCAATTTTGTTTTGTAAGTTTCCAATAAAAAAGCGTTTAAAAAAATACTTTATTAAGTAGATTTAAAATAGATTTATTTAATATATTTTATTTTATAGATTTTAAAATAAAAAAATATTTTATTATACAAGTTTAAAATGTTTTAGTTTACATTGAAAAATTTATTTTATTCTATTAAACTTTTTTTATAAAAGTATTTTATCTATTAAACTTTTTCATAAAAGTATTTTATCAAATAAATTAAAATTATTATTTTATTTAACAAAAAAAAGATAATTATTATAGGTAAAAGGTAAAATTATGATACAATGATTATAGTTATTTAAGGAAAAAGGTCATTGTAATTATTAGGGGTAAGTGTAGACTTTGAAAGGGGTATAAGTAGATTGATCCGTCAAAAATCATTTCTAACTTCGGATTTGTGCATTTCCACACTTAGACTGAAGCTTTTCGAGATCCTACTTGTTTACTGTACCAAAAACATCAAGAACGAACCCAAAAAATTGACACTTTCCTGCACTAACAAAACCCAAATCAGATTATTGGGGTTATAGGTTCAGATTTGACAAAGACACAGAAAACATATCTATTAAACCCCATTCTTGGAACCCAGTCGCCTACGTCTCTGTAGAAACTTCAAATTTGTAGCCATCTTTGTATGGAAATTTTCAGTTATAAAGAAAAATCGATTAGGGACCTAGTTATTCAGTTTTTTGGGAGCCACAATCTACGGATTACCAACGCTAGATCGCCATTTTGCCAGCCCACGATGGCCTCCACTTCTGGCGGTTTACGAGATGTGTAAAGAATTATTTTCCAGGATGTAGTTTTCAGGGATACTCTTTTTCTCCAAGGGATATTGCTTCCGAGGTGGAGAGGACGGTGGCGATAGCCGATAGGTGGGTGTTAAGGAAAGGAGAATGTAATCTTGAAGGTGGGATTTTTTCATCACAAATGGAATGCTGGGAAAGGGAATGACACAAGAGAGAGAGAGAGAGAGAGGGGAGGGGGGGGAGGGGGGGGGGAGGGAGAAACTGTGGTGAAAAGAGGGTGGGGGTGGGGTGAGTGAATTTTTTTTATTTTTAATTAAAAAAACACTAATATAGGTAACTAAAATTAAAAAATTTAAAAGGGCAAAATAGTATTTTTCAATTCAGTAACGGATCAAAACCACGGAAAATTCCTGATTTTGAACGTCTTATGCAGGTTGGAATTTTTTTTGGATCTTATCCACAGTTTTTTACAAACCATATGGACCAATTTTGCAGTTTTGTCTAAATTCAATACGATTTTTGGCTTCATCAAATAGTCTTGTTTTCACGTAAACTTATTCCGATTGCAATTGTAACTTGTAGACATGTATTTAAAATTTAACTAGAAAAAAGATATTAGAAAGTTTTCATACATAAAAATTGCAAATGGTTACTCCTGGAGTGATCGAGTCTCTTAAAACAAGTTTTTATATTTTAACTTAGAACTGAAACAAAGCTGTATGTTGAAGGTATGTTCATCTTCTCAACTGTGAACGGAACCGTAAATATATATTATTTATAATTTCTAATATTTATTTTGGTTAATATACTAAATTTATACATAAAAGGGCGTCATTAATATATTTTGGTTCAATTTTGTTTTTTTTACGGTGCTTTATAAAGAAAAACCCAAAGCGAAACCAAAATTTTGGTTTTTCTATTTTCGTTTTTTGTAAGTTGTGGTTTTTTTTATATCCGGAACGGTTGCTTCTTTTACATATTTAACGCAAAAAAAATAAACATTGCCTAGTTTTTGACAATAGATAATTTTTAATTTAATAACTGGAACTTTTTTTTTTTTTTTGCCCGGAGCCTAAAATGTATTAAGACCGGCCCTATGGCCAATGAACCAAAACTAGTTGGGATTGGCCCGGTCTAATGATTTTGGTTTTTATATAAAGTACATTAAATATGATAACACATCTTTTTTGATTTTTTTTTTAATGTTTAATCATAATATAATTATTTCCTCTTTGTAATTTTGGTAGCCTTTTATTTATTATTATGCGGCCGTTTCAAAAAAAAAAAAAAACACATTTTTTTGAAAAGGGAACCGGGAATACTGAACACGGGTTGTTGACTTGTTACCGAGTGGGAGGAGCTGAGTAGCAGAAGCTGGAGCATAACCATGACCTTCCGCTACATGGTTTTGAGTCCGTGTGTGTGTCTATAACATGGTTTATATCTCACCTGTTTAAGTTACACTAATTTTCATCAAAATAAAAACAATTTGATCCGTGTGGTAAAATGATCGATTTCATCCTTCAAATTGTAAACCAAACTAGATATCTTAATTTGATAATTATTATAAAGTGGTCGATCAAGTAATGAAGGCCCAGCCAATTAATTGCTTGGATTTAATAAATTTAAGCAGTATCCCTAGTTGTAATTTCAATCATTTAAATCCAATCAATTTTAATAATATTTTTTTATTTGCACAATTAATTAGTTTGAAACTTTCTTGACCTTTTAATTTCTTTCTAATAATATTTCCCAATTGATTAATTAATGTGAGATAAATACAAAGAAATTTTCAATGTAGAATAACTCATGTGGCAAGTTGAGACCAAGTAGTGGATATTTTCATGAAGGCACTTCCTACGGAAGAAATTTGAGTTTAATGGACGAATATGTTGAAAAATAAACTCAAATTATGTTGACTTCCAAAAATATCATTAAAATTGTACAGTTTTTAACTATCGGTTCCTGTAATGTGATCTAGGATGTAGTTATTATCTAACTTCCATGTAGTTATCCAATAGGAGGGGGGGTTTTATGTCAAGAAGGTGTAATATGTGTGTAATTTTGTACGTGATGAAGTAATACCAACTAATTCAGATTTATGTAGTTGATAATGGTTCATTTCATGTTCTATGTTGGTGACAACGGATCAAACGACACAAACTAGAGACAAACATCTAAAAGAGAAACAAGTCAAATAGGATAAACATTGCATAGTGAGCTGTGCTAATGGCGATAGCTCAAAATTTCCTAAGGGAACTTAACATGTTTGAAAAAGGGTTTATTTCATAAAAAAATTTATATTTTCAAATTTTTTCTGTTTAAACCTAAAACTTTATTTTTTTTCAAAAAATAACCTAAATTTTGGAGAAACTTTTTAATTTAGACCCTTAACCGGTTTTACAGGTTATACATTTTTTTTTCAGAAAAAACCCTAATTTCTTTTTTTTTTCCGAAAAAAACCATCAATTTCAGTGATTTTTTCACAAAGAAATTTTTTTCTTCGTTTTTGTAATTGACATAACTTTCATATACGATGTCCAAATTCTACGAACTTTATATCACTAGAAAGGTCGTAAGTAATACTACAACTTTGTTTTACTGACTTTTGTTTGAATATGTTCAGATATTTCGCTACACTGGCTTGTTTTCTTATAATAGCTGTATCTTTTGCATACAAGCTCCGTTTTCGACGTTCTATAAGTCGACGGATTCGTAAACACGAATACATCGTGTAATGAATATTACTTAAACCAAAATATTATCTGTATGATTTATCGAATTTTACGATACTGTAGTCTATTATTCGAAATTATAGCGTTTACTCGATAACTGATTCGAAATAACGTATTGTAGTATTATAATTTCCAATAATACATTAGGAAAGTTTTGAAAATTACATTTCAACGTATTATCCTAATTTGCGCTCTGGTTGACCTTTGTTGACTTTTGTTGACCAAATATGACGGATGTCACAGACGGGGTCGCAAGAAAGCGACAACGTGGCACTTTTGTGGTTGGAGTTTGAACGGTACAATTTAAACCTTCACAAGCGGATGGAATTTGAAATAAAAAGGCTTATGAAGACAAACAACGATCCCGTCATGATCGATAACGAGCCCGCGAAGAAAAACAACGACTAAAAGACATAAAGTTTTTGTCGTCGACTAAAAGACCCCAATTTTTTCTTTTTTTTTTTACGAAAAAACCCTCACTTTTTTCTTTTTCATAAAACTTTTTAATTTAAGCCATTTACGAGTTTATTCACGGGCTCGTTGTTGATCATGGCGGGCTCATTGTTTGTCTTCGTAAGCTTTTATTTTTCAAATTCCATCCGCTCGTGAAGGTTTAAATTGTACCGTTGAAACTCCAACCACATAAATGCCACGTTGTCACTTTCTTGCGACCCCGTCTATGACATCCGTCAAATTTGGTCAACAAAGGTCAACCAGAGCGCAAATTAGGATAATACGTTGAAATGTAATTTTCAAAACTTTCCTAATGTATTATTGGAAATTATAATACTACAATACGTTATTTCGAATCAATTATCGAGTAAACGCTATAATTTCGAATAATAGACTACAATATCGTAAAATTCGATAAATCATACAAATTATATTTTGGTTTAAATAATATTCATTACACGATGTATTCGTGTTTACGAATCCGTCGACTTATAGAATGTCGAAAACGGAGCTCGTATGCAAAAGATATAGCTATTATAAGAAAGCAAGTCAGTGTAGCGAAATATCTGAACATATTCAAACAAAAGTCAATAAAACAAAGTTGTAGTATTACTTACGACCTTTCCAGGGATATAAAGTTCGTAGAATTTGGACATCGTATATGAAAGTTATGTCAATTACAAAAACGAAGAAAATTTTTTGTTTGTGAAAAAATAACTGAAATTGAGGGTTTTTTTCGGAAAAAATAAAACAAATTAGGGTTTTTTCTGAATAAAAAAATATGTATAACCTGTAAAACCGGTTAAGGGTCTAAATTAAAAAGTTTCTCCAAAATTTAGGTCTTTTTTGATAAAAAATAAAGTTTTAGGTTTAAACAGAAAAAAGTTGAAAATGTAAGATTTTTTATGAAATAAACAGATTTATTGATTTTTATCTTTATTCTTCATGTTTCTTTACCTTATCAATTTATGATAATGCTTCTCTAACGAACTTCCTATACACTACTTTTCTATCTTGGTGACGCTGTGTTGATGCCTATAGCTCAAAGTGTCCCGAGATAACTCAATATGTTCGAAAATTATACAAGTTTGTTGATTTTTTTTTCTAGATTCCACATGTTTTTTCTCATGAGCTTCCCTATCGAACTTCATGTATACCAATTTTCTATGTTAAAGGGAATCATTTAATAGGTAACAAAGTAGAAGACATGCTCAAAAGCGCTTTGGATTATACTGTTGATAGATGTGTTCCATTATGTGGTTCCTGGATGGATGTAAATGACAGTTAGACTATTCTATTGTGGTACGTCACGGGTAGGGTCGGTAATCCCAACCTGAACCCTGAACCCAACCCAATAATTTGCAGGTTGTGTTGATATTTTCAACCCGTTTAGTTAAACGGGTTGACCTGTTTAACCCGTTTAATTAAATGAGTTAAGTTAAGGTTGAAAATTTCAACTTGATTTCAACCCGCCAACTCGCTTTATAATTTTTAATATATTTTTTTAATTATTAAAATATTATAATTATTTTTATTTACATATTATACTTATTTTTATTTACATAATTAGCTTTTAATGTTTTATTGGGAATTCGGAATCGACTAGTCAACTTACTAGACACACAAACCCTATATATCATATCATCTTCTTGGCGCCTCCTTATACTTCTCTCAAATCAAATTGGACTTTCAAAATTCAGACTAATATTGAAAAGTGAAAATCGTAGTCGAGTTGGTGAAAGCAAAAGTCGAGTTACATAAAATTTGAATACTAATTCGTGTTTGAATTATGATTTATAATTCCTATGGTTGTAAATACTTGATTTGAGTTTTGTTATGAACTTGATTTGTGGCAGACTGATGGATTTATAAGTTACAATGTTTGAACTTTTAAGGGGTATTTTTGGAAAATTCAAATAGGTCAACATGGGTTCAACCCATTTATTAAACAGGTTAGGTTGGAAAAATGTTAAACATGTCAACCTGATTTGAACACATTTAAGAAAAAGGTTAGGTTGAGTTAGAATTCCTCAACCTGTTTACTTAAACATGTTGGGTTGGGTACATATTTTCAACCCATTTAATGTTGGGTTGGGTAAATACTTTCAACTCATTTAATTAAACAGGTCGACCCGTTATCGACCCAACCCAAACCAACCCATTGCCACCCCTAGTCACGGGAGTTGATTTTTTGGTCAATAATTCTTTGTGTTGTACTTACTATCTATTTGGTTGCACATTCCGCTATCCCATGATTCTAACAAGCTTCTTCTTGCGTAATGCACATATTTATTGGATTATTATGTTTTCTCCATGAGTCATTAAGATGTTGGGTAAGATGAGCCAAATTTACCATCTTCGCATAACAAAAGATAGAAAGGAAAAAAAGGTATATTTCACTGTTTGAGATGCTTATTTGGGTTGATTTGCAGTGTCTCCATTCATGAATAAGAGAGTTCGACTTCATATTGATGCTACCAATTTATTCCTGGAGGTATGTAAAAAGATAAGAAACCGGATTAATGATCCAAGATCTCACCATCATTACTATAGGAATCCCATTCTTGAAGCAACAAGGCAGAATGTATATGAAGTTGTATACCGAATTATTCTTGGAGGTATGTAAAAAGAAATTACCCAAATATGAATAAAACCAATAGTTCATTACCCTCCTGTGGCATTACATAATCCTACGTGTACGTCACGTCAGAAGTTACCTACACCAACCGTTCATAATGGTAATACTTTAACACTTTATAAAAGTTCATTGGTCATATGTGTACAAAAAAAGATGTTACTCAAATGTAAACAAAACCAAAACATCGTTACCCTCTTGCGCCATTATCACTTTTTTATGACAACAATCATAAACTATAGCGCGTGTTTTTTGTTTAAGTCGATTTTATGACAGGAAAATATGACATACAAATATGTGTGTCATGAATTTTAACAAAAGATGACATAATTTTATGACAAATATATATGTCTGTCGTAATTTTTAAATTTTTTTAAAACAGATGACATAATTTTTATGACAGACTTTTTTGCTTGTCATAAAACAATGTACTAGGCGAAAATAATGAAGATAACATATGTTTCTATTATAGTACATACTAGGCGAATGCCCGCACGTTGTGCGGAAATCAAAATTATGTAGTTTAAAAAATAATGAAATCTACAAATTTGATCGATAGTCTATAGTTTAGAAAATGCTTTCATTGTCACTAAAGTATCTTGAAATATATACTTTTAATGACAATAATATCGGTACATATTAATGGTGTGTGTGGTACCTTATTTAGTAAAAACCACACATCGCACGACATATGTGATTTAGAAATTTGAAAAGCACAAATTGTTTCGCAAAAGTTCAAATTGCATTATGTGGTACGGTGCATATGGTTTTATGGACATTGGAGAAGATTCAGAGCTCATATCGAAACCGACTTCCTATATTTAAAGCTCGACCTCTTTAACATAAAAATAATTAAACTTTCAAATATACATTTCCTTGAACTTAATTATTTGGAAATGTTTCCAACAATAAAAATGATTAATGATTTATATAATTGTTTTAACTTTGAAGGAAACATTTATTTATAGATTAAGAAAGCTTCTTATATTGGTTTATCATGACGATGTGGGATCAAACTTTCCTTCATAGTGTTCTACTTTGTGTCATTTCTTATCCCATATCATTTAAGAAACACAACTTATGGGAAATCAACATTTATAAATAAAGAGAATAATACATTTCTCATCTCATACAACTTAAGAAAAAAAATTCAAGGGAAAGCAAGCATTTATAAGTAGAGCGGCTAGAACCATTTCTCTCATATATTTGTTCTTTGTGTTCTTGATTATAACCGACTTATGCATCGGTTGCAGCGTTCCATCAACCACTGGTTTCAGTTTCATGATAGAAATTCATCGTGATCTCTATTAATTGAATGACATCTGTTGAATGATTTATATAGATATAAATTAGTATACTTGTTTGAACTTTGAACAATGTTCAAACATTTATTGTTTTAATTTTTATGTATATAAATCATATTGAAATGGAAAAAAATTTACAACGTTGTCACCACACATTAAACTATGACACATGACCTATTATTCACTTGCATCCCTGTAATACCGTGACTTTAAATTTATGGTAAGATATGTTAATTATATTATAAACAAAGATTAATTGAGTTATAATATGAATTAGGATAGATAAAAAACTCGTCTAGGAAAAGTTGGATGTTGAAAAGAGTATTAGAAATGATTTTTGGTTTCTGCAGCATCAACACGGGCCGTGTTGGAGGAGCACGGGTCGTGTTGGGATCCAGTAGCATACAGTGAAATTTGCACAAAAGAACCCGGGCCGTGTTCTATGAACCCGGGCCGTGTTCCATGAACCCGGGCCGTGTCAACAGAAGCAAACAGAGGATATTTTGTGGATTAACATGGGCCGTGTTAATCCAACCCGGCCGTGTTACGCGCACAGATCTGTTTTTAATGTGCGAATTTCTTTCATTTTGGGTTAAAACTGATTTCGTTCAAAACACTTCCAAACCCTAGAAAATCAATTCTAAGCATCATAAGTCGATATTAGAGCCTATCTTCCGTGAATTGAAGCTAGGGATTGATACTTTGAGCTTAAAAGGTAACTCTCTTCGATTTTGACCTTGTTTTGACGGTTGAGATGCTTGATTTGAGGTAAATTCATGTGGTTTTGATGAACCACCTGTAAATAAGCATGAGTTGGGTAAATTCCTTTAATTAGTACATAAGAGTGAGTTCTAATCTTAAGCTCTTGTCTTAAGAGTAATAATTGTTGTATGTTTTTGTGGTTGTTTGTGTATTGAGTTACAGAAATTATAACTGTAACTTAGTTTCTTTTGCCCAAATTGCTTATATTGTTGAGAAGTGTTAATATTGAGATTGTTGAATCTTGAGTTTTGACCCGAACTATTGTGATACAGCTAAGGCTAGACAGGAGCACGATATACACGGTTCATGAGTTTCTCAAAGCAACCCGACATCAGGTGAGTAGTTATTAATAGATTAATTATGTGTTGGTTTTGATGATTATTGCAGAAAGGAGTATGACTTGAAATGTTTTGAAATTGGTTGAGTATACCAATTATGAGTGTTTGGAAAGATGAACCTCATTATGAGTATGTATTGAGGATCAAGATGGTTCATGAGAAAGATGTGAATGAGATGATGGGCAATTGCTGTCCAATTAAACTTTAATTACTCATAGAGCTCTCAAAGCTCATATATTGTTTGTTAATGTTAATTGTGTTAGGTTCTAGAAGTGTAGATCGTGGGAAATGCATCATGGAGGGTTAGTTGGAAAGGATATGGACTTTGGACTTGGACTTACTTTCTTGTGATAGAATTGGTCTTTTGTAAGCATTCGGTTTTTGAGAAAACTAGTATGAAACTTGTTGTATGTAAATAAGCACTTAAACTATGCTTTTGATAGTATATTGTAAAACTTGTTACTCATCTTTGAGGATTGCACCTAAATGATAGTTATTTTGATTAAATTATCAGTGTATCCTGAATATGAGAAACCGGGTTTTACAATCCTAATCAGGGTTTTAATGGTTTTTAACTCATTTTAATATTTCATCTTTTAGTTGCTATGTTTTTGGAAGATAAAACAAAATAGTAGAATACATTGAAACTTTGAGATATAAAATGTTTTTATGATAAATTAACCATTATTAAAAATAAATTTTGAAAACCTTGGTTTAATCAACATTATGAGATAAGACAACCTAATGAGTGGTATTAGATAAGAGAAATATAAAATGTTATATAGATGTGCGAAACAATATGAGTCAAATAAAAGAACTTCAAATTAATATAGTAGAAGAAATATACATATATACAGTTTTTTTTCAATACATAGATAATGGTTCAACTTTATTTGTTTGAATAATTCTCAAATGTTCGCTATTGAAAATTTTTATGTACGTATATCAAGGTGAATAAAAAAAGTCCACATCGTTATCATTTTTTTACTATGACGTACTCTAAACTTGCAACCTAATAAGTTTTTAGCAACATTCATCTGTATTTTTTTAGTTTGAATACTTTTGGAAGCCAAAACCAAACAGTAGAATCCTTAATACTTTGAGAGAACATGTTTTTAAGATAAATTGATAATCAATTAATAATAGACTTTGAAAGTTGTATCACGATCAATATTGATGGATATGGAATCCAATGTGTGGTATTATATAAAGTAAAGATGAAATGTCAGATAGATATGTGAATCCATGTGGGACAGAAAAAAATTCAAAATAATATGTTAAAAGATAAATCATTAACACATTGTTTAAGACGGTCTCCTTTATAAGATATATTTAAAACATTCACAATTAAAAAATATGTGTATACATAGTGGTGAATCAAGAATTGTTTACACCGTTGTCACTTTTTACAAAAACATACTATAAATTTCCAACCTATTTAGGTTTTTTAAAGTTTTAAGTAATTTTAGCTTCACCTTTTAGTTTTAATACTTCTAGAAGTGTGGTATTATATAACGTAAAAATAAAATGTTAGATAGATGTGTGAATCGATATGAGACAAAGAAAAAAAATCAAAATAATATGTTAAAAGATAAATCATTAACAAATTGTTTTAGACGGTCTCCTTTATAAGAAATATTTAAAACATTCATAATTAAAAATATATATTTGTATACATAGTGGTGAATCAAGAACTGTTTATACCGTTGTCGCTTTTTACCAAATCATATTGTAAACTTCCAACCAAGTTTGGGTTTTTAAAACTTTAAGTAATTTTAAATTCAGTTTTAAGTTTCAATACTTCTAAAAGTTGAAACTTAAAATTATAATCCTTTAAAACTTTATGATAAAATTATTTTTATGATAAAATGATCACTAAATAATGATAGACTTGAATGTCATATTATGATCAAGATTGATGAATAATGAAAACAAATGAGTGATATTATATAAGGGAAAGAGGAATGGTCATATATGTGTGTGAAACAATGTGGGACAAAGAAAAAAAAATTCAAATATTGGAAGTTGAGGAGTTGTTTACATAGTGATGGATAATTAAAAAAATATATGTGTATAGATAGTGATGAATAAAAAATTGTTTACACCGTTGTCACTTTTTACAAAATCATATTGTAAACTTCCAACCGAGTTGGGTTTTTAAAAGTTTTAAGTATTTTTACATTCATTTTTAAGTTTCAATATTTCTAGAAGTTGAAACTAAAAATTATAATCCTTTAAAACTTTGCGATAAAATATCTTTTATGATAAAATGATCACTAAATAATTATAGACTTTAATGTCATATTATGATCAAGATTGATGGATAATGAAAGGAAATGAGTGATATTATATAAGTGAAAGATGAATGATCATATATGTGTGTGAAACAATGTGGGACAAAGAAAAAAAATTCAAATATTCGAAGTTGAAGAGTTGGGTGTTTCAAATGAATATGGTGTAAGGAAAAATGCTTCCTTTATAAGATATAAGATAAGATAAGATAAGATTATAATAATAGAATTAAACAGTTTATAATTCACATGGTGCACTTCATCACCACACACAAGTTGTGTCTAATAGCTTACAAGATTTCTCAAGTGTTATGAAAATTTATAACAAAGAAACGCAACAATATTCAGCAAGATTTGTATATATATATATATATATATATATATATATATATATATATATATATATATATATATATATACACACACACACATATATATATATATATATATATATATATATATATATATATATATATATATATATATATATATATACTAGCTGCGTACCCGCGCAATGCGGCGGCGGCAAATAGTTTCGTTTCGTCAATTACTATTTAGGTTTTAGATTGCAGATGGGAGGGGGAGTTGGCGAATACGAGAATGATTAATTTATTTTCGGGCGATTGATTACCTTTCCAACGATACATGGGACGATAAATACCCGAGGGTATGGGTGGGGAGGAGCGTCGTTGAAATTAATGATATATTACAACTGAAACCCATACTATGCCCTTATTTGTTTCATGTTTTCATTTAGTGTCCATTATGCCATCATTTAATAATACTATTGTTTAACAGAATTCTTATCAACTCTTAATATGCACAACGATATTATTTAATACATTTTAAAATCCATCTCTTTGATTCCAGTTTTTTTGATCCTACACATAGCGTATTAAAATTTGTTATTTTTCATTAATATAGATATATTTAATTTACAGTTTCAGGTAAAGGGATATATCTTTAATTGATAGGGGCTAGCACCACGGTATTCGGTTCGATGTTTCGCTAAAACGAACAAAAGCTATAGAATTTACGAATAGTTCTTTTCGGTGGGACGGGTAGATGTCTTCCGATAAAATCATTCAAACACAAAATACAAATTTAAATATAGCTTAAAGAAGATTTCGAAATGTAGACTAAATATGTGATTTTTCGTAAAACACAAGGTCCAAATTTGTAATTTACTTACAGTTATAAGACGTAGTTACTCTATTGGTGTCATTAGTCCTATATTATTGGTTTCCAACTCCCTTTCATCAAATAATAATTATGTATAATAATAAAAGTAGAAGTTATGGTAATTTGATTTTCTAAATTGAATGGACTGACGTATCATTAGCATTTATTTCGGGGGTTCTTGTATTTCGATTCAAGCCATACACATCAAGTAATTCCCAAACTTTAAAGCATCAAACAACAAAATATGGTCATATTCTTCATACTTGGATTAGGAAAAACACAAGTATTCCAAATACAAATAATACAAAGTTAAAATTTCTTCTTCAAAAAAGTACTTCCATAGAGGATCCATATATGTGCCATTTAATATTTTAACCAAAGTCAAGAAAATATGAAGTTCTAGAAGGTTCCAAACATTGTCAATAATCCCACTTGAAAGAGCATGAAACGCCTGTTTTGCAGCCATCTGTCGTGCTTCTTGAAGTTGTGGGTCACTAAAAAGCTTGTCCAGAATTTCTTCTAGTTCCATGCCTCTACCTACCTGTAAGGGCCATTATGTCATTTTACCAAAAACCTAACGAAAGAGTTTTACCTTTATCCAACCTGCGATACTAATAAAGGATTCAACCGCTGCATTGCCATGATCATATGTGAGAAATAACCAACATTTTCACCTAACATTTTACCAAACCAAACAAAAATAAACTTAAAACATTCACAAACAAAAACAAAACAAAACAAAATAAAATTCCATGTCATCAACTTACCAGTCAAAACTGCATACCCTGCAGCTGCAGCCTCAGAAATATGATGATCAGTTAAACCAGGTAAGAAAGAACCTCCTACTACACCTATACATCTGTAAAATTCCATCAGTTCTCCTACATTAAAGAGCATATTATTCCATGATAATTCAATTGTAATGTAAATATCACAAGCTAAATAAAAGAAATAGCAACGCAGTTTCCAATACTTTTTCCTTATTATAGCATTGTACTTTCTTTTCCCTTATTATAGGGTTGTAATTTCAAATTGTTTTTTAAATTCGTATAAGAATTTCCTCCATAGGTATTTTCCGCATCTTTTTTCCAACATCCGGTTATTGCAAATTCATATAAGAATCTCCTCCAAGTAAATTACATTTAAATTATTCAAAATTTTTAAATTTCGAAAATTTTCAAATTTCGAAAACATTTAAATTTTCAAATTTCGAAAATTTTCAAATCATTCAAATTTCGAAAATTTTCAAATTTCGAAAACATTTAAATTTTCAAATTTCGAAAACATTTCGAAAATTTTCAAATCATTCAAATTTCGAAAATTTTCAAATTTTCAAATTTTAAGACTTTCAAAATTTTCAAAATTTTAAAATTTTTAAGATTATTCAAATTTAAAAAATTTGAAACTTTTCAAATTATTCAAATATCCGAAATTTTTAAAGTTATCAAATTATTCAAAATTTTCAAATTTTCAAATTTCGAAAATTTTCAAAATCATTCAAATTTTCAGACTTTTCAAATTATTCAAATTTTCGAAAATTTCAAATTTTCAAACTTTTCAAATTATTCAAAATTTTAGAACCATAAGCTACAGTTATAAACTTATTCAAAATTTTCCGAAATTTCAAAGTTTCAAAATTTTGGGCGGGGCTAAGTTTCAAAATTTTCAAAGTTTTCAAAATTTGAAAATCCGAAAAACTTGGGCGGGAGCTAAGTTTCAAAAATTTCGAAGTTCTCAAATTTTGAAAATCTGAAAAACTTGGCCGGGAGCTAAGTTTCAAAAATTTCAAAGTTTTCAAATCCGAAAAACTTGGGCGCAGCTAAGTTTCAAAATTTGCAAAGTTTCAAATTTTGAAAATTCAAAAAACTTGGACGGGAGCTAAGTTTTTCAAAAATTTCAAAGTTTTCAAAATTTGAAAATCTAATAAACTTGGGCGGGAGCTAAGTTTCAAATTTTGAAAATTTTGAAAATCCAAAAAGTTTGGGCGGGGGCTAAGTTTCAAAAAGTTTGTTAGGTGGTTGATGTACTCTTGCTTTTGTAATTTGGATGCTGCTCCATCAAGTTTGTTTGCAGGGCCAGTCCATTAGTTTTCAATCCCCAGGGCAAGACAGTAAAATAATGCCTTAAAAGTACAATGCCTTAATATGAATAAAAATGACAGTATGTGCAGTAATAAAAAGAGATGAAAGTAGATTGCTATTAAAAACAAATAAATGAAAGTTTGTTGCTATTTTAAACTCAAATGAAAATTTAGCAAAATAAAATTAAAAATAAATACACCTGAATGAATACCAGTTTCTGTTGCATTATTTCCTGGACCGTAAGTCTCAGTCAGTAAGTTCACTTAAAAAATAGCAAATAAATCATAATAGCAAGGGTTTTGTACCTTCAAGATCCATGTTTCATTCCAAATATAAAAATATTTTAGAAATTTATATACAACATAAGTTACTTAACATTGCACATTGAAAAATCTACCCAATTATAGAAACGTTGTTCAGATAAACCGTAAATGGGCATATCTTTCAAAGTACAATGTCCTAATACGGATTTGTTTTTTGTCCACTTGGTTGTTAAAATGGTGATGCAGTCAGTTTGGACTTGCTACAAATGACAGAAATTGTGGTTTGTGGTTTTTTGTTTTGGGAATATGTATCTGAAAATAGATTATAGATACCTGGGAAATTACCCTTTTATCAATTTCTTCTTCAAGAGAAGTATCTTTAGGTAAAATGTTGTACATGTTAAATGGGACTTCCTATTTTTGACTGAAAACAGGTTACAAATATTTAAATTGCCTTTTAAATATATAAAAAGGCAAACTGGTTGGAATTGAATTCCACATATTTTATGATTGAATGTTGAAACTCGTCAGTCTTACAGTGGAATTCATTTCCATACCAAATGTCAGAATGGAAAGCAATTGAATCCAGTCAAGGACTAAAAATATGTACTATCTTTTTTGAATTAGATAAATTAATAAAGCTAAAAAAAATGAAGCACTTACGTGGGTCGAGGACCTCGCCTGAATACAACATAAGAAAATTTCTCATCTTCAAACCCACCTAGAGGGACGCCATTTGATTGCTACAAAAGTAATAAATAAAGTTAGTTTTTATACAGCATAATATGAAAAGGTTTTAATTTATATAATTGTGATGGAAACCTTGTATGCAAGCTGTGATGTTGTCCTCTGTAAACGTTGAACAAGATGACAATATTTTCTAGTATTATCCAAAGGACAAGCTCCATCATGAGGACACTATGACATAAAAAATACAAGTTATTCTATTTATAAAATTTTAATAAGTGTGAGAATTTGGACTTACTGGAGCTACTATATGAGCACCACATATGTGTGTTGATAAATATTTAGAGGCTTGATTAGATGGCTTTGATAATTTGCGAGTTTTCTCAAAAATTAATGAGTTGTTGAGTGTATGAGTTAACACAAATTGTGTGATAATTTGCGGGTTTTCTGAAAAATCTTTAGAGGCTTGATTAGATGGCTTGGACAAAACTTTTCCCATGCTTTTCCTTCATAATCTCATTGATTATTGTCAAAAAATTCCTCAGATAGATGGAGATGATGTTGGATTAATGCTTCCCCCAAGGTTGGCTTCCGTACAGGTGGCCTTCTATAATCTCAACCTCCTACAAAGAATTTTGCAACAAAAGAAATATCCATCAATAGCTCATTAAGCTCATTAGATAAAAAAGAAACAGTCCCTAAATCAACTAAAAATAGAGAGCATTTGGGACCTGCTTGATCTCAGATTCCTCATCTGCCCAGCAAAATATAGCAGTCTTTTCCTCATTTCCAAATATATGAGGTGGCCAATGCCCTGTAAGTTCCAAAATTAAGATTAATGATGTAATAAATCAAGAAAATTTGAACATAACTATGCATAAAAGGAAAAAAGAACCGAAAACCTTACGTCATTAAACTGATTCAACAACAGCAAATGGAACCTCAACATATTGGGTATCAGCGAGGATTATCTGAAAACTAATTGCACCAACAATCTGCACAGGGGTATCAAAGGAAATTGACTGCAAGCAAAAAATGTCATTATATACTTTGGTGATTGGAGTTTTCCTAGATTGAACTGTTCTCCTGTTAATAGGATGTATTTAACCAGATCTAGGAGTATGAAATCGATGATGGTGGTGAGAGGCTATTATAGAGAGAACGGGAACTTTCGACAATCAAAAACAAATCTATGTAGATCTTATCTGAGTAGATATGCCCTTGAAGTCCCAAAATCAGAACAATCCATGTATGGCCTTCGAATCTCTAAGACTCTAACCCAGGTGAGATCTTTAAGTCATTACGAGAAAACCCCAAACTCAAACCAAACTTCAATTTGGCCTTCAAACAACGATTCACATCAACATACCTACAATTTTTGGATTTAATCATGAATCCATTCTTAATGAAACCTAAAATTGCAAAATATCAAAATAAACATACCTGGTTGAATACATAATATAGCAGAGCAAAAGAGGGGAGATTTTACCTGGTCGGTGTGAAAGGTGGGGTTCGCAGCAGCCGCAGTGGTGGTGGGTTTTCAAATCAATTCCCGGCGATGGAGGATTTGACGTGTTTTGGATTTTGGAAAAACTAAGAAAAGGAGAAATGAAGGAATTGCAGGCGATGGAGGATTCGAGCTCCATTCACGTTCATCTACATCTCGCATCAATTGCCGGTGGTGGGTGAGATCAATCAATTGCCGGCGATGTAGGATTCGATCTCCATTCACATACCTCTATTAAAAAGAAAAGGAGAACTAAAGACTCCAGCATCTTTGTTGCCCCTGTAAAAAGCCAAGGAACTTGCTTAGAGAGAGAGAGACGGAAGGGAGTGGGCTGGAGGCGGTGTCCCGTGTCTGTGGCCGTGAGGAACGACAGACGGAAGGGAGTGGGCTGGAGGCGGTATCCCGTGTCTGTGGCCGTGAGGTTTCTACCGGTGCCGATCAGTTTCCAATGGACTGTGGCCCGTGTCTGTGGTAGTAGGAACGAGATCCGTTTCCACCGGTGCAGATCCGTGTCTGTGGCCGTGAGGTAGTGGACTGTGGCCCTTCCGTTTCCAGCCAAGCGAACATATCTGGTGGTTGGCTGGAGCTTTTGGCCGGTGAAGAGAGAAGAGAGGGTGAGAGAGGATGAAGCTAGGGTTTTGTTAATTGTTTCTGAAAGTGATCGGTGGGGGTGAGAAAAGAGAGAAAGAAAGAATAAAAAAGAGAGAGGTATTATTGTTTAAAATAGGTAGGGCCAGCCTCCAATGACACGCGTGTAATTGATAGATATGACCGATTTTTATGTTTTATTTATTAGAAATGCATTAATAACTTGTAAGATAGGTATAATTAGTTGTGAATTGTGTATTAGAAGGTGTACTATCTTAAAAATTAAGACAAACATGCTTTAGGGGTTGTAATTTATATATGGTTTATAGTATGGTATAGATATATATATATATATATATATATATATATATATATATATATATATATATATATATATATATTAATTAAAGGTATAAAAACATATTACATAGAGACGTTGGGCAAACGGGCAACAAGCTGCGCCGCTAGCCCTTTTTGAATGGCAAAGCTGATACGCTTAAAAACAAAATCCAAAGATCTAAGGGATATGATGGTACTATGCATAACCCGCTGAACTCTGTTGAGTAGTTCCACGGCATCAGGTGCGAGAAAACCAAAGGTATCAAACGCGAAAGGGATAAACACATGTTGATTTTCACGACATGCCTTATCGTGTTTATCCACTTTGCATGCAGCTGCTTTCAAAGCCGCTTGCCTCCCTGTGAAACCTCCACTCCTCAAGTTCACAAGAGGAGAAACCCCGGTAAGGTCAACACATGCATGTTTACCTCCCATCCATCCGAAGACTAAAATGTCAGCAGGCCTAAGAGAAGATCTTCCGTCCGAAGGGTCCGTCAAAAAGTTAACAGGAGCTTCTTTACGTACCGAAATCCCGGCACGTCGGCAGACGTCAAAAAGAACATCCCTAACCATATCATGACGGTATTTGAAACCTGGGAGCTCACGACAATGAACAGCATGATCCCCAAAAGAGTCCAAGCACGCGTTGCGACAAACCGGACATATCTCGTCGCTTGGAAAAAGAGTAATCATAAGCCTGTACCGTAGAATAGCGCGATATTCCACAGGGGACATATGTAGACCGAGGCCGTCAATGGGGATAGCTAGCAAAAAATCTTGTGCATGAGGAGCTTGAAGACACTCCAATACGGCTTTCTGCCTGAACGTCATGGGAAAGTCGTCTTCCATATCCTTGACGATCTTACTAAAGAGAGCATTCGCCAATAGTTTTTGGGGTTTAGGGGGGGCGATGTCCTTATTAGTGAAACCGTTACAGTCAAAATCTGGAATTATGCCACACAGACGATCCAAAGCTGAATAATAATCAATGTCCATCCCACATATGTCACTGTTTCGCAAAATATGGTCTTGTAAGGCCCAAGATTGGGCCCTCGATGCTACAAAAGCGTACGAGGAAGCCTCAGTAGCCGAGTACAAACCCAATCCACCCAAACGTATTGGTAAGGAAACTAAACGCCACTGGAAGTCTCCAAAGTAAGGGCCACCACAAACCACAATGTCTTCGATGGAAACACGCAACCCTTTGTCAAAAAACAAAGTCGCCTCCTCCATGTGCACTGGTTGGCAAGTTCGTAAACCAAAGAAAAGTTTAGCAATGCCCATACATGAACGTAACAAAAGGAGCTCACTCTGCGGGTCACAAAGCTGGGGAAGAAGGCCCATCAAATCAACAGCCTTGACAGCTCTCTTCAAGGCTAGCCCACTAATGAAGCCAGCGTCTCTGCTAACAGCCCCCCCAAGGAGCTTTACTCCCAAAGAAGGCCTACCAATATCTGCTGGGAAACATCTGTCACGTTGTTTCCTACCGTCACAAGAGGGCCAAAAAATCTCAGTTTTCATAATATTCAGCTCCAGACCCAAAGCTGGACCATCCTCCTGAATAATGCTTAACACACGCGCCACTTCATCGGTGTCTCCAATAACGGTCCCATCATCTAAATACCAAGCATGTAGCAGTAGCTTGCAATTGTCTCTAATTTTATGCACGAGAGGATGTAAAACAAGCGCAAATAGAAGGGGTCCCAATGGATCACCTTGTTGAACCCCAGTGGTGGACCATATATGGGTGTCACCTATGTAAAGCCTGGATGCCCTCCCATATAAGAAATCAACCCACAAGGAAATAGAAGGGCACACCCTCCTAACCTCGCGTATTAAGACGGATCTATCCACCCTGTTAAAAGCATTCAAGAAATCTACTGCAAGTAGGGTAAGGGACCCATTATCCTTGTGTTTAGACAACACCCGATTGGCACAATGCAAAACAGCCTCGGCACCCCTGACACGCCGACCCCAAATTGAAAATCGTTAAGGTATTTAACCATACCTTTTCCAACACCCTTCATAGCCACCTTCGAAACCAACCGCCTCCATATAGTACCAACTGCAATTGGCCGGATCCCGTTGTCTGGTTTAATAAGGGGCGTGAGAGGTGCAGAAGCAACAAACTCTGCCAAAACAGACGGACATTTTCCCCCTAACAATAAATTAACCACTGTGGTGATGGCCCGTAAAAGATCTGTGGCGAAACCCTCTCCGCAGAGGGCATCTAAAATATGTTGGGCCCTCAAGCCATCTCTACCACAAGAAGTCCCTTTAGGAAAGGATTTAATGCAACCAAGAACACTATCGAAATCGGCTACAAGGGGAGGCTCAGAGTAAAAGGTGCTCGGCATAGAAGGGGGTGGTTTCAGAGGATGCTTATCCTCTAAGGCTTTAATGGTATCACCATTGAAAGGCGCAACACCAGAGGAGCATAAAACTTTAACTGCGGCAGTAAAATGACCATCTGCAACTTTACGGAGACATTGTCTAATGTTGGTTTTAGCCGTTGTGTTATCCCGTGTGTTGTCCCCGCCCTGGCTCATGTGACCACCCCCGGAGTTATCGAAAATGTTTTTTAAAAGGGTGGGGACACCGTCGTCTTTCCCCCATGTAGCCAAGGACTTCAAGATGCAACTTTGTTGTATGGAGTTTCTGTTCCCTGATCTGTTTTCTTGTCTGTTCTTGGGCCTAAACACCTGTAGTGTGCAACGTGGTAGAAGTAACAACCTAACCCATGCATCAACAGAGTTGGGCTGGGCAATCACTTTGTAAATTGCTGATTTAAAAGCCTGTGAGAAAGCTAAACGGCAACTGTGAGGGATACTTTTGACTGTAGTGATAGGCGTTTTAAACACACGGGTGAGATCAACATAGAACCAAAATTAGACATAGAACCATAGAACCACTATGTTCAGTATTGGACATGCATATGTTCAGTACCGAACATACATATGTTCAGAGCTGAACATACGTATATTTTCATTAGTGAACATATATTATATATGTTCACTAATGAACATATACGTATATTCAGCTCTGAACATATGTATGTTTGGTACTGAACATAGTGCATGTTCAGTACGGAACATGTGGTTCTATGGTTCTATGGATAAAAAGTGGTTCTATGTTGATCCTGCTATATATATATATATGTTCAGAGCTGAACATACGTATATGTTCATTAGTGAACATATATTATATATGTTCACTAATGAACATATACGTATGTTCAGCTCTGAACATATGTATGTTCGGTACTGAACATAGTCCATGTTGAACATGTGGTTCTATGGTTCTATGGATAAAAAGTGGTTCTATGTTGATCCTGCTATATATATGTATATATATATATATATATATATATATATATATATATATATATATATATATATATATATATATATATATATATATATATATATATATAGGGGAGGGTTCCATTGAGAATGGAAAAGAGGCTGAGAATGCGAGAATGAATCTGGGTCGTTAGATGCACCAGCGCTGACGTGCGCGCTCTAGACGACGAGATGAGTTTATTTTTTCGTATATGATTTATTCATATATGAATGTGTATATTCATATATGAATGTGTATATTCATATATGAATGCGAGAATGAATTTGGGTTACTAGATGCGTCAGCGCTGACGCGTCGTTCTACGACGACGAGATGGTTTAATTTTCTCGTATATGATTTATTCATATATGAATGTGTATATTCATATATGATTCTTCATATATCATATATGAATAATCATATATGATTACTCATATTCATATATGAATAAACATATATGAATAATCATTTTTGTAATATGGTTGTGGTGGTCGGAATGGTGGTAGATGGTGGCGATGACGATGGTGATGACAATAGAGGGTGGCGGTGATAGTGCTGGTGGTGGCGACGGTGTTAGTGGGGTGGTGGTGTTGGTGGACATGGGTGGTGACGAAGGTGGTGGTGGTAGCGGCGGTGATGGAGGTGGTGGTGGTGGCGGTGGGTGGTGGTAGCGGTGGTGGAGGTGGTGGTAAAGGTGGTAGCGACAGTGGTGGTCGAGATGGTGATAGTGGCAGTAGAGTTGACAGTAACGGTGGTGGTGGTTGGTGGCGATGGTGGTGGCGGTGGCGGTGGCGGCAACGGCGGCGGCGGCAGGGAAGGTGGCGGCGGCAGGAGTAGTGGTGGTGGCGACGACGGTGGTGGTGTCGCAGGTGGTGCAGGTGGAAGTGGTAGTGAAAATCATGTGTGCAAACACTAGAGCGGCAAGATAAAAATATGTGGCCCATATTCATTCTCGCATTCTCAACCTTATTTTAATTCTCAAGGGAACCTACTATATATATATATATATATATATATATATATATATATATATATATATATATATATATATATATATATATATATATATATACTAGTCGTGTACCCGCGCAATGCGGCGGGACACAAATTGATAGGGGCGAGTATCGTGAGGTTCAGTTTGATATTTCGTTAAAACGAACAAAAAACCGTAGAGTTTAATAACTTGTGTGATATGTAACTAATGCAATTTGAGGAGAAATTAACATAATTATATAAGAATAAACCATATATGAAATTTGCAATTATACATGATTCGTTATACATTATTAATCTCTTAACACTTCGTTATACACCACATTTGATGTATAAACTTCATCACCTTTGAATTTTTCGTCAGGCTTCACGCTCATCAGTTACGAATATATAAATATGCATTTCACGCTCATCAGTTACAAATTGAAATAGATAACGGGATAAGGATTTGACCGGAATTAATTGTATAGTGTTTTAATTTATACATTTTTTGTTTTGCGGCATGTGTTGTAACGGATCATGCTTATGCTTTCTTATGACATTAATATGTTGTCAAATAACATGTCTGGCTATGTAAAACGATGGTTATTCGGTGATAACTCTTCCATTTTGGCAATCATTATTAAACCTATATGGTTATGTAAAAGCTTTAATTTGGTTGCATCATTATTATATGTTTAAGGGGGCTTAAGGATTAGAACATGAAGGTAGTTTGTAGATGGCGAATATTATTCTCTTGGCGAGCTATTTTGGTATACAAACGAAAGTATGTTACTATTTTGAGTTAAAGAAATTATGCTATAATTTTAAAATAACATTATGTTGCTCTATATTTAACAAACATAATATAGTCGAATTAGGACTTCACCAATCGATTTTGCATCATGTTAATTAACATCTATTTGATTAGACTACGTCCATTCTGATTTGGAATGGATCTTCTGTGAGGCTTGTTTAATATATTTGTATAAGTTGAAAAGGTGACGAGAATCGATGAAAACTTCCAAAGAAAACAAAATAAAAACATACGGGTCAAAGATGGAAATGAAAGATCAAAAATTCTTGTCAAATATTGAATTGATAAATAAATTGCAATTACAAAGTGGGAATGCTAAAAACGCAACCATGTGTTGGATTGGAAAAGTAAAAAACAAAACTGAAATCGCAAAATCAATATAGCAAAATGAAATCACGTGAAATTACATGAGTGAAATGATAAGTGCAAATTAGAAAGATGTATCGTCATGTGTATGTTTTTGTGCATAAAATTTAAAAAAGAAAATAAGTTTAATATGTGGTCAAATGAAAAGGGAAAGCAAGAAATAAAGAATCCTGATACGTACATGCATGAAATTTTACAGCAACAATAAAGAAAGTAAAGATTGGCAAGTCACTACATATTGATAAAAAGGCAAAGTACAGGAGCCATATACACATCCTATGCATACCTACGATTTAGAAAAAACAGAAAGAAAAAGGCGATGTGTTTCTGTTGCAAAGTACATCTGCCATCCCATGCCCCCTCTAATCCTCAAACTTTTCCTTTGCTTGTTTGACTACACTATCGATAGAGATCAACTTAACCCAATAAGTATGTCGATCAAGATCGAAATGAATAAACAAATTATCAAGTCATAAAATATACTTAGTTACACATGTTAACCGTGTTGATTCCTTTGAAGATCGTCCAACGATAATGTTGCCATCCATTTAGCCCTTTCCGACTGCGCTTCACAGGTTTTATCAATAAGATAAAAGCCTCAAGCCTACATATGCAATCAAGTTTATCATTATCACTTGTGCACAAAACAGAAGAGTCACAGGTTTTATCAATAAGATAAAAGCCTCAAGCCTACATATGCAATCAAGTTTATCATTATCACTTGTGCACAAAACAGAAGAGTCGAAGTAGTATATTATTCGTTACTTGGGATCCCCACTTTAGATGGATAAAGGAGGTACTCTGTTGAGTTTTACTAATGCAGCAAGTATATATATTTCAACCAATAACATATATAATTTCATTATTAATTGTTTGATCCTCGTATATGTAGACTACAAAATTACATAAACCTTGCAGCTTCACATTCAATATAATCAAACATGATAACATCAACAAAACACAGCATTAATCTACTATATGTATTTAGTTAATTATTGCAATTTTGGTCCCGATAAGTTTTCTCTTACATTTTTGGTCCTTATTCCAGGCTTTTGGAATGTTTTTGGTCCTTGTTCCAAAAAAAATTGACTTACTTTGTTCCCTAAGGATATCTGATTATTGCAACTTTGGTACCAAAAATATATTTATTACTTGGAACATGGACCAAAAAAGTAAGAAAAACCTCAAAGAAAGACAAAATTCGCAAAATAATCTTTTTGGGACTAAAACTGCAAAAAATAAGCTATACTCCCTTTACTCGTTCTATTGGTCAAGCACTTTAGCATCAACCTTCTTGAATATTTTTCAAATTCAAAATGAGTGGGGGAGCTTTTGTTACCTCGGTTTCTTGGTCACATCTGGCACCATAAGTCTTTTACCATGTGAAGGCAAAACCTGAGTTTCATCCATTATTTTGATAGATAACTTCCCTTCAGGAACATTTTTTGTTGCTACTGTATATGTTTGGAGTGTATTTGTAGAAGCTGTGAGCGGAATGCCAGATACCCACTACACAATGAGTGAATCAGTAAGTCTTAGTCAAGTTTAAATGAGAACAAGTTCAAATGTCATGTAATTAATCTTACAATGTGTCTGCAACATGAGTACTCAAGTGTGCTTTCTTGTCATCGTAAAGCTTAGCCAGACGCAGCCATTGAGATTGAAGTGAATCTTAAAGCTGCTAAAACTTGCCTGTAAAGCACAAGAACATTTTTAAATGGACTTGCAACATCAATAAAGCAATAGAAGCATGTCTATGATTGGTTTCTCCCTAATTCCAGTTAGCATGTCGAATTAGGTTTGCCTTATCTAGTACTTGGCATGTATTAATGGTGGAGTAGAATGGACCATTACATTGGAATGAAAGAAAAATTACCATCTTACCCCACTTTTCCTTCTGTAATTTTATCCACTGGCCATTGAAACCCTTTAAAACCTACATCCCATAAATGATCAAAACAAGAAGATAAAATTCAAAAGTTTTACAGCAATAAAGGTGACAATTAAATCAATAATCAAAATATCAAGAATCAAGAAGTTAAGTACCTCACTGGTATAAAACAAAAGTTTTCCATCAAAACTTAGGGAAATCAAAAAAATAGACGAAACATTAGAAATCCAAAATCCATGTGATTTTCGAAACCAATATCGTCTAATGGGATGTACTTCTCGTTGGTAGGACCGGGTCGTAGTTGTGGTGGTTGGTGACTGGAGCGATGGTTGACGGCTGGATGGTAGAGGGGTCCTGTGAGTTTAGGGTTGTGAGATGTGGCTCATAGCTGACAGTAACGTTGGGAAGCAGTGGTTGGAATTGAAGTCGGTGGATCGTGGTTGAAGACGACGCACAAACGGAGAAGATGGAAGGCGACACACAGGGAAGGTGGAAGACGGTGGTGTTAACGGAGACGTAAATATATAAATGTGATCACCCCGGAAATTTAAATGTATTTCAAAATTCAAGTCTGTATCTATCCTTAAATCACGGTGAGAAGGATACCCGAAATTTGTTTGAGTACACAGGAGAGATAGAAGATCAGGGATAAGAATGAATTGTATATGGTACTTGTATTTCAAAATTTAAAGTATGTGTCTCCGTAAATCATAGTCTTTGATCGGAATTCGTTTGACCAAAAGTAGGAGATAAAAATATTACGGAATTCAAGTGTATAAGGTTTTTTTGCCAATGACTTCCAGCCTAGCTGGGAAAAGGCATTGGGTTATATACCCATGTGGGTGGAGGTCGTGAGTTCTACTCCGACTAACTCCATGTGGGGGATTTTCCCTGGAGAGGTGGTTTAGGGGGGGACGAAACGGAGGCGATTGCGGCCTGCCCGGTTACCGGATCCGCTCTAACGTTCCGGAGTACTCCAATTATTATCCGCCGATTCTAAAAAAAAATAAAAAATAATAAAAAAGTGTATAAGGTTTTACTATTTGTACATCACGCATTATAAATTGGATATCTTAATTTTAAGAGTTTCCATTTTTAGAACCCATTTTTTTTTAAAGTAGTATATATATATATATATATATATATATATATATATATATATATATATATATATATATATATATATATATATATATATATATATATATATATATATATATATATATATATATATATATATATATATATATATATCATAATCGGAATGGTCACGACGATGACGGTGAGTAATATTTATTATGTAACTTTCATTTATGTGCTTTTTAATTTATAAGTTCGTAGTCTTTAATCTTTAATTATATACTTTTTAGTTTTTATAAGTTAATATAACTTTTTAAATGTTATAATTTTATTTTTAATTAAAAATCAGTTCAATTAAATAATTAAAAAAATGGTTAATAACATAATAGTCACTGTAGTTTGGCCAAAATTCCAATTTAACCACTATATTTTTTTGTTTCATAAAACCCCTCATACTTTCAAAGAATACCACAGTGACCAATATTCGTTTTATTTTATAACTTTTAAGGATTATTTTCATCGAAAGATTATATGAAAAGTTTCATATCGACATTTGAAGCAAATATTGAAAATTAAAAATTATACATAAAGTTTTTTACATATAAATTTTGTCTTCGTAAGTACAGCTCTTCGGCCACGTTGTAACTGCATAGAGTGTCCAAGTGGATCCACTAAACAGTGAATGTGTAGAGGGTAATGATTTTTCCGAGGTAACGACATACAATCATGACTTTTATTTTTTTAATGATTATAATAAATTTTTTAAAAATATGAGTAATTGTAATAAAACCAAAAAAAAAAAAATTAAACCAAATTTTTACCAAACTAAAAGGGATTGTGGGTATAGCTAGGGGCCATGGGCTATTTTTATCGACGTCTCCTGTTTAGACATTTCCCCAAATTGACAAATTCCAATAATCGACTAGCAATTGAATTCAAATTTTAAGAGGCTTCAATATTCCTGAATTTTTTCTCTTCGATTGATTTTTGCATTCATTCATACGTTCAATTCGTTATGAATTGCAAAAAATAAACCCTAATTTGTGGACTAGTATGCTCACAGGTGGTTTCTTACGATGCTTAACAAGAGATTCAAGTCGCTAAACGGGAATATTATAGTTTCGCTTATGAAAAATTGTGTATGTTTGTAAATGTCTGAGGGTTGACTTTCAGTTAATTGATTGATGCAGCCAGACCTCATCAAAACTAGCGACGTCACGGATTAGGTTGATGGAGAATAACTATTAAGAAGGCAATACAGACTAATCAAAAGAAGAGGGAGTTATTTGAAGTACCGGAGTCAGGACAAGACCGGACTGCTAGCAGCCTAGCACATTTCTTCATCCGAGTTCACAATTTACGCACATGTAAGTGTGTAAATATTCCGCAAAGAATGTGTACAATTGATTGATTTGTTGCAGTGATTAAATCAAGTAGCACAATAATTAAAAACGACCAAGACGATTTACTCTTCTTTTATCTTTTTAGGGTAAATTCCAAAAAATACACTAAGTTTTTAAAAAAATTAGATTTTGATATTGTGTTTTTTTTTTCAATTAAGTCACTAAGTTTTCAATTTTTTTCAATTAAGTCACTATGCTTTTAATTTTGTTTCAACGTTGACCACGTGACCGATCAACCAGGTTGTCAGTTGATGTGGCATGGTGACATGACACCTAGGTGTCAAAATTGAAAACATAGTGACTTAATTGGAAAAAATTGAAAATTTAATAACTTAATTGAAAAAAATAACACAGTGTCAAAAACGAAATTTTCTGAAAATTTAGTATATTTTTTGAAATTCGCCATTTATTAAATTTGAAGATTTATTAATTGTTAAGGCCTAACTAATTATTTATTTATTTATTATATTAGTTGTCATTATACAAATTTTTTTAGCAAAATGTATTTACGTTTAATCAATCAAATTATAATTTTTTATTTTGTTTTTTTATTTATAAATATTAGGTTTAGCCGATTAAATATTAGGTTCATTGGGGGATAAAACGACTAATAGTCAAGATTAACTCAATTGATTGTTATCATTATTTTCGTTGTTATAAGTGTTTTTTTTTTCTTTCTTATTCTTGAAGGGTTTATTGCCCAACGATCAAGAAGTAGCAATTAAAAAGCTATCACTTACATCAAGCCAAGGAGTTCGTGAATTCACTAACGCGGTGAAATTGTTACTCAAACTTCAGCATAAGAATTTGGTCATGTTATTAGGATGTTGCGTTGAAGGACCCTAAAAGATGCTTGTATACAAATATCTTCCAAATAAGAGCCTTGATTACATTCTTTTTGGTAATTTCTATAGCCTTTTTGGTTACATAAAACAAATACACAAAAGGTTATACTTCCCTAAGCTTGTACCATAGTTTTTGAAATTAAAAAAATCACCATTTTTTCTACAGATAAAGAGAAGTCCAGATCATTGCAATGGTTTCAAAGATTTCAAATTATAATAGGTGTAGTAAGAGGTCTTCTCTATCTCCATGAAGAAGCCCCATAAGGATCATTCATATATACATTAAATCAAGTAATATATTGTTGGACGAAAATTTTAATCCTAAAATAGCGGATTTTGGTTTGGCAAGGCTTTTTCCGGGTGACGACACGCATTTGAATACATTCCGGATTTTTGGTAACCATTAAGTATCTTCTTAAATTTTAAATAAAAAGATTTTATAAGGTCAAATTAGAAAAAACACTAAGTTTCTAAAAAAATTCGATTTTGACACTTTGTTATTTTTTCAATTAAATCATTAAGTTTTTATATTTTTCCAATTAAGTCACTATGTTTTCTATTTTGTTTCAATTTTGACATTTAGGTGCCACATCATCATGTCACGTTAGCTGACAACCGGGTTGACCGGTCACGTGGTCAACATTGAAACAAAATTGAAAACATAGTGACTTAATTGAAAAAAATTGAAAACTTAGTGACTTAATTGAAAAAAAATAACACGGTGTCAAAATCGAATTTTTTTGAAAACTTAATGTATTTTTTGGAATTTACTTATCTTTACTCAGATTGATTTGTATTAGCCTAATGAATAAGCAAGCAACTAGCTTAACGTTGCTTTTGTCAGCAGTGCAAGTCAAATATATATCTCTATAGTTTAAATATATAAGAAGGTGGAAGGTGGATTGACGGAAAGAGAAAAAAAAGATTCAAAATTTATTTTATCATACTGATGCAGGCTAAAGCTCTAAGAACAGCTAGTTAACACATGTTTAAACATAAGTTTAACATCAATATGTGAAAATAAACATTGACTTAAAATAATCTTAATTAAGTTGTATTGTTTGATATCCACCTAATCGTAATATTATAATTAAGCAGGAATTAGGTGGGCAACATGTAATAATAACATTATGTTTGGTCAGCACAACAATCCAACTCTTATGTATTTAAAATATGTGGGAAGACGCATGGAAGGAGACAAATTGACAAATAAAAGATTGATGAGGGCTCTAATAGTTAAATTTTGAGTTGAAAATAATATTTTAGATATTATGAGAGAGACTAGGAAAGATGCAAAAACTTTAGAACGGGTCGTGTGATCAGAAAAACAATCTAAATTTGAGTCTATGTACAAAGTATTTTGTTTAGTTAACTTCTTGCTAGTTCGTTCATAAAATTCGATTGGTTAATTTTTTTTTTTTAGAACGGCAAATCTATCCTACTCCTACTCCTAAACTTCTCATTGTTATGTTAGTATCAGGGTTAATTGTTTCAGAAAAAATAATAAATGGGTAAAACTTCAAAAACTTAGCTAAAAAATAAACAAGTACAAAACGGGTTGGAAGTCGTACAAAGTGTATTGAAATGCTTATAACTTCAAAGTTAACTTTATTATTAAACGAGCGTAAGGTACCCGTACTTTGCTGCGGATGTGGTTTTATTACAATGTTTGTAAAGTACATTAAACATAATTTATAAAATACTGGTAATAAAAAAAATTTACACATTAA
Organism: Cichorium intybus; assembly: GCA_023525715.1. Taxonomy (NCBI): domain Eukaryota; kingdom Viridiplantae; phylum Streptophyta; class Magnoliopsida; order Asterales; family Asteraceae; genus Cichorium; species Cichorium intybus. Next base: position 81,147,418 of record CM042015.1, read on the forward strand.
ATATCATAGAATAAGATGCATCCATTGCTATAAAATACTGGTAATGCAAATTTTACATATTAAATATCATAAAAATAAGATGCATCAATAACTTTATGGTATGCAGCAATTCATTTATGTCATTTTATATTAGTAGATTCTCCTTTTTAAAATAGAAAATACTTCTTCGTTTTATCATGAATTTATAGGAAAAAATATCAATCATTTAATTTTTTTTAGTGTTTTTTTAGATATGGAAGTATTGATTAAGAAGAGTTCACTTTATAGATAATAGTCAACAAAGATGATGTAAATGGGCAGTGTAGCTATTAAAATTTATAAAACTATAGGAAAAAGAAGCTACTGACCTTAATCGAAAACCAAAGGCCTGGAACATTTACAAAGCCAATGTAGAAAAGAAGTTAGTAAACAACAAAAACCCTAAATCGAAAAGGCAACGCATCACGTTTGCAGCTTACATGAAGAAACACAAGAGACGATTGGTGTTACATGTGCAAAGGCAGAAAGGTTGTATTAGAAAATAGACCTAAATCTATAATCTATTGTCCAGGAATAATAATGAGAATATAAATGCGGAAATATAAACACAAAGAAACGACACACAGATTTACGTGGTTCGGTCCAAGATGACCTACGTCCACGGGCAGGAGAGAGCATTCTTTATTTCAGAGCTAAATACAAGTGTTACAGAGCGTACCTAGATTGCTAGTAATCGGCCTCCTCTGACTAACGACTTCTGACTTTGACATCATATAACCCTAATGACCAGCCTTTATATTTAAAGGCTTTACAAATGGACACAGAAAAAAAACCCTAGTCGTACCCTAGCTGTCACGGCCCAACGCGGCGCGGAAACTTAATGGGCCGCGACGCGCGTGACTAAAACCCAGACGGGTTTAATTCCCAATTCATTATTTAATAATCTCCACCTTGAATTGCGAATTCAACATAGCTCCACCTCGCTCTAGAAACCAAAAAACTTCCTCTTGTCTCCTGCCAACTTGCCCCGTAGGGACTTACCTCCTGCGAACATCAACCAAGTTCTAGCATAGCTCGAACTTCTCCTTAGGTAACGACTTCGTCAACATATCTGCCGGATTCACCTTGGTATCGATCTTCAAGATTGAGAACTTTTCTTCTTCAACTATGTCACGAATGAAATTTAACCGGATATCAATATGCTTCGTATTTTCATGATAAACCAAATTCTTTGCTAGACACAAAGCACTTTCACTATCACAGTTCAAGATAGGCTTCTCCACCTTCAACCCCAGACTCTCCACCAAACCATGTAGCCAGATACACTCCTTTATACCTTCAGTCATTGACATGTATTCCGCTTTAGTTGCAGACAAGGCAACTGTAGGTTGTAAAGTTGACTTCCAACTAACTGCATATCCAAACAAAGTGAAATTATAACAAGTGAGTGATCTTCTTTTCACCAAGTCACCACCATAGTCTGAGTCTACATATCCAACCAAGTTACTATGAGTATTAGCGCCATAGACCAAACAAATATCCTTAGTCCCCTTCAAGTATCGCAGGATCCACTTGACCGCTTCCCAGTGAGCTTTCCCAGGATTACTCATAAACCTACTAACCACACTAACTGCATGTGCTAAATCAGGTCTAGTACAGACCATAGCATACATAAGACTTCCAACTGCACTTGTGTACGGAACTCTACTCATATAGTCTTTTTCCTCATCAGTAGTTGGTATAGTACTTCTGTTTAATTTAAAATGCGCTGCCAAAGGAGTTCCAACTGGCTTTGACTGATCCATACCGAAAGACTGCAAGACTTTCTCAATATATTTCTGTTGAGAAACATATAACAACCCTGCTTTCCTGTCTCTCTGAATCTCCATCCCTAATATATTCTTTGCTGCACCCAAATCCTTCATTTCAAACTCACTTTCTAAAAGCTTCTTCAAGTTATTAATTTCAGCCACCTCCTTAGCTGCAATGATCATATCATCAACATATAGCAACAGATAAACAAAGCACCCATTTGACAACTGCTTCAAGTAGACACAATTATCAAACCAATTCTGAATGTAGCCATGCGAAGTCATAAACGAATCAAATCTCTTGTACCACTGTCTAGGAGACTGCTTCAAACCATAAAGAGATTTCTCCAACAGACACACATGATCTTTATTAGAACCCGAAAAACCTTCAGGCTGTGACATATATATATATATATATCTTCTTCTCCAAGCTTCCATGAAGAAATGCAGTTTTAACATCGAGATGCTCAAGCTTTAGATTAAACGCACTCACCATAGCCAAAAGAACCCGAATTGACTTATGCTTCACGACCGGTGAGAAAACCTCGTGATAGTCGATTCCTTCTTTTTGAGAAAACCCTTTGCCACTAACTGTGCCTTGAACCTTGCGGGTTCAACCCCTGGAATTCCTTCCTTTTTCTTAAAGACCCATTTGCACTCAATCGGTTTTACTCCTTTCGGTAATGGAACAAGATCCCACGTTTCATTCTTCTCAAGAGATTGCATCTCTTCATTCATCGCCATCAACCAGCTTGATTCTTCTTTATTGCCACCGCCTCTTTGTAGGACCGAGGCTCATCAGTATCAATGTTTTCACCAACAACTAGTACATATGCAACAGAACCAATATCACCATTAGTGACACATGCAGCATATCTAGCTGGTTTCTTCGTGTTCCTTTTCTCTCTTCTTCTTGTTATAGATTCATCCTCATTATTCTCTCCATCAGCCTCAACATCGCTAGACTGATCCTCATTGGGCTGTTCATGAGTTTCATCATGTCTATGCTGATCATCACCGCCGTGCTGTTCTTCATTTATCACAACTCTGTCTGGAATTTGTGTGACAAAATCCACCTTCTGGTTGGCACCCTAATCTTTCCCTACATGACTTGTATCACCTCCTCTTTGGTTCACCATAGCAGACTCATCAAAGGTCTAATCTTTGCTATTAATAAAATTTGGAGTTCTTCCTTCTTTTGTACACCACATACGATAACCTTTCACTCCATGTGCATACCCTAGAAATATGCACTTCATTGGCCTCACTTCAAGTTTACCATCATTAACATGAGCATAAGCAGTACGACCAAATATACGTAAATCATATTAATTAGAGGGTTTTCCAGACCATACCTCTTGAGGAGTCTTAAAGTCGATTGTAGTTGATAGTGATCTGTTCACCAGATAGCAAGCAGTATTAACCGCTTCCGCTCATAATTTCTTTGATAAATCAGCATATAGCCGCATGCTTCTAGCACGCGCTAACAGTGTTTGGTTCATCTGTTCCACCATTCCGTTCTGCTGTGGTGTGTTCCGTATAGTGTGGTGCCTACTATACCTTCTGCCTTGCAGAAGTTGTCAAACGGGGCATTGCAGAAGTCCAACCCATTGTGAGTTCTGAGTGTCTTGACAAATTTTCCGGTCCGTTTTTCAATCATCGTCTTCCACTCCTTGAACTTCCTAAACACTTCGTCTTTAGTCTTCAGAAAATATATCCAAACCTTCCTTGAGTAGTCATCAATGAAAGTCACAAAGTACCGGTGACCTTTATGAGACTCGACCGGAGAGGGACCCCACAAATCTGAGTGAATGTACTCCAGGATTTCCTTGCTTGTGTGTTTGCTCGAACTAAACTTCAGCCTATGTTGCTTGCCTTTGACACAAGCTTCATAAAACTTTAGCTTTCCAGTTAGCTCACCACCAAACAGCCCCTGTTTACTCAGAATTAACATACCCCTCTCACTCATATGTCCCAACCTTCTATGCCACAACTCTGTCTTATCATTACTACTCTCTAAGGATTGAGTAACCGCCACTGTTCCCCTAACCGAATTTCTTTCTAAGACAGGAACCCCACTCTTCTGCACCTTTCCTTTCATAACATTAGAGAGCCCTTGGTGACCTTCACCCGGTCATCTTCACCAGAGTATTTCAACCCATTCTTTGCTAAAGTAGTAAGAGAAATTAAGTTCTTACGAAGATCCGAAACATACCACCAATCAAGCTTTCTGACCATACCATCGTGCATCATAACCTGTACCGTACTGCTTCCCTTGACCTGAGCAACCCAATCTTCTCCCAATTTCACCGTTCCTTTCAAGTCTTGAAAAGATTCGAACCAGTCACGATGAAAAGTCATATGATAAGATGCCACAGTATCCAAGACCCATGCATCAAAAGAACTAGATGTACAAATAGTCAACACATCACCTATGTCCTCCTCATCAGAGCCATCTTGAACAATAGACGTACTACCATTGTTGTTATTTTCTCCTTTCCTCCCTTTCAGCAATGGACAATTTCTCTTGAAGTAACCCTTCTCCTTGCAGTTATAACACTTGATTTTTGCAGAAGCTTTCGATTTTGAACGTGACTTACTTCGATTTCCACCATCTTTCTTATCCGATGTCCTTCCTCTGCCAACGAACAGACCTGAACCGGATGTCTCCTCATTCCCAGAAACTCTACGTTTGAGTTCTTTGGACAACAGGGAATCCTTCACATCATTTACAGTAATTGTTGTTCTTCCATACAACATAGTATCAACAAAGTTCTCATGTGAATTCGGTAGTGAACATAACAAAATAAGGGCATGATCCTCATCATCAATCTTTACTCTTACTCCTTGAAAATCTAGAATAATACGATTGAAAGAATCAAGATGGTCTTTTACTTGAGTACCTTCTGGCATCCGGAAAGTGTACAACCGTTGCTTCTGATACAGCCTATTTGTCAAAGAACTGTTTTGATACGTATCACAGAGCTTCTTCCAAATACCGACAGCAGTGGGTTGATCAACAACTTCCCTCAACACCTCATCTGTCAAGCTCAAAAGAATAGCACTATGTGCTTTCCTCTCGATCTCCTTCTTTACTACATCTGTCGTGTCCTTTGCATATTCTCCTTCCACTGCAACTGCGCATCCTTGTTGAACCAGAAGAGCCTTCATCTTCACCTTCCACAAAGTGAAATCATTCGAGCCATTGAACTTCTCCAAATCAAACTTGTGAGATGACATCTTCAATCAACTGATCCTTGTAGTCTTTGATAAACTAGAGTAAACCCGAATCTGTTTACTGCTCGACGTCGCCGCGGCGCAGGCTTGAACAGGCGCGTCACAATCTTCAATCGATGTGACACAGTCTTCAACAAACGCGACGCGGGCAGCCGTAAACCCGAGGGTGTTACCGACTTCAATCAACCAGAACTACAACCGGATCTAAAACACGCAGACCTAAAACCGCTAAAAACCACAGATTTATAATCACAGATCTAACACTGCAGATCTGAAACTGTGGCTCTGATACCAGTTGTTAGAAAATAGACCTAAATCTATAATCTATTGTCCAGGAATAATAATGAGAATATAAATGCGGAAATATAAACACAAAGAAACGACACACAGATTTACGTGGTTCGGTCCAAGATGACCTACGTCCACGGGCAGGAGAGAGCATTCTTTATTTCAGAGCTAAATACAAGTGTTACAGAGCGTACCTAGATTGCTAGTAATCGGCCTCCTCTGACTAACGACTTCTGAATTTGACATCATATAACCCTAATGACCAGCCTTTATATTTAAAGGCTTTACAAATGGACACAGAAAAAAAAACCCTAGTCTTACCCTAGCTGTCACGGCCCAACGCGGCGCGAAAACTTAATGGGCCGCGACGCGCGTGACTACCCAGACGGGTTTAATTCCCAATTCATTATTTAACAGGTTGACTCCATAGCAGTTGGACAACCTGTTTCATTCAGTGTTTCACAGAATCTTAGCTGAAAGATAAAGAAGGAACTAAGACGGTGAAATAGGAAAACATGCGGCGGGTGACGTTAATAGAGATGGCTTTAGTTCTAAGGCTGAAGGGAGTGGGGAGGTTTTTTGCCGACGGCATCTTATGTGGCAATGGTTTGTTGGAGGCAACACCGCCCCTGACCCAAACATTTTGGGAGGCAAAAGTTGAGCGGCATATGCTTGCCACTATCTCTCTCCTCTCTCTTTCTCTTCCTCTCTCTCTCTCACACTCTCTCCATATATATATATATATATATATATATATATATATATATATATATATATATATATATATATATAGGGTTAAGATACATTAAGGATTCTAATTATTGTGTGGATGTAGGACAGAATATGGACCGTTGGATCAAGTAGATTAAAATTAATATTTCATTACAATTAAAAATAAAAATTTAATAAGAAAACCTTATAAACCGGGAAACTAAGGGCAAATTGGGTATTCTAACAACATGAAATAAAAGGTAAGGAGCTATTATCAAGGAATCGTATTCCTTTATTCCTAGGTTTTGATCACGTATCCAAAAAAACGGCTCTTCAATTTCAAAGAAATCGGATTACGGATTCAATGTAATCTTTTTTCAAATTAAACTGATCACAATCCCATTCCAAAACATTCGATAAGTAGCAACCCTTAAACACTACTGTAGAACTGATTCTGACGGAAGTGCAGAGCTTGAATTGCAGAAGTAAAACTTATTCTGACGGAATGAAGGGGACGAGATCAAGTTCAAGGTTTAGAGAAAACTTCAAGAACAAGTTTACAAACACAATCGATACAGCATTGGATGTAGAGGATGACGATTTTGCTAATCCTCCAAAAGGTATGTCTTATTCTAAATTTTGAAGTAATCGGTTTTCAATGAAATAAAATTGGGTGAGTTCAGTTTGCATGTATGATTTTGCGTTTGGAATCAGTGTTAGAATGCTACTAATTGTATAGTAATTTACGATAAAGTTGATTCTATTAAAAGTTGATGTAAGTTAGAATCAAAGTAAAAAACAGGGGTATGTCATTCTGTAAGAATTAAAAGTTGATTCTATTAGAATTAATGAAATGTGTGTTTGTGTGCGTGTGAAATCTCAGAGAATATAATAACTTGTTTATGTGTGTTGATTCTAATTTGTTAGAAAAGTGTAAGGTGTAAGTGTTTATGATAGAATATGATACATTTTGAAGTCAATGTATCTGATTTAGAATGGTTTTTTGTCAGATGCAAAGTAAGTTACGGGGGCATATTCATTCCGTTATAGTTAAACAGAATGAATATGTATTTGACTTCAAAGTATAATGGAATTCGTTAGTAAAGAATATGCTAATTTGTTAGAATTACGTCAGTGGGTGTGTGTGTGCATTTGAATTCTATAGAATTGAATAAGTTGTTTGTATGAAGAACATGGAAATTTGTTTGAAAACTGTAATGTGTGTGTGTTTTTGCTAGAATATGATAAAATTTGAAGTCTATGAAGCTGAATTAGAATGGTAATATGTTAGAATTAAGTTAGTGTTTGTGTGTGTGTATTTGAATTCTGGTAGAATTGTATAAGTTGTTTGTGGAAAGAACATGCTAATTTGTATGAAAAGTGTAATGTGTATGTGTTTATGCTATAATATGATAATTTTTTAAGTCAATGAAGCTGAAATAGAATGGTAATTTGTTATAGTCAAAGTAAAAAACAGGGCATAGTGATTCTGTTATAATTGAAGATGAATTCTTTTGGAATATGGTATTAGATACAATTAGATAGAATTAAGTCAAATAACATGTAATTCGTCAGTCCGTTCTTAATAATGTGACTGTTGTTAAAATTGTTATTTTGTTAAGTTTGTTGTGAATAGAGTTAATGTGTGTGTGTGGGTATGTGAATTCTAATAGAATCTAATCACTTGTTTGTGTAAAGAACATGCTAATTTGTTAGAAAACTTAAATGAGTATGTGTTTATGATAGAATATGATAATTCTTTAAGTCAATGTAGATGAATTAGAATGGTAATTTGTTAAGATGTTATGCATTCTTAAAAGAAGTGTAAAACCTTGGTTTGAACATGTGTGTGTATTCTGTTAGAATGTATTTTAATGTAAGTTACATTGAAATTGGACAAAAGAGGAATGTGTATTCTGATTGAATGTATTTAGCCTTTAGTTGATAGAATATATCCATATTTGTTTCGATTCTTCTAGAATATAAGGGTTGTTGCACTTTCTTGTTTTCAATATGGATTAGTTGAACCATTTAGTGTATCAAGTAGTTTTTTTACTAACCTTTAACTTCTTAATTGAGTAGGAGCACACATGGTAATTGAAGCAGAACCACTACACTGTGTACCACTAAAAGAAAAGGTTGTTACGCCTAACATACCTCAAAAAACAATAGTGATTAAAAGTACAACATACAATATGGTGCCGGAAGATTTTCAAGTATTTCGAAATATTTATTTGTTTAAGAATGGAGATGAGGATGTCGAGTATCAAAATAAGAGATTTTGTAAAGTATGCAATCAGTATGGTGATCATGACAGCAGAAATTATCCGTTTAGAGTGTTTGATTTATAGAAATGTTGTTACTTATGTTAATTAGCTTTTGTAATTTACATTTCGGGGTTTAGTAAAGTATGCAAACATTGGATTGATTTTTGCTTTTAAACCCTTAGAAACTGCTGGTATGTAGTATATTTGTCCACCTGTGAAATAATTTAACATCTATATTAACTATAACAATTGTAATTATCCATTTTATTACTAAATGGTTTTTAAAAAACGGTTACAAAATGGTAGAATATACATTTTATTTCGAGGAAAAAACAGAACATACCTTATTTTTGGTAAAATTGATTAAATCAATTTAATAATTAAATTATTTATTTCATCTTCCAAATTTCAGATATTCTTATGAGAATCATCATGTTATTATTTCAAAAATTAGTCATTCTTGACTGAATCATTATGAAATATCCATTTTGGCAGAATGTCATAAATAAATATTTTATGAACTACATATCTGAACTAAAATACATAAAAAGACCAACATTCTTTGAACTAATATACATAAAAAAAGTTCTTGCTGTTATAAATTCTTACTTATCTATTATAGCAGAATGTCATCAAAGAAAGCATTATGCTTGACGAATATCATAGAAAAACATCCTATGACCAAAAATATGTCAATTAAATAACATTATTTGAACTAAAATACATCAAAATAAAGAAAAATTATGAAGAATTACATTCTGAAATATTTATTCTGGCAGAATGACTTCCAAAAACATTCCTTTTTAAAGTGTATGCACTATGTCCTAGATATGTCTTTCCTTCTTTAGGTTTTATTCTATTAAACTCTGTCATAGATATGTCTTTCATTCTTTGGGTTTTATTCTATTGAACGTCCATAGTATCAAGTATACCGGTATTAGGTTTCTCTTCTCTATTGCATAACAAATATCTAGCTTTAATTGTATCATCATTCTTCTTTTTGATTGATCCTTTCCTAACATCAAACCCAACCTCCAATGCATATGTTTTATACATTTGAACTGCTGCATCAAGGGAAGGAAAAACTGCTTTGATTTTTGGTTTTAAAACATCTGGAACTTTTGGTATGTATATATACTCATCTGTAACATACATGGAAACTTATTGTATCAGTGACAATTAAACCAAAAAATGAAATACCAAATGTATCATTGACAATACAACAAAAAAACATCCAAATTAATTATATCAAGGTTGACAAATCGTATTCTGTAATATTACATGGATAAAACTAATACGTATTGTATGATAACGAACAATTGTAGCATTCAAAGTAAATCTTCTTCTATAAGAATATGTTGTTGCATCCTGAAAAATACTAATTATAGTTTTCATGTTACTCAAGAACTGTAAACATAGTAACATTTTGTCGGAATAATCACCGACCCATACACAATTAATTTCTTTAAAATCCATGTATATTTATTCAAACTGAAAAGACACGTATATGATAATGACAATAATAACGATATCAATAACAATAACGATATCAATAACATGAATCGTTCTAAACCAATGCTATTATGTCAGAATATGTTGTTAAATCATAAAAATACTAACTATAGTTTTCATTTTAATTAAGAACTGTAATCATAATATCATTCTGTCAGAATAATCAGTAACACATACACAATTAATTGCTTTAACGATATCAAAAACATAAAAAACCCATCGAAAGTATATGGATCATTCTAAAACAAATGCTATTCTGTCAAAATATGTTGTTACATCATAAAAAAATACTACTATAGTTTTCATGTTAATCAAGAACTGCAATAATAATATCATTTTGTCAGAATAATCAGCAACACATACACAATTAATTGCTTTAACGATATCAAAACATAAAAAACCCATCGAAAGTATATGGATCATTCTAAAACAAATGTTATTCTGTCAGAATATACAATTTCGTGTATATTTATTCAATCTGAGAAAGTATTGTAATACAATCAAAAATGAAATCAAAATTAAATTGGTAAAAAATCGAATTGATATTGATTGACATTGAAATAAAAGGTAATTACTAACCTTGATTGAGATCAACAGGTTCCTCTTCATCATGTATATTAGAAACGAAATATGCATCATATAAAATCAATAACGAAATCAGTAACAAAAACGTTTGAAACATAATAGATGTTGATTGAAATAGAAATTAAATTAAATTACTAACCTTGATTGATATCAACAGAATCAACTTCATCGTATCAATTAGAAATGAATTCTTCATCGTGATTGTCCTCAAAAACTTTTTCTGATCTTACTGGTTGATCGATAACATTATCCTTGTCCGAATGGTATGATTGATTGTCCATTAAGACCGTGAAGATTATCGAATATGGATGGAATTGGAGAGATAAAAAAATGATTGAAATGTTCAAAGTCGACAAACACAGACCTTCTTGAGTTCTGTAACAGTTCACGTAAATCACTCACAAAATCATAAATTACTGTTAATTAATTTTAGTGAAAACATTTACAATACCTGATTTGCCCCTAATGTCTTGATCACATATTTGATTAGATCTATGGACCATATTAAGTCCTACACCCACACAATATTTAGGGTTTTTAATATATCCTAACATATATATATATATATATATATATATATATATATATATATATATATATATATATATATATATATATATATATATATATATATATATATATATATATATATATATATATATATATATATTTGTGTCTAGATGCCTCCAACACCACTCTTTGACCAAAACATAACTCAACAACAAAAACGTTTTTCCTATGTGGCGCCTACGTGGCGGGCTTGCCTCCCAAATGTTGGAGGCACAACTCCTTTCAGCCTAATCTATGTTGATTTCAAATCACCGACTCAGGTAAGGATAAAAGAGATAAATGTTAGGTTGGACATGAGGACAGTCGGTAATAATTATTTAGTCTATTTGTGTTTGTATTACTGTAAATTGGTTATTATTCATCCAGTTAATAGGAAAAGAAAGACAGCTTTTAACATTTTAATATAGGTTTTTTTTTTTTTTTTTTTTTTGAACGGCTAAACTATTCTACTATTAATACACCAAGTTAGTTTGTTAGTACACCTTTCAACTTGCTCCTAGTGGGGTTTGAACCCTGACCACTTGGGAGACAAGGAACTCCGTACTTAATAAATGAAAGATGCAACATAGTAACCCATTTTTTTAATGTATACGGCTCTTTATAGGCAAATGTCACTCGGCTAATAAGGAAAAGAGAAAGTAATATTTTATTATAGTTTACTATTTATTGGCAAATGTAGCAAATGTTCAAGTTTATTATTTATTGGCAAATGTTCATTCGAATTGTAAGGAGAAACAGAACAGGTGTAAATATGTGCACGTTAGAAAAGCCTCAAAATGAACAGTAAATCGACGCACGTTAAATGGCGAGAATTATAGGGGTGGAATTGGTACGGTACCAATACTTTTTTCTCTAAACTGTGTACCGTACCAACGATAGTTGGTACAAAATTTTAACTACTAGTACCATACCAATTATATTTGGAACTAGTTGGTAATGGTATATACCAAGAAATTAGCTATGTAATTATTTTGATTTATTAAAGACTTTTATTGAAGTAACATCTTCGTAAATTATTAATTTCTAAATTTAATGTGGTAATAACTATCGACTAATGTGGCTAAATGACTAATACTCATTCTTTTAAAGTTGTAAACACTGAACCACATGACAATTGAAATATGATTTCGTTACACACACACACACACACACACACACACACATATATATATATATATATATATATATATATATATATATATATATATATATATATATATATATATATATATATATATATATATATATATATATATATATATATATATATATATATATATATATATATATCCTATCCTAATAAATAAGTAACTCAAGTACATTTATCATCACCATATTGATTTGGACACATGTCATTTTCTAATAATTTTGAATTTCCTAAAAAAAATTGTTTGACAGTTTCATTTATCTTGATAACGAATCCCCTAAATTAGCATCTTCCGCCTATCTCCCTGTGACATATGTCATCTTTGAATTCAAATCCAATGCCTCTTTTTCTCCTATATTCGACAGCGTCATCTCCTCAACCCCTCCCTCGATCCCAGCACGCTAAACACCATCAAGCACCATCCTCCATCGTTGCTCTCTTTAAGCGCTATCAATATCACTGATCAGTCGATCAGATCTAAACAACAAACTATATGGTTAGTTTTATTTTATTTCAAGAACTCATCCTCTTCATCTTTGTTTTCCGATATCGACACTTTAGAACCCTAGACACGTGCCTCACCACGTCTTCGATCGCAAGGGTTTTGAATCAATATGAGGTTTAGTTTTCCTTGAGAATCAATCCATCTTTTAAATCGTGATAACAACCCATCTCAAAATCCACCACTAACCATTAATTATTTGTCACCGTCTATCTTCAGCACCATCAAATTCTTCGATTTGTACCATTGGCTAGACAAGGTTTTTGTTGAATCTGATATGACGATGAAAAGCATGGAAACGAATGAGTCGGTGCTCTTGACGACACGTTTGAGGGATAACTGGATTGATCCCCATCGTTTCTTTAACAGTTCCTCCCCATCCCGTCGGCGACTCAGCGTCCAGCAGCGTCCACTTCCCGTCGGTAAGTCATTGATTTGATTGTTGATGTACTTCATGCATTTCTGCGACTCGACATTCAATTTGTTCAATTTCCTTTTGTTCCCGCTGGTGCAATTTTTTCAATTCCATTTGTTCAGAAGGACACACACGAAAATATTAGATCAATCCTGGAAGAACCAAATGTGAGTCACCCGGGGTCTCTGTCTACATACACATATGCACCACTTACCCTCTCTATCCGTCCGCACACACACACATGAATTAAAGTTTTTTGTGGTCGGATAGTTATAAAATGAGTTTTTGGTGGTCAGATCTGGAACATGTGTTTCATTACTAACTTTTATTGAAAATGTGTTGCAGAAATTGGATTTTGATAGGTCCCACTTCAAGCATTTATGAAATCTTTCCACTGATTTTTACACAAGGTTAATAATATTAGGATTTTAGTTTGTAATTAGTCATTTTTGCTGTTTCAGCTTTGTTTGTGATGCATTGGATGGTTGGTTTGCCTGCAAAGTCAATCAAGGTAAGACGTAATACATAGTTATTTTCATTAACATGTCTTTAAATGCATTCTTATTCTTTATCTAATATTCTAATTCTATGTTTTACTATTTTACCCTTGTAGTTTCAACTTTGGAGATGTTTTGGATATGGTTACAGATAGGTGTCATTTTACATGGAATTGGGACTAGAATTGAAAAAATCAACTACACTTGGGGACCAAAAATGTAATTTACTCTTAAAATTTCACGTAAATTATAATTTTGGTTTTACAGGTCTTTCAAAGTGTGCAAATAAATCTAGCCCTGTGCCTCATAGAAGCCCACCACCACCACCACCACCACCACGGAATCACCCCAGAATGAGGAAAGTGGCAGGCCCATGGGTGCCTTCTGGACAACTCAACATGCTAAGGAATCAGTTGTTGTTGGAGAGCTTAACAAAGTTAAATTTGACAAAGAGCCAAGTCCTAATCTGTTATAACAAGAAATGGCCACCAGAACAAACAAGCGGCTTCAGGCGGCACCACCAGTTGGGGTTTTGAAGCAGAAAGCTTTATAGCGGTTCCTACCGCCAGCTCTTAGGTAAACACACCCATCACCAATTTGAACAGTTCTTGACGTATGTTGTAAATCTACTTATAAAATGTTCTTTTGTACATTTGACTTGAAAAAGTCAAAGTTTATCTGACTTCTTCCTTTCATGATGTAATAGGAGAAAGATGAAAGCATGAAGTCAACCCAGACTTATATTTCAACTGTGCTATTGTAAATTCATATCTGGAAAATTACGAAAGATCCCTTAGTGGCTTTGAAACAGCTGCATTAAAAGATCCATGTATTATTGCCGCTCAAGAAGTTCAAAAAATGGTCAATCTTTTTGACAAGCTAGACACTTTATTGAAGGTGAGTTTCTATTTCTAATTCTATCTTTTATTATTACTCTTTTCTTTTTTTAAATAAAAGGAAAATTCCATCTTAAATAATTAGATAGAAGTAAAAATCAAGAAATTCAAGACTGGTTTTATTGGATAAAGTTTGAATTTTTTTATGACAAGTAATTGTTTTCTAGGGACCAATTAAGGCTAAACGACTTGCTTCTTTGACATCATCTCTTGCTGAAGTTAAATGTAAGAGACATGTTTTCGTCATTTTCCATAAAGACTTATATTTTTGTGATTTAACTTTGCATTCTTCTTTTTTTAGTGAACCCTTCTTACAAGAGAGCCACCATTGATAATTTGTTGGAGGGTATTAACAAGACAATCGCAATTGTAGGAAAAGTACTTTTTTATTAAACATGATAATATTACTCCCTTGCAAGTATTATATTATGTTTTTTTTACTTATATATTAAGTCCCAATTTTTTACAAATTAATGAATTCATACAGGTATTATATTGGTGTGTGATTCAAACCAAATATGCTTTGTCCTTACTGTATACGGGATCAACAAAGATGCTGTAAGTCTTTTAAAAGTTATAGGAGAATCTTTAAAAACATATTTAAAAATGCAACTTTAATTATGTATAGGAGAAGGATTCCTGTACATCAACTTGGGAAGGATCAATGGAGGTTTTTTTATGTTTTGTGCTACTTTGCTGCTCCTTGGAACACGCATCAGGTCTGAAAGAAAGATTTCCCGGCTACCTTCATAAATTAAGGGGAGTTTTCAATTTTATTTTCGTTTACCTCACTTGGCCGTGTTTTTTTAAAATTTATTTATGGTATTTTTAACATTGTAGCAACGTAGTTTCATTTATTTGTGTACTGTAGCATCTAACTTTCATTCCTTTCTATACAACATTGCCCTTTCAACTTTTTTCTTTGGATGCATTCTACTGTCAAATATAGCAGTGTACTTTTAATCTTTTTCTTATTAGGACATTTTCCATTAATATCTTATATACTTGATTATGGTAGTAAAATTGGTTAGTATTTGGATGGCATTGTTATAGTATGGTAAATTTTTTTAGAGCATAATCTTGTAATAGGATGAAACAAAAGTAAGATGCTATACTAATCAAATCAACGGAAGTGTGTTGTTATTTCTTGTATTTAACATTTTATTCATTTGATGCCTTTATAAAAGATTAGTTGATGTTTCCCTTATAAAAGATCATTTGATGTTTGGAGTAGAGTGATAAGTCAAAATCAGTTTTGAGCGAACACATTTAATTTTTCAGTACATGTAAAAGCGAGTTGGGTCAGGTCTTGTTGGTTGGTTCTGAAGTCAATAAATGTGTTCGCTCAAAACTGAAGTCAATAAATGTGTCCAATTTCAATCAATGGAAACCGATTTCAAAGTATTAAATCTTTAAAAGCGAGTTGGGTCAGGTCTTGTTGGTTGGTTCTGAAGTCAATAAATGTGTCCAAAAACCGATTTCAAAGTATTAAATCTTTAAAAATCCAAAAAAATACTAAAAAAATACTATAAAAATACCTAAAAATATATATTGTCTTTGGTTATGATATACAATAAGAAACAACATTGTTTGAACTTGAATAACATTGATTGAAATTGAAATGAAAAAAACAAACGTGAACGACCAATTACGTATTATAAAAAACTAGGAATTATAGTTTTCAAATAACAGAGGTTCAACATCGAAAAACTTAGGTCAATCTCCAACACATTACATAAACTAGGAATGATAGTCTTCATCTAGAAATACCAAAGTTTTAAAATTCAAATTACATAAACGTCAATAATAATAATAGTAGGAATTATAGTCTTCAAATTTGTCGTCTTCAAATCTTCAAGCCTTTAATCCGAAAATTCTTCAATCTCACCCTCATCAACTTCGGTCGTTGGAGGTGATATCCCCATTGCAACTTCTTCTTCGTGGATATACTCTTCCACCGGTGGTAAAAGCGGCCCTTCGAGCGAAACGCAATTTTGTATCCTTTCAACGCCATCCAAATAGTCCTTCAAGCAAACGCATACTTCCATCGATTCGGCCGTGAGTTTGGACCTTCTTTCCGTGATGACCCTGCCACTAAATGAAAAAGCGGATTCCGAAGCTACTGTAGAAGCTTGGACGGTTAGTAAATCGCGGGCCATGGCGGCTAGAATCGGGAATTGCACTTCCTTTTCTTTCCACCAAGCTAAAATATCAAAGTTTTGAAATTCTTCGACGGTAAAGTGGGCTAAAAAGTTTGTGGCCATATAATTGCCCAATTCGCTACTTGGGGCGGAAGTACGTTGGCGTTTTGTGGCATCCTCCATCAAAGTGTTATAAAGATTTATATTAACGTTTCTTCCCGATAAAGATGAACCGGCCATACCTCTACGAATATGATCAACTATTACATTAGTTGGTTGACCATATTTGGTAGCGTACATTTTAAATAATTTTTTGAAAGAGTCATTGAATTTAATAACTTGATTTTGAACGAAATTTGGTTCAAGTTCACTTAATCCCAAGTTTTCATAAATTTGCCCCATTAAAACGTTTACACCACCCACATTTATAGTCGGGTTTAGGGCGGCGGCACATGTGAAGACTAAAGGCAATTCCCGAAAATATTTTAAAAGTTTGCTTTTCATAGCAATAACCATATTTTGAAACAATGTGATCGAAGAATACTCGAAATTTGCCATTTTTTCCGTCATAAGAAAAATTTGATTTAAAACCAACGGACTCGTGGGATAGTAAACGCCCGACAACAAAGTTGTTGCCTCCTTGAAAACTTGTAGAAAATGTGTTAGTTCTTGAAGCAAATTCCAATCCGATTCGGGGATTGAAACCGATCGACGTTTTTCAACAAGTATTTCGTTAAACGCATTAAGTGTGAGTTTTTGACGTAAAATGCTTTCAAACATAAAACAAGTTGAGTTCCATCTTGTGGGTGTGTCAAAGTTAGGGCCTAAACATGGTTCGTTACATTGTGCACAAAAAAACCGGTAATTTGCTTGTCGTTGGTTACTTGTGCCATAGATTGTGTTTAAAAGGTTTTTAAATTTCATACGTAAATCATCACAAACTTGAAGGCCGGCTTGCACACTTATATTTATAATATGTGCAATACATCGGGTATGAAAAAAGTCGCCATCTAAAATTGGTTTTAGTCTTAATTTCATTCGATTGATGGCGTTGGTGTTGTTTGACGCGTTATCGAGGGACATAGAAAAGACTTTGTCGTCTATTTTATATTCCGCCATAACGTCCAATAATATTTTTAATAAGTTTGCACCGGTATGTGGATAACCAAATAATTTAAAATATATTGTCCATTTCATCATTAGCCAACTATCGGGATGAAACCAATGAGCGGTAACGGCTAAATAGGAATTTGCATTTCCGTGGGGGGCGGTCCAAACGTCACAAGTTAGCGAAATCGAATTTTTGTAGTTTGCAAATCCTACAATTATTTCGGATTTCGCTTTGGCCCAAAGTGCAATAGCATCACGTCGAAGAGTATTACGACTTACAGCGGAGTATCGAGGTTGAAGTTTCGTTTTGATGATTTCCGTAAGCCGCGGGTTGTCGAAGTGGTCGAATGGAAGTGCTTCTTGGATGACAAACTTGGCAAAGGCTTCTCTTACGGCATCGTTGTCGTACACAAATAAAGCGCCGTCCGATCCAATTGTAGTTTGCGTCGGATCGGTGCTAGTTTGTTGGAGTGCTTTGCAACCGCTACTTATATGTGACATCAACGTTTAGTTGCTCGTTGACGAATAAAACCTCCCACATTTCTTGCACCGAGCTTTTTTCGCACCATCTCTCATAACACAATAATCGAAATTCGACCAAACATCGGCGGATCGCGTTGTGGTTTTGATTTCCGCTACATCATCGTTGGTATAGATTCGTGTTATTCCGGAAGTACCAACGGAAGCGGAACTGGTAGCGGAACATGACGAAGCCATCTTGAAATTGTTAGACAATAAGTCGGGAATGCGAAAAACGTCGAGAATTGTGAGCGTTTTTTGCGGTGTGTTGAAACCAAATGAACCAACATCTATTTATACTAACAAATGAGGGGTAAAATGGGAATTTAGGGGTTTTAAACGGCTATAAACGGCTAAAAAACGAGCAAAAGAAGCCAAAATCTTAAAATTCCCGTTTTTTAACGGTTATATAAAAAAAACCGGAAAAAACCGGTTATTTTCCGGTTAAAAAACCGGTTAAAAAAAACCGGCTCAAAAAACCGGTCTGCGCAAAGGAATGGAAACCGGCTCATAACCGGCGGTTCGGTTAAACCGGAACCGGTTCTTGGCTAACCGGTTATTGAAAAAACCGATCCGGTTTATTTTTTCGGTTTTTATAAAAACCGGTTACGATGGGCACCTCTACTTCAGATGGCCAACCCAGCCCAGTAATCCGCTTTGTCTATTTGGACCGGCAATAGAACTTTATGGGGTTTCACTCATAGCCCGACCTATCTAATAACTCAGTAATATTGGACTTATTTAAAATGATTATAATTTTCATTGCAATCCACACTGCAATTTGCAAAGAGTATATACTTGTATTAATGAAAATACTACTTACCGACAAAGTTCATGATTTTTCAATAGACAATTCCAATTACCAATAATTAGTCAAATTATAAGTAACATTATAAGTAGGGATTAGGTGGGGATAATATCATCTCCGCCCCTACCTCATGGATCTTGCGTCATGAATTAATTAACAAGCAATTAGCCTAACGTGGCTTTTGTCGGCACAACAAGTCAACTCCATCTTTGTAGCTTAAATATGTAAGAAGATGGAAAGAGGATTCACAGAAAGATAAAAGAGAGATACAAAGATGGAAAGCTCCAGCTCTAATCAATATACAGGAGTGACAGAATACCCATACCCATCAAATCTCTCTGCAGCAAGCTTTGTTAGTGTGAAACTGAGTGGTAGGGACAACTATCATATGTGGGAAACACAGATGCGATGTCTGTTAGAGAGTCATGGTATGCTTGGTTTCATTAATGGAGAATTCTTTTACTACACTGCACATCAAGAAGGTATTGAAAGTTACAGACTGTGGAGAAGATCCGATGCAGTTGTCAAAGGTTGGATCCTTGGTTCTCTCTCGGAAGAAATACTCCGCTACATTTTGTATTTCCTAAAAACATCACATCGAGATGCAGATTTCAGTACAAAATCTCTATGGGATGAACTGGGGGCTATATATAATCGTCGACCAGTTGTAGGTACGATCTCTTAATTATTTGATAATCTATCTTTTATTTTGAGTTGGTGATTTAAATAAACTGCGAAAATAGGTACTTCTATTGATTTAATAAGATTTATATTAGTGTTATATATGGTAAAATAGATATATGGTATATATAGCCTGTTTATAACGTATACAACGGCTTCTAAAAGATGCTCCTTACTCTACAAAGAGGTTTTGTCATGATTCCCTTTGGCTTTTTTATTTGACTGGTGCGTTGAAGTAATGTGTAAAGATAGATAAAATTCACCACAACTGTGGAGATGATTTGTATTCACTATTTATAATGCAAATTACAGAAGAATCATGAAGGTTACAGATCAAGTGTTTACATATCACGTGGAGGTATTATTAAGAAAGAATTATAACATCACGTGGAGGTCAGGAGGTCATGTGGTAAGAATATGTGGAGGTCATGTGCTAAGAATAATATCACGTGGATGTATTATTTGTGATACCCCCCTTCAAGCGAACTGGCAGAGGTCCAACACAAAGTTTTGATCGAAAGTGCTCAAACAGAGGTCTTGAGAGACTTTTGGTGAAGATGTCTGCCAATTGAAGCTTGGTTGGAACAAACTGAGTATGTAATTTTCCAGAGGAGACAAGCTCTCGAACAAAGTGATAGTCGATGTCAATATGCTTGGCTCGCTTATGAGAGACGGGATTTTGACTGAGAAAAATTGCACTTTGGTTGTCACAGAGAAGAGTAGGTCGATCTGGAGGTAAGACATGTAGCTCGCGAAGCAGGTTAGTGATCCATATGATTTCAGCAGCTGTATTTGCCATGGCACGGTATTCGGATTCACAGCTGGAGCGAGAGACGGTTGGTTGTTTCTTTGCACTCCAAGAAATGAGATTTCCACCAAGGAAGATGGAGTAGCCGTAGGTAGATCTGCGAGTCTCAATACAGCGAGCCCAATCCGCATCCGAATAACCAAGAATAGTGGGGGCCGCTGAGTGCTTAAAAGAGAGACCGTAGGAGATTGTCCCCTTGACATATCGCAAGATACGCTTGACAGCTTGAAAATGGTCAACAGTAGGAGCATGAAGGAATTGACTTACTTGATTTACGGCATAAGACAGATCCGGGCGTGTAATAGTGAGATATTGGAGAGCACCAACAAGAGACCGGTATGTGGTAGGATTTGGAAAAGTAGTACCTGAGCTGGTAAGATAATCCGTTGCTGAGAGAGGAGTGGCCACGGGTTTGGAGTCTAGAAGGCCGGCCCGAGTCAAGACATCATGCGCATATTTACCTTGACTTAAGAATAGACCATATTCATTGTAGGTGACTTCAAGACCAAGAAAGTAACTAAGGAGCCCCAAGTCTTTAATAGCGAATTCTTGATGAAGTCGAGCAATGAAACTTTTGATCTTGGAGGAGTCATGTGCTAAGAATAATATCACGTGGATGTATTATTTGTGAAGCTTATCAATTGGATATCATGTGTTTTTATTGGCTACAACCAGATGAGGTCCAGATTTAGCTGCGGTTTTGAATCCCCGTGGTTCCTTGGCAGCAAATAGAGCAAAGTGAAGAGGATTTCTCATGAGAGTGGCGATGTTGGCAGGGTAACGAGGTTTAAAAATACCTGCGCGAGCACGGGTCATCATAGGATGAGTAGAGAAGGTCGAAGCAGGAGGGTGAACACCAACGGTTGATGATAGCATAGGAGCATCCTGATGGACCGGAGAAGGATGCATATTTGGTTGGCGCTCGTCGGCAGCAGGAGCTGCTGGAGCTACAGGTTGTGTCGCCATAGCAGGTTGATTGGTATTTTCCATATTTTTCTGTACAAGATCAGAACAAAGAGGACAGGAAATCGGAGTAGATGCCGACGGCGTAGTCGGAGAGCTAGCAATAGGAGCCGAGTCACTCTGATGATCTGAAGGCGATAATGGCAACAAATGTTCTTGGAAGCTAGAGAATACCAAAGAAGCAAGATCAATATTTGGTAAATTTCCAGCATATGGAAAATGAAGTTCATCAAATTGTGCGTGTCGAGACGTATATATCCGTGAAGATGTCAAGTCGAGACATCGATACCCTTTGTATTGCGGGTTGTAGCCAATAAAAACACATGATAAGCTTCGCGGGGCCAACTTGTGTGGAGAGTAATCGCGCAAATATGGAAAAACACGACAGCCAAAAACCCGAAAAGTACTATAATTTGGTGTAGATCCAAACAGTAACTCAAAGGGACTTTTCTGTTGAAGAACCTTGGTTGGAAGCCTGTTGATAATGTAAGTTGCAGAGGAGAAAGCATCCACCCAAAGAGAAGCAGGAGCATGAGCATTAAAGAGCATTGCAAGCCCGGTTTCAGTGATGTGTCTGTGCTTTCGTTCGGCACGCCCGTTTTGTTGAGGCGTATATGGACAAGAGATTTGATGATGTGTCCCATTTGATTGAAAAAGGTTTCGGACCCTATGATTGAGGAATTCGGTACCACCGTCACTCTGTAATGTCTTGAGTTTGCAACTAAATTGAGTTTGCACAAAGCTAAGAAAAGCTGAGATAACATCAAAGACATCATATTTGGTACGCAAAGGGTAAAACCATGTGAATCGAGAAAAATCATCAACAAATATAATGTAATAACGATAACCATCAGTGGATGTAATGGGAGAAGGACCCCAAAGATCACAATGAACCAAGTCTAAAACATGCACAGATCGTTTTACATTTTTATCAAATGGTAATCTTTTGCTCTTAGAGAGCTGACAAGAAGAACAAAGGTTCGGTTTTGGTAAAACCGAGGTAACCGACAAACGTCCAGATTTAACTAAAAAAGAAATGACATCAAAAGAAACATGCCCTAAACGATTGTGCCAAACTTCAAAGGAGGCTTGGAGTCGTTTGGAAGAAAGACCTGCTAAAAAAACTTGTTGACCATGCTCAAGGACATACAAATCGCCATCAATGCGACCCTTGGCTAGAATTTCCTTGGAATGGCGGTGCTGAATAAGAAAAAAAGTGTCGGAAAAGAAAACATCAACAGGTTGGTCTCGGGTTAATTTACTAATAGAGAGCAAATTTTTAGTAAGACCGGGAACAACAAGAACATTATAAAGATTGACATTTTTTTGAAGTTTTAGTTTTCCGATATGGGAAATAGGAAGAGAGTTACCATTTCCAAATGTGACATTGTCGGTACCCTGATAAGATTTCGATGAATCAAGATTATTTGGAGATGGGGTCATGTGAGCCGTAGAACCGGTATCAACATACCAGTCTGGAGATCTGTCATCA
Source organism: Cichorium intybus (assembly GCA_023525715.1). Taxonomy (NCBI): domain Eukaryota; kingdom Viridiplantae; phylum Streptophyta; class Magnoliopsida; order Asterales; family Asteraceae; genus Cichorium; species Cichorium intybus. The sequence continues at coordinate 81,170,357 of CM042015.1, forward strand.
ACATGACATTGGGAACTAAAATTCGTGGCGAGATTAGCATCAATGGTGGAAGATCTTGAGGCAAACGAGGCAAGATCAGGACATTGAGAGGCATAATGGCCATATTTGCGACAAAGTTGACAATGAGGAGGCCTACGTCCACGTCCACGACCTCCAGAATAGCCACCCCGACTGTTTGAAGAACGACCACGAGCGGAAGAATGTGAGCCACGGGTAGGAGAGTATGTAGTAGAACGGATTTGATTTGCACTGAAAGCAGCTTGAGGGACAGCAGGACCATGAATGGACTTGAGAAACAAGTCATGTGCTTCAGCTTGCGGAAGAAGATCACGGAAGGTAGGGCGCGGTTTGTTGGCGCGTTGAGCAGTGGAGAATGTTTCAAACGCAGGGCCAAGGCCACATAAGAACCAGTGAGATTTATCCAGATCATCAACTGGATGTCCAATAGCAGCAAGTTGGTCACAGAAAGATTTGAATTTTCGACCGTAATCAGAGACAGAGAGATTTCCTTTCTGTAGATGACGCAGAGAATCACGAAGTGTTTGCATCCGTTCGACAGAGTCATGGCTGTAGGCGTGTTCAAGGGCAAGCCATACATCACGGGCTGTTTGGAGACCGAGAGCTTCGGACATGGCTTCTTCAGAGAGAGAGGATTGAAGAAGAATAAGGACCCGTTGATCATTCTGGTGCCATGAGAGGTAAGATGGGTTTGCCATGTCTTTTTCGTCAACAATGGTGGTGGCCGACGGTGGAATAATGGTTCCATCAACATGACCTGTAAGTTTCTGGTAAGAAAGAAGAGGGAGGATCTGGTTTCGCCAAAGGAGATAGTTGGAAGAAGAGAGCTTAATGTTAATCATGTGTAATATAGTGGAGAGGGAGAGAGGGGATAATTCATCAATGGAAGCCATGGAGATACAGGAGGCTGCAGCAAGATGAAGACGATGGAAAGATTAGAGTTGAAGGACCAATTTAGGCTGATACCATGACCTCCTGACCTCCACGTGACATGATCGATGTCTCGACACGCACAATTTGATGAACTTCATTTTCCATATGCTGGAAATTTACCAAATATTGATCTTGCTTCTTTGGTATTCTCTAGCTTCCAAGAACATTTGTTGCCATTATCGCCTTCAGATCATCAGAGTGACTCGGCTCCTATTGCTAGCTCTCCGACTACGCCGTCGTATTGCTAGCTCTCCGACTACGGGTCATCATAGGATGAGTAGAGAAGGTCGAAGCAGGAGGGTGAACACCAACGGTTGATGATAGCATAGGAGCATCCTGATGGACCGGAGAAGGATGCATATTTGGTTGGCGCTCGTCGGCAGCAGGAGCTGCTGGAGCTGCAGGTTGTGTCGCCATAGCAGGTTGATTGGTATTTTCCATATTTTTCTGTACAACATGATCAACGGGTCCTTATTCTTCTTCAATCCAGCAGCTTTTGGAGATGACGATGGTACCGAATTCATCAACATGATGGATGTCTCGACTTTATTCTTACCACATGACCTCCTGACCTCCACGTGATGTTATAATTCTTTCTTACAGGTCATGTTGATGGAACCATTATTCCACCGTCGGCCACCACCATTGTTGACGAAAAAGACATGGCAAACCCATCTTACCTCTCATGGCACCAGAATGATCAACGGGTCCTTATTCTTCTTCAATCCTCTCTCTCTGAAGAAGCCATGTCCGAAGCTCTCGGTCTCCAAACAGCCCGTGATGTATGGCTTGCCCTTGAACACGCCTACAGCCATGACTCTGTCGAACGGATGCAAACACTTCGTGATTCTCTGCGTCATCTACAGAAAGGAAATCTCTCTGTCTCTGATTACGGTCGAAAATTCAAATCTTTCTGTGACCAACTTGCTGCTATTGGACATCCAGTTGATGATCTGGATAAATCTCACTGGTTCTTATGTGGCCTTGGCCCTGCGTTTGAAACATTCTCCACTGCTCAACGCGCCAACAAACCGCGCCCTACCTTCCGTGATCTTCTTCCGCAAGCTGAAGCACATGACTTGTTTCTCAAGTCCATTCATGGTCCTGCTGTCCCTCAAGCTGCTTTCAGTGCAAATCAAATCCGTTCTACTACATACTCTCCTACCCGTGGCTCACATTCTTCCGCTCGTGGTCGTTCTTCAAACAGTCGGGGTGGCTATTCTGGAGGTCGTGGACGTGGACGTAGGCCTCCTCATTGTCAACTTTGTCGCAAATATGGCCATTATGCCTCTCAATGTCCTGATCTTGCCTCGTTTGCCTCAAGATCTTCCACCATTGATGCTAATCTCGCCACGAATTTTAGTTCCCAATGTCATGTTGATGACAGATCTCCAGACTGGTATGTTGATACCGGTTCTACGGCTCACATGACCCCATCTCCAAATAATCTTGATTCATCGAAATCTTATCAGGGTACCGACAATGTCACATTTGGAAATGGTAACTCTCTTCCTATTTCCCATATCGGAAAACTAAAACTTCAAAAAAATGTCAATCTTTATAATGTTCTTGTTGTTCCCGGTCTTACTAAAAATTTGCTCTCTATTAGTAAATTAACCCGAGACCAACCTGTTGATGTTTTCTTTTCCGACACTTTTTTTCTTATTCAGCACCGCCATTCCAAGGAAATTCTAGCCAAGGGTCGCATTGATGGCGATTTGTATGTCCTTGAGCATGGTCAACAAGTTTTTTTAGCAGGTCTTTCTTCCAAACGACTCCAAGCCTCCTTTGAAGTTTGGCACAATCGTTTAGGGCATGTTTCTTTTGATGTCATTTCTTTTTTAGTTAAATCTGTAAGTTGCAGAGGAGAAAGCATCCACCCAAAGAGAAGCAGGAGCATGAGCATTAAAGAGCATTGCAAGCCCGGTTTCAGTGATGTGTCTGTGCTTTCGTTCGGCACGCCCGTTTTGTTGAGGCGTATATGGACAAGAGATTTGATGATGTGTCCCATTTGATTGAAAAAGGTTTCGGACCCTATGATTGAGGAATTCGGTACCACCGTCACTCTGTAATGTCTTGAGTTTGCAACTAAATTGAGTTTGCACAAAGCTAAGAAAAGCTGAGATAACATCAAAGACATCATATTTGGTACGCAAAGGGTAAAACCATGTGAATCGAGAAAAATCATCAACAAATATAATGTAATAACGATAACCATCAGTGGATGTAATGGGAGAAGGACCCCAAAGATCACAATGAACCAAGTCTAAAACATGCACAGATCGTTTTACATTTTTATCAAATGGTAATCTTTTGCTCTTAGAGAGCTGACAAGAAGAACAAAGGTTCGGTTTTGGTAAAACCGAGGTAACCGACAAACGTCCAGATTTAACTAAAAAAGAAATGACATCAAAAGAAACATGCCCTAAACGATTGTGCCAAACTTCAAAGGAGGCTTGGAGTCGTTTGGAAGAAAGACCTGCTAAAAAAACTTGTTGACCATGCTCAAGGACATACAAATCGCCATCAATGCGACCCTTGGCTAGAATTTCCTTGGAATGGCGGTGCTGAATAAGAAAAAAAGTGTCGGAAAAGAAAACATCAACAGGTTGGTCTCGGGTTAATTTACTAATAGAGAGCAAATTTTTAGTAAGACCGGGAACAACAAGAACATTATAAAGATTGACATTTTTTTGAAGTTTTAGTTTTCCGATATGGGAAATAGGAAGAGAGTTACCATTTCCAAATGTGACATTGTCGGTACCCTGATAAGATTTCGATGAATCAAGATTATTTGGAGATGGGGTCATGTGAGCCGTAGAACCGGTATCAACATACCAGTCTGGAGATCTGTCATCAACATGACATTGGGAACTAAAATTCGTGGCGAGATTAGCATCAATGGTGGAAGATCTTGAGGCAAACGAGGCAAGATCAGGACATTGAGAGGCATAATGGCCATATTTGCGACAAAGTTGACAATGAGGAGGCCTACGTCCACGTCCACGACCTCCAGAATAGCCACCCCGACTGTTTGAAGAACGACCACGAGCGGAAGAATGTGAGCCACGGGTAGGAGAGTATGTAGTAGAACGGATTTGATTTGCACTGAAAGCAGCTTGAGGGACAGCAGGACCATGAATGGACTTGAGAAACAAGTCATGTGCTTCAGCTTGCGGAAGAAGATCACGGAAGGTAGGGCGCGGTTTGTTGGCGCGTTGAGCAGTGGAGAATGTTTCAAACGCAGGGCCAAGGCCACATAAGAACCAGTGAGATTTATCCAGATCATCAACTGGATGTCCAATAGCAGCAAGTTGGTCACAGAAAGATTTGAATTTTCGACCGTAATCAGAGACAGAGAGATTTCCTTTCTGTAGATGACGCAGAGAATCACGAAGTGTTTGCATCCGTTCGACAGAGTCATGGCTGTAGGCGTGTTCAAGGGCAAGCCATACATCACGGGCTGTTTGGAGACCGAGAGCTTCGGACATGGCTTCTTCAGAGAGAGAGGATTGAAGAAGAATAAGGACCCGTTGATCATTCTGGTGCCATGAGAGGTAAGATGGGTTTGCCATGTCTTTTTCGTCAACAATGGTGGTGGCCGACGGTGGAATAATGGTTCCATCAACATGACCTGTAAGTTTCTGGTAAGAAAGAAGAGGGAGGATCTGGTTTCGCCAAAGGAGATAGTTGGAAGAAGAGAGCTTAATGTTAATCATGTGTAATATAGTGGAGAGGGAGAGAGGGGATAATTCATCAATGGAAGCCATGGAGATACAGGAGGCTGCAGCAAGATGAAGACGATGGAAAGATTAGAGTTGAAGGACCAATTTAGGCTGATACCATGTACTTTGTATCTTCTAGTCTACGTCGATGACATAATTCTTACCGGAAATGACTCCTCCAAGATCAAAAGTTTCATTGCTCGACTTCATCAAGAATTCGCTATTAAAGACTTGGGGCTCCTTAGTTACTTTCTTGGTCTTGAAGTCACCTACAATGAATATGGTCTATTCTTAAGTCAAGGTAAATATGCGCATGATGTCTTGACTCGGGCCGGCCTTCTAGACTCCAAACCCGTGGCCACTCCTCTCTCAGCAACGGATTATCTTACCAGCTCAGGTACTACTTTTCCAAATCCTACCACATACCGGTCTCTTGTTGGTGCTCTCCAATATCTCACTATTACACGCCCGGATCTGTCTTATGCCGTAAATCAAGTAAGTCAATTCCTTCATGCTCCTACTGTTGACCATTTTCAAGCTGTCAAGCGTATCTTGCGATATGTCAATGGGACAATCTCCTACGGTCTCTCTTTTAAGCACTCAGCGGCCCCCACTATTCTTGGTTATTCGGATGCGGATTGGGCTCGCTGTATTGAGACTCGCAGATCTACCTACGGCTACTCCATCTTCCTTGGTGGAAATCTCATTTCTTGGAGTGCAAAGAAACAACCAACCGTCTCTCGCTCCAGCTGTGAATCCGAATACCGTGCCATGGCAAATACAGCTGCTGAAATCATATGGATCACTAACCTGCTTCGCGAGCTACATGTCTTACCTCCAGATCGACCTACTCTTCTCTGTGACAACCAAAGTGCAATTTTTCTCAGTCAAAATCCCGTCTCTCATAAGCGAGCCAAGCATATTGACATCGACTATCACTTTGTTCGAGAGCTTGTCTCCTCTGGAAAATTACATACTCAGTTTGTTCCAACCAAGCTTCAATTGGCAGACATCTTCACCAAAAGTCTCTCAAGACCTCTGTTTGAGCACTTTCGATCAAAACTTTGTGTTGGACCTCTGCCAATTCGCTTGAAGGGGGGTATCACAAATAATACATCCACGTGATATTATTCTTAGCACATGACCTCCACATATTCTTACCACATGACCTCCTGACCTCCACGTGATGTTATAATTCTTTCTTAATAATACCTCCACGTGATATGTAAACACTTGATCTGTAACCTTCATGATTCTTCTGTAATTTGCATTATAAATAGTGAATACAAATCATCTCCACAGTTGTGGTGAATTTTATCTATCTTTACATGGTATCAGAGCATGTAAAGATAGATAAAATTCACCACAACTGTGGAGATGATGGATGTCTCGACTTGATCATTCTGGTGCCATGAGAGGTAAGATGGGTTTGCAGGTAGTGTCGCCATAGCAGGTCATGTTGATGAATTCGGTACCACCGTCATCTCCAAAAGCTGCTGGATTGAAGAAGAATAAGGACCCGTTGATCATGTTGATGAATTCGGTACCACCGTCATCTCCAAAATTGGTCCTTCAACTCTAATCTTTCCACCGTCACCTCAGGAGGTCACCTCAGGAGGTCATGTTGATGAATTCGGTACCACCGTCATCTCCAAAAGCTGCTGGAGCTGCAGGTAGTGTCGCCATATCGATGTCTCGACTTGACATCTTCATAAGACAGATCCGGGCGTGTACTAGTGAGATATTGGAGAGCACCAACAAGAGACCGGTATGTGGTAGGATTTGGAAAAGTAGTACCTGAGCTGGTAAGATAATACGTTGCTGAGAGAGGAGTGGCCACGGGTTTGGAGTCTAGAAGGCCGGCCCGAGTCAAGACATCATGCGCATATTTACCTTGACTTAAGAATAGACCATATTCATTGTAGGTGACTTCAAGACCAAGAAAGTAACTAAGGAGCCCCAAGTCTTTAATAGCGAATTCTTGATGAAGTCGAGCAATGAAACTTTTGATCTTGGAGGAGTCATTTCCGGTAAGAATTATGTCATCGACGTAGACTAGAAGATACAAAGTACATGCTCCCGAATGGTAAACAAAAAGTGAAGGATCGGCTCGACTACATGAGAAACCTAGAGTGAGAAGAAAAGTGCTCAATCGATGAAACCAAGCCCGCGGTGCCTGCTTAAGACCATACAAGGCCTTCTTGAGTTGGCAAACGTGGTTAGGAAGTTGAGGATTGATAAAACCAGGGGGTTGTTCCATAAAGACGGTTTCGGTGAGATAACCATTAAGAAATGCGTTCTTAACATCCAATTGATGAAGCGGCCATTTATGAAGAACAGCTAGAGAGAGCACAATGCGAACAGTGGAGGCTTTTACCACGGGACTAAAAGTAAGAAAGTAATCAAGCCCCGGTATTTGAGTGAAACCTTGAGCAACAAGGCGTGCTTTTAACCGATCCACAGTTCCATCCGCATGATACTTGGTGCGAAAAACCCATTTGGAGCCAATAATATTAGAAGTATGAGGTCTTGGAACAAGAGTCCAAGTGACATTTTGCTGAAGAGCCGTCATTTCTTCTTGCATAGCACGAAACCATTTCGGATCTTTAGCTGCGGTTTTGAATCCCCGTGGTTCCTTGGCAGCAAATAGAGCAAAGTGAAGAGGATTTCTCATGAGAGTGGCGATGTTGGCAGGGTAACGAGGTTTAAAAATACCTGTGCGAGCACGGGTCATCATAGGATGAGTAGAGAAGGTCGAAGCAGGAGGGTGAACACCAACGGTTGATGATAGCATAGGAGCATCCTGATGGACCGGAGAAGGATGCATATTTGGTTGGCGCTCGTCGGCAGCAGGAGCTGCTGGAGCTGCAGGTTGTGTCGCCATAGCAGGTTGATTGGTATTTTCCATATTTTTCTGTACAAGATCAGAACAAAGAGGACAGGAAATCGGAGTAGATTCCGACGGCGTAGTCGGAGAGCTAGCAATAGGAGCCGAGTCACTCTGATGATCTGAAGGCGATAATGGCAACAAATGTTCTTGGAAGCTAGAGAATACCAAAGAAGCAAGATCAATATTTGGTAAATTTCCAGCATATGGAAAATGAAGTTCATCAAATTGTGCGTGTCGAGACGTATATATCCGTGAAGATGTCAAGTCGAGACATCGATACCCTTTGTATTGCGGGTTGTAGCCAATAAAAACACATGATAAGCTTCGCGGGGCCAACTTGTGTGGAGAGTAATCGCGCAAATATGGAAAAACACGACAGCCAAAAACCCGAAAAGTACTATAATTTGGTGTAGATCCAAACAGTAACTCAAAGGGACTTTTCTGTTGAAGAACCTTGGTTGGAAGCCTGTTGATAATGTAAGTTGCAGAGGAGAAAGCATCCACCCAAAGAGAAGCAGGAGCATGAGCATTAAAGAGCATTGCAAGCCCGGTTTCAGTGATGTGTCTGTGCTTTCGTTCGGCACGCCCGTTTTGTTGAGGCGTATATGGACAAGAGATTTGATGATGTGTCCCATTTGATTGAAAAAGGTTTCGGACCCTATGATTGAGGAATTCGGTACCACCGTCACTCTGTAATGTCTTGAGTTTGCAACTAAATTGAGTTTGCACAAAGCTAAGAAAAGCTGAGATAACATCAAAGACATCATATTTGGTACGCAAAGGGTAAAACCATGTGAATCGAGAAAAATCATCAACAAATATAATGTAATAACGATAACCATCAGTGGATGTAATGGGAGAAGGACCCCAAAGATCACAATGAACCAAGTCTAAAACATGCACAGATCGTTTTACATTTTTATCAAATGGTAATCTTTTGCTCTTAGAGAGCTGACAAGAAGAACAAAGGTTCGGTTTTGGTAAAACCGAGGTAACCGACAAACGTCCAGATTTAACTAAAAAAGAAATGACATCAAAAGAAACATGCCCTAAACGATTGTGCCAAACTTCAAAGGAGGCTTGGAGTCGTTTGGAAGAAAGACCTGCTAAAAAAACTTGTTGACCATGCTCAAGGACATACAAATCGCCATCAATGCGACCCTTGGCTAGAATTTCCTTGGAATGGCGGTGCTGAATAAGAAAAAAAGTGTCGGAAAAGAAAACATCAACAGGTTGGTCTCGGGTTAATTTACTAATAGAGAGCAAATTTTTAGTAAGACCGGGAACAACAAGAACATTATAAAGATTGACATTTTTTTGAAGTTTTAGTTTTCCGATATGGGAAATAGGAAGAGAGTTACCATTTCCAAATGTGACATTGTCGGTACCCTGATAAGATTTCGATGAATCAAGATTATTTGGAGATGGGGTCATGTGAGCCGTAGAACCGGTATCAACATACCAGTCTGGAGATCTGTCATCAACATGACATTGGGAACTAAAATTTGTGGCGAGATTAGCATCAATGGTGGAAGATCTTGAGGCAAACGAGGCAAGATCAGGACATTGAGAGGCATAATGGCCATATTTGCGACAAAGTTGACAATGAGGAGGCCTACGTCCACGTCCACGACCTCCAGAATAGCCACCCCGACTGTTTGAAGAACGACCACGAGCGGAAGAATGTGAGCCACGGGTAGGAGAGTATGTAGTAGAACGGATTTGATTTGCACTGAAAGCAGCTTGAGGGACAGCAGGACCATGAATGGACTTGAGAAACAAGTCATGTGCTTCAGCTTGCGGAAGAAGATCACGGAAGGTAAGGCGCGGTTTGTTGGCGCGTTGAGCAGTGGAGAATGTTTCAAACGCAGGGCCAAGGCCACATAAGAACCAGTGAGATTTATCCAGATCATCAACTGGATGTCCAATAGCAGCAAGTTGGTCACAGAAATATTTGAATTTTCGACCGTAATCAGAGACAGAGAGATTTCCTTTCTGTAGATGACGCAGAGAATCACGAAGTGTTTGCATCCGTTCGACAGAGTCATGGCTGTAGGCGTGTTCAAGGGCAAGCCATACATCACGGGCTGTTTGGAGACCGAGAGCTTCGGACATGGCTTCTTCAGAGAGAGAGGATTGAAGAAGAATAAGGACCCGTTGATCATTCTGGTGCCATGAGAGGTAAGATGGGTTTGCCATGTCTTTTTCGTCAACAATGGTGGTGGCCGACGGTGGAATAATGGTTCCATCAACATGACCTGTAAGTTTCTGGTAAGAAAGAAGAGGGAGGATCTGGTTTCGCCAAAGGAGATAGTTGGAAGAAGAGAGCTTAATGTTAATCATGTGTAATATAGTGGAGAGGGAGAGAGGGGATAATTCATCAATGGAAGCCATGGAGATACAGGAGGCTGCAGCAAGATGAAGACGATGGAAAGATTAGAGTTGAAGGACCAATTTAGGCTGATACCATGTAAAGATAGATAAAATTCACCACAACTGTGGAGATGATTTGTATTCACTATTTATAATGCAAATTACAGAAGAATCATGAAGGTTACAGATCAAGTGTTTACATATCACGTGGAGGTATTATTAAGAAAGAATTATAACATCACGTGGAGGTCAGGAGGTCATGTGGTAAGAATATGTGGAGGTCATGTGCTAAGAATAATATCACGTGGATGTATTATTTGTGATACCCCCCTTCAAGCGAATTGGCAGAGGTCCAACACAAAGTTTTGATCGAAAGTGCTCAAACAGAGGTCAGGAGGTCATGTGGTAAGAATATGTGGAGGTTTCTCTAGCTTATCATGTGTTTTTATTGGCTACAACCCGCAATACAAAGGGTATCGATGTCTCGACTTGACATCTTCACGGATATATACAAAGGGTATCCATGTAAAGATAGATAAAATTCAACACAGAGCTTGGTGCCATTTCTCGATGCTATTTTCACCAAACCCAGATCAATTTCGACCCAAAAACTGATCAACAACTTAAGACACCAAAAATCAGAAGAGGGTTTAGGGTTAGTGAAATACAGTGGAGGCTTTTACCACGGGACTAAAAGTAAGAAAGTAATCAAGCCCCGGTATTTGAGTGAAACCTTGAGCAACAAGGCGTGCTTTTAACCGATCCACAGTTCCATCCGCATGATACTTGGTGCGAAAAACCCATTTGGAGCCAATAATATTAGAAGTATGAGGTCTTGGAACAAGAGTCCAAGTGACATTTTGTTGAAGAGCCGTCATTTCTTAGCACATGATAAGCTTCATTCATGGGTTCCCAATTTCACTAACCCTAAACCCTCTTCACTTTTTGTTTACCATTCGGGAGCATGTACTTTGTATCTTCTAGTCTACGTCGATGACATAATTCTTACCGGAAATGACTCCTCCAAGATCAAAAGTTTCATTGCTCGATTTCATCAAGAATTCGCTATTAAAGACTTGGGGCTCCTTAGTTACTTTCTTGGTCTTGAAGTCACCTACAATGAATATGGTCTATTCTTAAGTCAAGGTAAATATGCGCATGATGTCTTGACTCGGGCCGGCCTTCTAGACTCCAAACCCGTGGCCACTCCTCTCTCAGCAACGGATTATCTTACCAGCTCAGGTACTACTTTTCCAAATCCTACCACATACCGGTCTCTTGTTGGTGCTCTCCAATATCTCACTATTACACGCCCGGATCTGTCTTATGCCGTAAATCAAGTAAGTCAATTCCTTCATGCTCCTACTGTTGACCATTTTCAAGCTGTCAAGCGTATCTTGCGATATGTCAAGGGGACAATCTCCTACGGTCTCTCTTTTAAGCACTCAACGGCCCCCACTATTCTTGGTTATTCGGATGCGGATTGGGCTCGCTGTATTGAGACTCGCAGATCTACCTACGGCTACTCCATCTTCCTTGGTGGAAATCTCATTTCTTGGAGTGCAAAGAAACAACCAACCGTCTCTCGCTCCAGCTGTGAATCCGAATACCGTGCCATGGCAAATACAGCTGCTGAAATCATATGGATCACTAACCTGCTTCGCGAGCTACATGTCTTACCTCCAGATCGACCTACTCTTCTCTGTGACAACCAAAGTGCAATTTTTCTCAGTCAAAATCCCGTCTCGTAGTCGGAGAGCTAGCAATAGGAGCCGAGTCACTCTGATGATCTGAAGGCGATAATGGCAACAAATGTTCTTGGAAGCTAGAGAATACCAAAGAAGCAAGATCAATATTTGGTAAATTTCCAGCATATGGAAAATGAAGTTCATCAAATTGTGCGTGTCGAGACGTATATATCCGTGAAGATGTCAAGTCGAGACATCGATACCCTTTGTATTGCGGGTTGTAGCCAATAAAAACACATGATAAGCTTCATTCTCCTCCACGTGATATTATTCTTAGCACATGACTCCTCCACATATTCACAAATAATCATGTGTTTTTATTGGCTACAACCCGCAATACAAAGCGAATTATCATGTGTTTTTATTGGCTACAACCCGCAATACAAAGGGTATCGATGTCTCGACTTGACATCTTCACGGATATATACGTCTCGACACGCACAATTTGATGAACTTCATTTTCCATATGCTGGAAATTTACCAAATATTGATCTTGCTTCTTTGGTATTCTCTAGCTTCCAAGAACATTTGTTGCCATTATCGCCTTCAGATCATCAGAGTGACTCGGCTCCTATTGCTAGCTCTCCGACTACGCCGTCGGCATCTACTCCGATTTCCTGTCCTCTTTGTCCTAAACGATTGTGCCAAACTTCAAAGGAGGCTTGGAGTCGTTTGGAAGAAAGACCTGCTAAAAAAAACTTGTTGACCATGCTCAAGGACATACAAATCGCCATCAATGCGACCCTTGGCTAGAATTTCCTTGGAATGGCGGTGCTGAATAAGAAAAAAAGTGTCGGAAAAGAAAACATCAACAGGTTGGTCTCGGGTTAATTTACTAATAGAGAGCAAATTTTTAGTAAGACCGGGAACAACAAGAACATTATAAAGATTGACATTTTTTTTAAGTTTTAGTTTTCCGATATGGGAAATAGGAAGAGAGTTACCATTTCCAAATGTGACATTGTCGGTACCCTGATAAGATTTCGATGAATCAAGATTATTTGGAGATGGGGTCATGTGAGCCGTAGAACCGGTATCAACATACCAGTCTGGAGATCTGTCATCAACATGACATTGGGAACTAAAATTCGTGGCGAGATTAGCATCAATGGTGGAAGATCTTGAGGCAAACGAGGCAAGATCAGGACATTGAGAGGCATAATGGCCATATTTGCGACAAAGTTGACAATGAGGAGGCCTACGTCCACGTCCACGACCTCCAGAATAGCCACCCCGACTGTTTGAAGAACGACCACGAGCGGAAGAATGTGAGCCACGGGTAGGAGAGTATGTAGTAGAACGGATTTGATTTGCACTGAAAGCAGCTTGAGGGACAGCAGGACCATGAATGGACTTGAGAAACAAGTCATGTGCTTCAGCTTGCGGAAGAAGATCACGGAAGGTAGGGCGCGGTTTGTTGGCGCGTTGAGCAGTGGAGAATGTTTCAAACGCAGGGCCAAGGCCACATAAGAACCAGTGAGATTTATCCAGATCATCAACTGGATGTCCAATAGCAGCAAGTTGGTCACAGAAAGATTTGAATTTTCGACCGTAATCAGAGACAGAGAGATTTCCTTTCTGTAGATGACGCAGAGAATCACGAAGTGTTTGCATCCGTTCGACAGAGTCATGGCTGTAGGCGTGTTCAAGGGCAAGCCATACATCACGGGCTGTTTGGAGACCGAGAGCTTCGGACATGGCTTCTTCAGAGAGAGAGGATTGAAGAAGAATAAGGACCCGTTGATCATTCTGGTGCCATGAGAGGTAAGATGGGTTTGCCATGTCTTTTTCGTCAACAATGGTGGTGGCCGACGGTGGAATAATGGTTCCATCAACATGACCTGTAAGAAAGAATTATAACATCACGTGGAGGTCAGGAGGTCATGTGGTAAGAATAAAGTCGAGACATCCATCATGTTGATGAATTCGGTACCATCGTCATCTCCAAAAGCTGCTGGATTGAAGAAGAATAAGGACCCGTTGATCATGTTGTAGATCACGCTGCATTTAACAAAAATGATTTATTAAATTTATGTATAAACGCTTAATAGATTTATACTTAAAATAAACACTTACATGTTGTTGCTCGGTTACTGGGCTATCAAATTTCCCCTCTTTGTCCGTATGACCATCGCGGAAGGCCTCAACTCTGGTCTTTTCCTGTTTGACATAAAACATTAGATTATACATCGTTAAATAAACTCTTATATATAAATTATTACTTCTTTATAAATGTGTATATAAAACATTACTTCTTTAAAACAAGCACTACTATACTTGCGTGTCCCCCCACGATTTGTGATTTGTTGTTTTGCACGAACTTCTTTATTACTTTTTGATCGATTTAGATGTTCTAGCGTGTGGAAATAATCTATAGCTTTTTTCCAATTTGTACGATTCATACCCAACGGAGGGTTGTCCAAAGCTTTTTCAACATCATCATACCCTCACGCTTTAAGAAAGTCTCTTTTTGCGTCAGATTTGCGGTCTCTATACCGCTTTTGAAATTCTGAAGTAACGCTTTCCATCAAACTGGGATCCTTCTCAACCTCAGCAATATCAAAGTGTAACTTGCATAGCAAAAAAAAAAAGTTAGTCGAGTAAAAAGACTAATTTCCAAAGTATAAACAAATATAATTATATAGATCATTTACCCTAAGATGCTCTAACAAAGCGACCTTATTGGCGGAGAAAACTTTGTCCCAGCTACCTTTGTCAAAAGGGATCGATGCCCACATATATATTCCCACCTCACGAACGAAACACTCACTAAGCTCACCAACCGGGGTAAACGTAGCAAGTGTGTCAAACGTTAGTTTCAAAGGTCCTCCTGCTTGCTGTACCTTCTTTGTAAGTTTCAAGTTTTTTACTTTTCCCCTAGTCTTCCTCCTTGGAACAACTGCAATTATCATTAACAAAATATTAGTCATGATATTTATAACATATGAATAAATATATTATAATAAAAAAAAGTAATAATAAGTCTTACGATCCGCCTCGTGCTGTCCTCCCCCTCTACCAACGAGAGGTGGGGGATCCTCTGCTCCATCGCCGCCATGGCCTCGGGCCATGACATCAGCCATGACATACAACATAAGAATCCACAACGATACCATTACCTGAAAAGTTATAGGATATAGAACACAGAAATACAACATGAATTAAGTTTTCTTTCACAACATGAAAATACAAAAAAAGTTTCATATTACATATAGAAATGAGAACAAGTGGCTCTCATATACAAATACAAATTACAACAAGTGTTTTAATCAGACTTGCCGTCATATATTTCAATGACTCTCTCGGACTCCTCTGTATCATAACCGGGATCGTTCTTATCATAATCTGTCTCGGCATCAGACACTTCATTAACAGTAACTGTTGGCGGATCAGTCTCGACATCAGCCTCCTCTGTATGATAAGTAGGAATGTTTTGAAAGTATTGACTCAAGTCGATTACAAGGTTACAATTAGATGAAGAGTTGTTGTGAACGACCTCGAGACTTTCGGCTAAGTCATTGTCAACATTCTGGACAGAGTCATTCTGAACATCTTCGATGCGGTCATCATGCAATGGTAGATCCCAAATTTTTCGATGATTAACATGCTCGACAACCCACCGATGGTTATTCTTTTGCTTACCTCGAGAAGGTTCTAGGATATAAAAAACTTGTTTGGCTTGTGAAGCAAATATTAATTGATCTTCTTTGTTCCATTCGTGTTCTGTGTTAATAATTGTGATATCATTATCAGTCGAATACCGACATGGATCGAACCACTTGCACCGAAATAGTACAGTGGAATATCCATATGGATAATCGACCTCAATGATCTCTTCTAATTGGCCATAATATTTTACATTATTCTCGTCCACCGCTAGAACTCCAGAGTTTTGCGTTGTGCGTTGGGAGTCGTGACCAAGTACCATAAACCTAACACCGTTGACTATGCAAGCGGTGTAAGTACGAACATTTATTCTCGCACGCATTGAAAGAGCATACAACTCTTTGTGAACTTCAAGAGAATTTTGTGATTTCATTGAATAGACCTAACAAATATAGATAAAGGTGTGTTATATTTTATTACTTTGTTATATATTAAAACATATGTTTGTTATTATATATTACCTTTTCGAGAAACCACTCTTGAAATTCGCTTTTAACATCACTTTGGGGATAAACTGATTTGAATTCTCTACATTGATGACAAGAATATGTATAAGAAGTCAAGAAAGGAAAATACTTCACAGATAATGAAAAGTTAAAGAAAAGGAACAGTACTTACTCGATATATTGGCTGGCTTCTTCACAGCTATCAAGTACAAACCATTCTATGATAAGTATTTCGCTTGGACTAAGTTGTTTGATTTGCGTTGCGCTAGTGGGACGACATTTAGACTCAAACACCCACAACTTTCTTTTTTCAACAACAAAATCCTCGTTTCTGTCGGGGCGATTGAATCTAGTCTGGACATCTTTAAGGTACATAGAACAAAATGACAGAGCTTCTTCGGCCACATAACCTTCAGCTATACAACCTTCCGGTCTTGCCTTATTTCTGACATAATTCTTTAGTTTTTTCAAATACCTTTCATAAATTGGTAGAAAAGCTTTCGATGATCGTCCGTGAATGAGTATTTTGGGTGGGGTTTATACCACTTGTTGCCCCTCTGCCGCAACTATTGTGACTTCCGAATATTTAGGTTTTTCAAGTCGACTCGTGCGTTGGATGTGTCTTTACTATTATTGTTCATTAGATGATTGGAAGCATTCAAAAACCAATTATGGTTTATGGTTTAGGGTTTAAGATTTAGAATTTAAGGTTTAGATTTAAATAATTTTATGTCTTTTCTTTTAGGTTTAGGGTTTAGGTTAAAGTTTAGGGTTTAGAATTTAATGTTTAGAATTTAGGGTTTAGGGGTTGGAGTTTAGGTTAAACCATTTAGGGTTTAGGGTTTGGGTTTAGGGTTTAAACAATAAACATTTAGGGTTTAGGCTTTGGGTTTAGGCTTTAGGGTTTATGGTTTAGGGTTTAAGGTTTAGGGTTTAGGGTTTAGGGTTTAGGGTTTAAGGTTTAAGGTTTAGGGTTTATGGATTAGGGTTAATTGTTTAAAGTTTAGGGTTTAGGGTTTAGGGTTAATTGTTTAAAGTTTAGGGTTTAGGTTTTAGCTCCAAATAATTTTTTGTTTTTTCTTTTAAGTTTAGGGTTTAGGTGAAATTTTACGGTTTAGGGTTTAGGGTTTAGGGTTTATGATTTATGGTTTAGCTCCAAATAATTCTATGTTTTTTCTTTTTGGTTTAGGGTTTTGGCTAAATTTTACGATTTAGGGTTTGTAGTTTACGGTTAAAAGTTTAGCATTTAGGTTTAAAAATAGACTTTAAATACTTTTATGTTTACGATTTAGGGTTTTTAGTTTACAATTAAAAGTTTAGCATTTAGGTTTAATAATAGACTTTAAAAGTTTAGGGTTTATGTTAACGTTAGACTTTAAATAATTTAATATTTGTTTTTTAGTTTTAACAACAAAAAACACATCATATTATCCTATCAAATAACAACAAATAAGCACAAAAATCATGATGCACTCACATATCACAATATTCATCAATTAACCATTAAGCACAACCAAAATCAATTAAGCACTTAATAATTAAGTACTTAATTATTAAGTACTTAACAAATAAGTACTTCATAAAAACACTTCCAAAACATATTACATATCACAAGAAGCATCAATTAACCATTAAGCACTATCAAAACATCCGTCAAATTAAGTACTTATAAATTAAGTACTTAACACAAACACTTCCAAAACCAATTAAGTACTTAACACACATTATCAAAACAATTAAGCACTTATATGAAGCATTAAACATTAAGAACTTATCAACACAATTAAGTACTTATAAATTAAGTACTTAACACAAACACTTCCAAAACCAATTAAGTACTTAACACACATTATCAAAACAATTAAGCACTTATATGAAGCATTAAACATTAAGAACTTATCAACACAATTAAGTACTTATAAATTAAATACTTAACACAAACACTTCCAAAACCAATTAAGTATTTAACACACATTATCAAAACAATTAAGCATTAAGCCATAAACCATAATTGGTTTTTGAATGCTTCCAATCATCAAAACAATTAAGCATTATTAACTACTTTCAAGAAGCATTAGCCTTTTCAAGAAGCATTAAGCAATTTTATTAAGAAATTAGCAAAACTTGATAAAGCAAAGCTTGATAAAGCATACTTGGAGGGTGGTGGTGACAGTCTCAGGCGAGATGGACGCGGAAGATGGCGGCTGACGGCACCACAGTGGCCGGAGTTAGGCACCACAGTGGCTCTCGGCACCACAGTGCTGTGGAGAAACAAACACAGACGAATAAACACAAAATTAACCGGTTTTTAGCAATAATAACTGAAGGTGGAGGTGGAAATCACAGTGGATCGTACCTTGTCGCCGGAAAATGATGTGTGTCGCCGGAATAAACGAATAGTCGCCGGTTTAAAGTTGATTTTTTCGGAAATGGAGAGAGTGGAGGTGAGGGGACGAAGGTTGGAGGTGAGGGAACGAAGGAGGTGAGGGAAAATCACAGTGCTCGCCGGAATAAGCCACTAGTCGCCGGTTTAAGGTTGAATTTTTCGGAAATGGAGAGAGTGGAGGTGAGGGGACAAACGTTGGAGGTGAGGGAACGAAGGAGGTGACGGAAAACGGTCGTAATGGAGCGGCCTCGAACGGATTTCGCCGGAGGTTAGGTTTAGGAATGAGGTTGCGGGAAAGACAGAATGACTGAGGAAGAAGGGTATAATGTTCGCTGAGTATTAGCGGCGACGGATTTCGATCAATAGCAGCGACACCTTATTACCGGCGACAAGCTGGGAGGGAAATTATCCCGCCTAATTTTTGACCGTCGATTTAAAATGAGAATGAACGGCAGATATCGTAGCTCACACGGATCGCTGATCTGGGTTTGTTGTCGCCGCTAATACACGGCGTCGCCGCTAAAGGATTATTGAAAAAAATACAAATCATAAAATCATGAATACTACTATATCATTATCAAAAAAAATTTGGATTATTGAAAAACAGTAATGATCCATTTTTTTTTTGATCATTAATTCATTATAAAAAAATATTGATCCAAAAGTTTTTTTTCAATTTTTTTTCCAATATAGTACTATTATCCATTTTATTATTTATATATTTTTTTAATTTTTTAAGGTGTCCTCACTTTAAAAAAAGTCCTCAACCGATCGCTTATATATATATATATATATATATATATATATATATATATATATATATATATATATATATATATATATATATATATATATATATATATATATATATATATATATATATATATATATATATATATATATATATATGGTCCGGTTCCGGTGAGAACTCGCGAGGACACCTTAAAAATATTGAAAAAAAATATAAATCATAAAATCGAGAATAATACTATATCATTATAAAAAAAAAATTTGAAAAAAAAAATTGCATCATTTCAAAACGTAATGATCCAATTCTTCTGTTTTTATTTTGGATCATTATTTCATTATAAAAAAAAATAATGATCCAAAAGTTTTTTTTTAATCTTTTTTTTCTCCGATATAGTACTATGATCTATTTTATTATTTATAATTTTTTTATTTTTTTTCAATTTTTTAAGGTGTACTCGCAAGTCCTCACTTTAAGAAAAATCATCACTCGATCCTGATTATATATATATATATATATATATATATATATATATATATATATATATATATATATATATA
The DNA here is from genome assembly GCA_023525715.1 of Cichorium intybus. NCBI lineage: Eukaryota > Viridiplantae > Streptophyta > Magnoliopsida > Asterales > Asteraceae > Cichorium > Cichorium intybus. The sequence continues at coordinate 81,189,850 of CM042015.1, forward strand.
TATATATATATATATATATATGTATATATATGTATGTATGTATGTATGTATGTATGTATGTATGTATATATATATATATATATATATATATATATATATATATATATATATATATATATATATATATATATATATATATATATATATATATATATATATATATATAGTCTTTTGAGAACCAAAAGATACCCGAAAACTATAATAACTCTTTTCCTACATAAAATTCTTATACTTTTAAAATATTTAAAACACACATGTATATATATATATATATATATATATATATATATATATATATATATATATATATATATATATATATATATATATATATATATATATATATATATATATATAACCTATATGTAGGTAATTATATTTTTGATTTTGATATCCATTAATATCATGTGTAGTTAGTAACTTTATAATCATTTCTTCTTGATTTAAAGTTAAATTTGCTTCAGTTGTGGAAAACCGCAAAAAGATTACATCGGTTTAATTGCTAATCTAGGGGAAGAGAACCATAAACTCCTATCTATATTGAGTTTAGATGTCCGACTATCAAGCCATAAAAACGACTCTCTTTGGACTTGAACAAATAAATCTTCCAAATTTCTGCTTTTCTCCTTAAAAGTGGACTCGTTCCTGTTTTGCCATAGAAACGCAATGACTGCAGCTCCTATAACAAACAAGGTCTTCTTTTCCCTGGAATTAGCACCTTCGTTGTTAAGCCAAGTCAAGATGTTTTCCACTGAACTTATCGCTTTTTCTTTCAAGTTCCACTAAAGCATTATTTCACACCAAAGGTCCTTTGCAAGAGGGCAGTCGATGAAGATATGATTACTGTTTCTTCTTCTTTTTTGCTCACATCACAAGTAGAGCTTCCGGCGCCAGCACCTGCATTCATTTTAGAGAGCAATTGTTTCACTCCCATTCTTCCTTTGACAGCCCTCCAAACAAGGATGTTAATTTTCTTTGGGATCCATTTGCTCCACCTGTTAGTACCTGTCTACACCTGCTTCTTATTTGTTATTTTTTTCCTCATCCACGCTACAGAGAAAGTCTCCTTCGGTCCTTCAGGGCAAATCCAAATGTCCTCCTTATCCTCTATGATTACATGGTTTATCAAAGAAAGCATATTATCCAATTCCTCCTTCGATCTACCTTCATGAATAGACTCACGCCATTCCAATTCAGTCCTTTCTCCCTTCACTTTTTCGAACACAGTGATGTTCTTTTTTGTTTCTAAACTGAATAACCTAGAAAATTTCAAGTATAAAGGTTTATCTTCTAACCACCAATCCATCCAGAAATTTGTTTTTTTTTTCCGTTACCGATTCTCCTTTTTATAAGTTTTCTTGGATCTAAGTCATCTTCTCTAAGAATGTCCCACTGTTCCACTATTTGTCTCCAAGTATGTCCTTTTCTGATTTTACCTTTGTCATCAAAGTTATTAAGTTTACCATGTATGCTTTCTACAATCTGAACCCACATGGACTCCTTTTCAGAAATATATCTCCAGAACCACTTAGCTAGAAGAGCTATATTAGTGACTTCCAACGAACCCATGCCTAAACCCCCTTTCTCTTTTTCAGCCAACGTCTCCTCCCATTTGATCCACGGAATACGCCTTCTATATATATATATATATATATATATATATATATATATATATATATATATATATATATATATATATATATATATATATATATATATATATATATATATATATATATATATATATATATATATATAGGCAGAGGTTAAAATGGGAACGATTAAAAGGTTGAGAAAGCAAGAACCATTCTGGACCAATCATTTTATAGGGATATTATAGTAATTTAACAATGTCTAATTAATTAAAAATACTAGATAATTATGTTTTGTTTATAATCATAGGATTAAATTATTCACTTTCTATGATTATAGATATTATGATTTCTATTACCAAAAAATGAATTAAATACTTTTTTTTACTTTTATTAATAGATTTATATGATTTAATTCACAAAAGTATAAAACCTAATACGTTGTTATAATTTTATTGGACTCATTTTTTAACTAAATTTTTATAGTGACGAAAAATAGAAATATAATTTACTGAAATATTTATTATTTAACCAGAATATTTATAATCATATATGAATAAAACATATTTTTAATCATATATGTATTCAGTTGTAATCATAAATGAATAAAACACGATTTATACCACAAACAATAATTAAAATACAATAGTTTTCTATTATCCTATAGTCACAAATGAATAAAGCATGATCTTCTAATCATAAATGAATACACCACAAACAATAAATAAAATAAAAGTAGTTCTCTATTACCCTATAATCACACATTAATAAATCATGATCTTTTTCTTTGTAGTGTTGGATTGTACTTTAGCACTCCAATAATGCTTTCCAAAATGATCTTGAATTTCTCTGTACATTGTGAAATACAAAATAAATATCAATACCATTAACTAAATAAAAGATTGAAAAAACTCAATAACATTAAGAATATCATGAAAAAATAGAAATTAACAAGCAATCTTATTTATTCATTAATGAATACAAAGTAAAATGAAAAATCAATGAGTATTCCTTACGTTAATGATTAAAACTGAAAATATATAATCATTTATGTAAAAATCATTGGTGATTAATAATCATCTATGATTAGAACTAAGTTACATATAAATAATTACATTAGTGTTATAATCATCTATGATTATAACTAAGTTACATCTAAATGATTACTATATAATCATTTATAATTAAAACTAAATTAATAATAAACGATTACAGTTCATACCAAAAAAAATACAACACTATATACAAAAAACGTGTGTTATATTGATTTAATCTTATTGTCAAATGAATTGCAAACAACCTTAATACATCTAGAGATTGAATAAGAAAACTGTATTACATATAATCGAATTACATGCGCAGAAATTTGGACAACAGAAAACTAGATAAGCATTCAAAACTAATGAATTTATAAGCATTCATAAAAAATTAAAGAGGGATCTATATTAATATGGATCACGAACACATAAACATTTAAAATCAATACTCATTTTGCATTCAGTAAATCGATTTTATTAAATCAAAAACTTCGGCAATAAAGATTAAATCAATATTGATTCACAAAAAAAAAACTTACCTGATGGGATTTTGAGTTGGAAATTCCAAAGATGAATCGAAGAGCATGGTTTGGAAATCGGAAATCGGAATGCACCGTATACATCAAAAGAATTTAAAATGAAAGAAAATATACATATACGCATGAATTGAGTTTAACAAACGGTGAAAACAAAGATGAATCGAAGAGCATGGTTTGGAAATCGTATATTTCTAGAGGTGATGGACCTTGAATTCATTGGTTGCTAACATATCATACGATCATTCCAACAACAATCACCATTACATCACCATCGCCAATACACTATTCACAGACGGATGCCTCCACCTTTTTGTCCAGAAAGAACCGCACCGCCATCTCTATGTCTATTGACCTTCGATTCCGATTAGAAGGAGAAAGGTAAGGGATGTAAATTGAGAAACAGATCAGACCTGTAAGAGTTTAACAAACGGCGAAAACAATCAACGAGAGTGAATCAAGATGAGGATGGAGGCATTCTAGCAAAATTACTTGGACTAATCGCTACTTCCAATCTTGATGTTCGAACGGCTTCTTCCTTCTCCATTCAGTTCTTGACGAAAATTTGGGTTTGTTGAATATTTAGGGTTTACGAACGGGATAAAATCACCAAACCTTTAACATTAGGATTATAATGCTTGACAATATATTTTGGATGAAAGAATCTCCGAAAACAATTAATCAAGTCGAAATATGTGGAAACCATTAATGATGTGAGCTAAATTGTAGGAAACAAATGAAGACTAAATTCCAGATATACCCTTATCGACATTTTAATCATAATATTTTTATTATTAAATTTAAAAACTGAAATATTTTCCATTTTAAAAACAACCTTAGATCTTGAAAAATAAAAGGCTGAGATTTGTTCTCATATTCTTAACATTTTAAACGTTCTCATTTTATTCTACCTATATATATATATATATATATATATATATATATATATATATATATATATATATATATATATATATATATATATATATATATATATATATATATATATATATAGTGTGGACAGTTTGTACGGTTTGATGCAAACCGCAAGGTTAAGTTGCATTTTTTTCTCAAAAATTTTAATGTACGCTCTCATCTTTGTGTGTTTCACTCCTGTGCGCATCAAGAAGCAAGAAAAAATCCATAATTGGCTGAAGTTTATATTTTCTTGGTAATTTTATTGCACAAACACTTTAGGCTCAGCACAAATGATTATAAATTTAAGTTGGATTAGAGCACGTATTCTTCTATCCTGTAGTTTTTTACCTTGAGATCCAAATGCAGATTTATCTAGAAGTAGTGGACCACGAATAGAAGAGGTTCACGAAAGTTTGCACCGGGCTACTCTAGAAGGAGATTGGGATAAAGTTGATAGCATTTTGAGGACAGGAGAAGTTACAATCTTTGACGTGATCACCAATAATGGCAACACAGCACTTCATGTAGCAGCGAGTACCACCAAGAAGCCAAAGTTGTTACAAAAATTGTTGGAAATGACACCAGAGAATATACAGCTATCGGATATGAGAAATTCAACAGGAAGCACGCTGCTTCATGTTGCTGCTATTGTTGGCAACACTTTAGCTGCTGAAATCCTGGTCACAAGAAACGCCAATTTGTTGTTCGTCTTAGACTACAAGGGTCACACTCCACTAGCCATAGCTCTTTCCAATACGGATACCAAGATGACTGAATTTCTGCTGCATCACGGTAATTTTGACAGAGAGAATGATACTCAGTTTTCCGACGGAAGTGGTGATGAGCTTCTAGCTATTCTTATATCTTCTAAAGATTTTCGTAAGTCTCTGTGGGATTTAAATTTTCAGTAGTAAATAGACCAACCACTTTATTGATACAACTAACTTTGGAATATATATGTAGGGTTGGCAAATAATTTAGTTGAGCGTTATAGAACATTCAATGATGATACTGTACTGATGGCTTTAGCTCAAAATTTCCCAATCGAACTCAATATAGTTGAAAAATATATAGGTTAGTTGATATTTGTCTTGATTCTACATTTTTCTTTACATTCTCAATTTATTATAAAGCTCATCTAACGCACGTCCTGCATACCAAAATTTGACATTAAAGGGACTAGCATAATGGGTAGCAGAGTAGAAGAAGTTCTGAACAGTGCTCAGGATGGTATGGTTAAAAGATGTGTTCCATTTTGCGGTTCATGGGTGGAGACATTATTTTGGCTATTCTTTTTCGGTAGGTCATGAGTTGATAATTTGTTCAATAATTCTTGGTGTTGTACTTATTCTATCTATTTGATTCAACATACACAAAACCACCCATGTTACATATCCTCATAATCCTAAGAAACTCTCTGTCTTGTCTTGTAATGCAGGAATTTACAGGATTATTATGTTTTTCCCACTAATGCTTAAGATGCTAGGTAAGATAAATAAACAATTACCATCACTGTACACGTCCCATAAACAGAAAAGGGAAAAAAAACGTCTATTCTTTGTTTGATCTGCTCTATTTCTGTCTATGTTTCAGCCTGGCCATTCATTAAAAAGAGAGTTCGAATTTATGGTGATGCTATGGAACTATTATCAAAGGTATGTAAATTGATAAAAGATACGCAAGGGGCCTTCGCTAGCAACTTTTACAGGGATCCGATTATTGAAGCCACAGGACAAAATGCATATGAGGTTGTAGAAGGTATCATAAAGTTTTTCCCACCTGCAATTTCGACTATTAACCTAGATGGCAACAATATTATTCAATATGCTGTGATAAATCGCTCGGAAAAGGTTTACAACCTACTTTATCAGATGAGTGAACATAGGAATATATATCAAACAATGAAAGACCCTTATCTGAATAACCTCTTGCACTTGGCTGGGAGATTGGCGCCGACCAACAAATTGGATCTTATGTCAGGGGCATTTTTACAAATACAACGTGAACTACAATGGTTTAAGGTACAAACCTGTAACACCCGGCTTTTTAAACAAAACACCCCTGAAAAATTTTTCATTTAAAACACAGGTTTCAATACATAAAACCATAACAAGGGGTATATTTTAATAAAAATGGGTACAAGTGTATCAAGGAGAGTATAAAATACCGTAGTCTCCTTTAAAGTCGGGCTGCTACTAACAGCATCTAAGAGTCCTACTTCACGAGTCACGGACTCTATCTTGTCCCCTACCAGTATCATGCTAACCTGCAGGGACAGTAACAAACGGTATGAGCTACAAAGCTCAGTGAGTAAACAAATCTACAAATAACACGTATTAAATACAATCATGTATTTGTCTGGATATCGAATCCAAACTCCTAGCCTTACTGGCCGACCGAATATCTCTTAGGATTTCACATCCTAAATTATAGTCTTACAGACTATAACATAATAACATAATAACCTGCATTTATCAATCCACGTCAGTTATTTGCACGTATAATCATATACAACTATTTCTGTCCCATATCTCTTAGTCACATCGGACTGCATCATGTATCATGGCTAACAGCCGCACCCTGTGTCATAGCTATTTAAGCTGCTCCAAAACATTTCCAATATACAATTCATAGCCCGCAGGCTGCACCAGCTGGGTTTGATAACCCGATATCATAGCCAAAAGGCCGCACCATGTACCTGTAGCAAAATCATAGCCAAACAGGCTGCACCATGTACCTGTAACAAAATCATAGCCAAACAGGCTGCACCAAATATCATAGCCCGAAGGCCGCATCGGAGACATAGCCCGAAGGCCGCACCGGAGTCCTCGCCCGAAGGCCACATCGGAGACATAGCCCGAAGGCCGCACCGGAGTCATAGCCAACAGGCCGCATCAAATCATAGCCCGAAGGCCGCATCGGAGACATAGCCCGAAGGCCGCACCGGAGTCCTCGCCCGAAGGCCACATCGGAGACATAGCCCGAAGGCCGCACCGGAGTCATAGCCAACAGGCCGCATCAAATCATAGCCCGAAGGCCGCATCGGAGACATAGCCCGAAGGCCGCACCGGTTGGATATACAATCCAGAAATCATAGCCATATAGGCCGCACCCATTGGATATAAAATCCAGAATTAGTTATGGCTCACGGATTAGCCGCTATTGCCTAGACTCACGGTTCCGTTCTTGTCGTCGCAATGACTCACGGCTTATCCGGTCTTGTCTCTTCAAACGTATCTTTTTCGTCCCACAATCAGTTTCAACCTGTAACAACTCAATCATCATATATCACATATGGTATCAGTGAGATTACTCACCTGGATGCTAGCTGCGTTTCAATTCCGGTTGTTTCTTGCCTTTGCGTGCACCACAACCATTTTGTCCCACACCTATAATTCATTCATTTCCGCAATGATTATAGGTTAACATTCATTTTAATTGATTCTAATGCATACGAGTCTAATATAGAACCAATTCCAAGCAATAACCATTTTTATAAAAATTCCAATATACGTCCCGAAATACGCGTATTCTGCTACAGTACTTTCGGGAGGTCGTATACGAATTCCGACAATTTTGTATGAAGTTTCATACCATATTAGACCTATGTTTAAAATTTCAGGTCAAACGGACAAGCCTAACCCCAAATTCCAACTTCAAAACTCAAAATAACTTAACAGGGGGCTGATTTTTGCTGCTGGTAGAGATCGCGACCCGATCCCTTAGAGATAGGGACTCGATCTAGATCGCGACCCGATCCTTAATAGATCGCGACCCGATCTCTGCTGCACAGACCAGAATCACGATTTTTCAGCTACAAATCCCCATTTTCACCCATTTTAAGCCCTTAATACACGACTTAATGATCAGGGATTGTTCTAGGACTAAAACCTTTGTCTAACAACAAGTTTTAAGCCATGAAAAACACCTTAATCAAACAAATTCATGATTTAGGGTTCTTGGCAAAATTCTCAAATTTATCAAGAATAGCATCCTACTTCCATTTTCTTGAGTTAAGTCCTTTCTAGCATGACTTAATGGAAGTAATAAACCATATAAATCACATAATCAAAACTGAAATGTACAAATTCCAGTTTCTATAAAACCAAACCAAAAATACCTCAAGAACTTGGTTAAAACTAACCTTAATTGCTTGGAAATCACCCATTCCAACAATTGTTCCTAGTTCTTGCTTCAATTTCATGATCTCCTGCAGAAATCGCACTCTCCTTGCTCCTCCCGTTGCTGCACATTGAGCTAGTCAAAGAGAGAGTCAACTCTCTTATATTTATACTCCAAAAATTTACATTTTTGGTCCTAAAGTTCTATTTCTTGAACTTTGTCCACAAAATCAAGTTTTATTACAATAAAACTTCCATTTCTTACATTTTGGCCACAACCAACAATATTTTTACATAATTGGTCGTTGACTTGGTCAAATGACCAAAATACCCTTTTTCGGTAAAACGACCAAAAATCAGTTTTTATAACATTTTAAGTCCAAAACTCAAAATATTATTTCAAACCAAATACTTTTCTGTCCAAAAGACCATTTTACCCTTCCAAGGTAAAATGACCAATTTACCCTTTTATTATAATTATATAAAAAAGCGTGTCTTGGCGTTACAAATTCTCCCCTCCTTCAAAAGATTTCGTCCCCGAAATCATACTATCAAGCGAGGGTATTTCTTTCTCGTTACAATTCCGGTTTCCCATATCGTATGGAAACCTTTATGGTATTGCCGAAGCACTTAACCATACTAGTCTTCTTATCTCGTGGTTATATCACCACTCGCATATTACTCATCCGGTTGTCCCGGGCACCTTATTCACTTATCTTCCTCATTTCAACATGAGGGATTCGTTAGCATTTATCAATCTATGTTCTCAGAACCCTGAGACTCATAGAAAACATTACAATCATCTTGAAGTTCATCAAGGATCTTCAATCAATACACCGCAATTTTTGCTTTTGGGATATACGGAAAGGTCCAATCAACAAGGACTCAACTTTCCTTTTTGTCCCACATCAATTTCTAGTTCTTCCGGAGGGTCACTTTGAGTTCCACAATCTTCCCTTACTTGGGGTTTCAATGGTTTTACTCGACAATCCGCATACTACTCTTGTCGATCTTGGTCTATTTCCAAGCTTTTTCGACCTTGCCAACTCTTTTCTTCTGTTTGAGATACAATCTCAGGTTTAGTCAACGGCTTCTCCCCAACTTCTGTCTAGCAAATCGACGTGCATCACGGTAGTCTATACAATACTTCCTACGAGTCAATAAAACACTAGTATAATACCAATACTAATTTACAACTTCTACTAAGGATAGACGGTCGTCTAGTTTTCCGCTAGGGTCTGTTATGAAGATTTCAGTCATATCTCCTAAGGTCTGCATCATTATCTCACCTCATCAATCCATCTGCGATTCGCACACAGTACTTACTAGTACTTTTGAACTAATTATTCTTGAAATTTATGCCAAATTCAAAGAATAATTCTGTTATCTCTGTCCGATACAATTCGTGCCGATAACTCACGTCGACAATTTTCTTTATCTTTGTAGTTTTTCACTACTTTTCCACTCTTAATTTCTTCTTAGTCGGTATAATTCTACACTGATTTCATTAATCAAACTGCAATCATCCATATGGTGTCATACCCATGCGGTACTTGCAAAGACTTTACTACAAAGTCTATGATATTTTTCGTCCATTTCATTTTTTTTTGGACCGACAATCCACATACTTCTAATGATTTGACTGTAGTTACACACAAGTCAAACATTTTTCACATGTCTTTCAATGTCTTTCTTCAGCCCCGGCCACCAACACATAGGTTTTATCGACCTATACAGTTTGGTATTGCCCCAGGTATGCTGCATATCTGATACAAAATGCATCTTTTCAAGATGATTTTTATGTTTCACTTGGTTTTGGAACTCACATACACAACCACCAAGGGTTTTAAATCACTATGATTTTCCAACTAGCTTCTTTCAACAGCTAATCATTTATTTATTACTCACAATTTTCAAACGTGCACACATCTTTCTATGCTATCCGAATCAACTCAGATAATCAATTTGCCACACTCATACATGTGGACGTAACTTTCAAAAGTTACTCTTTTCCATTCAAGGCATCTATAGCCACATCTTTATTTCTGAGATGGTACAAGATTCCATAACCGAAATCTTTAAGTAACCCATCTATCTTTTATCTAGCTCATATTTAGCTTCTTTTCTGTTCAATAAAGTCTTTCAAACTCTAATGATCCACATAAACAATAAACTTTACACTATATACATAGTGTCTCCAAAGCTTAATACCAAAATCATAGTTGCTACTGCAACATCTTGCATCTACGATCGAATTTGGATGCATTTCTATGATCCAATTTATTCGCTTAGCATCAAAGCTAACATCAACATTTTCACATAAGGTTTATCCCAAACCTTTACAAGATATCTGTGGTCTTTCTACCCACTCAAACTTTACACTTTTCTTAGTCAATATTAGTCAACTAAACAGCAATCAAGGAGCAGTTTTCTACAACTCTCCCATAATAACCCGCCAATCCAAGGAAACTACTGACTTCAGTCAGATTCCAAGGCGGTTCCCATTTTATCACAGTACCCTTTCCACTGGATATACTTTATCATCTCTAGCTTTATTAACATGCTAAAGAATATGCAACTTCTTTTAGCCAAAATTTCATACTTGGAGAATTTTACATATCACTTAACTCAGTGAAGTAACTCCAATATCTGGTACAAACGTACCTCGTGTTCGATCTGGTTTCGAGAATATCATATTCTCAGTAGTCAATGTACATACACATTAACTTATCTTTCTTCTTTTCAAACAGATAGGGCTCCATCTGATGACACCTACAGTCATATGAGATCCCAATTTAAAAACAATTTCTTCCAATTGTTTTACCACTCTGCCATATCTGCAGAGGCCAATCATCACAGAGCCTAGATAACAGGAACGGCTCCCAATACCAGCTTAATCATAAGCTCTTCTTGCCAATCTGGCAGAAATCTTGGAAGTTCTTTTCAAAAGAATCATCCGAAAATTATTTAAAGTAGTACACTACTTTCACCACTTTATTAAGCTTGGCCCATACCACGTATGCCAACTACAACATCATTCCTTTACTAACTCTTTTCCGAGTTTAAGCAAAGAAGCTAACCGGTATTCTCAACAACGGTCATTTACCATGGATTTTCATCCGCTCATTTCTGCTTTCTGAACCATCATGTTCATATTTCTACAATTCATGTTAGCATAATTAATTGCTAACCAAATCATAAGCACAATTGCTTCAGATTTGCTGGTAGCCATCGGCTTCAGATTCATAGGGAAAAATGGTCCCGTAAATCTTAGGCAGACTACATTCCAGGTGTTCAATATCTTGAACATACTTGCTATCTACAATAGCTATTTCAAATATTTCATCCAAAATCATTGATGAAAAATTCAAACAAGACATCAAGTCATCGATCCAAAGCATAGCTTCATGGATCAAATATAACATACACGAGTTATATTCAGAACAATGACATATGCGACTATATCAGTCTCCTCACGAGCTTCTTCCACAATCTACTGGGATGCTCATGGTACCATGGGTCCTTTTCGACCATTCGTTCCTTCTTTCTTTCCTGGGTTCATCACCCGTTACTCCACATTTAGCATGTGAGTATTTCATAAAGAAGTGATCTATAGTTCCACGCTGGAACCACTTCCGTCCCATACAACAAGCTCGAGCAATCTGCTCCTATCATCTGCAATTTCAACATGTCAACGGTAGAGTCTCAACTCTACAATTTTCCTTAGTCCCTTTCCTGCACTGATCACTATACATAGTGGCTCTGTTTTGGTCCCTTCCCTATAAGGTTGGACCCAATTTGTGACAACTTCTTCTGAGAAGTCCACTTTTATTTTCTGCTTTTCTTGTAGTCTCAACTACTGTTCTTTCACCTTGAATATCAACCAAGGTGAGCAACCGCTTCATTTACCTGACCACATCAGCTAACATTGCTCGTCATGTGGATTTTTCCGCTACTTGTCTCGTTGCCCCTCGTTCGATGGAGTCTTGAGAAAAGGCTGATCCGCCTCTTAAAGTTACACGCACTAAATTTCTCCCAGTAATATCCGCTGCTCATACTTCTTATACGTTAGAAGTCAGCAATAGTTAGGTTATATATGTATAATAACAACTATATACACCTAACAGTTCATCATGTCTACTGTTTTAGGGTTTAAGTCCAGGAATCTACTCTATAGACACCTAGTTCAATTAACCCACGGCTCTGATACCAACTTGTAACACCCGGCTTTTTAAACAAAACACCCCTGAAAAATTTTTCATTTAAAACACAGGTTTCAATACATAAAACCATAACAAGGGGTATATTTTAATAAAAATGGGTACAAGTGTATCAAGGAGAGTATAAAATATCGTAGTCTCCTTTAAAGCCGGGCTGCTACTAACAGCATCTAAGAGTCCTACTTCACGAGTCACGGACTCTATCTTGTCCCCTACCAGTATCATGCTAACCTGCAGGGACAGTAACAAACGGTATGAGCTACAAAGCTCAGTGAGTAAACAAATCTACAAATAACACGTATTAAATACAATCATGTATTTGTCTGGATATCGAATCCAAACTCCTAGCCTTACTGGCCGACCGAATATCTCTTAGGATTTCACATCCTAAATTATAGTCTTACAGACTATAACATAATAACCTGCATTTATCAATCCACGTCAGTTATTTGCACGTATAATCATATACAACTATTTCTGTCCCATATCTCTTAGTCACATCGGACTGCATCATGTATCATGGCTAACAGCCGCACCCTGTGTCATAGCTATTTAAGCTGCTCCAAAACATTTCCAATATACAATTCATAGCCCGCAGGCTGCACCAGCTGGGTTTGATAACCCGATATCATAGCCAAAAGGCCGCACCATGTACCTGTAGCAAAATCATAGCCAAACAGGCTGCACCATGTACCTGTAACAAAATCATAGCCAAACAGGCTGCACCAAATATCATAGCCCGAAGGCCGCATCGGAGACATAGCCCGAAGGCCGCACCGGAGTCCTCGCTCGAAGGCCACATCGGAGACATAGCCCGAAGGCCGCACCGGAGTCATAGCCAACAGGCCGCATCAAATCATAGCCCGAAGGCCGCATCGGAGACATAGCCCGAAGGCCGCACCGGAGTCCTCGCCCGAAGGCCACATCGGAGACATAGCCCGAAGGCCGCACCGGAGTCATAGCCAACAGGCCGCATCAAATCATAGCCCGAAGGCCGCATCGGAGACATAGCCCGAAGGCCGCACCGGTTGGATATACAATCCAGAAATCATAGCCATATAGGCCGCACCCATTGGATATAAAATCCAGAATTAGTTATGGCTCACGGATTAGCCGCTATTGCCTAGACTCACGGTTCCGTTCTTGTCGTCGCAATGACTCACGGCTTATCCGGTCTTGTCTCTTCAAACGTATCTTTTTCGTCCCACAATCAGTTTCAACCTGTAACAACTCAATCATCATATATCACATATGGTATCAGTGAGATTACTCACCTGGATGCTAGCTGCGTTTCAATTCCGGTTGTTTCTTGCCTTTGCGTGCACCACAACCATTTTGTCCCACACCTATAATTCATTCATTTCCGCAATGATTATAGGTTAACATTCATTTTAATTGATTCTAATGCATACGAGTCTAATATAGAACCAATTCCAAGCAATAACCATTTTTATAAAAATTCCAATATACGTCCCGAAATACGCGTATTCTGCTACAGTACTTTCGGGAGGTCGTATACGAATTCCGACAATTTTGTATGAAGTTTCATACCATATTAGACCTATGTTTAAAATTTCAGGTCAAACGGACAAGCCTAACCCCAAATTCCAACTTCAAAACTCAAAATAACTTAACAGGGGGCTGATTTTTGCTGCTGGTAGAGATCGCGACCCGATCCCTTAGAGATAGGGACTCGATCTAGATCGCGACCCGATCCTTAATAGATCGCGACCCGATCTCTGCTGCACAGACCAGAATCACGATTTTTCAGCTACAAATCCCCATTTTCACCCATTTTAAGCCCTTAATACACGACTTAATGATCAGGGATTGTTCTAGGACTAAAACCTTTGTCTAACAACAAGTTTTAAGCCATGAAAAACACCTTAATCAAACAAATTCATGATTTAGGGTTCTTGGCAAAATTCTCAAATTTATCAAGAATAGCATCCTACTTCCATTTTCTTGAGTTAAGTCCTTTCTAGCATGACTTAATGGAAGTAATAAACCATATAAATCACATAATCAAAACTGAAATGTACAAATTCCAGTTTCTATAAAACCAAACCAAAAATACCTCAAGAACTTGGTTAAAACTAACCTTAATTGCTTGGAAATCACCCATTCCAACAATTGTTCCTAGTTCTTGCTTCAATTTCATGATCTCCTGCAGAAATCGCACTCTCCTTGCTCCTCCCGTTGCTGCACATTGAGCTAGTCAAAGAGAGAGTCAACTCTCTTATATTTATACTCCAAAAATTTACATTTTTGGTCCTAAAGTTCTATTTCTTGAACTTTGTCCACAAAATCAAGTTTTATTACAATAAAACTTCCATTTCTTACATTTTGGCCACAACCAACAATATTTTTACATAATTGGTCGTTGACTTGGTCAAATGACCAAAATACCCTTTTTCGGTAAAACGACCAAAAATCAGTTTTTATAACATTTTAAGTCCAAAACTCAAAATATTATTTCAAACCAAATACTTTTCTGTCCAAAAGACCATTTTACCCTTCCAAGGTAAAATGACCAATTTACCCTTTTATTATAATTATATAAAAAAGCGTGTCTTGGCGTTACAAAACCTTTCATGATTCAAAATTTGGATTTTAATCTTCAAACAATTTTTTAACATATTGTAATCTTGCAGGAGGTTCAAGGATTTGTATCGCCTTTAAACGTGAAACAAAAGAACTTTTTCAACGAAACACCTCAAATGGTGTTTACAAGAGAACACAGGGAGTTGGTGATCGAGGGAGAAAAATGGTTAAAGGCCACTGCAGAGTCATACACGATTACAGCTGCATTGATCACCACCGTCGTGTTTGCAGCCGGCATAACAGTACCAGGAGGAAACGATCAGAACACCGGGATACCAATGTTTACTAAGAGCCCTGCCTTCACAGTTTTCGCGATATCAGATGCGATATCATTATTTGCAGCTGTTACATCATTATTAATGTTTTTGTCCATTCTCACGGCATGTTATGCTGAGCAGGACTTCCTCCTCAAGTTGCCTACAAAGTTGATAATTGGTTTGGTCACCTTGTTCATCTCAACGACAACCATGCTCGTAGCTTCTGGTGCAACTTTGTATCTTGTATTTGGCCAAAGCAACTCAAAGATTCTTATTACAATAGTTGTATTCACATGCCTACCGATTGCTGCTTTTGTGACCCTGCAGTCCCGTCTCGTCATAGACTTGATGAGTGCAACATATGGTCGTAGTATTTTTGGTAAGAAAAGAGATCGTTACTTCTATTAAATCTTTTTGCAAGATCATTTATAGAATGGTGAACTTAAGAGAGATGACAGTCTTCAACTTTTGTAATAGCAGTTATTTGAGGTATATTAAGATTGGAATGATTTTGAATGTTGTGCATTGCATGTACAATTTACAAGGAAACAATTATGTTGTATATTGAAAGATGAGTATTTGGTATTATATTTAAAAAAAAAAAAAAAAAAAAAAAAAAAAAAAAAAAAAAAGAAAACTCACCAAAGTTGATCTGAATGACGAGGGAGCAATATCATAGAACTCGGAATATAATCCAGGCAAAACTTTTCGCCTTGTGCTCCCAGTGATCAACTTGATCAGTAAGATTAGTAATGAACCTCTTACCTGGAACAAATATGGAGTACAAATAACAGCGAATTATGTAAAAAGTGATGCACTACAACAACTCAAGTATACTTACGTACTCTACTACTCTAGAATTAAGAGAAGGGTAGAATAGACTTTTCGAGTAATCGCACAGGTTGGTTTGTTGAGTCTTGTTATTTGTTAGGTCGGTTGAATAAATAGAAGGATGAGAGTCAGGTATATGCATGGGGAGTTTTGTAATCAGTCATGGGATTATTCAATTCAGTTCGAATCGTACCATTCTTACCCTAATTCTATTTCTATTTTGTTCAATTTCTCTCCTGTTTGTATCAAATTCGTATCTGAGTGGTTTTGATCATGAGAACGCGATATAATAACACTCGAATGCAGGAAACTGAAAGTGGAATCGCCAATTTAAATTTGGCGATAGCTAAATTGGAATCCACGATTGAAGCGACGCAATCAATGCTTGATTCCAAATTTGAATTAATGGACAAAACGCTACAAGCAATAATAAGCAATTGTCTTTTTTTTTTTTTTTTTTTTTTTAGAAAAAAAAAATCTATCCTATCCTACTCCTACTCCCAAACTACTCCTAAAATCCACATATGTCTCTTGCGAGACTTGAACCCAACTACTCCTAAAATCCACATATGTCTCTTGCGAGACTTGAACCCTCAACCTCAAAGAGGGAGGGCAACGCCTTTACCACTTGACCAAGAGGTCATTGGCAATAAGCAATTGTCTATTAATAGTAAAAAGTTGAACGATTGATCAGGAAGAAAAGCGACAGAAAATACGGCGATATCCTTGTAACTATTCTGATTTATCTGATTTTTGGCTTGGTATATTTGATTTGTCTCGGCACATTTCTTTATCCGAGTTCACAATTTACACACTAATTGCAAGTGTGTGAATATTCTGAAAAAGAATGTGTACAATTGATTGATATGTTACACTGATTAAATCAACTAGCAAAAGAATTAAAAACCACCAACACTGTTTACTCTGTCTTTATCTTCCTTGTTATCTTTACCCAGATTGATTTATATCAGCTGAATGATTAAAAATAGATGAAGGTGATGCATTATCTAACAGTCACCAAACCTAATATTATAACTGGGGATCAAGTGGGGAGTTTGCATCTTGGATATTGGCTAATGAATTAGCATGCAATTAGCTTAACGTGGCTTTTTTCAGCACTACAAGTCAAATCTCTCTCTCTCTCTCTCTTAAATATATAAGAAGATGCATGGAAGGAGGATTGGCAGATTGAGAAAGAAAATAGCAAATAAGGCAAGCTCAAGCTCTAATCAATGTCATAGTGGAAACTGGAGAAGAATATCCATACCCATAACGCACTAATAGAAACAGGGGCATCAGTGACGACAGACTTTTCCGTCGGTATCCGTCACTAAATGGCTTTTCAACGGATTAGCGACGGACTTCTTCCATAGCAAAGAATAAGCCATGTAAATTGTCCGCGACGGACCAAGCGATGGACAGTTTGGGGGTTGCGACGGAATTAGCGACGGTTCGCGACGGAATTAGCAACGGTTTGCGACGGACTGTTTTGTTGAGTTGCAATACCCATCAGCTAGCTCGTATAGCTCAATTTTCAGTTAAAATAAAGATACCCATCAGCTAGCTCGTATAGCTCAATTTTCAGTTAAAATAAAGATACCCATCAGCTAGCTCGTATAACTCAATTTTCAGTGAAAATAATATTTTAAATATTTTGAATTATTTGAGAGATAATAACTTGTAATGGTAACGAACTTCTAAAATTATTTACATTCAGACGTTGAACTTAGTATTGTGATTGATTTACCCATTAACTTATTAGTAGGTACTTTTTAAAATTGTTCACATTATACCCTTATAACCGGTGATAGAAAATTTATGCTTATTTGACATCCTACATGGCATCGGAGAGAACTTAAAAGGGTAACGAACTTAAAAAATTGTTCACGTTTGGTCACTAAACTTATTTTTGTGCTTAATTTACCCATGCACTTTTTTAAATTGTTCACATTATACCTTATGACCAATGGTAAAAGGTTTATGTTGATTTCGCATTCTATGTGGCATTAGAAAGCTAGGAAATAAATAAGGGTCAGTGGTCTTCAGGGTTTGTTTTTATGCCCTAATTTACAAGGAACGATAGTTCAATCTTATAATGTCTTCCTCCTCCTCTGCCTTTTCTCAAATTC
This sequence comes from Cichorium intybus, assembly GCA_023525715.1. Lineage (NCBI taxonomy): Eukaryota > Viridiplantae > Streptophyta > Magnoliopsida > Asterales > Asteraceae > Cichorium > Cichorium intybus. The sequence goes on from CM042015.1 coordinate 81,208,095, forward strand.
GCAAGTCTTCTCGTATGAATAATCATAGCCATTGTAATTGTGGTATTCTTTCACCCATCCGAACCTCAACCACAGAAGAAAAAAAACTCATGTACGCGATTCTTGGTGTGCGATAACTCACAGGTACGTCCATGATTTTGGAGTTACGTGTGAGTTATCGCACACCAATAATCACCTACCAATGTCTTTATTGGTAATTTAGGTTCAAATGCTTAAAGGAAAACTACACTCACAACGATTATGGCAATTCATACTAGAAGACTTGCGAACTTGAGAGAAGACTTATGTAACGCCCCGATTTTTCATACACCATAAATGGTGTAATATTTTATAAAACTTAATGTTGAAAAATCTCGTATTTCAAAATCCGTGTTTCTTTATAGAACAAAATGTCAAGTTTTAAAAACTTTTCTCATGACCTCGTGTCATGTCTTAAAAATTCGGTTCCAACAAAAACAATTAAGTTGTACAAATGTTTGAACAACTACGGGGGTTACAACTTCATACCAAACTAAACCATAGAAAGCAAATTAGGATTACAAACCAGTACATCAGTCAAGGTTCACTCCATCTAAGATCCCAATTTCTTCGGGTCATCTACTTGCTTCTATCTCTCATGTCTAGAACCTGAGATACATGGCATAAAATAAAATACGTAAAACGAAAACGTCTCGTGAGCTACATGGGTTTTAGATTCAAAACATTATTGAAAATGTTGTATAAGCAATATCATATATTTGGCATATTTCTTTTCAAAATCCTTTGCAAAATGAGTCATATAATATGACCTTTGCTTTCCCAAAAATTCTTTACGATCTAAGTCATATAGATGACATTTACTTTCAAAAATTCTGTGGGAAACCAGCTCGTAGAATCTTGAAACTTAAACAATGTATTCAATTCAATACGTGTCGTACATAATAGTTGCATATGCAATGCATGATCCACACACCAATACAAAGCTCGCGAGTTTTCCTACCCGCGCCTTAGGTCAAAAAGACCAGGTCACATTCGTGACAAAAGCTCGCGGTTATATACCGCTCCTAGAGGTCTATAAAGACCAAAGCTCGCCAAAATAGGAGAACAAATCATCCTATAATGATGCCTAAAAGACTTCTACTTCGCGACAGGAGGTACCATCCCAGGAGAGTCTTGTCCCTTTACGGGGACGTATCCGGACCTCGCTGACTCATGCAATCACACTCTATGCATGCTTAAAAACGCTACTTTTCTTTTGTACAAGAAATCACAAAATGCCATGAGATACATGTGCAATAACATAAGCATTAACAAATTAAATATTTCATAAACTTATATAAGAATCAAATCATATAGCACATATAGCCATTGTTCTTTTGAAACAAATTCATAACATGAACACATAGTGGACTTTCTACCAAAATATTCTTTCATAGTAAAACAATCTTTCAGTAACAGAGTAGGCTAAATTCCCAAACATACTTTCGTAATCATTGTGGGCTTGATGCCAAAACATCATTTCAAAATCATCATATAAAACTTTATTTATCATAACATACGTAGAACGATTTGCATATCATTTAATATTCAAAAGTCACGTAAAAGCTTTGTCAACAATTTTCCATGTACCCCAAAATGGGAAAAAAGTCACATGTACTCACCTTAGTAGCTGGGTACGTCTAGCTACACTAATCCACCCATCTCTTGTACTAGTCCACATAATTTTAATCTTTCGTTACTTCCACACGTTCTTCAATCTCTATTAATCTAATAGAAGATTAGAACTTATTAGACAACTAAACATATAGTAATTGTCTAATCCTTTTTTAACTAAATCTAGTTATCATCTAGTTCCATTCTAATGTCCAAATGTGATTCTTAGAGCATAAAACTCATTTTGGACGATTTTACACTTTTTGTCCCATTTTGACCAAAAATGGTATTTTTGGTTTCTACAATGTTATTATAGCAACACTCAAATTTTTTACATCTTTATAAGCTTATCTCAATGGTTAGATGTCAATACATCTTTCATATTACGCGTTTATGCCATTTGGCAAATTTTTGGACGATTTTACACTTTTTGTCACATTTTGACCAAAAATGGTATTTTCGGTTTCTACAATGTTATTCTAGCTACACTCAAATTTTTACATCTTTATAAGCTTATCTCTGTGGTTAGATGTCAATACATCTTTCATATTACGCGTTTATGCCATTTGGCAAATTTCAATCAACAAAATTTCTAAAAATAGAAATTGTCAAAAACGTAAATATTTTCCTACAAATTATCATCAATATGTTCTAACATTGCATAAGTTCAATTCCAGTTCGATCTTATGTTCGTGTGTTTCCATTTAGGCTAAAAATAGAAACTTTTGATGTCGACCGCAATATTTTAGTCGTTATAGTCTTTAATATTTCTACCATTCTTTTCTTAACTAGCTTTGGTTATACTTTTATTTACGCATAATTATACATTCTCAAATTTAATTTCATTATTCCTTTAACAAGAAATGATGGAATTCAAAAATTCCAATCGACCTCAACATTTAGTTAATAAGACCAAAAATCAAGTTTTGCCCCGCTTTCACGCTAGCAAGTCATATATCATTATATTGTTAATAACCAATTGCATATTATAAAACTTGCTCCTAGCCACTAGACCTGGCAAACGTGTCGTGTCGTGTCGATTTCGTGTCGTGTCAAAACATTAAACGGGTTGAAAGTGCTCGACCCTAACCCAACCCGTTTAATAATCGTGTCGTGTCGTTTCAACCCGTTTATTTTCGTGTCGAGTTCGTGTCGAGTTTCGGGTTTGGGGTGTAGACCTTGTAAATATATCATATCACTTTTCGAGTTGAAACACTAAGTATGTTGAAAGAATAGGAGTTTGAGGTGAAAAGGAAAACATGAAAAACTAGTAGTAGAAGCATTCACACTAAGTTTATAGAGCAACGTTAAAAGATTAAGAGTCGGGGAGATGAATGATGAGGTTGCGAGGAGGAGAGAGAGACCGAGTGAAACTGTGGAGTATGAGTGAGAAAGTAGAAAAGTGAAAATGAATTCATGACCTAGGTGGCTAAGCGACTTCCACATTATAAAACACGTCAATTAGAAGTTTTTCTTTTAAATATGATGTTGGTTATTGACATGTCCAATTTATATAAGAATTAGAAAAACTTGAATATAAATAAACGGGTCATTTTCGAGTCATTTTCGAGTTGAAAGTTTCAACCCTGACCTTACCCGTTTAATTATCATGTCGTGTGGTGTCAACCCGTTTAATTAAACGGGTTGAAATCTCTTACCCAAACCCGTTTGTTTCGTGTCGAGTTCGTGTCGGGTTGTCGTGTCGTATCAGGTTTTGCCATCTCTACTAGCCACTTATGAAGTTGTATCCCACATAAATTCAAAGATTTCTCAATAAATCTTTACAACCATTCCTACTATCTTTTAACTTCATAACAATTTAATCAGATTTAAACCTCGCCTTTCAATTGATCTCAAGCTGAAAATAACTAAATTTTCGTAGCTATTTTGCTTGCTAAATTGGACCACATAGAATCACCGACATCAAGGGACCTTGCTGACATCACCATCATAATCAGTAGTGGTAGTTTTGCCACCCAAACAAAATCGGCAACCCCAACAAGAATGTTATCTCGAGATTCAACCAATATGCCTCTTCATGTTTTACTTATCAGGTCTCATAATTAAAATCCTTAAACCTGTTGTAAAAATACATTTTGATATTATCAAATATTAGACTTGTATTTCCGATAATCCATCAAACAACTTCTTAACCCAAATGTTTGACAATCTGGTGTTCTTGAATTTCGTGAATAGTGTTATCAACAACTATGTTCTGAATTTCAAACGTGCATTTACTTAGTGTTAACATTGCTAGGGCTAAAAGAGTTTACCTTCAAATCTTAACAAACATAGAAAACGAGTTCTTTGTCTCGTTCTCACTGGAGTCATGGACTCCAAGGACTGAAATCGATCTGCTCCTCTCCTCTCTCTCGATTCTGATTGCACAAGCACACAAGCAGATGCGAGTGTGTGTTTTTGTGTGAGCGATTTCCAATTTTTTTATTAACACGAAATTTTCAGAATTTCTTATTCCTGATTTCTGATGGCGTGTTCAGGGAAAGAGGATCGTACACGGTATAAAAAAACCATGAGCTGATTAATAGGTCCAAAATACCGAAAATGCCCCTAAGACATGCCTTAGACAAAATTCAGAGCTTTTTGATTATTATCTTCCTTGATTTTCTTCTAGTGATAACTTTTCCTCATATGGTATTCAAATTTCACAAACTTCAAACCTTTAAAAAGGTGGGAATGAGATTTACAATTTTCACCTTCTGACTTAAGTATGAATCTTAATAGATTTTCTGCTATCGACCCTTGAAAATGACCATCTTAATGAGATTTACAACTTTCACCTACCTAACAGCCACATATTCACTTTTTCCATATATATATATATATATATATATATATATATATATATATATATATATATATATATATATATATATATATATATATATATATATATATATATTATGGTTAGAATTAAATGTGGACTACAAATATTGTGTGAATGTATGATCAAATGTGGAACGTCTGATTGAAATGATCAATGGTTAAATATTCAAGTGCCTAACTGTAAATTTGTGACAATTAATTAATCAGAATTTATAATTAAACTCTTATAAAGGGTATTTTTGTCTATTAATGGATATTTAAAAAAGGAACTATCATACTTATCTCCTAATTTTTGGGATTATTAATTAATATTTATTTATATTATTGTATAAAATTTATAAATGTATTTGCGTGATAAATAACAATGCAAATAAAAAAAACGTCGGTTTATAAATATTATGATAATCACATGATACACTGTCATTCTTAAAAAATTGAATATCATTCTTGAAAATATACAATATCATTTTTAAAGAATATGAGTGTTTTCATATCAAGTGTATAAAACATAATGACAAATTACATTTTGAAAGAATAGAAATATACATTCAAAAAGATTAGAAATATACATTCTGAAAGTTACACTTCATTATTCAAATAATACAGAAATTCTTTAACAATACACTTAATTCTTGATATCATAAACGATCATTCTCAAAGAATATAAACATTCTTGAAGCATTTAAGCATTCTGAAAAGATGGTTTGAATACTATAATTCTTGAAGAATTATGGAATGAACATAAATGACTTAAGTGCGCATTCTTGAAGAATCCAAGCATTCTAAAAAGTAAGAAGTCATGTAAGATAAGTTGTTTTAACAAACCATAGTCCAAAATAGGACCAGTTTTAATAAGTCATTTCATCGAACACATGGTATGCATTTTGATAAAGGCCAAGAGTTTAACCAATTTTAGAAAAAAACGCAATACGAACAAACAAAAACTACTGAGATATGTTTCATAGTCCAGATTAAATTCACAACAAAACTAAATTAATGATTTTGAGTTAAAAACCATACACGGGGACAGAAAAAGAACATGATATACCATCACCAATTTCGTAACAATCAGCTTGCATATTAACATCAAAATTTTACTGCTTTGAGACAATACTTACTTGACTCAATGATTCTCCAAATGATACGTGGTTGTGTTTCCTGAAATGCATAAAGCTTTTGCGAATTCCATCAGATCTAGCGATCTACCATCACCAATTATGAATTCAGATAGTACACACACACACACATAGATGTAAGGTGATTTGTAAAAATACAATTTACCCACTTTTTTTCTTGCTTGATCAATTTACCCACTTTTTGTCTCGCTTGATCAGGTGTAGCATAAACCTCCTCATTGTCCAAGTGTAGGTCAATCTTTTATGGATCAGGATGCTCTAGATCGGGATGTTGTTAGGGGAACTGTTGATGTGAGAGGGCCTTCAGGATTGTCATAGTGTGGTGAACCTCGGGGTTTATTGAAACTCTACAAAAATTTGAATTATATGTTTCAGTTACTTTAAGTTATGATTGATAATAAGACATAAAAATAGTATGAACTTTTTTTACCTCGTTCCCCTAGAGTCATGAGAAAGTCGTTATCCTGGTCAAAAGGATGATAAGTAAATGAAGGAAAATCATCAATGTTGTCTAAATCGGGAAATATCCCCGACCAAATTGAAAGGGGGAAAAACTGTCACACTTCTCTTGACGTTCCACCTACAATAATAATTCCCTTAGAAGCTTAGGCTTTATGACTGAATACTGGCGTTGTGGCGGTAAAGGTACTTTTGCACTTGAAAAATGAGTACATATCTTCAGAGTCCTTGGTCTTATACTTCTTCCATCGTTCTAGGTGAGTATTTTGGGGAAGCATCGACAACTAAAAAATGTTGAAGCTATATATAATATGACAACCAGGACTCTAACGTAATCACTTTCATTCTCATTTGCAAATACCCTCCTGAAATTAATGTTAGAGTAGATATTTCACTTATAATATTTATATAAATTATATTGAAAAAATATTAACATTGTTATCAAACGTACTATTTTCATATGTTCAGTAGTTGAAGCTCGTTGGTCCACTCCATTTGTTTTAGTAGGTCCTAACTTTGCATATGTGGTATAAATTTCTCACGATGTGCAACAAACCCTTGCCGCTAGACAAGGAGCATCCCATGTGTGCGTTTCAAGTCAACATCCAAAAAGCCTACGATACGGTGGACTGGTTTTTTCTTCGCACGATCTTATTTGGATTCGATTTTTCTATTCGTATGATTGACTGGATCATGACGTGTGTTTTCATGGCTGCTTACTATGTCGGCATCAATGGAAATATGTATGGATTTTTCAACGGTCAAAGGGGTCTCAGGCAGGGTGACCCCTTCTCCCCCTATATCGTCACTTTGGTCATGGAGGTTCTTAACCTCATGATCAAAAGAAATATCTCTGAGTCTGATTCTTTCAAATTCCATCTAATGTGGGGAGCAAAGCATCACCCATCTTTGCTTTGTCGATGATTTTATGCTCTTCTATCATGGTGATAGCTCTTTGGTTCGTATCATTAATGATTCTCTTGCTGAATTCTATAGGATCTTTGGGCTCCATCTTAACGAAGCTAAGAGTGAAGCTTTCTACTAGATTGTTCGTGAGAGGACCAGAGCTGCCATCGATCATATCATTAGGTTTTTTGAGGGATCGCTCCCTGTCCGATACCTTGGTGTCCCTCTCATCACCACCCGGCTTGTTCACAGGGACTGCAAAGGCATTGTCGATAAAGTCAAATGCAGAATCAATGACTAGAAGAATAAATCTCTCTCCTTTGTTGGTTGTCTCCAGCTAATCCTCTCTGTTCTTTCTTCTATGCAAATATATTGGACTTCCGTGTTTATCCTTCCTAAGTATATCTCTAACGAGATTGAGAAGCTCATGAGGGGTTCCTTGTGGTGCCAGGTTGAGATGAAACATGGTAAAGCCAAATTCTCCTGGAAGACTGTGTCTCCTAAGACCCATGGTGGCCTGGGTATTCGTAACCTTATTGTCTGGAATGTTGCCCTTATGGCTTCCTAAGCCTGGAGACTCCTTTCTAAGAAGGACTCTTTCTGGGTAAGGTGGATCCACTCTTACCGCCTTTGTGGGCGTAACTTCTGGGATGCCCCCCAGAAGCACGGAACGGGCTATGCCTGGCGCAATATTCTCGATATGTGGGGTAAGATCAGGGACTATATTGCCACCCAGGTTGGTGATGGCTGCTCTATGTATGCTTGGTTTGATAACGGGTACCCTGTTGGTCCTCTTTCTCAGTTCTTGACCACCCGTGAAATTCATGTTGCGGGTTTCACTCCTGATTCCAAAGTTATCGACCTTGTGCTTAACGGCTATTGGGTTTGGCCCCAATGCTGATGGGACGCCCATCTCGTTCTGTTGTCTCATAACCCCTTTCTCTTTCCCCGTCCGTTCTTGATAAACTCCTCTGGAGATCCTTAGACAGTAGGCTTTCTCCTTTCTCCGTCCGTACTGTTTGGCAATATTCGGCCCTTCTGCTCAACCTGTCGATTGGTATCATCTTGTTTGGTTCTCCCAGAATATCCCTAGACATGCCTTCATTCTTTGGGTTGCTCTTAAAGATCGTCTCAAGACTCAAGATAAACTCACAAGCTGCGAGCCCAACTCCAATCTCATATGTGCCTTCTACGGTGATTGCTCTGATTCCCTCCCCCACATTTTCTTTGACTGTTCTTTCCATTCTATGGTTTGGCTTAATCTACAGCAGCATGTCATGAACCTCTCCTTTCCCACTGATCGTTGGTCGGATATCATCAATCTTTTCTCAAGCCCATTTCTAAGGGTAAAACCATCTGGTACGTTATCCGAAGACTTGTGCTTGCCGGAGCTGTTTACCGCATTTGGCAGAAAAGAAATAACTGAATTTTCAAGAATAAGAGAAGATTGTATCATGTTGTGACCAAGACCATTATTGATGATGTTCGTTATAGACTGGTGCGTTATCCGAAGACTTGTGCTTGCTGGAGCTGTTTACCGCATGGTGCGTCTGTCTATGAAACCTTCCCCTAATGTTCTTTTTGGCAAAAAAGGTCTGGGCTCTCCCCTAATGTGGAGGGTCGTTCCTTTTCTCTTTTTGTTTCTTCTGTGTTTGCTTTTCTCTTCCCTTTTTGTTCTGAGGGTGTGAGCCATCCTTGGCCCCTCCTTGTCTGAAGGTTGCTTCTATTTAGCTTCCTTCCGAGCGCTTGGACTATTTTATGTTTCATTGTCTTCTTTTTTTCTTGATCGATGGGGTCGCCCCCCATTTATAAAAAAATATCCCAATCTCCTTATGACAAGAATGATGAATTTATGTTGAATGGATTGAAGGGTTGTGAACCCAGTTGTTTTATGATCCAATGTGGTCTGAAAGTGGTATTTGGTATGTTTTTCAAGATGATTGAGTTAAATTCAAGATTTAAGTTGGATTAGGTTTAGATTATAAACCCTAGAATTATTGATGATGAATTTGGTTATGTTTATATGGTTTAATTGGTTCATATGGCCTTTAAACTCGTTATGTTTTGATTATGGTAGTTGAGTTAAGCTAAAAAAGGAGGTTGGAAAGTCTGAACTGCATCATACTAAGGTCTGATCGCCTGTACTTGAGTCGTGACGCGATGACCTTCTGGTCGTGGCGCTATGGACAAGTATACACCATTAGGACACGTCACGTGACATGGACCGCGATGCGACCAATGCTCGGGTCTCGGCGCTAAATGTGAACAGTTACATGATCACTTAGATTATAAATGTGATATGTTAAATGAATGATCTTGGATCTGAGCTATAATACTCAAAATTTATGTGTAGTGTGTTTTTAGCTTCCAAGACAGGAGGAAGGACATATGGAGCCAGTACAAATCCCAGCGACTAAGTACTTTAATGAGAAATTATTCTCATGCTAGTTGATGTGATGTGTGATATATATGTATATGGTTGAATTATATGTCATAGACGATTATGATGGATATAGTTAGGTTAGTGTGTTATGTTGTTCTTACTGGCATAATTGAGCAGATAAGTTATGGTTGTTTATAGCTAGTGACGAGACATAAGTTGTGGCTGGTCATGACCAATATAGCTGAGACAGTATCTCATGGTTTATAGTGTTGGCAAAGGAGTCGACCACCTGTTGAGCCGACCTCCCGTGGGATTGACCACCACAACCAAATAGAGTCATAGTTGATTATCACTGGTAAGCTGAGTAAATAAGCATGACTGATTGTGGATAGTGTATAAATGACTAGGTAATTGCCTATGTGGCCGAGGACTGTGTGTAAGTCTACAGTTGAAATAGGCTAATAAAGTCATAGTTGATTAATAATCGGTTAACTGTACAGCTAAATGTACACTGAAAGGTTAATCATGTTATGTTGCTTTATTGTTGTTTGTCATTCTTACATATGCTAACATATGTATGTGGTTGTGACTAGCAGAAGGATTACACACTAAGCTTTCAATAGCTTGCTCTTTGTGTTGTGTGTTGCCTTTCAGGTCTTAACAGCAATGATAGGGGTAAGCATGTGGCCAAGGAGATAGAATACTTAGAGTTCACTTGTTTTGTGGCTGACATGTATATTTTGTAGTTGTAATAGCGGACTCGGTCCGTAGAGACGTTTATGTACAGTTAGTATAACATCTTGTATGTTGTAGTTTGATGTTAAAATGCACTCTTTTGATGTATTAACATGAAGAAAAAAAAATGGGCATGCCTTAATATGAAAAACAAAGTGTTATATGACATTGTCTAGACACATTTCTTTTGTATCTCCCTTACTCTATATTTTGAGCATCAATGTAATTATAAAGTTCACTCGGAGATCAATAATAAATCTTTCTAGTTCACTCGTCAATCTAACACGATTACACCGGTCATGTGAACCACATGATTTCTCACATCTTCCTCTTTTGTATTCGCATCCTTTAATTGAGCACTTGTCGGCTGAATACCAAACAAATCCTATTATGAAGTGTTCAGTTAGGGTTATTTTGTATTTTAGCAAGTCTTAAGAGGTTTCTTTTCTTTGTAATAGCTCTATGATTGTGTGTCAAGAAAAGCGATATACACGACTCATAAGAGAGTTGACAATTTCACACCGACAGAAAAAAGAAATATAAGAAATGATTCCAACTACATTACAAAATCAGGAATTTCTACAAAGTAATTAAAAAGCTCAAATCAGAATTATCCGTATATCTATATATGTACATAGTGAGGCAGTGAATGAGTGTGTAATGTAGTAGTAGTAGTAGTATATGACCGACTACCTTTCTTACAGTGGGGTAGAGGATTGATTAGACTTGTTCCTTTAAGCTCATGGCCGACTCTTTCTGTACCTGTCCCAACAAGTATCAGACGAATGTCCACCGCGTATTATAACAGCCTCACATGTCTTTTTTCGTAATTTCATACTTAAAAACGTTTAATTACATTATAAATCATGAGAGACGTCTACCATCAAACTAATACGTTTCGCTGTGTCTGAACGCATCAGCTCCCCTTTAAATAGCATCTGTAAGTAAAAAAAAAGTCAAAAACTCTACAATTTATACAATAACACAAATATTAATTAATTAATTAGGAGAAAAGATAATCAATCAATCACCTCTGTGGGCATATCAGGTGAGAACCAACGTAATAATACTCCAAGATGAACGACCGCGGGAATCAGCTTAAAAAGAAACGGTGTCGTTACCTGCACAAGAAAAACCACGTTTTATCTTTTTTGGTTTTTTGTAAAAAGAAAAGTAAAATTGAGAATTTTTACCAGGCTGAGAGCTGTTGTGCCAAGAAGAAGTAGATACAACTTGCCCTGTATTTAAATATGCTCTATGAAGTTTTTAAAAAAAATTAACAGCAATCTGTTAAAAATGATGATTGAAAATGTTACCTCGATTAGATGGAGATTAGATGCACGGCTTAAAAGAACGAAAGCAAATTCCCCGATTTGTGCAAGGGACATGCCAACCTACATTAAATTATTAGCTAAGGTTCATTTGTTAATAAAGTTTAATACACACACACGCATATGGATAATTAGTGATTAGGATTAATTCTTACAAGAAGGGCGGTTTTGTTGGTGTAACCGAATCCTTTGACTACTGTTGCAACTACAAATGTCTTGATAACAACGACTAGAATGACTGCTGCTAGTAATATGTCGATGTGGTTCCATAGAAACTGGACATGAATAAGCATCCCGATGCTTGCGAGAAAAAGGGCAGCAAAGAAATTGCGAATTGGTTCAACCTAAAAAAAAATGAGAATGAAATTAATGAATGCAATCTTATTGAAAATTAAAATTAAGTTGTGGAAAAAAAGTTGAAGATGATATTACTTGTTCAAGAGTATGTTGAGCAAGATCGGTTGTTGATATCATGACTCCAGCAGCAAAGCTACCCAGTTCGAGGCTTAGACCCAACTTGTCACTACACTGAATCATACAATAATTTACTATAAATAAATAAATAGATAAAAGTAAGAGTAAGTTACATTTTTGGTCCTTGAGCATAGCGGATTTTTGCAATTTTGGTCCCAAAAAGTAACTCAGTAACCAAAATTAATCACTTTACTTGGAAAATGATCAAAAACGTTACAGAAACATCAAAGAGAGACTTATTGGGACCAAAATTACAAAAAACAGCTATACCCAGGGGGGGAAATGTAATTTACTGTAAAGGTAATGAAGCTAACCGATGCAACTATCAAGCAGAAAGCAACAGATGCCAGCTGATAAAGTTCATTTGTCTGCATATTTTGTAAATGATGTGATATTAAAAGATATGAATTAAAATAAAAAGATTAAATCATTTAGAAATTAAAATAAAGAGAAATTTGAGTACCTGGGATGATAGGCTTATCATAAGATTAAGAAACCAAGGTATACAAGTGCGTGATAATACTGATAGAACCACCAAGAATGTGACTAAAGTCACCAACCTGATAACAAAAGTAATTATAAAGTTTAATTTGGTTTAAAAGTGAGAATTTTAGGATGCTATTATTGTGTATAAAGAAATCCATGAGGTATGTAGTAAATATGAACTCAGTACAATTTTGCATATTGAGATTTGATAATAAAGTAAATTACAAATATGGTCCCTGTGGAATAGACTGGAAATTACAGGTTCAGTCCAACTTCAAATTTTGTTACACGGCTCATCCTCATGATTTCAGTTTGTTATGGTTTTGGCCCCTCCAAGTAACATCATTAGAAATCACATGTTAAATCAGATGAAATGAGGGCAAAATAGTTATTTGACATGGTTTAACGTGGTGTTAGTTGGAGACTTGGAGGGACTAAAACCGCAACAAGATGAAACTACAAGTACCAGCCAAAATCCATAAATGGACAGAACCTGTAATTTCCACTATAGCTAGCACAGGGACCATTATTGTCATTTACAATACACAGTAATAGCATTTTTTCACTCTGTTAGTAATGGAAGCAGTTATTTACTTACGTTTTTGTCATAGATAACATGCCTTCAAGAATTCCAGAAGTACCCCCGAGGATTGGAAGCAGTGCAAATAATAAACCAACCGCACAATCCTGGCACAAAAATTAAAATGTCCAGTAACGTCACTAATTTAATTCAATAATAAATATGAGTGAAAAAAAAACAACACAAAAAATTTACCTGCAAAATGAGGGTACCAACAGTGACTTGCCCATAAAGGGTACTAATACTATTTTTTTCCATTAAAAACTTCAAAACCTGTAGTAAGCCAAGAAAATGGTATTAAAGGTGCTAAAAATTTAACAAATTATTTGAATAATATGATTATGTGTTTATATAGTACCACTGCTGTTGATGACATGGAAAGAAAGGCACCAACAAATACACCTTCAGAAGCTTCACCACCACATAACTGCAAAAGAAATCAAGTGCATAAGTCAAAGGGGAAATTGTGGGGAATAGCAACATACTTTACTCTCACTACCAATATGAGCAATGTACTTTAATTTTTTACCCATATGATAACCACATATTAATCTGCTTTTAGCCATAATAGCAACATGCTTTTTTACCTATAATAGCAACGTAGTTATACTATTCTACTCATAATAACAACGTACTTATGTTTCACTACCAATATGTGTAATGTACTTTATTTGTTACATATTGCTATTATCAGTAAACAAATGCAAGTATGTTGCTATTATTGGTGTGGAACCGTAAGTACGTTGCTATATGTGTAAAGAAATGAAAGTAAGTTGCTATTATGTGGTGCATTTGCCAAAATGGGTACAGAAATGTAAACGTATTGCTATTATGGGTAAAAAAGTACATTGTCGATACTGGTAAAAATAGTAAAGTACGTTGCTATTTCCTGTAATGTCCTAATTCAAATAAATGACTTGAATAATTTAACAAAAACCCGTAGAAATTCAATAAAATAGATACATACCACAGCAATTACTCCAGACAAGCACATAAAAAGAAATATCTGGAGTAGACCTCCTAATACAGCAACAGCTCGCACAACTCGAAGCTGCAATTATGAAACAATGAGAATTTTATTAAAAACATAACTAAACAGTGAACACTTCTTTTCTGTATACAATTTATGTGGGGTTAGGTGGGTGGGTAGGGTGGGGTGGGGTAGGGGTAGGAAACCTTTGCTGATGAGAACTCCAAGCCCAATGCAAAAAGAAGAAAAATAACTCCAAATTGAGCAACAGTCTCCACCTGAAAGAACATACTATCAAAATTCCCATGAGGGCAAAATGAGGTGCTTATAACAATTTATAACAGAAGGGCATTCTTGTCCGACTGGAAAAAGATGGATGAAAAGACATACTTGAACCAGTTCATTAACAAAACTAAGGCCTCCAGGTCCAATCACAGATCCTGCTAGCAAATATCCTGTAATAACCTGCACGATTTTATCGTGGGAACAAATCTTAGAATTATAAAAGAGGGTTCTTTATTTAATGTCTTAAAGAATAACCAGGAAGAGTATTTTTTTTAAATAAATGAAAAGAGTAATTGAGAAAGCATTAATAATGACCAGACCGGCTGCCCAGCACAAGCAAATGCAATGCCACCACAAGTTGCAGAAACAATGACAACAACCAAATCAGATATCAATCTGTCAAAAAATGACAATTATAAACATTAGCTATCAAATTACATAAAAAAATAAATTGTTTTGTGGGTGGGACCCAAAAACATACCTTAGGTCTAATTGTAGTACAGGGTACTTAGACTTGGGATTGGACATGATAAAAACATTGTCCTGAAAAAATATTACAAAAACAAAATCAACTTCTCTGTATTCAAATTGGATTTCATCCGCTTGTATATAAAAAGTGAAACTTGGAAGTGTAAAAATAAAAATACCTTGCTATCTATCAGTCTTGGTGTATCTTCAGGGCGGTTTTCATTATCCAAATTGAAAACATCATGAAGCTGAAATGACCTAAATTACAAGAGATATAAATATAAACATCAAGTATATTAGATTTTCGACTTCCATTTGCTCTAATTTAATTTGAAGGTAACCTAGCACAAGAGCTACATGTGTTATATATGTGCACTTTGACTTTTATACAGAAAAAAGTACATATAAATAGCAGGACATACTTATCCTCTTTTGTGTCATTTCTCTTTGACTTGACTCTAGCAACAGTTTCCAGAACTGCCTGACATGTGAAACGTGTCAGAAAATAATGATAAAAACCACTACTGACTCTGTTCCTAACATCTTTCTACTTGTAGTTAATAGTTATGTCAGCTTTTCATAAAGTTTAGGCCCTGTTTCTTTTGTCCATTTAACATTTTTGTGATATGATTTTAAGTGGCATTTACTTGATGTGACTTGTGAGGGAGAAAAGAAGACGGGGTCCACAAAGAGAATAAATCATACAGAGCGTAGAATTTTGGATTCCACAATACATTTGAACTTGCAAAGTGAACCATTTCATAGGTCAAATCTAATATGGATCTCTTTTGCAGAATGGGATGAAGAACAGCTAATTAGGTGTATCATAGGAGCATTGAGAAAACTAATAAATAATGGATTTATGATAAACGTGGGCAACTCCCATATAAATCTCAGTTGAGGACATATACATTAATGTATGAGACATTCAATGAAGAATAAATGTTCATGGGGACAGGGTCGCTAAAAACTGTAAAAGTTTAAGCTGACTGGTAGTTGGCATTGGTAGTCACAAACAATAATGATCCCTTTTAAACCCTAGAAACACTAGCATCGGTTCAGAAATCAATGACGATACAGAAGGTCACAATGTCATAGGACCGACCTAAGCAAGGTTATCTTTAGAAATAATAGAATGATACTTTATGGTCCAGAAAAGACCATGTAGTGAAATTCCATGCGCTGGATTTGGTTGATTAGCGATTAGTAAACAAGGTTGAAACTTACATAAAGAACTCCAAATCATAAGATCGTATTACTTACCTGTTGCCCTGCCACGCTATTATTGAAGCTCCCAGGATCAGTACCTAGAGAGAGAGAGAGAATGAGAGAGATAGGAATCAGTTACGAGCTTATGCATAAGTTACGTTTCATTAATGCATAGCACAGATTTTCAATTAAGACTTCACAATTGAAATGATTTACGCCCGTACTTCCTAGTATGAGTAAATAAAAAACATGATTTCGAAATGTACCTAAATGCCTGCCCTAAATAGCTCAAAAAATAAACGTCTGATTCTCTACTGTGTCAAACTAAATCAGAAACAGCGATCGACTAAACCTAGCAGTAATAGTGTAATTTTAAAACAACAAAAGAAAATTCAAGATCTAACTAACCATCGGACTGTTCATCATTCTCGGGAAACTCCTTTTCAAGAGCACGATCAAGCATGCCAGCAAAGCTATCTTCCTTAGATCTATTTGATCCGGTAGTGGTGGCATTGACGACGCTAACGTCTTCGTTGAAAATAAACGAATCTTCGGCGGCACGTAAACATATAAAGCAGAGAAGATCGAGTACGAGGAAGAGGACGAAAAGACGGTGAAGTGATTTTCGCAACATTGCGATATTGCGGAAAGAGAGATGATGAAGTCGGCGAGGACGGCTGTAGTGATGAAACGGAAGAGTCACCGGCGGCGGAGAGGAGGGAGTAGTTAGGCGGGAAGGGCGGAGTGTGGCTGAGTGGGAAGTACAGAAAGGGACTTCAGTTGCTTCTGGCGTGCAGCGGTGGATCGGGGTGAAGTGAATTTTATGCCACCACTGCTTCTCAATTAACGCAAAGGGTTGGCCCCTCTTGTAGGTAAAGGTTTGGGAATTGGGATAATACACGTACAACACCAAAACTTATAGAAAAGTTTTAATTAGTTCATAAAGAAGAATATTAAACTTTTTAAACTTGTATAAGGTTTTAAATAGTTCATCTTATTCAAAAAAGAATATTAAACTCTTTAGTTCGGATTATTTAAAGTAAGAAAGAATGTCATAAAGGGCTTTAATGTCTTAAACAACATTTTTAGGTGAATATACTCCAAGTTTTATAAGGTTCTTCCACATTTGGTATTTATCAAGTTACGACCTCAAATGTCGGTATCTCTTTGATGACGTACGTGGCTGTAAAGTTAAACGTTATACCCTCTAACCCCTGTAGTCCCCTTTCATTTCCTACTGTTACACATTGAGAAGGCAAGACCATCATAGCGCATCACCTTTATGATACTTGATTAGCTAAATTTCTTGGGTAAAAGAACGTTATCATCGGTAAAAAAAAAAAATTTTAAGAAAAAGGGTTTGGAATTGGTGTTGAAGCTTCTTGCAACAAAAAATTATGCAGGAAAATTGTTACATACACAAAGTAAGTGTTTTGTATAGAAGTTTGATGTAATTTCAGTTATATGCCATCGATTTATGTTGGTTGTTTGAAGAATTTACGTTCGTTGATACAATATTGGTGTAATTTTGTACAGGTGTTAGTAATGGCTACACTGATGATGATATCGACAACCCATTTAATGGATTAAATGAGCTT
The DNA here is from genome assembly GCA_023525715.1 of Cichorium intybus. Lineage (NCBI taxonomy): Eukaryota > Viridiplantae > Streptophyta > Magnoliopsida > Asterales > Asteraceae > Cichorium > Cichorium intybus. The sequence goes on from CM042015.1 coordinate 81,225,591, forward strand.
TCTGCTAGAGTGAATGAGGTGGACTCGGAGGTACATGACATTTACATGATCACAAACCATAGTAAGAATTCATTACAGCTTTAGATAACCGCGAGGACACCTTTCTGGATATTTTATTGAGCGACGACAACTTACGTAATGCTTCTGAGAATATGGGTGATAATATCCGAGCTCAAGTTTTCCATGGTAGTGATCGACAAAAGTGTTAGAAATTGTTAACTGGAATCTCTGAAATTCGTGTTTGTCACTATCAAATCAAAGTATTTCGATAGTATAAATCGAAATCTTGATTGGATAAAATTCAGAGAAGTTCAAGAAGATAGAATGAATGTTCCTATGAATTTTTGTGTACCAGAAAAATGACCAAAATTGTATATAACCTGTCTGAAAACCAACAAGAAACTATCACTTGGCAGTTGAAAAGCTTCCACACGGGTTGTGTGATGTCTTGACTGCAATCTGCTTTGACACGCACACGGGTCGTGTGATGTCTTGACTGCAATCTGCTTTGACACGCACACGGGTCATGTGATGTCTTGACTATAATCTGCTTTGACACGCACACGGGTAGTGTGGTCCCACACTGGTCATATGATGTCTTGATTACAATCTGCTTTGACGCTCACATGAATCGTGTGATCCCACATGGGTCTTGTGATCACAAAGGTCAGAAACCAAGCTATTTTTAGAAAAACGAATTTCTGATGCATTTTTGATCAAGCAATATAGCCCAAGTAAAAAATTTCCTAGCTCGACCCCAGCCAAGGGATATGCCCCTTGGACCTCGCTACCAGCAGCGCTACCCCCGGATCCCCGTTAAGTCAGGGGCTTCGCCCCTAAATGACAATGTACTTTGAATCTTGATCAAACTTAAACAATGGTGCACATCGCACCTCCCTTACTTGTTTGATGCTTGTCAATATTGTATTTGGTGAACAAGTTAATCCATTACACTTAAATAACATTGGTAATATAAAATCACAAACAAAAAGTGAATATGATAATAAGGAGGATTTGAGTAACAAAACATGATTCATGATCCAACAACAAAATAGAACAAAAGGAAGCTAATTATGGGTGACATCTTTGAGCCCCTACACAACTCAAATTTTGCCAATTATAAGGTGTCAAGTGGTTACTAGCTTTCTTTAGAGAATGTGTGATAATACAATAATTGTAACAAGATGTCATAAAGAGAAAGTAACTAAATTATGCTTATTTAGACTTTATGCAACTTGGATGTACAAAGAAAAATATTTCCAAATCAAGTGTATGACTGAAACTCATATGTGTGCCCTGATTTTAAAATTTTGACATTTTGTTACACCTAAGTGGATTTCCAAACATAATATGACAAAAAGTAACAGCAAGCCCCAAGTTAAAGTAAGGGATATAGTTGTTAATAACTTTGTATTAAGCAAAAATCCAACTGTGTGGTTTACATAAGGCAATGTTAGTGGGCCAAAAAATAGGCTAAACGGTTAATTAAAGTTAAGTTAAGTGACCACTATGTAAAACTTTAGGACTATGCTCATAATGTTCTTAGATCAAACATAGGTTCAACATGTAAGGATGTGTGATTATGAACCCTAATGGAAAGAATTTTTTTCAAATGTTTTATATATGTTCCAAAGCTTTAAGAGATGGGTGGAAAAGAGGTTGTAAGACATGTATTGGCTTGGATGAATGCTTTCCTAATGGTGAGGTAAAGACGGAATTGTTAACACCAATAAGGACTTATTGAGATATGAAAATAACCAGGTTTACCCACTAGCATAGTTTGTAGTGGATGTAGAAAAAAAGCCCGACTAGACTTGATTATTAGAACTCTTAAATGAAGATATTAGCCTAGATGGTGAAAGGGTATTATGTTTGATATCAGACCAAAACAATGCAATCCTTTCTTTTTCTTTTATGTCTATTATAGTTATAAATATTAACCATAATATACGTTTTTTGTTAGGGCTTGCTGGAATCAGTTAAAGATATTTTGCCCCATGTTGAGCATATGAAATGTGACAGACACATTGATTTTGATGCCAAGAAAGCTTACATTATTTTGGAGTATAAGAAACTGTTTTTACACAACAACCACGAGTTTTGTGGAATGTGAATTTAAGAGGCACATAGATTCAATAAGGAATTTGAGCCTAAATGTGTATGAATATCTTATGTCTAAAAAGGCATATGGTTGGTGTATAACATATTTGGTATAGGATATGCATGTGAAGCAATTGAGATTTAAATTTGTAAGTGCTTTAATTCCATCATTTTTATGTAATAAAGAAACCATTGATAACAACTGTTTAGGAAACATGTATATATGTCTTGGATAGGTTTGTGTATATGCCTGATAAGCATGGAAAGTGAAAATCCAATGATTGTCCAATTGTATTGAAGAAAATGATAGACTTTGGTAAGAATATGAGGTAACAAACTGATATGTTTTTCTTTTTACTAATGATTAGTTTATAGTGCGCTAATGTTAAAAATTTTGTAAAATAAATGTAGGTTTTAGTTAGCGATTTATAGTTGTGGAGCTAATTCTGAAATAAGAGAAAGGCATGCTAACTAGAACAGTCGCCTAGATGCCAAGTATTGCACTTCAGGCAATATGACTTATCTAGGATTCCTTATGTTAATTATGAGGGTGGGGTGATAACATGGTGATTGAAGTTGTTGATGGGGATCAAACTATTGATATGGGTTGTCTTAAACATATAAATGATAAGGGTAATGTAGATGATGTTGTCTCTAAAATATTGCATGTATATATATATATATATATATATATATATATATATATATATATATATATATATATATATATATATATATATATATATGATTTTGATGTTAGCATGTTACTAGATTTAGGGTACATAATGGATGAAATTCAAATTGGGATTATATATTCAACCTCAAAACATGCCACTAGTGGAACCGGTAATACTTGAATCTCTATATTTTAAATCAAGCAACATATGTATCTTTGTCCCTTAATATAACCTATATATGTATTTATATAAAAAAACGAAATAAACGAACATAAGGGTCAACCAAATGAGGATGATGAATGTGAAGGAGATGATAGTAAAGGTTTTATTGAATGACGGTGATGGTAATGACCAAGGACTTGCAGGTGCTAATAAATGACATAAAGGTAATTATGTACGATATAAAGCTAATGATGAAGGCCATGCTGGATTTGTCAGATAATAAAATAATAAGACCATCCAAAAGGAAGGCCAATCTTAAACTAAAGACAACAAATTTGATAAAGATGGTGGTGGTTCTATTCCTACAAATGCAATCAAGTTATACATTATGAGGTGTTAATTTCATTCACACGCAACGTATAAACCATTAGGTTGATGTAATTCGAATATATGTCTATATAAATTTAGTAATCATATTCGTAGTTAAAAATAGCACTAAATTAAAGCTGTATTCAAATTTTACACGTAAAAATGGATAAAAAATGACTGAGATTATACAGTTTTATAATATGCCTATATTATCATATACTTAACAGTAATTACAATGTTTTATAACACTTAAGTAAACAAAATTATTTCAAATTCAATATCAATTATATTGTTATTTTAATATTATATATTTTAAATACATTATTAAATCGAGCTCAACATGTAGGCATTCACCTAATTTCTTATAATTGTAAATATTTAAAACAACGTCATGTGATTAATTCAAGGGAAGTTATAGTTTTCTGCATTTTTTTGGTATTGTCGTTGTTAGGATGCTAGTCGGTTACCACATGTGATCATCCTATTTTATTATAATTTTGTAACAAATAAAGCTATTTAATAATAATATAATTATAAATTCAGTATGTTTGGTTGTTTTGTGAAAATATTTAGAGTGCGTTTGGTTGTGGAAAATCGTTTTCATTTTCCTAGAAAAGGTTTTCAAAAAATGTAGTGGAGTTTTCGTTTTCAGTTTTCAATGAAACTTTTAGAAAACAGGTTTAGTTGAAACTAGTGGAGTTTTCATTTTCCATTTAAAAAAAATTAGAAAAGGTGTTTGGTTGTGCATTCTCTATCACTTTTCATTTTCTATTTTTTCTTTTTACAAATATTACCCTATTAAACATATTTGAACAAAAAATGAAACAAAATTTTAATATAAATATATTAACATAAACTTTTATGTATAACTAAAAGCAAACATGAAAAAGAAAACATTTTCCAATAAAACAATTTTTACTATTGTAATGTTATTAAGATTGGAAACGTCTCTTACGACATTTTAGGGGTGTGTGGGGATGGGGTGGGGGTGGGTAGATGTGAGAATTGGGGTAAGGTGAGTATGGGTGTAGGTGTAGGTATATGTATAGATATGGGGTGGGATTGCGAGTAAGGTGTATATGTGGGATGGTGTGTATGTGTGTGTATGGTGGGGGTGGTGGTTGAGGGTCGGGGTTAATGTGGGGATTAGGGTAAGGTAAGGGTGGTGTGGGGTGGAGGTGGGTTTGGATGTTGGGTTAGGGGTGTGTGTAAGGTTTATATTTTAAGAAAATTTTGGAAAATGAAAATTGTGGAAAACTACAAAAGGTAGTTTTCTAATTTACATACAATTTTGAAAAATTTAAATTTAAATTTTCTCGGAAAATTATGGAAAGTTGAATGAACAAAACGCGTTTTCAAAATATCCATTTTTCATGGAAAACTGAAAATTTTTCTAGAACCATACGCACTAGCTTTTCATAAAACTTTTAGCAAAAATAATAAATTTTTCGATGTTTTGAAAATCGGAGGCTTTTGACTATACAAATGAAGATTAAAAAAGTATTGATCAAGTTATAAAATCGGATACAAAAATCTTTTTCTAGTTTTGTTTTAAGAAATTTATGGGTGCGTTTAGTTGCGGAAAACTGTTTTCATTTCTATAAAATATTTTCGGAAAATGAAGAGGAGTTTTCATTTTCTATTTCAATAGAAAATGCGTTTGGTTAAACTTTTGTGTTTTCATTTTCCGTTTTAGAAAATTAAAAAACACGTTTGGATGTGTATTTTCTATAAGTTTTCATTTTCTAATTTTTCATTTTCCATTTTAGAAAATTAAGGGTGGGATGGTGTGGGTGGGGTAGGTGGGTGTATTTTCTATAAGTTTTAATTTTCTATTTTTGCATTTTCCGTTTTAGAAAATTAGGAGTGTGGTTAGGGGTAAGGGTGGGAGTGGATATGTGTGTAGGGTTTGTATTTTAGAAATAGAAAACTATGAAAAACAACAATTATCAGTTTTCCAAGTTCTATCAAATTTTAGAAAATAGAAAATTTTCATTTTATGGAAAAAATTTAGAAAATTTGATTAACAAAACGTGTTTTCCAACTTTTCATTTTTTTTGAAAAATTTTTTTGGAAAACTAGAAAATTTTTCGAAGCCAAGCACACTCTTAGGGTGCGTTTGGTTGCGGAAAACTGTTTTCCGTTTTCCATTTTCATTTTCAGAAAAATGGAGTGGAGTTTTCGTTTTCATTTTCAGTAGAAAACGCGTTTGGTTAATCTAATTGAGTTTTCGTTTTCCGTTTTAGAAAATTAGAAAACGCATTTGGATATGTATTTTCTGTAACTTTTTATTTTCTATTTTTTTACTTCAAAATAATATAAAATAACACATATGTGGGTGAGGGTAGGGGTGGGGTGGGTAGGTAGGGTGGGGGTGGGTGGGGTGGGGTGGGGTAGGATGGGGTGGGTAAGGGGCGGGAGTTGGGTTAGGTTGGGGTGGGGGTGGGGTGGAGGTTGGTAGGGGTGGTTAGGGTGGATGGAGGTGGGTACGGGGTGGGTGGAGGGTGGGTAGGGTGTAGGGTAGGGGTAGGGTAAGGGTAGGGGTGGGTGGTGTAGGGTAAGGGTTAGGGGTGGGGTGGGTAGGTGGAGGTGGGTGGGTGGGTAGGGGTGGGGGTAGGGGTAGGGTAAGGGTAGGGGTGGATGGGGGTGGGTGGTGTGGGGTAGGGGTTGAGGTGGGGTAGGGTTGGGTGGGTAGGGGTGGGTGCGTAGGGGTAGCGTAGTGTTGGGTGGGTGGGGTGGGGTAGGGTGGGAGTGGGGTGCGTGGGTGAGGGGTGGGGTGGGGTGGTGGGTGGGGGTGGGGTTGGGTGGGTGAGATGGGTAGAATATGTGTCGAGGTATTGTATTTTTGGAAAAATTTGGAAATAGAAAAGTTTGGAAAACAATAATTTTGAGTTTTCTAAATTCTATGTAATTTTGGAAAACGGAAAAATTTTCATTTTCTAGGAAAATTTTGGAAAATTTGATTAACCAAACGCGTTTTCCAACTTTTCATTTTTCTTGGAAAATTTTCTTGGAAAACAGAAAATTTTCCACAACCAAACGCACCCTTAGGGTGCGTTTGGTTGCGGAAAAGTGTTTTCCTTTTCCACTTTTCATTTTCAGAAAAGTGGAGTGGAGTTTTCATTTTCATTTCAGTAGAAAACGCGTTTGGTTAATCAAATTGAGTTTTCGTTTTCCATTTTAGAAAATTAGAAAACGCGTTTGGATGTGTATTTTCTGTAAGTTTTCATTTTCTATTTTTTTACTTCAAAATAATACAAAATAACAAATATTTATAAACCTACCTCACCCTACCCCACCCCACCCCAATCCCACCACCCACCCCCACCCCCACCCCCCACCACCACCCACCCCTGCCCTACCCCACCCTTACCCTCACCCACCCACCCACCCACCCCAACCCTACCACCACCCACCCTACCACCCCACCCCCATCACAAACCACCCCACCCCACCCTTCCACCCACCCACCCCCACCCTACCCTACCCCACCCCTACCCTTACCCACCACTCATCCCCACCCCTACCCCACCCTACCTACCTCCATCCACCCCACCCCACCCCTACCGACCCACCCCCACAACCCCACCCCACCCTACCCCATCCCACCCTACCCCACCCCCACCCACCCCATCCACCCCCACCCCATCCACCCCTACCCACCCCCACCCACCGCTACCCACCCCTACCCCACCCACCCACCCCACCCACCGCTACCCAACCCTACCCCACCCACCCACCCCACCCCCTAAATAATACAATATTTAACAATTTTGAACATTAAATGAAACAAAAAATATAATATAAGAGTCAAGATAACATTAAACATAAAAGTAAACATAAAAGGAAACATTTCCAATTAGACAATTTTTACTACATTAATCGTACCAAGATAACATTCAACATAAAAGGAAACATTTCTAATTAGACATAATTTTTACTACATTAATAATAAATAAATTTAAGTTATTTAAGTAGTGGGGGTGGTTGGGTGGAGGTAGATAGGGGGTGGGTGGTAGGTGGGGTGGGTAGGGGTAGGGTGGGGTGGGATGGGGTAGCTGGTAGGGTAGTGGGTAAAGGGGTTAGGGGTGAGGGTAGGGGTGGGGGTGGTGTAGGGGTGGTGGTGGGGTAGGGTGGGGGTGGGTGGTGGGCGTTAGGGGTGGGGTGAGGTAGGGTGGGTGGGGGTGGGGTGGGTGGTAGGATGTAAGGTGAGGGTAGGGGTGGGGTGTAGGGTAGGGGGTGGGTGAGGTAGGGGTGGGTGAGGGTGAGGGTAGAGGTGGGGTAGGGTAGGGTAGGAGTGGGGGTGGGTGAAGGGTGGGGTGGGGGTGGGTGGTGGGGGGTAGGGTGGTAGGGTGGTTGGGTGAGGGTAGGGGTGGGGGTGTGCGTGGTGGGGGTAGGGGTGGGTGGGGTAGGGTAAGTAGGGGTGGTGGTAGGTGGGGTAGGGGGTGGGTGGGGGTGGGGTGGGGGTGGCATAGGGGTATTGGGTGTGGGGTGGGTGGTTGGGGTGGGGTGGGTGGTTGGGGGTAGGGTGGGTAGGGTAGGGGTGGGGGTGGGGTGGGGGTGGGTGGGGGTGGGATGGGTGAGGGTAGGGGTGGGTGGTGTGGGAGGGGGTAGGGTGGGTGGGTGAGATGGGTATGATATGTGTGAAAGGGTTGACAAAAATGACATGACATGCTAACCCGACATAAAATAAACGAGTTTCGGCAAGAGATTCCAACTCGATTAATTAAAAGGGTTGACACGACACGACACAATTATTATCCAGGTAATGTTAGGGTTGAGAGTTTCAACTTGAAGATGATACGAACATGACCCGTTTATTTATATGCAAGTTTTTTTAATTCATTAGATAAATTCCACAAACTCAAAACCAAAACAAATATAAAAGAAAAACTTTAGATTTAGTCATTTTTATAATATATAGCAGCTTTCCATTTTTCTCACTCAACTTGCAATGAATTTTTCGTTTCCTCTTCCCAACTTCTACTCATTTTAGGATTCCCCTTTTTCATTTATATCTTAGTATTTCAACATGATACGATATTATACTTTTACAAGCTTTAACCCCAAAACTCACTAACCCGACAGGAAAATAAGCGGATTGATACGACATAACACGATTATTAAACGAGTTGGGTTAGGGTCAAGCTATCTCAACCCGTTTAATGTTTTGACATAACACGAACCCGACACGACACGACACGACACATTTGCTAGATCTAAATGACATGATGTTATGAAATCATGGTGCATGCACCCGATAGGTCATAGGTGAGCGTCCTTTGCAGCGTCTTTAAGGGGAATCACCCCCAGACCATATTGATTTCTGGCTCATTTTCTTTTGTGTAAATATACTTCTAGTATAATTATAAAATTCTAAGTTAACTCAACATCAGCTAGAGTGACTCATTGCTACGGTCACAAATACAAATCATCCATTTCCCAATACACTTTCATGTTCTTATTTTGCACATGTTTTACGCTTCATGTTTTCATGATTTTGTACATGTAAACCGCGTATTTTTATTGGTCGGTGTTTTTTCTTATGGAAATTTAACAATTATATTACATGATATGACAATATGTGATGCCCAACCACACATGTCCTCGTTGGACACCCCATTGCACATAAATAATGCACCTGGTTTCAACAAACAATGTTTTTGCTCTTAGTTACGGCTACTAACTTAATTGTCATAGAAGGTTCTCGATACGAACATTTCGAAGGTGGTTTTTGGTTCTTTGTATTCCTTATATGATAATGTATTAAAATTAAATAGTTTACTCAAATCTCATATCCATGAATTTATATGGTGGATTCTGTTTTCAGATATCAAACTTGTATTTCATATATGTATAATCATTACTTATTTGTTTTACAAACATTTCATAAATTCATTTTATATTTGTTATACATATTGTACAATGTTTACATAACTTTAGCTAAAAATTACTCGGATATATAAATGTCAAAATAAAGTGACGAATAAATAAATGAATTATTTTGAGCTGGATCAATATTTTGCAGCCCAAAGGAATCAAGGGACCAGTATTTAAGCCCAAATAATAAAAAGATACAATATTGTAGCCCATGACCTTTTGTCCTGTCGTAAAGAAAATGCTAGATTGTGCATAAGATGACATGGAATTGAATATTTGAACATACCAAATAAAACTTAAAAATGTAAATAAAAACATGAACCCCATCTATTGACTTTTGGTTTATAACCTATAACCAACATGGTCTCATTCTAATAAACATTTTAGTATAAATTAGTAAATTACAATCTAGAATGCCGAACCAAACAAATTATTTTTAAGGGTTTATTTAATAAAAAACCTTAGGGTGAGTTTGGTTGCGGAAAACTGTTTTCAGTTTTCTAGAACACATTTTCGGAAAATGAAGTTCAGTTTACATTTTCATTTTCAGTAGAAAACGCGTTTAGTTAAACTAATTAGTTTTTGTTTTCCGTTTTAGAAAATTAGAAAACACGTTTGGATGTTTATTTTGTGTAAGTTTTCATTTTCTATTTTTTTATTTCAAATAATACAATATATAAAATATTTGAATACCTACATGCACCCACTATCCACACTCACCCCTACCCCTACCTACCCTACCCACCCTCCACACTCACCTTCACACCCACTGCTACCTACCCTAACATACCGCACATCTTACCTACTCACCCATACACCCTACCACCCCACACCCTAACTGGCCTACCCAACTCCTACACCCTACACCTTACCCCACCCACCCTCCACACCCACCCTACCTACCCCTACCCCACACCACTACCCCGATCCACACCATACCTACCCTCTAGACACCCCTACACCCTACCCTACTTACTTACCCCCACTTACCCTTCACACTCACCTCCTTACACCACCGCCTACATACATTACCCCATCCCACACTTTAGCTTCCCCTACCCTACCTACCTACCCCACCCTATCCTCCATACTCACCTCCACACACCACCTCTACCTACCATCCCACACCACCCTAACCCACCCCACAGGGTAGGGTGGGTGGGTAGGATGGGGTTGTGGTTGGTTGGGTGGGTGTAGCGGTAGGGTAGGGTAGGGTGGATATTTGTGTAGGGTTTGTATTTTTGGAAAATTTTAGAAAATTGAAAACTTTGGAAAACAACAATTTTGATTTTTCCAAGTTCTATGTGATTTTGGGAAATGGAAAATTTTCATTTTTAGAAATTTGGAAAATGTAATTAACCAAACGCGTTTTCTAACTTTTCATTTTTCTTGAAAAAGTAGAAAAGTTCCGTAACAAAACACACCCTTATATTTTCAAGTTTTTTCTGTTTAAACCTAAAATTTTATTTTTTTCAAAAAAACCTAAATTTTGGAGAAACTTTTTAATTTAAACCCTTTACCCGGTTTTGCAGGTTATATACTTTTTTTATAGAAAAGACACTATTTCTTTATTTATTTTTTTCAAAAAGACCTTAAATTAGCCTCTTTACCCGGCCAAGGGTTTATATGCAAGTTAAATGATTTTTCAGGGACTTGTACAAAGAGGAAGATTTTTCTTCGTTTTTATAATTGACATAACTTTTATATACGATGTTTAAATTCAAATTCAGTTTTGTTTCGGTCCTAATTTCATATAATGGTTTTATTGATTTAGATCATATTTTATGCCCCCTATTGTTACATATTTTGTGTGTGTGTGTGTCTATATATATATATATATATATATATATGTATATATATATATATATATATATATATATATATATATATATATATATATATGTATATATATATATATATATATATATATATATATATATATATGTGTGTGTGTATGTGTGTGTGTATGTGTATGTGTATGTGTGTAGAGATAATCAACATAAAACCCTCATTTAACCATGGAACCATAGAACGATATTTTAAACCATTAGATCATTTAATTAACGACCATGATTAAAAGTTTTAATCGATTTTTAATAAAAAGAAATTAATCCTTAAATTAAGAAAATATAAATCAGGAGGGTTACAAATGTAATTTCATAATTGTCAATTTCTTTTCTGATTTAAATAAAATCTGGTAATTATGGAAACTCATATCTAATTCTTTTTTCATATATTATACTCTGGAACTTGTCAAACCAAGAAATGGGAAAAGGGGGAAATCGAGAATGGTAGATGGTGATAATACACACAAATTGCAATTCAGAGAACCCAAGAACGAAAGAGAGAGAGAGAGAGAGAGAGAGAGAGAGAGAGAGAGAGGCAGATGGTCAGACAGATAGAGAAAAGTCGATAAGAAGCAATGATGGCCACAACCATCGCGATCAGAAGGAAATAAAGGAAGCAGCGCTTTGTTATGATATTTATTACACGTATTTGATGGTAATGATTGATAGATGTTTGCAAGTGGCTATTTTTAAGTTTTTGTATAAATATTCATTCATGTTAAGTTATGAACATTTGAGGTTTTGTATAAATATTCATCCATGTTCAGTTATGAACATTTGAGTTTTTTTTATAAATGTATAAATGTTCATCCATTTTCAGTTATAAACATTTAAGTTTTTGTTTAAATATTCATCAATGTTCATTTCAACATGTGTGTATGACTATATGTTTGTATATTTCGTAAATGTTTTTCGATATTCATTTTTAAACATGTGTGAATGTTCATATATTTCATCAATGTTCGTCAATGTTCATTTCTGAAAATTAATTTGTTATGAACGTTCATTTCTGAACATGTATGCATGTTTGTATATTTCATCAATGGTCGTCAATGTTCATTTCTGAACATGTTGTATGTTACTACATTTCGTCAATGTTAAATCAATACTTATTTCTGAACATGTGTGCATATTCGTATATTTCATCAATGTTTGTCAATGTTCATTTTTGAACATGTGTGTATGTTTGTACATTTAATCAATATTCGTCAACATTCATTTCTGAACATTTTGTCTAATTACTATATTTCAGCAATGTTCGTCAATATTCAGTTCTGAACATGTGTGTATATTTTGATATTTCATCAATGTTTGTCAAATGTTATTTCTGAACATTAATTAGTTATCAATTTTAAATTTTGAAAGATGTTACAGAAATTTAATATTCGAGTGTCTTAATAGGTAGTTTATGTATGCCAATGTTCATTTATGAACATAATTGCTATAAATTAGAAATATATTTAATAAAATATTGTTTTTAAAAAATTTATTTACCATCATACCTTTATCATCCTAATTTGATCTAAAGGTCAAAAAATGATTCTATGTCTAATTTTGGTCTTATGTTGATCTCATCCCTATATATATATATATATATATATATATATATATATATATATATATATATATATATATATATATATATATATATATATATATATATATATATATATATATATATATATATATATATATATATATATATATGGGATAAAATAAGAATGAAATTTTTGGTAGAAGGGTAAGAAGTGCATCATTTGCATGTTTTTTGATGAACTAACAAAATAAATCATTAGATAATAAAAAAACATGATTCATAAAAAAATCACGGAAAAACACTTTGGTTATTCATTTTTTAGTTAATCAAGTTTTTATTCATTTTTGAATAATTTTAGTTTATAACAACAAAAAAACAATCTGACCCAGTCAGATTCGTCATGAAGTTGACCGAAAACAGTTAGACGCGAGTAAGAGACAGATTATGATGATATCAAACGCACTGAGTATGATCAAGTCAAACATACCTCTTACCAGACTAATGAAAGGTATATCAAACTGCCCGTAATATTTCTTGATTCTACAGCATAAAATATCTAAAACTCTCTTGTCATATTAATAATATTTTTCAAAACCCTAGAATTCCTTAGGTAATCAAGAGGAATTTGGGAATTCATCGGGAATTTAAGTTGTTTTTCCTAACAAACATTTGGTCGATCATCCAATACGTGCCAGATATGCTTACGTGACTCAATATTAGCGGAACGATATTGGCGTCATCGAGGTCAAATGACCCACAAGTATTTTGAATATGAGATTTATTCCTAAAGTTTTTCTATTTATGGATATAGTTGTGCATAGCTATTCTGCTAGAAATTTACTCAATAAACCGTCTAACCCCTAAAATATATACAAAATATTATTCATTCTAGTGCCTGGGATATCTGTTTTCATTTCCCGATTATGAGGTATTTGGACATATAAAACGAACACATGATCAAAACTATATTGAATCATTGTTTAAATTTAAGCTCAAAATAACTATAGTTTCGTTCACATAATCATGACTAAAAAAACAACAAACTTGACCTACAATACAATACAATGTCACATGTTATTTGTTTTACAGATTTAGTCTTGCTAATTCACTAATTAAGTGTATATTAAAATCCTAGATTACCCGTTTTATGTTAATATAATTATTCAATGTTGAAGCTTGTAAGATTCAAACATCTATTTCATTTTAGTATGATTTTATCCGAAATGATCACCACTTGGAGCATCTTAATGGTGGTTTAATATATGTTATTATGAGTGATAGATAATGCTACACAATTAATTGTAAAGTTTATAATTTGTTGGCATGGAAATACTTTACTAATGTGTTGGGACTATTTGTGCTATTGGACTATGGGTTTTTGACCTATATAGGTAACTATGTTTTCAAAGTATACAAATTTAGTCACTTAAGTTTTTTTTTTGTAAAATACATCACTTATGTTTTAAAAACCTGCTGATCTCATCCTTATGACCGGCTAATGTGGGTAACATGGGTTTTTTGATCTATATGGTTAACTATGTTTCCAAAGTGTACAAATTTAGTCACTTAAGTTTTTTTTACATTTTAATTTCTATTTTTTCCTAATTGCCTTTTCATCTTTTCCTTTTATTTACTTTTTTAAATAAACTATTTAAAGATTTTTTTTTATTTTTATACCATTTTTATATATTTTACATTTTTTAGTCTTTTCCTTTTTTTTTCGTTTTCATTTTCCTTTAAGTTTTTTTCCTTCTTTTAATACATTATTTGAATATTTTTATTTTTATACAAACTTTATTATATTTTATATTTTCAGTTTCTTTTTTATTTTTCTTTTTCTTTTCCTTTTTCCTTTTTCTCTTAGTTTTTACTTTTTAATACATTATTTAAATATTTTTTATTTTATACCAATTTTATTATATTTTACCTTTTTTTAGTTTTTTTTTTCTTTTTTTCTTTTTTGTTTTCATTTTTTTTAGTTTATTTTTCCTTCTTTTTAATACATTATTTAAAGATTTTTATTTATATACCCTTTTTATTATATTTTTTTCTTTCTAGTTAATTTAGATTTAAATTTATTTTTATATTATTATTAAATAAGAAAAGTTTCCACCATTACTACCACCATGTACCGCCATTACCACCATCGTCTGTTACCACTGTCTGCCACCTTCGCCGTCGTTTTCTTCCTCCCGCAACACCGTGAGTTCATCTTTATTTTGTCTTTCATATCAATAAAACTTATTAAACTTATGGAATACAATTTACAATACCTATTAAAAACTTTAACGTGTTATATTTAATCCACGTCCTCGTTGCCTGTGCTAACCACGTTGCTGTCAGCAACATCGATAAATAAATAAGTCTGGTCAAAGTTTTTAATAAGTACTGCAAATTGTGTTCCACCAGTTTGACGAGTTTTAAATAATGTATTAACAAAATGAAAAAATAAAGTAAAAGAAAAAGAAAAAAGAATTGAAAAATATAAATTATAATAAAAAGGGTATAAAAATAAAAGATCTTTAAATATTGCATTAAAAAAAGAAAATAGAAACTAAAAGAAAAAGGAAAATGGAAAAGAAAAAAGAAACTAACAAAGTAAAATATAATAAAAATTGTATAAAAATAAAAAAAATTTAAATAATGTATTAAAAGAATTAAAAATAAACTAAAAGAAAATCAAAAATGAAAAAAATATAAAATATAAAATAAAAAAATTTTAAAAATGTATTTAAAAAAAAAACTTAAGTGACTAAATTTGTATACTTTGGAAACAAAGTTACCCATATAGGTCAAAAACCCCACGTTACCCACGTTAGCCGGTTATAAGGATGAGATCAGCAGGTTTTTAAAACATAAGTGATGTATTTTACCAAAAAAAAAACTTAAGTGACTAAATTTGTACACTTTAGAAACATAGTTACCGATATAGGTCAAAAACCCATTGGACTATTGGTGCATGTGATTTCTTTATCAGGAGATTGTCAGTATATTTTCGATTATTCTCTGCTTGCTGAGTAAACAAAGACTCTTGCATATTATTATATTAACTGCTTTTCTTAGCTGGTACATCTGATCATTTTAATTGAACGATAAGGCTTTTGGGAGTACCCCGTGATAGGGGCTCCGTGATGCCAGCTCACCTAGCCATCACGGCGTGCACACCGCCCCGTGTGTGCCGTGATGGCCGTGATCGTGGTGTGGGGTGATCCGGTTCACGTTGTATCACGAAGAAATAAAAAAAAAAATTTCCTTTAAAGCCGTTCAACAACGGCTATATTTTCAAAAAAAAAAAAATTTAAACCAAATTTTCACCTATATATACATACACCTCTCATCCACACAAACTCACACAATTATCATATATGCATATATACACACAAAATGGAATTTTTTGAAGAATTCGATTCGGACGACGGCGAATTTATCAATACGTTTTTTAATGTTGTTGCGCACGGTGCCGCTGAAGGGTCTTCAAACGTTAGACACACCAGAACTTCTATCAACCGAGATCGGCAAGCTGCACACGAACTTTTGGTACGTGACTATTTTGCCAATCCTCCTCTATATGGTGACAAACATTTTAGACGTCGTTTTCGTTTACCTAGAGAGTTATTTTTACGTATAAGCAACGCTTTAGAGGCGCGATATGATTATTTTAAGCAAAAACCCGATAGTAGAGGTAGAATGGGTTTTAGTTGTATACAAAAATGTTCGGCTGCACTTAGGTATTTAGCATCAGGCATAACAGCTGATGCTAGTGACGAGTATCTAAAATTGGCTGAGAGGACCGTAAGGGACACTGTGGATTGGTTTTGTGCATGTGTTATTGAGGTGTTTGGAAAAGAATATTTGCGTAAACCTACAGCTCGTGATATCGAGAAGTTATATGCGGCACATGAAGAGAGACATGGTTTACCTGGTATGCTTGGTAGCCTTGATTGTACCCATTGGGCGTGGGAAAAATGTCCAACTGCGTGGAAAGGACAATTTACCCGAGGTGACGTAGGTGAGCCAACTTTGATATTGGAAGCCGTTGCATCATTCGATTTGTGGATTTGGCATGCGTATTTTGGGGTAGCCGGATCCAATGATATTTGGACCGGGCGAGCTCCTAATATGTCATTCACAGTGAATGGACATCAATACAAATACGGCTACTATCTTTGTGATGAGATTCATCCAGATTACGCGCCATTTGTGAAGGCGTATGCGGTACCTCGAAGTGAAAAAGCAAAATTGTTTACACGAAGACAAGAATCGGCTAGGAAGGACATAGAAAGGGCTTTTGGGGTACTCAAACAAAAATGGCATGTGATCAAACATGCCTCACGAATCCATGACGCCGGTCGGATGAAGACAATTATGTATGCGTGCATCATTATGCATAATATGATTGTTGAATATAAAGGTAGAGCGATTTGCACATACGACGAGGCCGATGCGGTTAACACGGAAATGCAATTCATTCTCGGAATGCCCGAATACTTACAACAAGTACTCGATGTTCAAAATTCTGAAACTTGCCAATATCTCCGTGAAGATTTAGCCGAGCATGTTTATCAAAACAGATCGGATGATATCGAGTAGTTTTTTTTTTTAATTTCCATGTAATGTTTTTTTTTTTAATTTCTATGTTTTTTTTTCATTTTTAAATTTCAATGTAATGTTTTTTAAATTAATGAAATTTTTATGATTAATCTAATGTTATTTAAATTAAAAATTAGGTTTTTATTTATTTTTGAATTTTTTTAAATTAAAAAAAATGAGGTGGTGTGATGAAAATGTGATGGGTATAAAGGGGGTAATGTGATGGAGTGTGATAGAATGTGATAAAGGTAAAATCTGACGTGGCGCTGAGGTGGCACCCATCACTTTTGTGCAAAGTGATGGGTACTCCCAATGGTCTAAACAAAGTTAAGGTATCACTTATGATGATAAGAAAACTCTATTGCCTCGATAAACATGTCACGACTACATTGTAACAAAGTTAAGGTATCACTTATGATGATAAGAAAACTCTATTGCCTCGATAAACATGTCACGACTACATTGTAACGTGTGCCACAATAAAACAAGTGAAAAATGTTGTGATAGACATATAGACTTACTGGCCAAAATTCTTGACTAAATTAACGTCCCTATATATTCTTTGATAATGGGAGGGGGCATAAGTTTTATAAAAATAATCGACATCATATAAAATCCAGAGTTATCGTAATGCAAAGGAGTAAGACAGAAAACTCTGTTGACTACGGTTAACTCAAAATTGATCTTTTGATGATCACATACTCTCTTTATAAAAGGGAAATTCTAGTGGCATCATGTAGATTTCTAACCACATCATATGACTTTATTTGATTTAACACCGTTGTCTTATTTTTAATTAATGTTTTATATATATACATAAAAAATTCAAATAGGAACTTCTAAATTTAGGAGCTCTAAGAACTCCTTAATATCTATAAATCTCGTGAAGTTATTTTGTTATGATCATAACTCATAAATAAACATCAAATCTAAAAAGTCTGATTCTCTACGACTATCATATCAATATCAAACAACTTAAACTCTTCTTCTCCCTCCTACCTCCAACGACTTTCAACCACCGCCACCACCTACCTCCGGCGACTTTCCACCGCAATTATCACGGGAACATCTGAGATCTAGAGACACCAAGGTGTTTTGGCTTCAATTTCTTTCTCTAAATGTAATGCACGGTTTCTCATACAAAGTATACCCAAAATTTTAAACATAAAACACATCAAAATGAGTTTACTAGTACTCAACCGTGAAAAGAAGATGTTATCAAAATTAATTACATAAAAAGGTCCTAACAATATAGAACAGACATTACAAATATCAACTACAAGGTTGTCTACTCAAGGACAGGCTCTAAGTTGTCCATCTCTCAATCACATGTCTTTCTCTATCACTGCTACGAATACATGCAAAACACACATGCAAACAACATGTAAGCTTATAAAAGCTTAGTGAGTAATCTCCATGCTCAACATCAACACAAAATGTGTTAGTATATAGATATATAAAGATATGGTATCAACCAAATCTTACAACACACTCCATAAATCTCTCTTAATACACATTCTCATATCTCGCTCTTGCTAATCTCATTAGCAAGTATATATATATATATATATATATATATATATATATATATATATATATATTTCCTCCTCATATATGAAACCTGCAATCACATTAGCTTTACAAACACCAGCTAAATATTAGCAAACATCAACTCATCAATAAGTACCACAACCGGTACTGCTCGTAAACTCAATCACACATTCGCATATACTAATTTCATCATCAACTATACTCAACTATAACAATCCTCATGGCTGTAACAATTAGACTCTTTAACTCAACCACGTTAGCATCTACTCTGCTAGTATACTCAATATTTATACTCATCTCATCTATTGTTATCCTCAGATAACAAAATCACTCTAACACCCAGCTACTACAGTAACAATGTAACATATATATAAATACATATACTCTACTTATAGCAAAGCGTATCTCTACTCAAGTATCAGAGAGTACTCATCTGGTAGTAGATCAGGACGTATCTTTCCCAAGCTTCTCACATTTGTCTCCTTCCTGAATGTATTAGCTGGGGTAAAAATCACACATCAGGTCTCAATCACCCTCAAACATCCCAACTAACATAACTCAAGCTCAACCATTGAAAAGATGTGAAAACCCCAACAACTACGGTCAGTGCCGCTAACCTGTTTGGTTTAGCCCATATTCGCGAGTTAACTCATTTAGCCACAAAAACTCAATAATTTTCATGTCAAAGGTCGATGAAAGTACTCTACTATGATATACTAACATTATATATCAATATAACAGCCCAATTTCACGAATTTAGACATCTAGGTTTCAAAAACCTCAAAACTCAAATAAATCAATTTACCTATTTGATTTATGGATCAAGAATGCAATCATGTTGTTATATTCGATCTCCCTTAGCTCATATGTGTTTACCCTCGATCAATTTGGTGATATTTGGGTTTTATCGCATCTGAGAGTGTTTGGAAAGAGTCTTCTCTCGAAATGAACACTTACGAGAATAAAAAGGTCTGATCCACATAAATTAGCGTCGCTAAGCCCATGGTTAGTGCCGCATACTGTGGCCTCAGGTCCCATTTCGTCTTGCACGACTCATGTGACCTCCACATGACCCGTATGACCTCCTTTTGGCATTTATCAAGCTCAAACTCCTTCCAAAATGGTTTCTAACCACACTAACACATACAACAACCTAACTAATCACACCAAGATTAGCACATAAGATTTGCTATAACTTTAAATTAGAAACTGACAATACGTGCTTAGAAAATAAACACATTAACTTACTTGCATAAGCACTTCGGTTAGGAAATGGGTCTCACACTAAATTCCCAGTACATCTTAGATTTGATGAAAACGATCACCACCACCAACACCAATACCAAACCACCACCACCACCTCCGATGTCAAACAACCACCGAAATTCTTCATATCTAGAGCAACCAATATGTTTTTGTTTCAGTTTCTCTCTCTAAACCGCTAGACGTTAAACTATTGCCACCATTATGGTAGATTGCTATTGTCACTGCTTTACTATCGACAAATACTATTGGTGCTCATGGATCTGAACCCAAACACGACGAGTCTCTCAAATCCGATCATATTTGATATTATAGTGCTTATTGATCTGATGTGTGTGGTGCACACAATGTGTTTAATGAAATGTTTCAATGTAAATGTAAGTTTTAAGTTGTGAATAAAGTTGTAAATGTGTTTTATTTCATTTTCTATTTTAAGTTTTGAATGTATTATTATAAGTTTTGAATGTATATTTTTTGTATTCAGATGTGAATGTTGTATGATAAATTTGCATTAGTTTCTTGTGAGTGTATATATTTTGTTGTGTTGTATAAATATGTGTAAATGCATTATTTCTCACAATTGTTTCTTCATTAAACTGTGCATGATGTACGAAATTAGTGTATTAAACTGTAAATGATTGTATTATATTGTGAATGAGTGTATTATACTCAGAAAATAATGATTTTGCAATTTCTTAGATAAAAAAAGGCTAAAAAGGATTCTAATTAATTTAACCAGTATTTACAGTTTAATAACTATAATATAGTTGGTTCCTAGAGTTCTTATTTGAAAATATATATATATATATATATATATATATATATATATATATATATATATATATATATATATATATATATATATATAGTTTCCATAAACATTATCATTTGACTTGAATTTTCTATTTCCATTGAGAGGCTTCGTATATAATTTCTTGAATTTGCCATTTTATGCAATTAAAACACAATCACTGTCACTATCTAGACCATCACCTTCGTAAACTCCTATATCTTCATTAGTCTTCAGTCGCAATATCAGATCTACCATCTGATTCAAATTCTTTAGAAAGAAGAGCTAGAGGTCCTCCAAATAACTTTTCATTGACAAATTCTTCAACATCTTTTCCGTGTGTTTTCAAAATTCCATGTAATTCGAAGATCAAGTACGTATCCATGTTTACATATCCTTTGATCATGATTGTGATCATCTTCCATTATTTTTGAAGAAATTGAAGAAAAGTAACATTGGTTTTTCATGAGTATCCTTATGAATATTAGCCTTTTCAGTATATCGACTAATCGACAATACTTTTGGAATGTAACATCAAGATCTTCTCAAGATTTTTGTTGGAAATCTCAAAGTTCAGCAAGAAGATGTGTTGTCTTGTTCTTTGTCTATTTTTGTTCCTTCATAAAGATATTTTAGGTAGATCCAGATTTCTAGGGCTGCCCTGCAGTTCTGTACCAGAGACAAAACATTTTGAGGAAGTCCGTATCGAAGTTCTCTTTTTCAAATGATATCATCATCAACTAAGCGAGAACGAGTAAAAGTATAAGAGCTTAAATCAGTAACTTTGCACGAACCCGATTCAAATGATCGCCAAACGTATTTATCAATAGCCATCAAGTAATCCTCCATTTGATCATTCTATTGATGATATTAATCAGGAATAAGAATTGGAGCTTTGTTCTTCAAGACGATACTATGAGAAGTATTATACACAAATTGAGGATTGAGAGATGTCTTTTTGAGATTGTTTGAGTAAGCATCGAAAAATTCACAGAGATTATTGAAAATCATGATCTAAAAGAATAAAATTAATCGAATGAAACGATAAGCGATTCAACACAAAAAGAAGATCTACAATTTCCAATTAATATGTGAATTCCCACTCTAATACCAATTGATATGATCAAAAAATATATACAGAAAAGTAAATGACACTCAGATCTAAATATCAATTAAGCACTCCAAATAACTAGGATTTGTTACAAAAAGGCTCAAGTGTCATTTCCACATGAATACTCAAAAACACTGATAATGTCTTATAACTTACACACACACACACACCACGTTTACCTGTCGGTGTAAGTAAAAAACTAATCACAAAAGACACATGGAATTAAAACAAACTAAACAGACTGTGTTCACTAACCTACACTAAAGGTTAGGTGCATTTTATATCATCCATGGTCATTAGTGAAAAGTGTGTAATACTTTAGCGAATTCAGTACACAAAATAAAATCTTTAGCGAACATGAAATAAGGCTTTGCAAGACCAACTTGCCACAACCAAAATAGCAAACATCACAATGTTAACGAACCCTAACACAAATGCTAGTGAATAAAATGTCAGAATATATTTAAAAATTTGTCAATTTAATGGATAGAAACGAAAAGGCATGTGGTTCGAGTGCAACATTGCAGGAGCGATGTGAAATGATCAATAGTGGGTTCATCGTTGAGTTGTTTGAAGTTCACAGATAGTGTGCTCATTTGATCATATCGGTGATCAGAAGTACACTTATGCATTACATTTAAATTAATGTAAACCTTTATTATCGGATTTATGTATGTTGTAAGGCTTTTAATGACTTAACGTTTTGTAATCATAAAATCAAGTTGTTATGATTTAATGAATGAATGTGAAAAATGGTAAAATAAAAGGTAAATTTGTCATTTTACAAGACCAATAAGAGAATTAGTAATTAAACTTAAGTTGTTATGATTTAATGAATGAATGAATGTGCAAAAATGGTAAAAAGAAAGGTTAAATTGTCATTTTACATGACCAATAAGAGAAATAATAGTTAATATGACCATTATATCAAATTATGTAAGTTTTAGATGATTATAATACAAGAGGATATAGTGTAAGGATAAATTGGAAAATGATGTGAAAATATAATTTCAAATAAAATGATAAAAGTGAAAACTTGAGGC
Organism: Cichorium intybus; assembly: GCA_023525715.1. NCBI lineage: Eukaryota > Viridiplantae > Streptophyta > Magnoliopsida > Asterales > Asteraceae > Cichorium > Cichorium intybus. Next base: position 81,248,511 of record CM042015.1, read on the forward strand.
CATAAAACCCTATTTTCAACTTAATATATGGGAAAAGGGTAAATTGTAAAAGACATGAAAGTGAAATAAGATAAAAAGAATCAGCTTAAAAGATAATATAAATAAATTACAAGTGTTCAAATTTGAACAAAAATTAAAGAAACCCGTTGTAAAGGCAAAATGATAAAAATAGTAAAATTGTCATTTTAGATGATTAACAAGGGAAATAATAATAAATATGATCATTATATGGAATTATATTTTTTTATATAATTATGTTATAATCGGATGTAGTCTAAGGGTAAATTAGATGTCCCGGTTTATGAAAACTCAATATTGAGGTACATAAAGAAAACACAAACACAGATATTGTTGACAATGATGACAGAAATCTCACTTAAAGGGGTTAGAAATCACGGTTAGTGAAGTTATTTCAACATGGAAGTGATTGAAGATATATAAAAAGTTATGTTGTCATGTCGAATTAATAAGATGTCCCTATTTGTGAAAACACAATATTGAGTTACAATTTACCTGAAAAAACACATACATTACAATCAAATTAATGGAAAGCATAGTTAATTAAATACTATGTAAATTGTAGATATCCTATTAGTCTACAATTCAGTAAACAAAACAAGTTCATCTAAAAATGTTGTTTGGCATTGTGAAAAGAATGAATATTATATTTGTTTCGATATTAACCCATTTCATCAAGTGTGTCGAGGTTAGCCTGTATTTTCTATTGACGACCCACTACGGGATCAAATGCCTACTTATATATTTGAAGTAATACTGGTTGCTTAAAATGGCAACCGCAAAGACTCAAAAAAGACTTAGAAACTAAATGAACCTGTAGAAGTTCTTTGTGCAGAATTGCAAGAAACACGAGAAGTCAAAGATACAAAAAAACTAAAGAGGCAACAAAAATAGATTCATATTAGGAAAACGGAAATTTCCAAGCTTGTAGTTAAATAAATTAGTTTTGCAGATGTTGTAAGAATTAGATGGGGTTTTATTGACCGCGGAAATTCAATGTATCCCTTACAATTTCTGATTTGTGACTCGAAAATTAAGTTGGTAATGAATATAATGATAACGAAAATAACATATTTTGTGTTCCTTTTAAGATACCCCATTTTATGTATGTGTTTGAACAGTGTGTCAACTATTGATCAAATTAAAGTATCTTCTTTCATTTAAACCATAAAAAAATAAGTTTGCTTAACATAGTTTCATCCATTTATAATAGTTACATTTTTGCTGGCCAAATGACATTTTCGCAGCTAAACATCTACGAAAATGTTTTTTGGTCTACGAAAACTAGATTTTAGCAAATATACAATGGTGAACTTTTTATTTGGCATGTCCTTGTTACATGTTAATAAAATAAGTTAAGGAAAGAAATAATACCGTTCTGGATGCATTTTGGTTGTTTTCAGATATTTTATTCATATAGTATCTCTTGTAGTCTACGATTTTCGAGTTTGGAATATGCGAAAAAATTAACCTTAAATAGGGACCATTTAAGCTCATATTTGCTACCCATTATTGGTTTTTTGCAGCCAATTTTGTAATTTTCGCAGTCCATATCATGTCTATGGGATTTTCATAGGCCTCAGTAATTTCACACGCATCACCTACGAAAATCATGGCTATTTTGGTTAGTCCCCTTATTTTTTTGCTAAAACTTGGGAATTTCATTAAATAATTCGCTTAATTTGTTATTTTCTCCAAAAAAAAACATGGGTATTTTAGTCGGATTAAATGAAACCGTTTTTAGAAACGGGTTTATCTAAAACCTAAATCGGTCATACTAATTATCTATTGTAATAATAAAAAATTGACTAAAATCATTTCGGGTTCAACCGAATCTAAAATTGACTAAAATCATTTCGGGTTCAACCGAATCTGGTACCTAGAAGTACTGATGAAAACCAAACGATATCGGCTTTAATCAGGTTTTTTAGGATGCAACCCTCCAACTCTTAGCCTCCCTAAAAAAAAATCTAAGGTAGCGTTTAGTTCGTAGAAAGTTTTCGAAAGAATTGGAATCTGTCAAGAATTAGAATCCATTTTCATACTTTGTTTGGTTGGTAGGAAATGGAATTGGATCTTAATTCCATATTTGTTTGGCTGACACGAAATGGAATTAGAATCTATGTAAATTGACAGATTTGTCATTCTTGTTTTTTGCTTAAATTTACTTTGTTTTATAACTTATTGCCAGTAGCGATGGGGTTGTTTAGCGGCGGTGGTGGTGGGTGCTGATGGTGGCGATGGTAGGCGGTGGCAGTGGTCATGGTGGGTGACTGTGGTGGGTAACAGTTTATGTGGTGCTGGTGGTTGGTGGATGTGGAGGTGGTGGTGGGTGATGGGGGTGGGTAGGTGGTGGTGGTGGGTAACGATTTATGTGGTGGAGGTGGTTGGTGGATGTGGAGGTGGTGGGGGTAGCAGTGGTGGTGGTTAGTGGTGTCGACGATGGTGGTGGGTGGTAGCAATAGTGGATGGTGGCGGTGGGTGGCAGCAATAGAGGTGGTAGTTGTGGTGGCGGTCAGCGTTGCAAAACTCGGCTAGCTACCGAGGTTATTTTTTAAGAATCGGTTAAATAAACTCAGACTTAGTATTACTCAGAATTACTCGGAATTTCTGGGCATTCCTTGACATTACTCGGAATTAATGCAAATTTGATGGAAAATAACAAAAAATAAAAACTAGGGATATCAAAGTACTACAAGCGAATGATGTGAGTGAGGCTCAAGATTTGATTGTCGAAGGTGATGTTGTGGATGAAGTTGATGAGTTTAGTGAAGCCATGGGAGAAGATGAATCTTTACAAAATCGAAGAAGTTTTAGATTGATAAAACTTGATGACGAATAATTTGTGCCTGAGGATGAAGATTAAGTACATGAAGAAATTGATTATGAATTAGATGGACTTAACATCAATGAACAATACAGAGCTAACTTGGAAAACGAAGATTAGATGACTACTTTAATATTAAACTCGAAAGAATGAATATCAATTTTTGGAAAAGTTGTAACACTTTAACATTTAAACATGCGTCATTGTTATTGATATTCACCTATTTTATTATAAATTTCAATGAACTTATAATATTTGTCATCTATATAATTTAGCCTTAATTAGTAGTTTTATAATTTACGTTATCCGAGTACTGGTCGAGTACTCCCCGCCTAGCCGAGTACTCGCTACTCGCTAGTCCACAGACTTGGGAGTGTCTAGCGTCTTTTGCAACACTGGTGGTGGTAGGTGGTGGTTGAAGTGGTGATGGTGGCAGTGGCGGTGGATGGTGGGTGGCAATTGTGGTGGTGATAAAGGATATAATTGGAATCTTGAACATTTCATCCTCCATGGGAGTTAATTTTATTCTACCATCAAAGGAATTAATTTTCCATTTCAATGGGAATGGATTCAATTCCGTCAACTAAAATCTGAAACAAACATAGGAATTTGAAAAAAATCGGATTCCAATTCCCTCAAATTCTATCGAATTCCCACCACCAAACTTCACCAAAAAATTTTGACTCAACGTAGCCATAAAGATAATCCCATTCTCTCAAAGCTGATTATTCCGAAACACATACAAACACCTTTAAATAATCAAAGGGTTGTGCTATATGTATCCCCAACACACATTCATGGAGGGTATACATATAAATTGCTTTTTGGGGGGAGGTATGGATAGAATCAGCCATAATCAAAGGGTGGATGTATACATACCTCCCGGTGTCTGTTTGTACGCCTCCTGATTTGAGATTTTGTTTTTTGTTTTTTTGTCTTTTGCGTATTTTGTATATTTATTGTCTTTTTTTTCTTTTTCTTTTTTACTTTTACTGATAGGATTTGATTTGTTTTATTATTATTATTGGAAAAACAATAATAGTAAATTTACCTTTTATAATTTTTATGTTTTAGTAACAATAAATCAGTAGTTTTTTTCTTTTAAGTAATTACGACACAACGAACGACGTTTATAATTTTATAAAATTATGTCAAATTATATCAAAACGGTTATGTCAAATTCGAACGAATATAAAAAATAACAAAATAAATAATTATACAAAAGCCAAGTTTGTCTTTATTAATCAGGGATGATAAATGGTCCAATATTACATACCGGTTAGTGTTGCAATCCGATGTCGACGATATTTTCCGATGATTAGGTTTTTTTCTAAGAACGATATTTTAGTTTAGAGTTTTGTAGAACAACTTTTAAAAAACTGTATGAACAACTTTGTAATCTCTTTATAATACGTGATATAAATAACGTAACAATATACCAAAACAAAATATCAAATCATTTTCTTTATAATAATAATAATAATAATAAATTTTCTCATACTTATTCAGTTATTTTATAATTTTTATTTATTATTTGAAGGTATTTAACAGTAAATTATGTATTATATGAAAAACTAAATGATAAAATTATATTTAATCATTATTTTTAATTTGACGTTATTATTATTTTTCATGCTTCAACAATTGATTGTCGTAAAGTAACGATCTGTAAAAAAAATTAGTAGATCGTTATAAGAATTCTTTTAGTAACAACACCATATGCGATTAATCATATATTTCATGTTTATTATAATTTATGTAGTCTTTATTATGCAATGCATCTAAACTAAACCTTATATATATTTATTATGAGAAACATTGAGAAATGATGTGGTTAGTTGCGTGAATATGACCTCCATTATCGTAGAAAATCGACTCACTGAATAACATATTATTTATTTGTTTCTAAAATGTTTAAGGTGTAAAATTTTTTTTAAATAATAATAATAATAATAATAATAAAAGAAAATACAACAAAAGACGAAAAATGAATAAAACAAATCAACTAGTCAAATCAGGGAGGGTTTATAGATTAAAAAACTAATTTAATTAAAATCCATTTTGATTTGATGGATGTCAAAAGGGGTACAAAATTTAATGGGAGGATCAAATATAGGAACTTAGGCTGAAGGGTGTGCCGGACGCACACCCGTGTCCTTGCTGAGATGACGCCTAGAACGCGGCCAAACACCGCCCCTCCTCCGTGTCTCCTCGTCCTCCGTCCTCACACGTTCCTGGGGAGAAAACCTAGGAACGCGGTGTTCTCGTTTCTTATTGGCCGTTCCCTTTCTCTCTCTCCCACCTCAGCTTCTTCTTTGCCTTATTCCCGTCGAGCACACCCCACAACCTTAAAATTGGAGAATATAGCATTAGATCCTGACAAAAACACAAAATATCTTCTCATGGTTAGGCTTAACCAAAGTGAAAATCTAAAGCTAGATTTGGCACAGAAACACTATTACTGAAAGCGATAAATTGAATAATCTAAAAAACAGCCCATTGGAAACCTCTATCCAACAAATGGTTTACAAATAAAAGTAGATTATGAGGGCAGAAACCGCACCCTGTTTTCTGCAAAACTGACGAATTAAAGAAAACAATCAATTACGAGTGCAATTTCAATTTCCCACAGAGACAGATGCATAAACTAAAAGCATAGTTGATTTAAATACTATTTCAAGGAAAGTAATAGAAGTTCTACTAAATGTATAGTTGATGTATAATAATAATAATAATACTATCTCAAGAAAAGAATAATAAAACAAGTCACATGCAAGGAACCTCAGCAAAAGGAACAATCCAAGCAAGAAAACTATTGTCCACAAATTTACTAATAAATATAGAAAACGATAGAGGATAAACTACTCCATCCATAATTAGAGTCAAATGGTGAGGTCTTTTGAATCTGAATTCAAAGGGGTTGATTTTTATCTTCAAATCTAATCTTGTTTATGTTACTTAAGGAACAACATTTGACTTTCACAATACATGATTTTTCGATCAGGGTATGCACCATCATAACAAATAGTTTAGGAATTCACTATAACCAACAATTTTTTATTTGTTGATACAGTTATACTTCAAACACTATAAAAAGATTTTAGAAATTGTTATATGATATATTGGAATGTAATCATAAAGATATAGATTGAATTACTGTATAATAGACAAGGTAATAGAATTAGCAATTACGTTTAGTGATCATATATGGTTATTTAAATATAATTATAAATATTATTATTTATAAAACTATTAATTAAACATAATAAAAGCTCGATTTTTGGTAACTATTAGAAGATAAAAGTATAAATTTTAAGATCATGAAACTCTTAAAAAAGATTCGCCCGTTTTACTAATAGTTTTATAAACGAAAATGGTTATAAGAAGTTTTTTTTTTTTTTTTTTTCCATATATTCCATGATAGAATGAAAAAACTCTCTTTCCTTAAAATATAACAAATTGGAAGTGACTCATTCCATTAATTGGATCAAACGAAACAAACATCATTTTTAATTTTATCCCAATAGAATGAGCCATCTATTCTTTCCAAGACTTCCTCATACGGAAGTACGGCAAATAATTTGCTAGCTTAGTTATATAATTAAGTAGACGTCATAAGTTCAAAATGTGCAAGGTACAACTATACTTTTTATACACTATTTTCGCTTATGAGTTGAAAATGCATTAATTTATGTAATAATTTCCGGTATACCCTCATACAAAATACTATAAATAGTATGAATCATTGCATATATATATATATATATATATATATATATATATATATATATATATATATATATATATATATATATATATAGACTTAGGATCTTTTGAGAACCAACTTCACCCCGAGAACCCGAGAACTCCCAAACCGTTATTTTTTTCAAAAAACCGACCACATAGGCCTCTAAAACGCTCAAATAGGTGCCGGGGCGCTGAAAAAAATTTCCGAAAAAACGACTTTTTTTTTTTTTTTTTGAAAAAAATTTGCACATGTACAAAAAAAAAACTTTGCACATGTGCAAAGTTTTTTATACGTACATTTTTTTTCAAGTTTTTTTTTATGGATGTCTTTCTAACATATATTTAAGGCGTTCTGTAAAAAAATTTTCAAAAAAAGTGTACGTATAAAAAAGTTTGCACATGTGCAAATTTTTTTTTGTGTACATGTGCAAAGTTTTTTAAAAAAAAAGTCGTTTTTTTTGGAAATTTTTTTTTCGAAAAGTCTTAAAAGTGTGCGTTTTAGAGGCCTATGGGGTCGGTTTTTTGAAAAAAAAATCGGTTTGGGAGTTCTCGGGTTCTCGGGGGACTTGTGGTTCTCAAAAGATCCTAACTCTATATATATATATATATATATATATATATATATATATATATATATATATATATATATATATATATATATATACTCTATAATTTATGTCTTGTGTAACCAATGTTTTAAAAACCGGGTTGACCCGGCCGGTTGAACCGGTTGGACCGTGAATCGGTGAAGAGAGCGGGTCAATTATGACCGATTTTTTGTTAATTTCCGACTAGATTGAACCGGCCGGTTTTCTCAAAAAACCGGTTGAACCAGTGATCCGGAACCGGGTTGACCCGGTGGTTGAAAAAAAATAGAATTTAAACTTTAAAAACTTGGTTAAAGAAGTTAATACTCAAACTTTTAATATTAGTACACAATTAGTTCATCAAATTTAGTAAATTTTTCTTATAGAAACCGGACAAAATATTTTTTTTGGAATAAAAAAGATTAAATTACATTGTTTATGTTTTATAAATATATAATTATGCTGAAAAATATAAAATATATGGAAAATGTAAAAACTGGTTGACCCGGCGGTTGAACCGGTTGGACCGGTTGACCCGTGACCCGGTCACCGTACCGGGTCAACTAAAAAACCGGGTTTTAAAACATTGTGTGTAACTATGATTTATATGCCTCTTGTCACTAGTAAAAATTAGCACGGTTCACAAAGCCCCAAGAAAATAGTTGTATATCCGCCATTGTCAAATATTACCTTAAGAGTACTGTATGCAAATCAGTACCATTGTTTCTAATTTAGGCAAGTTCATAATTTTTTTTTGTATCAAAATTATATATACCCTTGACAAGAAAAGTCAAATGTTTCAAATCGAAACGGTGGAGAATATGAAATAAATACTTATTAATTACTCCCTGATATTTAGCCACGGTACTGCAACCACCTTTCCTTACAGATTTAACTTCTTCTGATTAAACTATTGATGAAATTAATCAACTTTGTTCCCCCGTGGGTGCCTATATATACGTTACCTCACTAAGTTAAACATATATTCATCATCAAGAAAGTACAATCTTAAAAAAGGTGAACAGAAAAGAAAATGGCGATCCCAATGATCGACTTTAGCAAGCTCGAAGGTGAAGAGAGAAGTGAAACAATGGCACTTCTCCACCATGCTTGTGAAAAATGGGGCTTCTTTCAGGTTTACTATCTCAATATTATCATTTATATTGCACTTTCAGTATGGTCATTTACTTATTAACTTTGCATTACCATATTAATTATTGAATATTATGATATGTAGATTGAAAACCATGGAGTTAATAAGGAGCTTATGGAAAAAGTCAAGAAACTAGTGAATCAGCATTATGAAGAGAACATGGAAAAGAGTTTTTATAACTCAGAAATCGTTAAAACTGTTGAAAATAACAACGGTACCACTAATATCGATTGGGAAAGCACTTTTTTCCTTTGGCATCGACCAATTAATAAGATCAACGAGTCTAACCTTTCTGAAGAACTCCGGTAAGTCATCAAAAAGATTATTTATATTTTTATAACAAACAAAATCTATATTTATATATATTTTATATATCGAATGAATACAGAAAAACAATGGATGAGTACATTGATCAACTTATAAAGGTGGCCGAGAAGCTTTCTGAACTCATGTGCGAAAATCTTGGTCTAGAAAAAGACCACATGAAGTTGGCTTTTTCAGGAACCAAAGGTCCGGCGGTGGGGACAAAAGTTGCGAAATACCCAAAATGCCCTCACCCGGAACTTGTGAGAGGTCTACGTGAACACACAGATGCAGGTGGGATTATTCTGTTGCTTCAAGATGATCAAGTGCCAGGGCTTGAGTTTTTTAAAGATGGCAAATGGGTAAATATACCACCTTCTAAAAACAATACCATTTTTGTTAACACTGGTGATCAAGTTGAAGTATTGAGTAATGGAAACTATAAAAGTACGGTTCATCGTGTCATGACTGATAAAGATGGAAGTAGGCTTTCGATTGCCACTTTTTACAATCCGAATGGTGATTCGGTCATTTCACCAGCTCCTAAGTTGTTGTATCCCAATCGGTATACTTTTCAAGAGTATTTGAAACTTTATTCGTCCACGAAGTTTGAGGAAAAAGGGCCGAGATTTGAATCGATGAAGAAGATGGTCAACGGTCAATGAAACGTGAAATCTTTATGCATAAGAGCCAGTCGTCTCATACATGTGTTTGTTTAGTAATGTTTTTTTTTTTGTTCGAGTATGCAATATGCTTCCTTTACTTCTTGTATGTTGTTGGAGAAGCAAATATGTAAAAGTTTTAAACATTTTTCATAGCATATTCTGGTTTGATCACCATTGTTTTTTAGATATGATAGATTGAAAATGGGTTAATAACATAAAAATCACTACGTTTGGCCAAAATCCAGTCTAAACATTATATTTTATTTTGTTTTATAAAAACCAATCATATTTTCTAAAATAATGTTCATAAAAACCACTCTTATTTTCAAAAAGATCAATTACAACCACTTTAACAAATAAAAGTCATGATTGTATGCCGCCAACTTGAAAAAATTATTACCCCCGTCACATTCAAAATTTAATGGATTCACGTGGACACCCTATGTACTCACAAAGTGGCCAAAAAGTTACACTTACGAAGACAAAATTCATATGTAGACAACTTTATGTATAATTTTCACTACAATGGAGTTTCATTGTTTGCTTCAAATATCGATATGAAACTTTTCATATAATCTTTCGATAAAAATAATTCTTAAAAGTTATAAAATAAAATGAATAGTGGTTGGTCACTATGAAATTCTTTGATAGTATGAGTGGTTTTTATAAAATAAAAAGAAATATAGTGGTTAAACCAGAATTTTGGCAAAACTATAATGATTTTTATGTTATTAACCCAATAAAAATCTTAGTGGAATGGAATCAAATGAAGCTGAAATGAACAACATGATAAAATCATCAAGGTAATGGAATTTCATTATTATAGTTGGTTGAATTGAATGAATAAAAGTAAAAGTAGTCATTCAAACATGTCTTTCTTTATCTATAACTAGAATCTAAACCAATTTAGTTTTTTGGTTTTGGACTACACTACAACATATAAATACAAAACTAAGGCATAATATACGATATACATTAATTAATACATACCCCGAATTTTTTTGTAAGGCCAAAAAAGATTAAGAATTTGTCATTTTAATGACTTCCCTAGAAAAAGTATATCACAAACACATACCCTCATTGGAATCTTTGATCTAAACAAAAGTATACCAATCCAAGATGCTACAATATCTCCCAAACCCTAGTTTTTATCCTCATAATTTCAATAAACATCAAATACTATCCAATTTTGACAAAATCGATTTTTTCAAGAAACTCGATGTGTTACCAACAGCTTCAGAAAGGACCACTTTATGAATCTTTAACAAAGGCCCACACTTGGTCACAAAACACAACAAGAAGTTTGCAAACTTCAAAGACTTTGAGAAAACCGTTACAGATTCTTGAATCTTTAAAACAAGTTGGTCAACTGAATCTTGACTCAAATGAACATTATGATTCAAGATATTCTGAAACAGATTAAACAACGGTTCAGTCCATACCAGTTCTTCACACACTAAATGCTGATAACATGGAGGGCATATATGTCTTTTTCCATCTTCTTTCTCACATAGTAGTTTTTGACAAAAGGCGGAAACGTGAGCAGGGTGTAAGCATTCTTTAACAATCTTTGTGATCACATCACAAATGGAGTTATTAATGCCATTTTTGTGAAGGATTAATGGGAATAAAATCGCATACACAGCAGCCTTATGATGCACCTTGCAGTACTCGATTGTGGCACTTACAAGTACACGTGAAGCTGGTTTTTCAAGTGTCAATAACTTTGGAAGCAAAATTGAGGATAATATGTCACTTTCCCATTCGAAGTTGTCTTCTTTTCCATTTAAAAGACGCGATAACAAAATTGGAATCACTTCATCATCTACATTCCATGGTTGAATCAAATCCAAAACTTTTAAATTGTTTCCCTTTGTTTTAAAACAAAGTTTTTGAATATCATCCGCGATTTCTCCAGCTTTTAGACTTGATTCCATTTTTAGTATTCTTGTTTTTAAACACAAAGCCGTTTCTTCTGTTTCATAGTCTATGGGGTCAATTTCAAGATGACTCAATTTAGCTTGGGTGGTAGTGTCTGTGTCAATACTCTCAAATGTTTCATTTTTGCCCTTGTTAATTTCCATCATCAAATAATCATCATCTTCAGATATGAGATTTGGTGTTTTTGTGTTCAAATCTTCAACTGAAATGGGAAGCCATGGAAGAATGGGATTGTTGGTGTTAGCAACATTTTTAAGCCACTCAGGTAGTGAACCAAAACTTGCTTCAAATGTTTCTTCTTCAGAGTCTAAATTGAAAGAAGACACCCATTTGGAGTTTGAGTCAGACACAACATCGAACAGTTGGTGTGCAGCTCTTTTGACCCAAAAATCGGCTGTTATGTCATTGAAGAGTATTTCCCGTGCAAGTTTAGATAAGTCTTGCTTATTGAACTTTGCATGGTCGTATGTTAGAAATGATAAAATTCGAGCCTTGACTGCATTGGGTAACGTCTGCAGCCACATAAACCTGACGATTGGGAGAAAGAAGCAAGCGAATAAAAGAGCCATTCAATCTTATATCGTTATATGATGTATGCTTTAAACATAGGGAACAAGAACGATATAAAGCTATAATATTTGCATTAAAGACACCAAATTGTGGGAAAATCATAATCACAATTACTATAGCCTAATGTATATGCAAACATCCATCGTTTAAATAACATAAGCAATGTCAAATATATAAACAACTAGAGAGCATACGTTCTACAGACTATCGGTGTAAGGAATCGTTATAGAGGCAGATAACAGTAGTGCAGCACTTCATGAAAATTGTGTAGTAATTCACCAATGAGGGTCTCATCTGGAGATTGAAACCATGTAAAGTGACGGTTCACATCGAAACGTGTAAAAGAATAGGTTTTCTCACCTCTGTTTATCAGGGAGTGAAGATGGGGATGAAGAAGAAGAGCCAACGACGTCGGTTTCTGTTGAATGCATGAGGAGAGAGAGGAAGGAAGCGGTGGAAATGGAAATGGAGACGGAGGGGTTTGATGAAGGATTGAAGGAAGATTGGAGCCATAGCGATGCCTCTGTTTCAGGATATGGGGAGTTCATGAATATGTCAAGCAATGGAAGCCATGATTCCATTCCCTTTCTGTCAGTACCAAGTGAATTCAAAGGGTTTTGAGATTTGATTCTTGGGTGAGCGTGGTCCTTTTGGGGAAGGTTCCAGCTGACCGATTCAGAATCTATCGAAGCACCCAATTCCGATTTATTAGAATCAAAGATCTTTATAGCCTTTCTAGACAAAAGTATTTTTTTTTAGAAACGGCGTTGTTTTTTTTAGAAACCGCGTTGGATTCGAGCTTTGTGACGGATTTTCAACCGTCCCTCATTGTTTGACACTTCAAAGCCTCGAACCACACCCCCTAAGAAAATCCCCCACAAGAACTCAGAACCGGGATCGAACCCGGGACCTCGCCCCACATGGGTATATAACCCCATGCCTCTTCCCAGCTAGGCTGGGAGTCATTGGCTTCTAGACAAAATTATGGAAGTTGTTTTACTTGTGGTGCGTTTTTTTAAAAAAGAATCACCCAAATCCGTTTCCGGATGAGGAATTTATGGTCGAAGTTTGGAAAATAAAATTTAATACGACTTTCCAATGTCGAAATCACGACTACCAAATATTATTAGAAAGGTCTTGGCATGAAGAACATATAGCAAAGAGAATTGGATCAATTGTAGTCTGTATGTGAGTGTTATTAATGATCAAAGATCGGACGATAGGCTGTTACTCGACTGAGTCAAACTTTGTGTTGGTCTAGTCAGACTGACTACTAGTGATTCCTCCGGCATGTGGAGAGCCCTTTGGGGATGAATTTTTGACACATTAAAGCCACTTCTTTCATCTATATTTTGAAATATGTCACGCACACAACGGATTCTACCCACCGCTATCACGCCATTTTCGGACAAGTCAATATATGTGTGTGTTCTTGGTGTAATGGTGTGTGTGTTGGTGATCTTTAAGCAAAGATCAAGGACAAGTTAAAGTGCTTTTGATATCTAATTGAAGAAAACAAGGTAATAAGTTGATTCCTTTCTTTTGTATGGATTAAAAGTTCGAAGATCATAAGATGAACTCATGAACCCTAGTTTTTGGGTTTGATCATATGATGAAATTCTGGCTAGATAATTGAAATTCAAGTTGAATAAACTTATTACTCACAAGAAATAACATGTATTGTTCAAAGCTTTCAAATTTCATAGTTTCATACTCATGGTTTGGATTGAAAAGGGTAAAAACTTACAATGCTAAACATATGAACATTTTTGATGATTTTGAACTATGTTAAAAAGATATAAGTACAAATAGGTTATACCATTCGTGAGTATTAGGATGTGGTCATCCTATAGGATGATATCTTTTTCAAAGATTTAGGGTGCGTTTGGTTAGGGAAAAAATTCTAGTTTTCCAAAAAAAATTTCTAAGAAAAATGAAAATTTAGAAAACGTATTTGGTTAATCAAATTTTCCAAATTTTTTTTAGAAAATGAAATTTTTATGTTTTCTAAATTTACAAAGAACTTGGAAAACGCAAAATTGTTGTTTTCCACAGTTTTCCAATTCTCTAAAACGCGTTTTCTAATGTTCTAAAACGGAAAATGAAAACTCAATTAGTTTAACCAAACGTGTTTTCTACTAAAAATGAAAATGAAAACTTCACTCCGTTTTCCGAAAATGTTTTCTAGAAATCCGAAAATAGTTTTCCGTAACCAAACGCACCCTTAGTATTTGGTTGTAATAACCAAACGATCAAATGAGCCATACAAGATTATTGTTTGTGACTAGAAATCATGGTAGCTTGTTATGATCTTAATGGATCAACATATTGGAATTGAAGAAGGAAAAGTAAATGCTAAGAGCAATGACAAGGACAAAGGCAAAGGGATAACAATATTAGCTAGCCAAACTATCAAATGTGAGTACATGTGGACGTTTTACTATTGGGTATGACATAAAATATTTTACTAAATGTTTTGGTTTATAAACTCTATTTTGAGAATACGAGATATATTATTGTGAGCCTTTGTCTTAAAGGTTATATAGTTATGAGTTTTCAAGTGAAAGCTAAATGTTAATACTTTGAACTTATTTATGAGTACAAGTGAAAGTTTTCAATAAATGTTTTGAAATGATATAGAACTATTTGAAGTCTGTATATTAGGTATTTTATGGATCTCTTCTCTTCCTTTTATTAGATGATAAGTATGTTTAGGCCTTCTTAAAGGTATCAAGTTTATGTTGTTGATATTGATGCAAGTTTTATAAAAGGATCAATGTTTTTATATTAAATTCTAGTAATTCATATCATGACACTTGTGTTCGATTGACTTGCATAAAAGAGAAGTGGTGAATATGCATAAATTGAATATTTATTGTATAAAAGTAAGTAAGGTCTAAACATGTCCCTGTAAATGGACAAAGAAGACTCAACTAGGATGATACCACTCATCGCGAAGTAGATGTATAACTTAACATACCTTAATATGTTGAATTTGTTTTTCCTATTTTGGGAGTTTACCTTTGATACCTTGATGGGACGAATTTTCTAGTTAGGGCTGTAACGAACTGAAGGTTCAGCAAACCGTTCGTGAACCGTTCGACTGGAAGTTCGTTTATTTAATAAATGAACGAACATAAACACAAATTCTCGTTCGTTTAGTTAAACGAATGAACATGTACGATGGTCTCGTTCGTTCAATTATGTTTGTGAACGTCGTTTATGTTTATTCATTTAAGTTCCTGTTATGTTCATATATGGCAATTGTGTTTGATTACATTACAATATTATATGTACGTTTATGTTCATATATGTTTAATTGTGTTTGTTTATCTCTATTCATTTATGTTTGTATTTTTATGTTCGTTTAGCATGTTCATGAACATAAACAAACAAACATGAATAAAATAATTTGTTAAACAAATGAACATGATAATGTAATATTACCGGTAATTGTATGTAATAGCATTTTATTATAAACATGGCAAACAGTTATATTGGTAAAAAATGTACGAAAAAAATAAGATTATAGATAAAAAACAAAATTCATTACACGCTTAGTTCATTAGCCTTGAATTTTAGACTCTACTTTGAAATGTGGAAATTTTGTAATATAAGGACCAAAGTTGTAAATTATGCAAATTAAGAAGTATTACCCTTTAAAATTTGTAAAGACCAAAACTGTAATTATTACAAATTAAAAACTATAGGGATCAAAACTGTATTTATATAAGTTAAAAAAATTGGGATTATCCTAAATTTGTAAATTAAAAATTATAAGTACGTAAACTGTAATTATTCTAAGTTAAAAATCATAGGGACCAAAATTGTAATCATTATAGGCTTTAAATTATAAGGGTTGAAATTGTAATTATTGAATTTATAAATATAAGGGCTAAAATTGTAATTACCTTATTCTAGACCTTAATGGCCAAATTGTAAATTTTCTCAACTTTATGGCATTTTAATTAAAAGTGGCCACAATTGTATATGACTAGGGTTTGCACCCCGCGCGTTGCAGCGAAGACCCTGTGTTCGTTTGATAAATACAATCTACCAAATACATTGAAAAGTTTGAAAATAACTAAAATAATTAATTTGTAAAAACTAAAAAGTAAAACTCTTCAAAAACATGTATGCATCCAAATATGTAAAATAAGTAACTTTGTAGAAATTGATTCTTAAAAAACTAAGTTATAAAATAAGATGTAAAAACGATGAAAATAAGATAATACTGAAAAAGTTAAGTTCTTAATACCATATGAGAAAAAAGTTAATATTTTGGCAAAATCGTAAGAAAAAAATAAGTTTATGAAAAAAATAAAGTTTAGGCTAAAATCGTAAAAGAGAAAGATTACGGGATAAACAAATAAAGTATTATAAAGTTTGGGAGGTAATATGAAAACTTGAATTGGTATAATGCAAAAATTGTAGAAAGAAAAAGTTAGGAGATGAACAAATGAAATATTACTAAAGTTGGGGAGGTAATTTGAAAATTTTAGTTGGTAAAATTATTCAAAAAATGAGATTTGTAAAAGAAATCAAATTTAGGCTAAAATCGAAAAAAAAAAACTTATAAGATAAATTTATAAGACATTAATAAACTTGAGTAGTTAAAATAAAGGGAAAATGACTTATAAGGGTAATTATGTTTCAAAACTGTTCAAAAAACACCATCCAAGTTTGGTCTGTTCAAAAAAATCATCCAAGTAAGACATTTGTACAAAAAACACCATCCAAGTAAGACTTTTGTACAAAAAACACCAACGAACTACATGTTTTGTTCAAATTTTACCCGATGGTAACCGGCTCTTGCAGGTTAAATGATGACTTGGCCTAATACTTAGTGACATGACATAATAACAGATGAACAGTTTAACCTGCAAGAGCCGGTTACCATCGGGTAAAATTTAAACAAAACATGTAATTCGTTGGTGTTTTTTGTACAAAGGCTTTACTTGGATGGTGTTTTTTGTACAAAGTCTTTACTTGGATGGTGTTTTTTGAACAAATCAAACTTGGATGATATTTTTTGAACATTTTTGAAATATAATTACCCTTATAAGTCATTTTCCCTAAAATAAAAAATCAAAGTTTTTGACCAATGAGAGACATACTTTGCTAAGATGTAGTTTGCTAAATGTAAGGTTATATAATGATAATATGGTATATTAATTTTTTTAAAGTTTATTTACCAAACAGTAGTGGTTGTATACTTATTTATCAAATCCATATGATATTTTTTGTAAATAGTAAAAGCTCAATGGACCGCACCATTTTTCTAAATATATAATCAATAGACCACGTGACCATCTAGATTTCTTTTTCATCCCTACCGGCGGTATTCATCTTTCTTTCTTTCCGGCACATTTTGTTTTGTTTTGTTTTTTTTTTTTTTTAATTCTTTTAACAGCCGAAACATTATATAAAACCAAGTTAGCAAAAAGCTAACAAATAAAATGGATTATAATAAATAGCCATATGTGGGTTGTTTAACCAATCCTTCCTATAAACATTTGATTTTATTCCTATTGATATATCGAAAAAAGAGATGATCGAGATTTAGATCAGCTAAAAATCCCTTTTAACATGATAATCATCAAATATGTTACCATTTCTAAAATTCCAAATAACTCGCCATATAGTCATAACGAGTGCCTTGATTAGAATACGTTTATTGCTTGACAATTGGATCGTGTCATTGTGTCAATCTAATTAATCACTTCAGCCACATCTACAAAATGTGGGATATTTAAGTCTCACCAATTAAAAATGTTAGGATCGAGACACTTAGCATACGAACACTAAACTCACACACTCACCTCACAAATTAAGAACACAAGAATTTAACGTGGTTCGGTCCAAAACTGACCTACGTCCACGGTGGGGTTTTTTTTTTTTTTTTTTTTTTTTTTGAACGACAAATCTATCATACTCCTACTCCTAAACTACTCCTTGTTATGTTAGTGCCAGAGTTTGAACCCATGACCTCCTTGTTAGTAATCACCTTGTTAGCCAAGTAGCTAGCCCCAACTTGTTGTCCACGGTGGGTAACTAGGAGTTTTATTACTTCTGTGTTACATGGTGTTGTGTGGTGTGTTACAAATGTTCTCAACTGAATGCCTCTATTTATATACATTTGTATCAATGTGAAAATGAGAATGTTTAATTCAAAAAAAGAAGCAGCCACATCTAACTTTGAAAAAACTTCACCTAACTTCATATCAATTTTCTGCAGCTACTTTGACAAACCACAAGAGTGGCTTCACACTCAACAATCTCCCACTTGAAGCCACGGAACAATCTTCACCTATGCTTCAACTGTGCATCTGTATTTCCGTAAACTCCTTCTTAGTTACCCCGGCATTCTCATCAGTTAACCTGAAAGGCCCGTTAAAACTCCCATGAGTTTCAACTATGTTCGTCATGACTTAAACTGCCCTTGACCTGTTCTCTGTCCCTATCGGCTCCCACTGAAAACGAACTACCGAATCCTGGAACAATCTAAGAACAAACAACAACACTCTCCATATTTAGCAAGTTATCAAAACCGGAGAGACTTTTACAGCTGAAAACTGGTTCTAAATCCATTGTCGTCCTGGACCTATGATTGAAACACGACCTATGCTCCCACTGTTGCAAAACCCTACAACTGAAACAATACTCTATGCTCTCATTGCCACAATATCCTTCGACTGATTTTTCTGAACCTTTCACGCTCGTTCAACCTGAATCTTCCCTGTAGCTCTAGGCTTCCTACTTGCAAAAGGTCACCCTCTTTTGCCCATGAGATTCTGTGAACCAGACTTTGTTTCTCTTCTGAACTGGGACGGTCACTCCCTCAGACGGTAATCCGACCATATACAGCGAACATTCATCGTTCACAAGTCTTACATTTCCAAAGTCTCCAACTTTCAGATTCTGCAGTGCTTCATTGCTGTGGGTAGCGTGAAATGAAGCAACAGAATTCTTGACCCAAGAGTCTTCACTGCCTTCCACTGAGTCCCAATGCATCAAACCCAGACACATTCTCAGAAGCAGAATTTCCTCTATTTGGACATCGACTCTAAAGAATGTCCACACTTCAACATCATGAATAACACCGAACTTTCTGATCCCGTGATTACACCTAAGTCTGCTGACTTTCTAATCACAGCTGGATCTACCGAAAATGGATTTTCTCTTAATTACTTGATCTGTTCATCCCATGATCTGTTCTTGAACTCCTGAAACTCTGATCATCGCCGGATTTGTCTGAACGTCTGATCTTCTGTAATTCTCTAATTTTCTCTGTTTACCAATACTACATCTTGAACTTTCTGACACATAAAGCCTCAATCTGCGTCTTCCACCAACTTTTCAATCTTCACTAAACGAAGCCTTGTCTGAACTTAACGATTGTTCTTCGGAACTCTGTTAAATAATCAACCTATTTAAACTACAACGGAATACCGAATTGAGAATCAGAAACTGAAAATTTAAACTGAATCGATAAAACCCGACAAACGCTGTTGGCACTGGTTTTCGATTTCTTTAAATTTCTTCTGAGTTCAACTGTTCTTCACCGATTAAATAGAATTTTGATTCAACTGTTCTTGGCTCGTTATTTGCAAAATATAATCCCCACCCAAATTATTTTCTGGCTAAACTGCCCAAAACAAATGTTTGAGTGATTGTTTTGCGACTTTGACAAAGTTGAGGGACCAAACTGCAATTTTCCTGAAGTTCAGGGACTAAACCGCAATTTTCCCGAAGTTCAGGGACCAAACTGCAATTTCTGGAACTTTAGGGACCTGTTTTGCAATTTTCTGAAAATCTGCTACAGTACAGCTACATGAACCGTTACAGTGAACTACTACAGTACCGCTACAGGAACTGCTACAGTATCGCCTTCTCCGACGCTACAGTGTCGTCTTCTCCGACGAAACTCCGGTGCTACAGTGTGGTCTTCTCCGGCGAACTGGTTTTTCCGGCCAACTTTCCGGCGAGTTTTGACCAACTTTGACCGGTGATTTGGAGGTCTTCCGACGCTCAAAAAATTCGAAAAAATATATTTTCAGAATCTGCGGAATGAGACCTTTCCAACGGCGTACACCAAAATCGTTTTTGAGACAGAAAAATTCCGACCAAAAAACAGAAAATCACCCTCTGGAGCTAAACCAACGCTCTGATACCACTTGTTAGGATCGAGACACTTAGCATACGAACACTAAACTCACACACTCAGCTCACAAATTAAGAACACAAGAATTTAACGTGGTTCGGTCCAAAACTGACCTACGTCCACGGTGGGTAACTAGGAGTTTTAACTTCTGTGTTACATGGTGTTGTGTGGTGTGTTACAAATGTTCTCAACTGAATGCCTCTATTTATATACATTTGTATCAATGTGAAAATAAGAATGTTTAATTCAAAGAAAGAAGCAGCCACACCTAACTTTGAAAAAACTTCACCTAACTTCATATCAATTTTCTGCAGCTACTTTGACAAACCACAAGAGTGGCTTCACACTCAACAAAAAAAACCTTCATAAGATCGAAAGAATCTCACAAGAAACAAAGACATGGGCAATGTCTTCTTCATGCAACCAACACTCCATATAAAGAATGGACGGAATATCAAGACCTCTATGCTCCGGATTGACACAAGTGAGGAGTTTATTTGACTGACAATGCCAATAAAAAATGTTAACTTTTCTAGGCATATATCTATTCCATTTAGTTGAAAACATACCATTCTAAAGTTTACTATTGTCAATGATCTTTCCAACTCCATTACCAAGAACTTGTATCTCCATCACCATTCCAAATCCAAATATCATGACTTTCCAAGGGATGAAAATTGTGAGTAATGTCCAATATCTCATCATTTGAGTTAGTTCTACCCACCCTAAAATCATGTCTCTAAATTCCATCTCAAGTTGTTTCCAAACCATCTATCCTTTATTAGACAATCTTTTTTCCATCTCTAATCGGAAAATTCAAGGAAACAAGTCAGTCACCATAGAACCGTCAATTGCCACATGCAGCTCTTCCATGACCAGAATGAATAAGAAAGTACACAAAGGGTCACCCTGACGCCTATTAGGGAATTCATCATTCAGGCTACCATTAATTACTACCATTAATTAATATCGAATAACCTCTTTGAAACCATACAAACTTAGACCCAGCTAGATCACTTTAGAGGAAATCCTACAAGCTCATAACCTTAAGAAGAAAATCCTAAGAAAACGAATCATATATATTTTCAAAATGAACTTTGAAAATCATAAGATTCGTTTTCTTCTGTTTATGTAAACCAACAATTTCATTCACAACTAAAGGACGATACAAAATTTTCTACCTTTAATAAGGATATAATGTTCCCAACTAACCACTATATCCACAACTTTAGCCGATCTCAGAGCTAGAAGTTTGAATATTAATATTGTATTGGGGTCTCAATCAAGGTAATGTTGCAAAAATCCTTAGTGTTGATTAGGTTCGACACGTTAATCATTAAAATAATAAAAAAAGAGTTGCAGCCACGATAAATTCTACAACCAAGAAAAAATTGTTGAGTAAAGCTAAAAGTATTGTGTTGAATGAAGTCCCAATACCTTTTATAAACAAAAGGTATAATCATTTGGGTGTGAAGCTTTGTCACTTACACATGCCTACAAAGTCTATGCGACCTTCTCAAAAGTTGGTTGCATTATGAGATCAACAATCTGACCGGAATTCAATCTTTTAAATATGTCACTTCAACTACTAATCCGACCACCGCTAACAACATCAAAATTTTATTTATAAAAGCTCAAATTTTAGATTTAACGGTACTCAAAATTGCAACCCAAAATAACATTCACTTTAACACCTTTTATGCCGTGTCTTTTTTTTTTTCTTGAGAATCCCATGGTAATACTTGGAATTCACATCACCTTCAATAACCTATTTAACCTTAGCTTTCCAAGTCATATCAAGAGTCTCCACCTTTTCAATTTCATGCAAATGCCTCATAAGTAATCACCTCTCCTCGACAATAGTTTGAAAATCGAACCCATCATCCACCATCTTGTCAAAATCAAGCAATCTACTTTGAATCACGATTTTGTCTTCTTTTGTAGTCATCATTCCATTTTTTAATCTCCCCCTTTAACACTTTAAGCTTATCTTTAAAATAGATAAACTTATATAAATTACTTCCATTTTGCATTCGGAGCTAAGAGTCTCTAACCATATCATTAAAACCTTCCATGTCTAATTATGAGTCAAAAAAATTGAACGAATATGAACTATAATCTAAATTCTCATTTTAAAAAGAATATGTCTATGGTCAGATAATTTTCTATCTAAAGTCATGACTGAGATGTCCGAGAAAACTTCCATAACTTGTTCTAACACTAAGAAACGGTCCAATTTGCTCATATTGTCTCAATTTTTACCAATTATAATGAACCTGATGCCACCCATTGGGATATCCACTAAACATGCTGTAACGCCCCGATTTTCATAAAAAAAATTTTAAGCACAATAACGTTAAAAGCACAATAACGCTAAAAGCGCAATAGCGCTAAAAGCACAATAACGCTAAAAGCGCAATAGCGCTAAAAGCACAATAACGCTAAAAGTATAATAACGTTATTCCATCATGTTTTAAAACATTATGTGACAAAATGTCAACGTTTAAAAACTTTACTCATGACCTCGTGTTATGTCTTAAAATTTTGGTCCCAACATAAACCATTTAGTTGTAAAAATGTTTATACAACTTCGGGGGTTACAACTTCATATCATACAAGACCATAGAAAACAAGTTAGGATTACAAACTGTTTCATGAGCCAGAATTCGCTCCATCTAAAATCTCAATATTAATGTTACCACATTGTGGTGTAAGCATGTTCCATAAATCATATTTTACTAGCTTCTTGATCACAAACATCAACACCAATTATTGTCCCATTTATACTTTTATCAAAAGTCAATTTTGTCACTCTTTTGCCAATTGGTTATAACTAAGTTAAGTAATCTCAATTAATTGATTCTTTGGTGTTTCTAACTCATTACCAATGATATTCCATAAGTACAAGATCAATTTCAACATATATTAAAGATATCCCAAGTAATTCCATTTTTACACTAGAAGTTTGACTTTGACAGAAAGTCAAAGATGTCAAAAATTTCCATTATCAAGTATTAAGCCTTTGATTCTCTCATGGTCCTTATTTGACACAAAGGATGTTTCATTATTGCTAACAAGTTTCCAACATGTATTTGACATACTTCTATATTTCAAATTCATCACAATCAATCAATCTTTCAAGAATTCAAACTTAATTCCAATCATCAATTGTATATAATCCAACAAACTTCATGTTTCCCAATAAGAGTTACTTGAGGTTCCAAGATTACCTTTTAATTGATGTCCAAAATCTGAATCATGGGTGTTCTTGCGCTTATTCACGAATTCCCTTTCAATCTATGTTTAAAAACCACAAATCAACACTAATTTTCAACATGCATAACTAGAGTTCCAAAGATTCAAGCATGTACCTTTGAGCTCTTGCTCAACAACCTAAAATCAAGAGCTGATGAGTAATTTTCTGTCCAAATCAGACCACCTACACCACCCCTCGCCGCTTACCATCGCACACCGCCACCACCGTCGCCGGCAGCGGTTGATTTTGCCGCTGTAGTTCATCATCGTCGCCGGCAGCAGCAATGGCTGCTGCCATTTCTGTCCCGCTACTTGAAATCACGAGCCACAGGGATCTCTCTGCTCAAACTCGCTTCTCTCTTTCTCGATTTTCAGTTCACGCACATACCCACACACATCGGAGGTGTGTGGGGGTTTATCCCTTTCTCAATTCCAATTTACGACTTTCAGAAGCAACTAGAAGAAAAGAAGGGGAATCAGGTTTTATCCTGATTTAATTTGGCCAATTATTAGGAAATACCGAAAATACCCCCATGCTTCCATGCCTTAGCAAAATTCCCAACTTTTTGTTTATTATTTTTCGTGATTTTCACCCGAACATAACTTCTTCATACGATTTCTGTTTTTGGTAAACTTTATATTTCTGGAGAGGTGAGAATAAGCTTTACAACTTCTCCCTACTGACCTAAGTCCAGATCTTTATATATTTTCCGTTATCAACCATTGAAAATGACTCTTTGGTCATTTGTTTCACTTTTGAGACATTTTAATTCCATCATAACTCCTTCGTTACAACTCAAAATAACCCGAATCTTTTTCCTATATTTTTGTTATCTCAAATATTACAAAAGCCATCTTGATGACCTTTGCCCAAATCTGTATAGATTTTGAGATAATAAATTTCAAAGTTTGCACAACAAACTTTTCACTTTTAGTCATTTATTTCAAATATTGCCCTTACGTCCCTATGATTAAATTCTATTTGAATAATCATCATAATATGACTTAAATAAGGGTCTTAAAAATAAATTTTCCATAATTTCACATTCTTGGACCATTTTGCCATTGAACTGCACACTTGATAATCGTAAATATCAATTATTCTCAACCTCAAATATACTTATACTAACTTTCCATTTATACGAAAATTTTGGTTGTCACACATGCATCTTCTATAAGTTTGTTGAAGTGATTTGCTATATTTTGACAAAACATAATACCCATTCTTTCTTGATAACTCCAAATTGTATTAAAATCACCAAAAAGACATAATTTGTAACACCACATCTTTTATATATCTTAATTGGTGTAATATTTTATAAAAACATTGTGAAGTAAAATTTCATCATTTAAAAAAAAAACTTTTCTCATGTCATTAAATCATAACATAAAACTTTTGGTCCCAACTAAACAAATGAGTTTTAAAAATGTTTAACAACCTTAGGGGTTACAAACTCATATCAACATAAACCATAGTAAAGCAACAAGAATTTTAAAGCTAGTGTCCCAACAATGATCCAACATTTCTATCAAAATTTCAGCATGACCTTTGGGCTATTAGGATGAAATCAATACTAGGCTAACTCGATTAAATAGCCCAAATACCAACCGGGACATAACAAAACATTAATATGCAACTACAATAGTATATTATACCATAAACCAAGTGTCTCTCAATACATATAATTAATATACCGTTATGGAACGAAACTACCCTCTAATCAACATTTCTATCTACACAACCTCAAATATCTTATAAGTCTCTACAATCCTTTGGTCTAATGCTAATCAACCTGTTCCTGATATACATAACATTAAAACAATAATACGTAAGACAAAATGTCTCGTGAGATATATAGGTTTTAGACCCAACAAGATATTAAAGTAAGTTGATAACTTTAAAAGTATATTTCTTAATTGAAGTTCCTGCAAACTAGTACTCGAAAATCATACTAAAACTTGACACATACAATCTTTTGAAATCATGTTAAAACTTGCATTCTGATACATGAGTTTTAGACCCAAACAAGATTTGAATTAAAACTAATAATCCAAAAGATTTTTGTTAACATATGATTATAAAAATTTGGGTTCAAGTATCAAAATCTCAGTAAGTATGATTAAGATTTCCAACCAAATCAAAGAAAAAAACCAAAACAGCAAAACAATGACATGGGAAATAGAAACCAAATCAAAAACATCGAAAAATGGTATGGGTGCCCCCATGCTATACACTCCTTCCTAAGGCGGGACACACCCACCCTATAATGTCATGCCTGCGTAAAGGTCCAAGGTATCGAAAAGCCTCCGAGCTACCAAGGATGAGGACCCAAAGTATCGGAAAGCCTCCGAGCTACTAAGGGTAAATGTCCAATGTATCAGAAAACCTCCGAATTACAAATGACGATGTCAATCCAAAATAGGATGAAACACATTCACTCCTATCAAGGCTAACATATGAAACTTCTACTTCGCGATGGGAGGTACCACCCTAGAAGAGTCTAAGGGACCACCCCTTCTCGGACGATGTCTAGTCTAGACTTTCACACACATGAATGCATTCACAATAAATCAACAATTCATAACCAAATAATCCAACAAAATCAATAACTCCAAACTTTAGCTCAAAAGCTTCAAAAACTTGCTTAGAGCAAATCTCAAATAACTCAATGGGTAATAATCAAATCAAAAAAGATTTTACATGAACATAAACGAGCTCAAATGAAAATGAGCAAAACATGAAAACCCAATAACTTCATTAGCAAATGACCCAACTCAATTAAGAAAATCAATGACCAAGCATACGAAAAACTTAACAATCGCGTAACCAAAACTCAAATGATTTAATGGGTAAAGATCAAAACTTCACAACCTTAATAAGAAATTTATCAAAACCAACATAGATCATTTGAAAACATTAATGAATTTTATTATATATAACTAGCATATCAATTTCTAAAACCATAACCTGTGAGCATACTCATGAACTTATATAAAACAAAACGTTTTACAAACAAAAATCATTTAGAAACAAAAACTTGGTAGTTAAAAAAAATATTATTTGCTATGTATCCGGTAAAATCACTTTTGTTATGTATCCAGTAAAATCACTTTCTGTCCCAAAAATGTTATTCACAAAATTCCTAAACTTATTATCGTGAGATAAACGATCACTTTATGATAACTTTTATTATTTTATTAACATAATGTCATTCTCATGCCTACTCTAATATTTTTGTGATCAACATAGTTACCCTTAACCTTATATTGAAAAGAATCTATTGGTCCTAAACTCCAAGAATTGGTATCACAAACAATCACGATTTTTAAGATCTAGATTAATCCGAATATGCATCATTTAGTTGTACGATACAAATCCTCAATGCATATGAATCGATTTATTATCCCCTATATCTATCGTCCTCCATCCTATCTGTCCTTCCTCCCCATCCACTCCAAAACTCACGGAGCACTCTCTATCAAGCAACCAATCGGCGGCCACCACCACACACCCCCGGATTCACGATGAATCAACCGGCCACAAGATACATAATTACAGCTTCAGAAGCTGAATCAATGGCGAGATCGAAAGGCCTCACTGTCGCTCAACTCCTCCCGTCGTTCGTTAAATCCGCTCAAGATCTCGCTCGTACACCCATTTCCAAATTTGACGTCGGAGCTGTTGGATTAGGCTCCGATGGCCGGATATTCCTCGGCGCCAACATCGAGTTCCCTGGTCTCCCCCTCCACCATTCAATCCACGCTGAACAGTTCCTTATCACCAACCTCGCTGCCCACGGCGGCGGTCCTAAACTACTGAACATAGCCGTGTCTGCCGCTCCTTGTGGCCATTGCCGGCAGTTTCTCCAAGAACTCCGGAGAGTCTCCGAAACCCAGATCGTAATCACTGATCAACCTCTGGAAAACCCCGATTACAAACCCATTTCATCGATCTTACCAAACCCGTTTGGGCCTTTTGATTTATTAGATCAAGAAACGCCGCTGATTCTTGAGAAACATAATAACGGTTTATCTCTCAAAGATGATTCCTCGATCACCCAAAATGGAAGTAAACTGAATTTATCAAATGGGTATCACGATTTGATTGATAAGAACCACGAATCTCTTAAATTGGATGCTTTGGAGGCGGCGTGTAACTCACACGCGCCGTACAGTGGTTGTCCATCGGGTGTAGCATTGATGGATTGTGAAGGGAAAGTGTACAAGGGTTCGTACATGGAGTCTGCGGCGTATAACCCGAGTATGATGCCGGTGCAGGCGGCGCTGGTGGCTTACATGGTTGCCGGCGGTGGTGGGTATGAGAGGATAGTGGCGGCGGTGTTGGTGGAGAAGGAGGGGGTGGTGGTGAGGCAGGAGGATACGGCAAGGTTGATGTTGAAATATATCTCACCAAAATGCGAGCTCAGAGTCTTTCATTGTGTTTGATTTAATCCAATCAATTCTACTCAAATTTGTGACTCAAAATTATTGGAGAGAAATATTGATGTATTGTATTTCTAAATTCGATTTTCGTTAAAGATATTTATAAAAACGACCATATGAATCTATGCTTATCGACTGTTTTACATAATCAACCAAAAATTCTGGGTTATCCGATTAACCAACATGTCCGAATAGTGCATGTTTGGAAAACTTTAATTTTGTTTTAGAATAATAAATAAATTTTGAAATATATTATTTTAAACATTTTTATACATTTATCGAGTTGTAAATCGTTATTTATAAGATAAAATTAAATCAATAGTATAATTTAACAAACTCATTTTGTCTCTATAGTTTATAAATAGACAAAATGAGAGAATGTAAGAAAAAACATATAACAAAACCGTTAAAAATAAAATGATAAAAGTATGAGAAAATATAAAAATGCTTCTAATTTAACAATGTTATATGTAAGACAAAGTTTCATAAATGGTCCGTATGTCTAAAATAAAATTAAAGAAATAATTCGTGTGTAGCAAATCTACAAAAATGGTCAAATCTAAGATAAAATTACGTAAATGCTCCATATATAGGGATTGGCTTGCCCTTTATTTTTTAAGTATTTTGATATATACCACCATTTATATGGATTTATTTTGTTAAAAAGAATATAGAATTTTAAATTTGCTGTAACGCAGGACCATCACCACTTATTTCTTACATTTCCGACTTTCTATTTCTGACATATCTTATGAAATTTCTAACTACAACAATTTTAGAGTTTTAAAGTGTTGGAAAATAACTTATTAGTATGGCCTTAGGACTATTTTGTAATGATTATTACATGTTAGATACATTTATATTGTGTACCATAACGTTGCCATAATTACATATCAGGTCTCTAGACTTAAATATTTGTAGTATGATGGATATGACAATGTCTTTAACTTAAGGGACTATATTTGTGTGGTTTCAATTTCTTTTCCATAAGGTGTAAATTGATGAATATTTAATGCTAAGAATACGAAACGATCAATGGGGAGAAATGAAGGGTCTCACAGAGATCTGAAGAGTCTCACAGAGAAAATGAAAGAGTCTTAAAACCCATATATAACACCAAGATCAAACATGTTATTAGCATCCGAATATCTCC
Organism: Cichorium intybus; assembly: GCA_023525715.1. NCBI lineage: Eukaryota > Viridiplantae > Streptophyta > Magnoliopsida > Asterales > Asteraceae > Cichorium > Cichorium intybus. The sequence continues at coordinate 81,277,337 of CM042015.1, forward strand.
ATCAGAAATATCATAAAACACCATTACGGGAAGAAAGTAAACCAAACTATGGCTTCATCTTCATCAACGATAACACTTCCAAGTAAGCATGATTTTATTTCTGTTGAAGCTTTGCATGATGTTTGATCTTGATTATGCCTGTAAATTTCAATATGTGGTATCAAAGTATGGTTTCATTTTAATTTCTATGCCCTAAATTCAATTTTATTGTATGATTTTTTGAAAAGCCGTAATCCCCTGAAATTGTGAAAATTTCTTGTTCTAATTTCGTCGTTTGATTCCAAACAAATAATTTGATAATTTAAATTAATGTAACGAGATATACCTGGTTGTCTGTTGCGTACGCCGCTGTCGGTGCAATGCTCCAAGAATTTCTCGATTGTTTGCGCCCAACGTTCAAATCTCCAACTAAAACACTTCCAATCTAATTTTGTTGGAAAAATGAAGTAGGATATGTCCTACTTATATTGATTATTTTAATTGGGCCAACACTCCATGATATGGAATCTTTTGCTTTTGATAAAGTTCAAAAAAATTAATATAAATATATATCATTTGAGTTTTTCGATAGGAGAATTATTGTACCTAATGTTTTTCCAAATAATTATGGCTTCCATAATTGATAAACCCCACCAATACAATTGCTATGATTTACGCTCAAAATTTTCATACATAATTCTTCTAACAAAACCCAATTACCATTTTCTCATGTGTTAATATTTTTCACAAATGCATTCTCATCCCTTATGTATGTTTTGATTTTACTGAGACGAGCCATAAACTCATACGTGCCCTGGTTTCAAAATATATAAAGGAAAACAAATCTGCCTAACCTTTTATTTTCATAAATGAAATCAGTTTGTATATGTCAATACGTACCTCTTGTCAAACAAAACGAAATCAAGTGTTTCTGTTATTTTTGTGACTGCAATTTTCGTATTCTGCGAAATATGATGAAAGAGACGTCATTCCAAAGTTCACCGCATATGAGCAAAAATTTTGATTTGTTTTTTGGGTGTAAAACAATAAAAGCTGTCTTTGATTCCTTTGATTTCATTGTAAAAAAAAAGAAAAAAAAAAAGATTTACGTACCTTGGTGAAAAACAGAAGCAACCATGGTTGCGAAAGAAATAATAATAATTTAATCTTTAAGAAATCTTTGCTTCCGGTTCATAGCTGCGATTAAATCCATATGCGAAAACTGCTATTGAAGCTGTGTTATGTAGGGTATATTTTAAAGTGTTTCTTTGAGTAATGATTGGGCTTTTGTCATGTCCATTTATTTTGAGACAAAATATTAGTTAATAATAATATGGTGAAGGATACCAAAGAGGAGTCTTATCAATTATTATCATCAAATAAAATAATGAGATGTGTTTATGATAATATTAAATTATTACTATTAATTAAACTTGTGATATATGTGCTCCTTATTACCAAATTCATTTGTCTACTAAAAGATATTTCATACTGGCACAAATAAATTAGAATATGAAGTTTCTGATGACGTATTTTCATATTAAAAAAAAAATTATTTATGACTTGTCACGCAAAATATTTAATTTTGACACCACTATAAGTGATACGTGGGATTTTATTTACGGCCACATTTTGTTGCTGCTAAAGTTGGTATTTTGTGGGCAATGTGATATTCAATCATAAATTGACACCTTATTTACTCGCATCTAATTGCGACCAAGTTAGAGGATTAACATCATATTTATTTGTATCTAACTTTCAACTATAAGAAATAAATAATTTAATTGGTCTATAATCTTATATGTATGATTTTGTTTATCAAATTTGCTAATTATCTACAAATTTGAAAATTTCTAATTTTATGATTATAAATGATAAGTGGTAACTTTTATGTTGTGCTTGAGTAATTGGACCAAAGAAAGATTGCTTGGGTTTGACACAGAGTTTACTAAACACCACATTAAGCAATTGTTTGAGTTGTTTTTCAAGGAACCCAAATGCTAATTGAATAACGGCTCACACAATGAATTTAAGCATAATATGCATAAGTATTGTATTTCTACCCAAAGGTGATTGCAATATTTTTGTAGCGTAGTATAACTTCTAGGATGCCATAACATTCAATTGTTGGTCTAGCTAAAGCGAAACTGATAATTGAATAAGGTGTCCACATGACCTATTATTTTGGTGTTAGTAATAGTTATACTGATATGCGTTAATCATTGGTATCCCATTAAATCACATTAGTGACTTATTTGTTTAAAATACACGAATCTTATTGAGAGGAATGACGATGCTCATTAGCGAGAGAGAAAGTTTGAGTAAGGTTCAAAAGGCAATTTAAAGTAAACGTGAGCCCGACAATAATCTCGTTACGATTTTGTCATAACAAACGACATAGTCTACAAAACTTTCCTATGTTCATAAAATGGCTTGCGAAGAAATGTAACATAAATAATTTATGATTTATGTGTCCGTAAGTATAAATATCCCCACTCATGATGGATTGACTTCGGATAAATTATTATACGGATTCTGTACAACCTAAAAAGTGGATTGAATCAAAGAACATTTAAAGTTGGGAATAATGAAGACTTAAACAAAGAAACAATAAGACCAACTTCATTAATTTTAGAAAATGGTCATTCTTTGTGTCTTGATGATACACTTTATGTATCGAGTATAACATGAAACTCATTATATGTATCTAAGTTGGTGAATGTTACTTATGTCTTTACGTTTAGATACAATGATGTAACTATTAGTTTCACGTCCCATATTGTTTGCTATGGTTGTTTGGAGGGATATCTCTATATAATACAACTCGAAACCAGTTTATGGAATCTTTATTAGCTAGTAATGATTAATGAAAATTTTAAGAAATGAAGACTTCATCTACATTGTGGCATTAACACTTAGGCCACATATCACATAATAAAGTGATATGTCTAGAGTACAGTGAAGTTTCTTCTTAACTTGAATTCTTGAAATTTAATATATGCATTAAGTGTATAAAGGGAATAAGAAAATATCCACAAGAAGTCCAAGATTACTAAAGTTGATCTTTATTGGCATTTGTGGACATTTTCTAGCGGACACACGTGGTCATAAATCATATATAACCTTTATGGTTGTTTAATCATGTTACACGTATGTGTACTTGTCGAATGAAAGGTCCGAATCTCCTTAATTACGTAAAACCTTTAGGGTCAAAGTTGAAAATCAACTTGACCGTAAAAATAAAAACAGTGAGATCGGACAGGGGCGGTGAATATTATGGTAGGCATACAGACGTTGGCTAAGCACCATGATCCTTCTTTGAATTGTGTAAAGATCATGGGATAATTAATCAGCACACCATGACTAATACTCCTTAGTAAGATAACATTCTGAAAAAGAGGAGGTAGAGCTTTAATGAGCATGGTGCTAAGCATGCTTGTAAACACTAACTTGCCCAAATTCTTATGGACCAAGGCTTAAAAAAAGGCGAGCCACATCTTGAATAGAGTTCCTTCAATGTCTGTTCCTAAAACTCTTTTTGAGTTTTGGATAGAAATGAACCAAGCTTAAGGCATTAAAAGGTGTGGGGTTGTCTGACCGAAGCAAAACACTACAATGCTCAACCACAAAATTTCGACATGAAAACTATAAGTTGCTTCCTCATCTCGCTATCCTTATACGTCTAAATGTTTTCGATTTTATGCTTCTTCATATAGTACCCTGTAGAAACGAAGCATGTTGAACTTCTTGAAGATGTCAAAATCAGTGGGAGTGGTTCATTAAGCGATTTTGATCTCCAAGAAGCTAATGAATATGCATATAAAATCAAGTGCCCATTACGATCAATACTTTATTAGGAGATTCAAGTCAACACAACACGCCTAATGAAATGCTTCATGAAACATAGAGGGAAGCAAAATGCCACATAATGAACCCACACATGAGATTGGCAATGACACCCAAGACACTCAGCAGCCTATAAGACGATCTTAACGGTCTAGGCGCCCCACAAACATTTATGATGATAACATCATTACTTAAATAAGGCCGGTCTTGACATAGGGAATGACCCTGTCACATATAGTGATGCCATAACTAATGACCAATCAAATAAATAAAAATATAGCTATGATGGATGAGGTTATTTCCATAAAAAAATGATGTTTGGGATATTGCTGAATTTCCAAAGGGTTACAAGCTCGTTGGATGCAGGTGGGTCTTCAAGACCAAATTGGACCCAAATGGAAACATTAAATGATATAAATCTCGATTGGTTGCTAAATGGTATATACAAAAAGAGGGTTATTAAGAAACTTTATCCCTTGTTGGACTCCCTTATAATTATACTGTCCCTTATAACTCTTTTGATTTAAAGCCACGTCAAATGTACGTAAAAACTCCTTCCTAATGGTCAAAGACATCTAGTATGTAAACTCAAAATACTAATGTATGGGCTGAAACAAGCTTTGTGTCAACGGTACTTGAAGTTCGATGAAGTCATGTTGAAAAACTACATCATTAAGAATCAAGTAGATCAAAATATATACCTCAAGATGAGTGGGAGAAACTCTATGTCGATGACATTTTATTGGCGAGTAATATTATAATTTTATTGCACAAATAAAAACTTTTATTATTGTGTCATTTCAATATGAAAGATCTTGGTAAGGCCTCTTATTCATAGGCATAGAAAATCCACTGAGATATAACCCAAGGGACTTTTAGGATTGTCTCATAAGGCATATACCTAATGCGCACTTAATCGATATAGCATGCAATAATGCTTCCCCTCAGTTGCTCCCATATTTAAGGGAGATGTTTTGGTTTATTTAAATACCTTAGAATAGAGGTTGAACAATATCAAGTTGATCTACATGTTTCGGTAGTTGGATGCTTATATATGAACAAGTTTGTATTTGTCCCGAAATCGCTTATGCTACTGGCATCTTGGGTCGTTACCAATAAAATCATGATCTAGACCACTAGAAAGTTGCCAATAAACTTTTGCGATATGTACAAAGGACTAATACTTGCAATCTTGTTAAAAGGTGATAACTTAGCACTAAAATGATTTTGTATTATGACTTTGCAAAATGAAAATATGATAAGTCATTATTGGGATACATCTTTATGCTATCAGTCGGCCAATACCATGGAAGAGTCATAAGTAAAAGTTGACGACTACATCAACCATGATGGTGAAATATGTTGTCATATATAATGCAACATTCCATTGAATGTTGTTGAGAAATTTAAACACTGGACCCGTGATCTTAACTTCCATTTCAAGGCCATTTAATGAAAATTTATTGCTATAACTTTGCCTCTATAAGCTTTTCCACTAGCAATACTTAAAGTGGAATGAGGCTTTACCTCGATACAAAATAATAGTTCGTATGAGAGCAATGAAGGATAATATTTTTTGTATCGAGCACATCAGCACTAGTAATATGCTAACGGATCCGATGACGAAAGGTCTAGCACCCAAAATATTTCAAACATGATGTCAAAATAGGTTTATGGCTAGACTTAATATAATATAATTCTAGCATAGTGCTTTATTAGAACTCTAAACTTTAATTATTCAAGTACTTGATTATTATTCCTCCATAATATGCAATTTGTCTATATTAATAATTTTGTGCACACTTACTTTCTATATAGACAAATGTACTGCATTACCACTTAATTATAAAGTCATTTGGCTTAAATTAATCGAAAGTTTCATATGAAGCACCAATGTATGATCGGTGGGGGTCCCGTGTTTCATATGACGCGTTAGACTGTACTTTTCTACTATTGGTGTTAGTATGAAACAAGATGAATGAAACTTGGTCAAGATAATAAAACATGTATACAAATAGTCACTCGGCCAAGTGGGAGAATGTTGAAAAATAACTCATTAGTATGGCCTTAGGACTATTTTGTAATGATTATTACATGTTAGATACATTTATATTGTGTACTAACAAGGAGGTCATGGGTTCAAACCCTGACACTAACATAACAAGGAGTAGTTTAGGAATAGGAGTAGGATAGATTTGCCGTTCTAAAAAAAAAATTATATTGTGTACCATAACGTTGCCATAATGACATATCAGGTCCCTAGACTTAAATATTTGTAGTATGATGTATATGACAATGTCTTTAACTTAAGGGATTATATTTGTGTGGTTTCAATTTCTTTTCCATAAGGTGTAAATTGATGAATATGTAATGCTAAGAATATGAAATGATCAATGGGGAGAAATGAAGGGTCTCACAAAGATCTGAAGAGTCTCACAGAGAAAATGAAGAGCCTTAAAACCCCTATATAACACCAAGATCAAACATGTTATTAGCATCCGAATCTCTCCATCAGAAATATCATAAAACACCATTACGGGAAGAAAGTAAACCAAACTATGGCTTCATCTTCATCAACGATAACACTTCCAAGTAAGCATGATTTTATTTCTGTTGAAGCTTTGCATGATGTTTGATCTTGATTATGCCTGTAAATTTCAATATAAAGTACATTAAAAAAAATTGTACATATTGTATTAGGTTTTTCCGGTTAAAGTTTCAACAAGTTTATTTTAACACGTTAAATAAATATTATTAGAGATATTGACCTTAATTATTACTTTATCAAACATTTAACACATAATGACCACTTCCTTAAGCAACAATCTTACTGGCCAACGAAGATATAAATTTTCAAACTGGTCCACAATTTTTAAAGGTATATAATGGCCATGTAAAATTTCAAAATATATCTTTTTGAAATTATTATGTGGCCTCCTTTAAATAAAGATGTCTTTTTCATTTACCAATAATGAGTTTGAATGTACCTTCGAAAATTTTATATGTATATGTTACGTTTATATTGCTTGAAAGCATGATTTCTTTATAAATTCATAAATAAACTCGTTTTATTCGATTGTTTTGTACTAACAAGTTCAAAAATCCTCATTTTGTTTGGAAATCATAAACCATAATGAAAATGATCGAAAATTTTCAACCAGTTTGAAAGCCAAATTGGTTTCGAAAATGGTGAAAATGTTCTCACATCATTCTGTTTGTTTTTATCATTAATATTCTAGTGTTTCAACGCAATCTAGTATTAAACACATTTACTATGAACACTTAGAACATGTTTGAGAATCTTTGAAATGTATAACTTGTTTAAAAATGTCTAGCCAATTCGAAAATCATATATTCATAGATATCGTCATCTCAAACCCCTTCGAAAATCTTGAAGGCATGAGCTTGTTCGAAAATAAATTGTTTTAAAATTTTTGAAAATAATGTTTTGTTTTGTCTTTTATTAAAAATTTAACATACTTGTATTTAATAAAAAAATTCCTCGGTGTTTCTGCTCAAGAGACTATCAAGACAAGTAGATGAAACCAATGTGTGAGATCTTAATATCTACCACATTGTACCTCGAGTTAGACGGACTTCCACCAATGACAGGAGGTAGGTGTCATACTCGGGCTATTACTGACATTCTTCACCAATCTACGGAGAAAAATCGCTTGTTGGCAATATGTCATTCTATCTGCCTACGACCTTGTGGTTGATCATTTCAGAAGACACTAGATAGGATTAAGAAGGCGCTGGAAAAACATTAATGTTTTTTATATCTCTAGTTTTGGTAGTCTTCCAGGTGAAAGTGTGAAAGTGTGACTGAGACTAATCTTTTATGTGAAAGATTGTCAAATAAGAGATAAAATTTCATTACTAGTTTTTTGTCAAACGATATACACTAGTGATATTATATACTTCCTGGACGATGGAAACTCAAGTAAAAGATTAGTCTCCGACACAATTTAACTCGAGTTGCCACTATGCCAAGATGTAGATACAAAATCCTAAATCTTTAGTAGTCTTATTGGCTCCTCTGCCTAAGGCCAAATCATATGAGAGAATTGGATCTAAAATCAATTGTAGAGTAGAACTCATTCATTCACCGAGACAGAATTTTTGTAGTTTGTAGTTCCGACATTGCCGTTTTGGATTCCGGTAAAGACCATGCATGCTAACCAGTTGTTTTTTTTTACCTTTATGCCATATTCCAACTGCAGGTCAAGTCATAGATAAGAACCGCACCGAAAATATCGATTCTAGAAAACTCTTTTATTAAGACCGAGCATCTGTAATTCATTTATATGTATGTCTAACACCCCTCTATTTGGCTTCCTTTTAAAGGGTTTGACTTAGTTTGATATTGATTTAAAAGTAGGAAAGATTGTGAAGTAAAGTTCCCAAACAAAAAATAATGGGATTTGTGTCCCAAAATTTTATTTCAATCAACTTTTCAAACCATTAACTTATTTAAAACCATCAGTCTTTAAGAAATCATGAGTGTAGACAAGTTTGGTCCTAAATGGTAAATTCCATTTAAATGAAGGTGTCAAAATACATCAAGAATAAAATTTGAAATAAACTAATACATACATAAAGCTAAATTACAAGTCTTCTAGTGGTCCAATGCTAAATCCTCCAATGTTCACTTCTAGATCTTCCAACAATTTCATTGTGAGTACATGCGAAAATAATAAAATTAGACTCGTGAAGTCTAGTGAGTAAACCAGAAAACTTGAACTTTTTGTGAAATAGATAAGAATAACAATCCAGGTTCAAAGCCAAATTTCTCGAAAATATTTTCTAAATCACTTAAACTTTTATATTTCCAAAACTCCTTTATTCTTATAAGTAATTGGGATTTAGAAGTATTCGAAGTAATCTTCCACAAGCAACCAAAAGTGTAAATGCATGGATGCAATGAATATGCATCTAAGCCCATCCCCACTTTCACTACTCTCCAACAAGTTTCATTATGGCAAATGGTCGGGCTAAAACTGGGTAAGCAATAGATTACAACCGTTGTTGTTGCCACGATCGCTCATCACCAAAAAGTTTTAAGGTAGACACCTGGCCATTAAACATGTCATCCATGAAAGGGTTTGCAAGGCCCATACCTAAGCTATATTATCTTAACTTAATCACATTACAAAAAGGGAGTTATTCCCTTAATGTGCTTATGCATCACACAAGTTACAACCTCTTTTATATGTATGCATATGAAGAATGATTTTAAAAGAAGTTATTAACTAGTAAAAATCCTCAAGAAAACATTACCAAAATGTAACTTTATGCATGCAACACATATATCAAGTAGTACATATAGTACACATACGATTAAGATATAGTTTTAACTTAAATTTTCCAAAAGTAGCCTTCAGGGACATACTCATAGAATTTGCTCACCTCAAACACCAGCACAAGAGTCCTCCAATTTTAGACAATTTGTGGTACTTAGTGATTACATATATAAGCCTAAAAGATAAACTATAACTTCCTTCTTAATATATTAAGTCGGTTATGAAGTTTTATTAGCAAATATCTAGGTTCAATCCATTTATATCATCCATACAATCATAGAAGAGCATAGGCGGAAACTAGACATGATTTGGACACCTTATGCAAAAGTTACAAATTTAGATTTTTCCATACAGGCTGTGAGACGACCAAGTCAAATTGACTAGACCGAGTCACCACTATAAGTCCACTAATTCATGATTTCTTTCTTCTAATTTCCAAATACATGTCCAAATCACTTCTAGGATTGGTTCTTTCAGTTTTAAAGACTCTTATTGATCCATTAACATCCTTAACATTCTTAGATTCATTTAGATCCTAACAACACCATTATCAAAGTCAAAATTTTGATGATCTTCAAGCCTTAGAACAACACCACATTGAATAATCATCACACAGTTGATTTGATGATTAAAACCACTTCAACACTTTGCATAGAACTAGACCATCATCAGTTGCATTCACATTAACTTAATAAACATGTTTTGTTTGAAAAACAAGTGTTAATGAATCTAAAAGCTCAAATCAATCACATGTATACTTTGAAAACTCCATTGAAGCTATATTTCACTTGAAATTTCACAAATACTAAAATTATGAAGCAATTACCATACAATATGTAACATCCCAATTCTAGAGTAAAATTTTCATTTTTATAATAGTTCAAATACATAAAATCGGGTTGGAAAATAAAAACCTATCAATTCAGATTTGACAATTAAAACATTTTAAATTGTGTTTATTAAATCAGTTACAAACGTTATCCAGGGAAGACTTGAATACCAAAACTCCATATGCGATACAGTCACACCGTGCTCCAAGCTCAAGTCAACATATACCTGAAAAATATTTAGGGTGAAAGAGTAAGCACTAAGCTTAGTGAGTTCCCCAAAATACCACAAGATCCACACACAAGGCACAATCATTCTGGTCATGGTCTCCAGTCTCACCCCGAACAACCCAACTCTCGGGCTCACTCCGATCCGCCCCGACTAGCACTCGCAGGCTTACCCCATTCTGCCCGTTGTTGGCTCAATGCATGGACTCTTGGGCTCACCTCGATCCGTCCGGCTCTCGGGCTCGCCCCGATCCGCCATCGCATGACGACCACCTTTATTAGTATCAATACTAAGCATACATACCTAACACAGAAGCCTAAGCAATCATAATGACCCAGAGGGTCCCTAAAGTTGATCATACAACCACATAGGTAGAGCACACTCTCCCTAAGCATACATCACTGTACATCGTGAAGTAAAGCAACTTATGCATGTAACATCACCCATAGTATAGTGAGAAAACTCACCTGATCCGCCAGCTAGACAGCACTCCACGCACGTATCCTCAGATCCCGACAACACGGACCTCCTGATAAGGATAAACTTCACTTAGAAATTTCTAAACCCCAAATAGGATAAACCTCTAAGACGGGTACCCTGAATCTCTCAAGTTTGACCAAAAGTCAAACTACTCAAAAAGTCAAAGTCAACGATCAACAGTCAGATAGCGTCGCTATCTTCCCAAGATAGCGTCGCTATCTATGAAACTTCCCAAAACTTCAATAAGCACTTAATCCATTAAGTCATGGGCTAAGAATTCGTCCAAAAGGTCTGAAATCCTATAATGTTCCAAACTTTCTTGACATGCATGTCAAATCTCACACTTAGGTCCAAAATATGACATAATCCATTCGTAAACACTCCAACGAGCTTGCTTACTCCCAAGATCAGTCCACAAGCTCCAAAGGAGGCTCAAAGAACATAAAGATCAAACCTTTATCACTCAATTCCTTAATTAACACAACCAAGGGACCAAAAACCATCCAAAGCTTTCATAACTGCCAGAACAATTTAAGAAACACATAAAGACAGAAACGTTACTCACAAAGGTCCAGAAAGATGAAGTTCTTGCTGACTCCAACTTGTAGCACACATTTAATCACCACCATGCACCTTCATTTCTTCAAGAAATCTTCCAAAAATGAGCTAAATAGCCAAAAATCATCCAAGGAGGCTAGGAGAGGGTTTGAGACGTTTTTAGGAGCTGAAGGGTGTCAAATGACGGCTACCTAGGGTTTTGTTCCCTTAAATACGGCTTAAGACTCGAAATCTAGGGCTTTGGTGCAGACAACGACAGATAGTGGCACTATCTCTTAAGATAGCATCGTTATCTCTTCAACGTGCAAAGCCACAACTTGCCTACATAGCGTCAATATCAACTCTCCATAGCGTCTCTAACCTTAACCCGATAGTGTCGCTATCACTCAGAGATAGCGGCGCTATCTCTAGTCTTTCTCAAAATTTAATTCCTTTAAAATCAAGCTTGAACATTTCGGAAACAAGGTGTTACACAATGGAATCCATTCATCAAATATAGTTTAAAATTGATGAAATCAAGTTCGAAACATCATTAGCTTCAATAACTAATGCTCAAAATGAAATACCACCATAAAAAACATATCAAAATCTCAAATTGCAACATATAAGATAAATGACAATAAACTATATTCAAGCAATTGAAACTAGTTTAAAACCTCAATTGATTTTCTAATTGATGAATAATTTTCAGCTTTGGGGTTTCGCCCAAACCCGACCTCAATTTGGAAGACGATGAATAAAGAGATTATACCTTATTGATGCTTGAAAACTAGATTTTGATGCTAGAACTTGACAATCTACTCTCATATCTCTAGAATTTATCAAAGTCGCCATGGAACCCTTTCTCACTCTAGAACATGTTTCCCTCCCCAAATGAAGGAGATGACCAACTAACTAGTTTATATAAGCCGGATAGATGACAAGATAAACCCTCCAACATAGACTTTTCGAAATTTCTTTGTAAAAAATTAGATTCTAGGAAATGTAACAGAGTTCAAAAATTCAGATAAGTGTTCGAAAAATAAGTTTTTGAATGTACTTTAGATGAGAAAATTTTGAAAATCACATTTTTTGAAAGTCAGCGGATATTTTGGAAACATATTTTCGAACAACTTCCAAAAAGGCAATTTTTTTCCGAAAATTATGACTTGCGAAACTACTTTTTGATAGGAGTGTTATTCGGTCGGTTAAATCGGTTTTCATTTTATCAGTTTTGTAACATATCTAAATTAACCATAACTAAACCAAACAAGGTTCGATTAAATCGGTTTCAGTTTAATCTTATGACTGTGTGAGATGTTGGTAGAACGAGTTTTGGCCCGTGAGTTGGACGGATCGGGGTCAACCCAAGGTCCCCATGTGTTAGCAAAATAGGGTTGGCATGGGAGCGTGGCGGATCGGAGCCGGTCGAAGAGTCATTATGTGGTGTGCTTGTTATAAAATGGAACGTGTGGTATTTTGGGGAACTAAGTAAGCTGTATACTTATTGTCTCAAATTAAATATTTTAGGTACTTCAAAAAAAAGGAAGGGTGCGACTTGACTGTACTCGCATCCGACATGATCATGTTTTCAAACTTTTGCTGTAATTTGTCTATCACTCTGGATTTTTATATCATGGGTATTGGAATGCTGTTATTCAACATTAGCCCAATGGGTTTTTATGGTGTTTTGTTTTGACATTCAAACTTTCTTTTAAAAATGAAAATTTTGGTTGCGAAATTTGAGCCGTTACACATACACAACTTTTAATGTAGTTAACAAAATGCATTTTTCTACCATCGTCGACAATCATTGTCTTCGAACTTTTCCAACCTCCCAAGTTTTAAGTAATCTCATTGATAGATTGGGCCATGGTTACCAATCGGAGAACTATCAACACGATTATTATAAAACTAAGGGTAGTAAACATAAATATTGGTAAACAAGAACATGGATTGCTTCATTTATCTTGTAAGATCCATTTTCCCTATTGATATTTGTCCTTTATAATGCATAGGTTATCGAGAAATCTAACTTGGAATAATTTGTAAAGAGCACCCTTACTTATACGCACAAAAGTTGAGAGAAATTTTTTGGATTGTATATAGTTTGTTTGTAAGAGTCATCAAAATTTGTTAAAATTCAGTTTATATACTCATCCATCCAAAATTGGATAAGACTGACAAAATTTGCAGAATAACAAGTATTAACAATTATAATACTGTTTAAGAAAACAGCCCGTCCAGCTTAGGCTGCTAATCTACAACTTGGAATGACAACGTGGACCAACCAACAACTTGGTTAAACAGCTTTGCTTGACAGCTTGGCCTGATGGCTTGGCTATTCTTCTACTTTACCTATTTTCAAGTATGTTTTCCACTACATTCTAGGTCCAAAACTTGACCCCGTCATTTTGTCATGTTTGGGATCAAAGTCGTCATTATATAGAAGTGTGCATTCTGCACCACCTAATTTGTATTAGATCATAGTCTAAATCTCTATTTGACACTCGTGTTAAATCTAAATACACAAAATAGCCAGTGACTCTAAAATCATCAACACTTTTTGTTATTGTGGCCCAAGCTTGAATCGAGGATCTTACTGATGCTAATAATGCTTTTTTGTTGTGACCTTAGCTTGAATTGAGGTGACATCCAAAAATCTCTCTTTCTCTCTCATACTCTCTCTCACACACATAGAATCTCTTTATCTATAGTATAAGGGTGCCTATGCAAGTTAAGGAGCCAACTCCATCTCACAGTGTAACACTCAGACATTTATAATCGGTTGCATTCAACTACAACCGGTTAAATTTAGCTAATAAGAGTTGCAATCAACTATAACTCATTTACAGCTAGTAGGAGTTGTATTCAGCTGCGAGTCAATTACAAATCGGTCAAAGTGACTGTATCCGTCTATAAATTCAGCTTAGGCTTAAGGTGATTGTACTCAGCTACAAATCACCATTTCCAGCTTGTCTATAACTCATCTATAAGCTTAATCAAACATTCATCATGACATACACCTAGTTTCCGACTACTCACCTTGGTATGTTCGATAAGCGGCACTCCCAAGCTCCTAATTTTCGTCCCCTTACTCCGTGTATTGGTTGTCATCACAACACATAATCATAAGCATTTCATTTTGTCATTCAGTGAAGTTTGTTCAACCATATCAAGTTTTAAAAAGGAAAATATGATTCTGTCCAGCGACCTTAGCGACACTACCCTCTAGGACTTGCGTCGCTATTGAGGCGACCAGCCTCTTCTCGGGTCTGGTTCATTCCAGCCCTTCCCACATCACAGCAACTGCAATACATTGTTTCTCCATCTCATAGCTCATACAACTGAATAGAACCATCTAATTCACTAGAAGATTACTAATTCGTCAACATCCTTAATCCTTGCAGAGATTAACTAAACCCTACTAAGGTTTTGATATTCTTACCTCAAATTCCAAACACCACAAGTTGTTGAAACGATTCTTCACTTAAATTCCTTGTTTCCTTTACTGAATTACAGCTCAAGATGGCAAGAATTTAGCTCCTGGTTTGTACTTGTGTTTAGAGGAGTAAGTTTCTTTTTAAAACCGACTTAATAACCCGTAAAGCATGTTCTACTGTATCGTAATTCACGTCGCTAACTCATAGGTTCGCGTCGCTAAGTTCGTTGTCATCATGTCGCTACCCTTATTTAGCATCGTGATCAAAATATTCCCACTTTCAGCATTCTACTTAATTAAATATTTGCAGAATAGCAACCAACTATGATAGCGTCGCGTCCCGCTACTCATAATGGCGCTATATCACCTGTTAAGTCACATAGTTGCCAATTTCGTGTTTTGTACCCATTTCATAGCCAACTCAATACCAACAATTCTAATTTATTCTATCACTTATATACTTATATAGGAGGGTGTTTTGCTACATCGATCTCACCCCTCCAATGTCCCCATACAATATGGTAAGCAAAAAGATCAAAATACCCTTGACATCATTCTAAGTCACTAACATATCTATCGAATACATAATTAAGTTATAAAGTGTAGCTACATTCAAAATGGGTCTCGCACATAGTCTATCTAAGTTTATCGTCAGATACCACTGAAAATGATAATTATTTTATATTAGCTTATCAAGACCTTATCGTTGAGATTTTGCTAATTCTTTAATGTTTTCTTTATTTTTATGGTTTATTAATTATTAACTTATGACAAACCTAAACATGAAATAGTCTCCAGTTTCCATAGCAACACCAAAAAGTTTAGGGAATGAAACTTTTCTGAACTTAGCAAAAGATGAAGATAAATGAATATTTTGAAATTGAGCAAAAGCAACACTAACAATTCTTCCAAAAAAAAATAATAATGTACGCCTCCATATGACCAGGAATACCCCCATTAAGCATATCCTAGTCTAGTTTGAAGAAGAATATACTTACACCTTCGACCTTCCCAAATCAGAGATCAACTAAAATCATTTACAAGCCAAACTAAATGGTTTTCAACTTCTACCTGATAAAAAAAAGTCTACTTAAATCGTCTAGAAAAGCTAAAACACCACTACGTAGATTTATAGGATTGAAGTTTTAATTCTAAATTTTCCGTCTAGAAAAGCTAAAACACCACTACGTAGATTTATAGGATTGAAGTTTTAATTCTAAATTTTCAGAGATAAAAGTAGAGTACTACATAAATTCAACACAATATTGAGCAAAAACACCACTACACTAGATGTTTTTTCATAACATAAATTACCTAATTACCATATGAAACCTATAATACCCCTATAAAGTATTTGATACAACTACATACAGTCCTCCATAAAATCAAATTAACTGTTATAGAATCAAATTGACTTAAATGCATAACGTACATTTTGAATTCGGTAATAGCGGCTTACACAAGAAATTAAACAACAATAACACTAACTTTTCTTTTAACAGAAATTGAACTTATCACT
Organism: Cichorium intybus; assembly: GCA_023525715.1. Taxonomy (NCBI): domain Eukaryota; kingdom Viridiplantae; phylum Streptophyta; class Magnoliopsida; order Asterales; family Asteraceae; genus Cichorium; species Cichorium intybus. Next base: position 81,293,499 of record CM042015.1, read on the forward strand.
TGCATCATGAAACCAACCATATCCATATTAAACGACAATAAAAGATGGGACAAATTAATGTTTGTTGCTCAACGGAGTTTGCGGTTCATATGGGATTTTAATTGCCGATTGGAGATGAAGTGTTGGAATTGAGTTCTTAGATGGTCCTAACGACCTAACCATCCTTATTTATGGATTGTTTCGAAATCTCAAATCAGAAAACCGCCAATTACATCTATGCTTTCGATCTAAACATCCCAATGATGTACAATTAGTGGTACCATAAAAAATCATGGTTGTTTGGATTCATATTTTAGTTAATGCCAACCACAAATTCAGATACACCAAATACATATGATTTTCATTATTTTGCTTTTGTGGTATCACTAAAAAGATCCTCAACCTCGTATCCTTAACCATTAAATTTCCATATTTAGAAAGTTGATCTATAATTAATAAGTGCCAATCCTTGAGAGTATAATACAACCCCCATCCACCCCCACCCCCTCTAAATAGCCCACATTCCTCCCCATAGCCTCTATTAGAATCCATCATAAACTAAGTAACGATTAGATGCAATGGTTCTAATCAGGCAGACATTGATTTTCATTTTCATTTTTGCCCCTTGTTTCTTCTTCTTCTCTGCGCTAGGTATCGAGATAATTCCAGACCCTGCCCCCGCCCCTACCCCCACCCCCACCCCCACCCCCACCCCCAGCTCTACAGAGAGCCCCACACCTACCCCAACCCCTGCCCCCAGCTCCACAGAGAGCCCCACACCTACCCCAACCTCTGCGCCGGCCTCTACCCCTACCCCTGCCCCATCCCCATCATATTCTGATTCCCCTTCCCCTGGGCCGGCGCCAGACGGCTCTCCCTCCCACACATTTTCATTACCTCATATTTCGATACAGAACAAGAGATTGAAGGCATCACAGATAGAAGGGTCGAAACTTGCGACGAAACAATTACAAGCAATCGAACAAAGAATCGATGAGTTCAAAGCAATATTGACAAAACGATTGGCAGATCCGAAAACATCTGGGAAGACACAACAGTGCCTAGCACAATGCGAGGATAACTTTGAGGATGCCATTGATAGCGTCAAAATGAGCCTTGAAAGCATCAACAAGCAAGACCTGCCGAAGGCTAATGTTGACGTTAGCGCTATATACACAGATGTGGACACGTGTAATGACTGCTTTAAGGAGATGATTGGTGAGGACAAACAGATTAAAACGTTTGATAATTGGATACGAGGGGTCACAGGAGATTGCCTTGTCAATCTTCAAAAAACATGAAGGTGATGCCGGCAGGACTCATGGTGGTTAGTGGCTGGTGGAGAAGATAGGATACAGCTAGGTTGATGTATATATATGTCCGACCAAAATTTAACTCCAGATTTCTTCATTGCTTTTAAATTAGGTTTTATAGTCATTGTATACCATGTTTTCCTTATAAACTTTCATTCTTAATTTTTCAAGTATATAACAATGTTTGGGCTGTTAATTTTTGTATCAGTTTATATAATCATGTTGATATCTTCCAATTTATACATGCATAGAGAAATAAAGTTTTAGTAAGTAGGTAAAAGATGTTTATACAATAAAATTTTATTGTATAAATATTATATCAATCATCATAACAGTATTTGTAGTTTTATTGACATAAATTGGCTCTCTCACATATCATAAGTCTTTTTAATCCACCAAGAGACACAATGGTTACTGTGGATAATTATATTAATTCTCCAATCAAATCTACCATTACAAATCATATAATATGCAAGTTAATAGAATCTAGTGATCACATGCGTATATTCTTTTTCGGCATATTTATATTAGATAAGGATGATAAATCGGGCACTAGTGTCGGGTTTTTTTTGCTAACATGGCACGTCAAACAATTTTTTATATAACATGAATATGACACAACACGACAAGACATTGTGTTTTGGTTTATTAACATGAAAACGGCCCAATTAATACATGATAAAAATGACCAACACGAGATACACGAAAAAGATAAAATAAAATAGACATTCAATTTATTTAATTCATAATTAATCATACAAAGCACGACAAACACATGTTAATATCGTGTCAATTTTGTGTCAAATTTTAAACATGAACACGATACGACATGACATCGTGCTTTTACATTTGACACAAACACAAATTCAAACATTTATTTCATCCTAATTTCGTTTCATATCATGTAATAAATTTACATCTTTAATATTAGAGCAATTATATGGTATATAATATGCAAGTTAATAGAATATAGTGATCACATGTGTACAGTCTTTGTAGGTATATTTATATTAGAGCAATCATGTGTTGTATATAATATGCAAGTTAATACAATATAGTGATCACATGTGTGTAGTCTTTTTCGGTATATCTATATTGGAGCAATTATGTGGTATATAATATGCAAGTTAATAGAATATAGTGATCACATATGTGTAGTCTTTTTCGGTATATTTATATTAGAGCAATTATGTGGATAAGGAGGGGTATACATTGGCCGATGAGCTATCTTTTTAGTGTGTTGACACGAATAAGCCAACTTATAAGTTAATATATTTTTTTGTGGTTAAAGCATGTTTAACGCAATTCTTTTATTACCGACAATTATTTATGAATCACTCATTTTGAATTTTGAAAATAGATAGTTTTTTCCTTTATTTTTTTTTCATTGACGGCTATTATTGAGTGCCTATTTTACATTTAAGTTTTGTATATCTAATATTTTTTATTCGATCAAATTTATTTTGCTCTCACTACTAGAAAAGGGGGTTAATACCTACTGAATGGTGACCAAAATCGTCGTCAGTATTATCCAGTATTCTAGTAGTGTCTCTTAGTTATATTTATATTTTAAATACCATTTATTTATTAACTATTTAATAATATTTTGTTTATGAAATATTAAATGTATAGCGATTATATAATACTCAATGTTTTTTTATATCTAATAACTACAACGTAATAACTTTTTCATATTTTATATTTCCTATAAAGACTCGACACCGGCGTAGTTTTGCTTTTGTTTGTTTATGCTATTCAAATAAAAGGATACTGTTTATGTTTGAAACAAAACAGTCACTATCTACATATAACGATCATTTACATATAATCACATTATCTCATACTTTTGCTTCCAACAATGGCTGATAATGCCATCGAGCAACTTTTTGTACAACTAAATAAGGTCATCATCAATGAACTAGCAGATCATATACATGAAAAGTTGTTGATGCTTCCAGAGAAAGAAGCCCAACGTGAAGCAAAAAGTTCTAGCGAAGAGCAAAGAAATTATATTCATTGAGGTCATGAAGAAAGACTCAAAGGTCGTATTACAGATTGCCTTTTGAATCACCCTGTTTTTTCACCGAACATACTTAGAAGATGGTTTCAAATGTATAAAGAGCTATACATCAAAATTGTAGACTCATTTCAAAATGAAAGGGGATGTTAGAGGAAGTAAAGGCCTTTGTCGTTACAAAAATGTATCTATTGATATCTGATAGTTAGCATATGGAACACCGACCGATCAAAATGGTAAATATGTAAGAATATGATAAATACTACTATTGAGTGTCTAAAGAAGTTTTCGTATGTAGTTGAATTATTTGGCAATGTGTACCTAAGAAGACCAAACATTAATGAGGCATTGAGTGTATACTTCACTTCTATAAACAACACCATGTATATTTCCTGGTATGCTAGAAGTATTTTGACTATATGCATTGGCCTTGGAAGATTTATCCCTTCGATTGGCAAGTGTAGTTCAATTGTAGTGATCAAGGAGTGACAACACATATGTTGGAGGTGGTTGCTTCTTAAGACCTTTAGATTTGGCATGGTTTTTAGGTTTTGTTAATGGCATTAATTTATTAAACCAAAGTATATATAGTTCAATGAATTCTTACAAAGATATGCTCCGTAAGTCTAATGTACCATCAATGGATAACTATTTCTGCCTACAACATAATCAATACAATTTAAAAAGCAAGAGATTTTTGACGTAGGGTTTTCTAATACTACAATGACTTAAGGAACTCATTGCATCCAATAATGCAACAAAGAATGAAGGGACATCGGTACCAGATAATATCATATATTAATGATTTGAATTTGATATTCATTAACATAGAAAAGCGATAACATATTGGATGGTCTAAGGATCGGTTTAAGGATGGACTATTGTTAAGAATGAAATAAAATGAAAGGGGGGAAGCATATCAGATATTAATACAAAGAGAAGATAGACTAGCACATCTAGTTACACAACATCATTTTATGTGCAAACAAGCATCAATATTGAAGATGATGAACCTGAAGTCCATAAAAACAAACAAGGAAAAATAAAGGAAAAACGACTACCTCAGAGGATAAAGGTAACAGTTGAAGAGATCTAATTGATGAAACTAACTCTTTGTATTTGTCTAGAATGGATGGTGTTTGAAGATATCAAGGAGAAGAAATAATTATTCAAAGATATTTAAAGAAATAAAAATTCTATTGCCACATACCGAGGACATGACTTGGGGCAGTCGATATCATGTAAGTCACAAGGTTCTTTTCTGGGACGAGTTCGTTTATATTAACAAGTAAATCCAAAAGAGTATTGATTTTTTGACAATATTCGGTGACCGTCATGTCACTGATCTCAATAAAACGAAGTTCATGATCTAGTTGACTAGTTGCATTGTCCTTGCATCCTTGTTATCACGAAAAATGTTTTCTAGGCTTTGCCAAACGCTATGTGCCATCATACCATTTTTTAGAATCATTTGCAAGAGTTTCATGTTGAGAGTCCAATAATCCATAGCTTGACAAGATTGTCAAACCTGCGCCAGTCGTAGGATTATTTCGTCGGCGGAGCATCGTGGAGTTGACAATCGACCCCGAACTAAGGTAGCACGCTTCGAACAATTCACATCATGCATCATAGTTTAGTTCGTCCAGGTCTAGGGCTAGAGGTACATGTACTCGAATGTTTGTGAGGTCGAACGGCTTGTCCCAAGCATCTTTGTTAGCACCTTTGGTAGCCATGGAAGCATGGTTGACAGGTTGAGTGATCGAAGAAGAGACGGGGGAGAGATTAGGGCGGCTGTGTAAATTGTAGGGGAGAGAGAAGGAGAAAATAAAGGGGATATATGATCTTACCTCTGATACCATAAAAGCCAATATTTTTAATTGAAATAAGATGTATCAAGTATGGAAACATATACAGAGCAAGAGTACAATTAAACAGTGGACCATTGGGCCGAATACAACATGAAACCGGCTTAACGCCCATACAACAATATAGACCAATATCCAAAACCCCCTTTGGGTCCCAAACGATACTAATATCAAGTTTTATTAGCATCGCCTCATATTTTATAATTCGTTATGTACAAAAACACAACTGTTGACTTTCCACAAAGTAAAATTTGACTTCGCCGGGTTCGTTGGACTATTTACTACATTCAAAATATTGATCTCTTTACGCTGTAAAATTCATACATGAAGCAACAAGCTCTTTCATTTTCAAAGGATAGACACGACTCGTATACAAATTAACGTTGATCATCAAAACAAGCTATTCTTTATTTTTTGCAAATGGAGTCAATTCATATATAGTTAACATTGACCACAGGTTCAGATAAACTGAATACCAATAATTTTATTTATTTCACTTTAGTTTCTTTTACGGTAATGAATAAGGAGATCCTCAACCTCATACCATAATGATGTTATTTCCGTTTTTAGGAAGTCTACCTATAAATAAGAATCACCAAACCTTCCTATACCCCTCGCAAACCAGACAAAGATCAAAGACAATGGCCCTTAACAAGAAGACATTAAGTCTAATTTCCATTTATGCCCTTATATTCTCTACCCTATATCCTAGGACAACTTCATCCCGTAGCCCTGCCCCCTCTCCTACCGAGTCAACCTCATCCCCTACCCCTACCCCTACCCCTAGCTCCTCCCAATCACCTTCCCATAGCCCCATCTCTCTTTCTGAAATGTTCGAACTAGCATTGCCTGATATTGGTATACAAAAGGCTGCCGTTGCACCACAGACTGAAGGGTCTAAGATCGCATGCAAACAACTAGAAGCTATCGAACATAGAATTTCTGAGTTCAAAGTAATTGTCTTAAAACGATTGGAAGACCCAAATACACCTGAAGCGACAAAAAGTTGCCTCTCGCAGTGCCAGGACAACTTTGATGACGCCATTAATGGTGTCAAAACAGGCATTGATAGCATCAACAAGAAAGACCAATCTAAGGCTAATAGTGACGTGAGTGGTATCTCAACGGACATCGAGACATGCAATGACTGCTTCATGGAGACGGATGGCGAGGATAAAGAGGTTAAAGCGTTTAATGATTGGATTCAAGGGGTTAGTAAAGATTGTCTTAACAATCTCAAGAACGCATAAAGTTAAATACTTTAATGTTTTGGGTTGATTAAAACGCGACGTTCTGGTATTTCAAGAAACTTATAGGTCTGTGCATCTCTTAATGTATTATATAGCAATTTTCTTTTACATTAGAAAAGATTAAGACGATTTCTTGAATATGCAAAGCTCATCACCGAAGATGGTGCAAGAACATATGTAAGAATTAAGATTACGCAATATTTTAGGGTTCATTGATTTATACAGTTTTATTTCATTTTTCTATGTTCTTCATTACGGTGAGTGCTAAGGAAATAGAATCTACAGACACATGTTTATTCAAAAAACGCCCCACAAAACGGGATTCAAGTTAAAGATGATAAATTATGCATGATCAAGAATTAGATATGCAGAATCTCTTTCCATATAGATACTTTAAATGGGCCTGCAGGCAGAAATATGATCTATGTATACAATTCTCGGACATCAACTTATTCAAGAAACCTGTCATTGGAGGATTGGGACTCCAAAATCACATTTTAAGAAATAAAAGAAGCCTTTTGGAGTTGTGCTTGTAAAAAAGCCTCAGGTCGGATGGTTTTACCTTCACATTCATTAAAACCTATTGGGAGAGTATCAAATTCAGTTTCTACAAGGTAATAAAGGGGTTTGAAGCTTCAAGCCATATTAGCAGAGGGTGCAATGCCTCATTCATATCACTTATACCCAAAAAAGAGATCTATCAAAACTAAGAGAATACCGTCACATAAGTCTCACCGGATGCATTGTCAGAGTAATCTCGAAACTTCTCGCAAACCGGCTCAAAAAGTGATATCCTCTGTGGTAGTTGTGAACAATCGGCCTACATTCAAGGGCGAAACATTTTGGATGGGCCTTTAATAATAAATGAAATGTGTAGTCAGATGATAAAATAAAAAATGATGTTATTTAAGGTAGATCTTGACAAATCTTTTGACTCTCTTGAGTGAAATTTCTTAGACTCAGTCTTAAATTAAATCAAATGAACTTTGGTTGCAAATGGAGGAATTGGTTAAATTTCTTAGACTCAGTCTTCAATTAAATCAAATGAACTTTGGTTGCAAATGGAGGAATTGGTTAATGGAATCCCCCAATCCGATAGAGCATCGGTTATTGTGAACGGATCACCCACAAACGAATTCGCATTCGAAAAGGCGTTAGAAAAAGGTGGTTTACTATCGCCTTTCTCTCTATCATTGTCATGAAAGGTCTTCATGTAGTCATGAAGTCAGCTTGTGAGAAGAAGGTAATTCAATGTTTGGTGCTCCCCAACAATAGCCAACTTTGTCTCATCTAATGTATGCCAGCGGCATAATGTTTATCGGGGAGTGCTCCTTGGTAAAATTTCTCAACTTCAAAAGAGTACTTAGATACTTCTTCGGTTCTTCCTCAAAAACATGTCTAAAGGTAAACTATAACAAAAGCAAAGTATTTGGGTTCTATATATATGGAGAGTGTGGAAATTTCTAGGATGAAAAACTTTCTCAATTATGAATTCGCTGCTCTCCATTCACCTACCTCATGGTCCCAATTGGGTCAAATATGAAACTTTCCTGAAATCAATACATGGTGATAGACGCTTTCTAGGATTGGCTCAATATTTTGTACCTTTTCTTGGTCTTTAAAACCCTAAAAAACGTGATTGACATGTTGGAGACTCATAGAAAAAACTTCCTTTGGCAACATTGGTAGTCTTTGTATCGCAACTTTGTCCTTACTAATGAAGTGGTGCTAACAAGCTAATATGGAAGGTAACTCCCTTTGGCTAAACGTTATTAAAGCCATTAATATGGTTAGGTAAAGATTTCGGCATATTCACCGGTCGATCATTAAACATCACTAACCTGGTTGTATTTACTCGGGAAGCAAATTTGGTTTAGTGGAATAACTGGATTCCGATTAAAGTCAGCTGTTATGGAGATTTCTTCAAAATTAGATCATTGTCTCTACTAATCTTCTTTATAGGCATATTCAAGTGCAATCCAGTATTTACACATTGTATGATTCAATGGAGGAAACTACAGATCACCCGCTCTTCAGATATAAATTCGCATCCGAAATCTAGTGTAGGTTTTATAATGGAGTTATGACAGTTTTAGGTCAAAAAGTTCATTTCAAGAGCTCGTTTCTCGAATTGGTGGGTATACTGATCATCCCAAAAGATTAAAACTCTATTTTGCATTATCATCCATGATCTAATTTAAATTTCCAAAACAAACCAAATGTGTGTGTGTGTGTGTGTGTGTATATATATATATATATATATATATATATATATATATATATATATATATATATATATATATATATATATATATATATATATATATATATATATATATATACACACACACACACATATAATACTTGTATAATTTAACTAACATTATTGTTCATATTTTTATATGAATATTTCCAACATACATATAATCTTGTCTACTCAAAATGATTTATCAATCATTTTACAACTTGTAAAAAAACTCATCAAATTTTCTACAACTTACAAATATTAATAATAATCTATCTATTACTAGATATCTTTTACACATTTCCAGAAAATAATTCATCATTTACCACTTGCAAATATGATAGACCAATCTATCATTTCATTAGAAAGTTGTATGCATTTCAAAAAAATAATTCTATCTTCTTTTGTGACTTGCAATTTTAAATTCTATAAAGATTAATATTGTCACATTATAAATTTCAATTGCTACTCCTTCACCATCACCATTATCTATCTCTGGAAAAAATTTCTAAGTGTTAATCTATCTAGTTATAATATATAATCCACATGTGATGGTGAGTGTTCATCCAAACGAAACAATTAAAGCTGTCAATAACACATCGGCATTTTACACGAATATGGTGTGGTGTTTAAGTTTGTTAATACACATTTTATTTTGCATAACATTTGTGTTTCTGCATAAAGAAAAAGAATTCAACTATACATGGGGATAAAATTGCTTGAAGTCAATTATAGACGGATATGTTTGCCTTCAAGTCAACATCACAATCAAAGAATTGGCATTGATGAAAGCATGCAAAAATGTATTTCCGGATGCTAAACATTTACTTTGTAGATGGCATATATCTGAAAGTATTAAGACAAAATGTAGAAATTCAATAAGGCCAGTAAACACTTGGTCTTCATTCACCAAATGTTGGGCATCATTAGTCGAATTTCAAATAGAGGAAGCCTATGACTATAATTTGGCACAGCTCAAAATAATGTTACTCGGATATAAGGGTAATGTTATTATTAATATTCTTAATATATTCAACAATCATTGTGATTTTAATTGATGTAAGCCTTGACTTACTTTTTAGACGTTATAGATTATTTGAACAACGTATGCCTGGATTTATATAAGCACATGTTTGTATCAGCTTGGACTGATAGATTTCTTAAATTTGAAAATCACACAACTTATAGAGTTAAAAGCCAACATTCTGACTTAAAAAAAAACTTGAATACAACACAATCAATTTTATGGACGTGTGCAACTTTTATTGATCATAATGTTGTTGGGATACAACTTACTTTATAAAAGCAAGCTTGCAACAAATAATGGAGTCCAAGCATAAGACTTTCAAAAATAGCCGAGTTAAACTGCTAACTGAAGAACCCCACAGATATGGCTGCTCAAACACGTCTGAAAATGGACTTAATGTCATGGAAAATCATAAGCCAGCAAGGCATAGTTCATACTCAAGCTAAAGACACTACTTGGCATCATACATTAATCAATTTCCCTATATATTGCATCTTTCATAATTCATGTACATGATGTTTAGGTGATGGAAATTGTGAATTTCAAGCGATAGTTGCTTGTATTTGTCTTCATAAAGATGGGTGGTCCAAAATTCGGGTTGATTTACTAGAGGAGTTAGAATTGAACTCTTTAACTCGTTAAATTTCTTTCGTTTGGATATAAATGCACCATATAAGAGTTTGTTGACTTTGCCTAAGACGGGTATCATCATTGATTCAAGGTATAATATCATATTACAATCTATACGCAATGTTGTTAGTACAACATACTTCCCGTTTTGGTCTACTCCACCATCAATACATGAACATGTTGCTATTGCAATTGGTTCGTAATTAACAACAGGAGTTAATACACCTTAACATGATACCATATGCACTATGCACCTTAGAACATCCTATGGGGATGGTATAAATCTTTATGCTTACATGCAACGAGTCTCAATTTAATATTTTATTAAACTATTTTTTTTTTTACAAATGTGCCTTAAAAAGCGGTCCAAGCAGATCCTTTGGATGTCCTCGACTCTTGAACATAGACCCTCCATGTTGACTGAAAAATGTCCAACGTCAAGCTCAATTCTATACAAACCAACGTACAAATCCGTAGGCATAACATACAAGCAACTACCGAAATATCTTTCTGCACTTGGTAATACTCACCTACTTATTTTCGAAGTTTCCACTGCTCACTCGTAGTTCTTCAATCCATGCATCCACAATCAAGAACCCAAAAATCGCGCAATATCATAATTCTTTAAAGTTACAATCCAAACTCATAAACAATTAACTTAACCAAGATCTCAAATTGTATGTGTGGAGTTTTCTCTCTGAAATGGGATTAGAAAATGTGCAATCTTCACCGGTGCCGTTAAGAGAAGAAAATGTACTAAATGAATCCACTTCACTTCTCTCTTTCGACATTACCACCACCAGAACTGCCGGAACAAAACCCTCGACCACCACCGTCCTCCGCTTCGCATTCTTCCTCACCACCTGCATTGCTCTCTCCGCTGCATTCACTTTCGCCTTCCTCTTCTTCTCCTCCGCCAAATCCGCCAACCACACTCACACCACCACTGCTCTCCAAATCGGACGTCCATTACGTAAACTAACTCACCCAGTCGTCATTCTCATTTCCGTAGATGGATTCCGATTTGGGTACCAGTTTAAAACCCCAACACCCAACATCCACCGACTGATAAAAAACGGAACCGAAGCTGAAACCGGGTTGATTCCAGTTTTCCCAACTTTCACTTTCCCAAACCACTACTCAATCGCCACCGGATTGTACTCTGCTTATCATGGAATCATATTAAACAAATTTATTGATCCAGTTACCGGCGATAAATTCACAACAAGAAGCCGTGAACCCAAATGGTGGTTAGGCGAACCCATATGGGAGACCGTCGCGAACCAAGGGCTCAAAGCGGCGGCGTATTTCTGGCCCGGGTCCGATGTAAAAAAGGGTTCTTGGGATTGTCCTGTGAATTTCTGTCCACTCTATAACGCATCAGTCCCGTTTGAAGAACGCGTCGATACTATTCTCTATTATTTCGATTTACCAAATGAAGAAATTCCTGTTTTCATGGCATTATATTTGGAGGATCCTGATTCTCAAGGTCATGAAGTCGGCCCTGATGATCCTCAAATTACGGAAGCAATTAGCAACATCGACGGGACGATTGGCAGATTGATCAACGGTTTAGAAAAACGCGGGGTTTTTGAAGATGTTACGATCATAATGGTCGGTGATCATGGAATGGTTGGTACTTGCGATCAAAAATTAATCTTTTTAGACGATTTAGCTTCTTGGGTCAAAATTCCGGCAGAATGGGTACAAGATTATACTCCGGTGTTATCTATTCGTCCACCTTCAGATCAATCCCCTTCTGAAATTGTCGCAAAAATGAACCAAGCGTTGACTTCTGGGAAGGTCAAAAATGGCGATAGATTGGAAGTTTATCTCAAAGAAGATCTTCCTGCGAGGTTGCATTATTGGGAAAGTGATAGGATTTCTCCTATAATTGGATTAGTCGATGAAGGGTTTAAAGTTGAGCAAACGGACTCGAAGAGTAAAGAATGTGGAGGTGCACATGGGTATGATAATGCGTTTTTTTCTATGCGCACGATATTTATCGGTCATGGTCCTCGATTTGCTAGAGGTAGAAAGGTGCCTTCTTTTGAGAATGTTCAAATATACAACTTGATTACTTCGATTCTTAACATACATGGAGCTTCCAACAATGGGTCTTCGTCTTTTGCAAAAAGTGTGCTTTTGCCTCGTCATTGAGACCGTTTCTTTTGGATTATTTGTTGGAATCATGTTTGGAGGCGATGTTTGTTTAGTTGTGGTAGATTTAGGTTTAATAATGGTGTTCGTGCCTTAAGATGCATTGGGTTGAGGGCCTGTTTGGATAAGCTTATTTAGCTCATAAGCACTTTTAGGCAAAAGTGCTTATGAGCTTTTGGCTTTTCAAAAAGGAGTTTTTAAAAAAGTGTTTGGAAAAGCTTATGTGGTAGAAAAAGTTAATAAGTTGATAAGGAGGTTTAAGAAGTGTTTGGTTTAGCTTTTATATATGTAAAATGACCAAAAAGGACATTTTTACATATTTACAATTATTTACCATTTTTACAAAAATTGTTATTTTAAAACCTATGAATCACCATCTTGATATACCTATCCACAAACCATTCACAGAAAATCGTCATAAAAGCTTCCAAAATTCACAGAAACCTGATAACACACACATTCACAGGAAAATCAACATTCGAAGGAAAACAGGATGCAGAAAACATTCACACGCCTAATTCAATTCCTGAAAATTTGGCACACACACATTTATAGAAAACAGGACACAATCGAGATGTAGAAAATTGAAAAAAAAATCGATATACAGAAATCTAGATGGATTGCATATTCTTGCTTTATCATGATGTTGAATCACCAATCGAGATGCACAAAATCGAGATGCACAGAATTGAAGAAAAAGAAAAGTTGAAGATGATTGCAGAAAAGTTCGATGAAGAAAATTGAAGAAAAATTAAATCGAATCAAATCAGAAATTTTGATCTTTTAGTTGTTCATCACGTACAAATCTGATTTCCTCAAGAGAACAAGAAAAATTCGAGATAAAGATGATTGCAGAAAAGTTGCGATGCAAAAATTGAAGAAAAAAACTGGAGATGCAGAAAATTACCGCTCGATCCGGAGGAGATGCAGCCGGACGGAGATAGACGGCGGACCGGCAGTCGCCGGAGATGGGAATCGGGAGCTGTCCGATGGACGGTGCCAGAGCCGGACGGCAGCGATGAAGTGGGCGGGTGCGAGTCGTGAATAGTGTGCGAGATAAGGGCATATCATTTGAACGTTAATGGAGTAGTGTTACGTGGAAGTTAAGGGTATATCTGTCATTTTTCAATCAAAAAGCCACAAGCCTTTTAAAAAGTCAGGTTGGTGTAACTTTTTGAAAATGGCTTTATGAAGACTATTGAAAAGCTAAATTGAAAAGTGCTTTTTATCATCCAAACACTATTTTCAGCTTATTGGCTTTTCGAAAAGTCAAAAAGCCAAAAAGCACTTTTAAAAAGCACAACCAAACATGCACTGAATGTATGGTTCGAGTGTTTGGATCTTGTTGCGTCTAGTTGTAAAAGATGGTACACGGTATACTTTATAAACGGTTGTATCATGTCGTCGTATTGTTGTTGTTACTTGTGTTTTAGAGCAATTGGCATTCTAAATAGATTTGTTTTTCAACGTAAACAAATAGTAAGTTCTCAGGACTTCAGTTTGCAATGACTGTAAATACAATAAAATTTTCAGTTATGTCGTTTATATTTATACATCATTTTTAATTATATATTTTCTTAGAGGTATGGGGAATTTTTTCTGATAGTCAAACTCTATCAAAATGAATATAATTTGGAAATTTTTTTAATTAACCACCAAAAGAATTTTCATCTGATGTAATCACTAACACTTCGAATTAAAAAAAAATCGTTGTAATAAACTATAAGATGTTTTTAGATAATAACATATTTGCATCAAAAAACCATTGAGGTTATCAGGAAATAACATATTTTAATTAAAAACACCACAGGTATATATAACCATATATATTTTATTACTACTAAGTTAAACGATATTTTTAAGTGGTGGGGTGGTGGCGACAGTGGTGGTAGTAGTGTCCGGTGGAGGTGATGATGGTGGTGGTGATCGTCGTCATTGTCAAAAATGCATGATTGGTCATCTAGTTTACAAATCATGTGTTCAGTCCCTATCCGTTTTTTTTTTTCGATTCTATTTCGTCTTTTATTGTTATATTTTTTTTTATGTTGTTTATTATTTTTTTAATATGCATGACTTTGTTTATATTAATATATTAGAATTAGTTGTGGATGTCATTACCGCTATTTTTATAAAAGTTCAAATTACGCTCCTTACACTATTAACTATTCATTATCTAAGTAAACAAGGTTCGGCGACATCCTTCTCGCTAAAGCTTGATCTGCAAGACTTCATAAATGATGCAGCTATTGTTATAACATACATTCACAACAAACATCACGTGAATTTTGATTTACAAAGAGTGTATCTAATGCATACGGGTGTGCGATTTTGGCATAATTATAAATAAATATCAAATAATAATAATACTAATAAAATGATAACTAAAACTTATATTGTCGTGCATAATAAAATGTTATGTTATGCAATACATAAGTTCATTGAAATCATTTACATAACACTTAGTTCATAAATACTTAAGACCGAATACGCCGAGTCCTATCATTTGGGGAGTTCATACCCTTATTCCCGAAATACGTGAGGAAAAACATATTATCACCATCTCTCCATTGAGATGAGGAATACGGGGTCATGTTTCAAAACCGATTCCGTGCACCTATAGGTGGAATTGCCACACTCATTCGATTAGGTGAATAGAGCATTGATACAGTAGTAACAAAAATCAGCCTCATGAAATGCAAATCTATTTAGAATACCAATAGCTTTATAACACATAACAATAACAACATGATAACACGATGCAATGTTTATAAAGAACCCCGTGCAATATCTTTTGTACCAAGATGCAAACAAGATTCAAATATTCAAAACGTACATTCAACCCAATGCATCTAAAGCCATAAAACACCATTATTAACCTAATCTACCACAATTAAACAACATTGCAACACAACATCCACATATTTCAACACATATACATGAAAATCAATGATGTGGCAAAAGCACACTCTTTGGAAAAGATGATGACCCATTGTTGGAAGCTCCATGTATGTTAAGAATCGAAGTAATTAAGTTGTATATTTGAACATTCTCAAAAGAAGGCACCTTTTTACCTCTAGCAAATCGAGGACCATGACCAATAAATATCGTACGCATAGAAAAAAACGCATTATCATACCCATGCGCACCTCCACATTCCTTACTCTTCGAGTCCTTTTGCTCAACTTTAAACCCTTCATCGATTAACCCAATTATAGGTGGAATCCTATCACTTTCCCAATAATGCAGCCTCGCAGGAAGATCTTCTTTGAGATAAACTTTCAATTTATCGCCATTTTTGACCTTCCCAGAAGTCAACCCTTGGTTCATTTTTGCGACAATTTCAGAAGGGGATTGATCTGAAGGTGGAAGAATAGATAACACTGGAGAATAATATTGTACCCATTCTGCTGGAATCTTGATCCAAGAAGCTAAATCATCTAAAAAGATTAATTTTTGATCGCAAGTACCAACCATTCCATGATCACCGACCATTATAATCGTAACATCTTCAAAAACCCCGCGTTTTTCCAAACCGTTGATCAATCTGCCAATCAACCCGTCGATGTTGCTAATTGCTTCAGTAACTTGAGGATCATCAGGGCCGACTTGGTGACCTTGATGATCAGGGTCCTCGAAATATAATGTCATGAAAACAGGGATTTCTTCATTTGGTAAATCGAAATAATTAAGAACAGTATCGACGCGCTCTTCGAATGGGACTGATTCGTTATAGGGTGCACAGAAATTCACAGGACAATCCCACGAACCCTTGTGTACCTCGGACCCAGGCCAGAAATATGTAGCTGCTTTGAGCCCATGGTTCGCGATGGTCTCCCATATGGGTTCGCCTAGCCACCATTTGGGTTCGTGGCTGGCCATTGTGAAAGTATCACCTGTAACTGGATCGAGGAATTTGTTGTTTATGATTCCATGATAAGCGGGGTATAATCCGGTGGCGATTGAGTAATGATTTGGGAAAGTTAAGGTTGGGAAAACTGGAATTAATCCGGTTGCGGCTTCGGTTCCGTTGTTGATTAATCGATGTATGTTGGGAGTCGGGGTTTTAAATTGGTACCCAAATCGGAACCCATCTGAGGAGATGAGGATGACGACTGGGTGAGAGAGTTTACTGAGTGGGCGGGCGACTTGGAGAGCCGTTGTGGTGTGGTGGTGGTTGGTGGAACTGACGGAGGAGAAGAAGAGAAAGGCGAAAGCGAAGGCGGCGGAGAGAGCGATGCAGGTGGAGAGGAGGAGGGAGATGAGGAGGACGGTGGTGGTGGAGGGTTTTGTTGCGGTGGTGGTGATGTCGGTGTCGAAAGAGAGAAGTGAAGTAGATTGATTTGATGCTTTCTCTTCTCCCATTGGCACCGGTGAGGGTTTCATAGCATCTAATCCCATTTCAGAGAGAAAATTCCACACATGGAAGAACAGTTGAGATAATCTTTTAGGGGGTTTTGAAATTGGGAGATTTTGTGATCTGGGTTATGTTTAATTATTGATGACTTCGGACGAACACTTCAAAGAAAATATTAAATTACGCGATTTTTGGGATCTTGTTTGTGGTTGGTCGAATGAGGATGGAGGGATAGAATAGAAGAACATCGATTTGTATTTCTTGTATGGGATCAGGGATCTTGTTTGTACACTACTTGGTTGGCATGGGCAGTTTTTAGGTCAACAAACAAAATGGATCCGGCCTGGCCGGATCATTCCGACCAATCGGTCTGGACCGGATCGCCACGTTATTAAGTTGGATTATTTTGGATAGGTGGTCTCTTATCCGGCTAATCTTTTGGGAAACGTGTTATCGAATTTCTCCGTTGAAATATTAAATAGGTTTAAAAAAATTTGAACCGAACACAATTTGTTTATTATAGATATTATTATCGTGTCGTGTCGTGTTAAACTGTTAATTTAATCTATCGTATCAAGTTTTTGTTGGTTTAACGAGTTTAGTGTTTAGACCTTCTAAATATTGTGTCGTGTCGAATTAAAACACGAAACAAGTTGAAATACTAAGAGTTTGAGAAATGAAAATGAAATGAAAAACTGAAAATTGGAAAGAGTAGCAGTTGGGAGATAAAATGATGAAATTCATTGTAAATTTTAAGTGCAAAATGGAAAAATTAGGAGTTGCGGAGAAGGAAGGGTGAAGCCATGAGGAGAAGGGAGTGATCGAGTGGTATGGGAGAGAGACAAGATTGAAAACAAAGTCTTGACCTAGACGGCTAAGTCTTTTCCATATTACAAAACGACTCATTCAAAGTTTTCTTTTATATTTGGTTTTAATTTTTGCTCTCTCCAATTTATCTAATGAATTAAGAAGACTTGCATATAAATAAATAAGTAATTTGCAAGTTGAAACGTTCAACCCTATCATTACTAAATTAGTTTTTGTGTTGTATTGTATCAACATGTTTAATTAAACCGGTTAAAATATCCTACTCAAACTTGTTTATATTGTATCGTGACATTTTTTGCTACCTTTAGACAAATTCTTCTTTAATAGAGTCACCCACTTAGGTCGACCAACTTTTTTTAATTCTTTTTTTTGTCTTTTTTATAGATATATAATGTTTATATTTTATAAACTTCCCGCCATCGTTTTGATGTAATATAGAAAATATAGTTATAATCTTTCGATCTATAATCTTGTATTTTCCTTAAACATTTTCAAGTAACATGATGATATTCAAATTATCTGTTATCATTCACCAATATGTGAGCAACAACACGTTAATAAATGTTTATCAAAGAATTGTGCCAAGTTTAAATGCATAATTGGTTTGCCTTAACGGTAGGTGAAGGTTATATTAATCTGGAGGCCGCTTGTTGGAGCTTCAGCACTTGCCCCATTGGTATTGTTAAACTCTCTTAAATCAAAAATGTGAGGGTTCACCCTCGTTAGCATCTTTTTATTCTATTCTCTAGAATACTACCATTCCCTTCTCATGTGATTTTTGTTTTTTTCTTCAATTTCTAATTTATTACGTATTAATTTTTAATTCTCTTAATCATTAGAAAGAACATCATATTGAATCAATTGAAAAAGATACATAACTTATGAGAGAGTATCATTTAAACATTGAAAAAATAAGTAGTAAATAAGATCTGAAACTACTTATTATCCATTTCCATGGGCTTCTAACCATAAAAACCAATCAGATCACAACAAATGGGCTTCTATGTATAGTAACAAACCAGATCTAAACAATCTCAATGAACAATAGCAAAAATCATCTCCAAAATTATTGAACAACAATAGTAGTAATTTCTTAATAAAACTCTTCAAAACAAATCCAAAATCTAATAAACTCACCAAAACATCAGATCTCGAATTTATCATGCAGAAAATTTGCTAAACCAAAATCATTCCTTGGAAAAATCAATTAGATCTTCAAGGTGAAGGTTTGGTACTAATTGTAGAGTCGCATGCATACTTTAACAAAGCGGAATAAGAACATCGCAATCAATGAGATGGGTTTTGGTGTCAAATAGTCCGTATATTAATGAGAGAAAAGTACAAAAAATGTAGGATCTAGACCAACTGCAGATAATAATAAATATTTATTTAAGCTGTGAACTCTCAAACCCTCACTAGGAACTACAGCTCTGTCTATACCTCACAAATTAATACAATATGCCTATATATAGAGGTGTGCCACTAAGTCAAGGGAACTAGTGTCGATAAGTACATGCGAATATTCCAAGCCTTGTTGTCATAATTAGTGGAAAGCATTGAATCCCATTAGAATCCATGTAATAACAAAAAATTGAATAACCACTTAAAACACATACGAGTAGCTAGCATAGAATGTCCACATCGTTGAGTAAGGTGGAGCCACAATTGAGGAATTATCCGTTGTGAAGGTGCATCCAAGGTTGACCATTTCAAGTCTGTCCGCATTGGAGAAGTAGTCCTGATCACAATCTATAGCTCCGATCTTATCGCTAATTTCATTTGTCTCTATCCCATCTTCATTTATTTTTTTCGTTGCCTGCACAACCTGCATCGTGCTCTGCTTCTGCGTCCTCTTCACCAAACATTTCCCTTGCTTCCTCTTCTATATTGTCTTCCTCAAAGTATTGATCCCATGTATCAGAGATACCGTCACTTTCCTCCTCGAAACATAATTTGGACTATTCGGGTTACAGAAGAAGGGCTCCCATCCGTCCCCATCTTCCTTGATCCACACCTCAAATTTAACTTTCCTCCAATTTACTAGTATCGGTATATTAGCTTTATTATTAGGGCATTCACAGGGTATCAAGACTCTACCGAAATTGCGTGCTATAGTCGAAAAATTTTGGGAGTCCCACATTTCCACTAGAACACCATAAATTTTAACCCACACAACTTTCAATTTTTGAGGATTCGAGCCATCCCAACACTTTAGCCAAGCAAACCAAGTCCTCCATAATTGATTATGTTTCTCCAGGAAATTGTCCGCTTCATTTGTATTACAAAACTCAATTAAGACCATCAGGCCTCCCAAATACCTCTCGAATGCGGATATAATCTTTTCAGCTTTGATAACGTTAAAGAAACTACATAATCCTTCATAATCTTTTACTTCACCAATGAGGCAGCCTTTAAGTCAGATGGATGATTTAGGTTGCACATGAGCAGGTATCGTGATTGTATTCAGAGTCTCCTCTACTTTCCTTTTGATGATATCAACAAACGATAGAGTTCTTGACCCTCTATCATTATAGTTTGGTTTTTTCCTTATTACCAAACTCTGTAAAATTATTATGCGGACTTATCCGTTCCCAACTGGTCAAGGGTTGAACCTGAAACTGTATAGATTGTCGTCCTCTTTTTCCGATTGTCATCTTCCGTTGTCTCTTCTGTACTTAGCTATGTTGGCGTGTATGACCGAGTTTTGATTTTGATGAAATTCGAAACCTTTTCAAGCATTTGCACATTCGATACTTTAAGGAATCTCACGAAACTGAAGTTCGATCCACCTCTGTCTTTCTTTTTTGCCAGATATAGGTCCACAATGTTACCGTACACCTTGAAAATCCTCCATAATCCAGCTTCAGGCCACCCATCATGAACGTTTGAGATGAAGAATGTGATCGCTAACCTCTCAAGTGATTGAAAATCACCGATAGCTTTTTTGTCGTCTTTTTCTGGTACCTCTCTCTCTCTCTCTAACTACTAATATGTTCAATTAATAAAAATCTATTTAGAATACCAATTGCTTTACAACACATAACTATAACAGCATGATAACATGATTCAATGTTTATAAAGAATCCCTTGCAATATCTTTTGTACCAAGATTCAAATAAGATTCAAATATTCAAAACTTACATTCAACAATGCATCTTAACCCAAAAAAACACCATTATTAACCTAAATCAATCACAATTAAACAACATTGCCACAAAACATGCACATATTTCAACACATATACACATATACACGTAAATCAGTGATGAGGCAAAAGCACACTCTTCGCAAAAGATGATGACCCATTGTTGGAAGCTCCATGTATGTTAAGAATCGAAGTAATCAAGTTGTATATTTGAACATTCTCAAAAGAAGGCACCTTTCTACCTCTTGCAAATCGAGGACCATGACCAATAAATATCGTTCGCATAGAAAAAAACGCATTATCATACCCATGTGCACCTCCACATTCCTTACTCTTCGAGTCCTTTTGCTCAATATTAAACCCTTCATCGAGTAACCCAATTATAGGAGGAATCCTATCACTTTCCCAATAATGCAACCTCGCAGGAAGATCTTCTTTGAGATAAACTTTCAATTTATCGCCATTGTTGACCTTCCCAGAAGTCAACCCTTGGTTCATTTTTGCGACAATTTCAGAAGGGGATTGATCTGAAGGTGGAAGAATAGATAACACCGGAGCATAATCTTGTACCCATTCTGCTGGAATTTTGACCCAAGAAGCTAAATCATCTAAAAAGATTGTTTTTTTATCACAATAACCAACCATTCCATGATCACCGACCACTATGATCGTAACATCTTCAAAAACCCCGCGTTTTTCCAAACCGTTGATCAATCTACCAATCAACCGGTCAATGTTGCTAATAGCTTCAGTAACTTGAGGATCATCAGGGCCGACTTGATGACCTTGATGATCAGGGTCCGAGAAATATAATGTCATAAAAACAGGGATTTCTTCATTTGGTAAATCGAAATAACTGAGAACAGTATCGACGCGTTCTTTGAATGGAACTGATCCGTTATAGGGTGCACATAAATTCACAGGACAATCCCACGAACCCTTGTGTACCTCGGACCCAGGCCAGAAATATGTAGCCGCTTTGAGCCCTTGGTTCGCGATGGTCTCCCATATGGGTTCGCCTAGCCACCATTTGGGTTCATGGCTGCTCATTGTGAAAGTATCACCTGTAATTGGATCGAGAAAGTTGTTGTTTATGATTCCATGATAAGCGGGGTATAATCCAGTGGCGATGGAGTAATGATTTGGGAAAGTTAACGTTGGGAAAACTGGAATTAATCCGGTTGCGGCTTCGGTTCCGTTGTCGATTAATCGATGTATGTTGGGAGTCGGGGTTTTAAATTGGTACCCAAATCGGAACCCATCTGAGGAGATGAGTATGACGACTGGGTGAGCGAGTTTACTGAGTGGACGGGCGATTTGGAGAGCCGTTGTGGTGTGGTGGTGGTTGGTGGACCTGACGGAGGAGAAGAAGAGGAAGGCGAAAGCGAAGGCGGCGGAGAGAGCGACGCAGGTGGAGAGGAGGAGGGAGAAGAGGAGGACGGTGGTGGTGGAGGGTTTTGTTGCGGTGGTGGTAATATCGGTGTCGAAAGAGAGAAGTGAAGTGGATTGATTTGATGAGTTCTCTTCTCCGATTGGCACCGGTGAGGGTTCAACAGCATCTAATCCCATTTCAGAGAGAAAAATCTACACATACAAGAACAAATTAGCGAAATTCTTGAAGGGTTTTTGAAATTGGGGATTTTTTGTTGAGGAATTTGGAAGAAAACTTCAAAAGATTATAAAATTATGCGATTGTGGGATCTTGTTTGTGATTGGTCGATTGGGGATGGAGGGATTGAAGAACATCGACTGAGCAGTGGAAGCTTCCAAAACAAGGAGTCGCGTATTACCAAGTTCAGAAAGAGTATGCATTACTTGCTTGTATGTTATGCTTATAGATGTGTATGTTACTTTGTATTTAGCAACTCAGCTTAACATTGGACAGTTTTTACTTTTTAGTCAAACTGAATCTCCGCACCACAATTGGTTTGTTTTTTTTAACCCGAATCCCCGCACCACAAGTTTTTTATTTTTTATTTTGGATAGTTTTCGACCGGCGGTTTTATATTGGGCCAATTTTTATCAGAATTTTTTATATTGATCTAAGAGTCGTTGACCATAGGAGATGAGACCAATTTTTTTTGGGAGCTGATCCGTACACAACAGTTTTTTGTCATACACAACAATATTATGTTTTTTATATATACTGTACAACTCATGTAAAGCATAAGTTGTTATGTACGGCAAAAAACTGTTGTGTACAGATCAGCTCCCATTTTTTTTCTTTGTTCTTTCTATCATGTTGGAGTTCGATTTTATAGAACTTTTTATTCTACAATATAATTCATCAAAGAGACGGTTTTCCTCGCCTCAATTCAAGCAAGCGAGTGGTAGTAAAAGATGCGGAAAATGTGGAAAGTACCACAAGGAAGAGTGTAAAGAGAACACATATAGGTCGTGTTTGGCGCGCCACAGCTAACGTATAAACTAACGTTTTTTTCAAACTCTTTTAGTTTGACATGTTTGGGAATCCAAAAACTAACTTATAAGCTAGCTAACAAGCTAGGTTTTTTAAACACTACTAATAGTAACGTTTTGAGTAGCGGTTTCAAAATATTCTCATTTTACCCTCACAGTGGATATCCTTTATCCCAAATTATCTACGCTTCCTTTATACCAAATATTATCTACGCTTTCTTTATCCCAAATTGACATATATCAACGCTTCATTTACCCTTCATAACTATATTCGAAGAAATGACTCAACATATATGATTTTCAACATCGTTGAAGAACATTTTGATTACATACATTCAGAAGAACAAAACAACCATTCAATATCTAATCATGCGAACATTCGAGAGTCACGTCACGAGATGCATGAACTTCGTGATAATATTGTGAATATGATATGAGATGTAAAAATTTTATTTTAAAATATGTAATATTTTATTTAGTATTTACTTTAATTTAATTTAACGTATTATGGTTTTTCTTATAATATTGGACTAATTTTGTGCATGTCCTTTTATGTCATTTTACAATTTCCAACTAGTTTTATCAGTTAGTTTTTACCAAACGTCATTTATTATCAGCTAGTTTTTCAGCTCAACTAGTTTTTCAGTTAGCCTCTAGTTTTCTAACTACCACTAGTTTTTCAGCAAGCAGCTAGTTTTTTAGTTAGTCTGCCAAACATAGCCATAGTTGTTTTAAGTGTGGAAGACTTGGTCATAAAGACAAGGATTGTGAGGGAAGGGATATCCAAGATTTAGAATGTTTTTTCGTGTCATGAAAAAGGACACTACAACAATGCTTGCCTGAAGAAAGGAAGCAAAACGTTAGCATCCACTGCCAACAAGAAACCGGAGCCAACCAAAGTTAAAGGACGAGCGTTTCAACTTACTAAGAAGAAGCTAAAGACACTCATGATGTTGTTTCAGGTACCCTAATCATAAACTATTTACCCGCTCTCATGTTATTTGATTGGGGTGCTACTTACTTCTTTGTGTCGCATGAATTTGGTGCTTGATTAAATATGCCTTTAGAATTGCATGATAGTGAATATGTTATAGAAATTGTCAATGGAAAGTTTGCCTCCTTCGTCGTATGTATAGGATTTGCAATCTAGAAATCAGTGGTAAAACATTCAAGGTTAATCTCTTATACATGGGAATTAAAGCTTTTGATGTGGTTATTGGGATAGATTGGCTAGGAGCCAATCAAGCCAGAGGGTGATAAAGTATGCGAGTATGGGGAGAAACGCCATCATTTGGCAAGTCTTATCATTGCGGTCAAAGCAAGGAAAAGTCTATCAAAAGGATGTTTATCATTTATTTCTTACGTGTTGGATGATCATAAAGAAAATAAAATTCTTAGAAATGTCAAGGTAATTCTAGAATTTCTAGAAGTATTCCTGGATGACCTACCAGGCCCCCCCCCCCCCCCCCGGAAAAGGCAATTTGAATTTTGCATATCATCTGGCTTATACGGAAATGCGATAATTGATGACTTAATTGCAATAACTCCTTGATAAGTGCTTCATTGGCCTAACTCCTCTCTATGGGGCGCTCATGTTCTTTTTGTTAAGAAGAACGATTGCACCATGTGTATGTACATCGATTAATGTGAACTAAATAAAATTATCATCAAAACCCGTTACCCTCTACCAAGAATCGATGACCTTTTTGATCAACTTCAAGAAGCCAATTATTTCGCATAAATCGATCTTCATTCGGATTATCATCAAGTTCGGGTGAAAAAGAATGATCCGGAGAAAATGGCCTTCCACACACGTTATGGCTGTTACGAATTTCTCGTAATGCCATTTGGTCTCACGAGTGTCCCAACTATTTTCACAGACTTGCTGAACCAAATTTGCAAACATTTCCTTGATAAATATGTCATAGTCTTCATTAACAATATTCTCATCTATTCAAAAAGCGATAAAGATCAAGAACAACATTTACATGAAGTATTAAAAGTCTTGAAACAAGAGAAATTGCACGCAAAATTCTCAAAGTGAAAATTTTGGTTGAGTGAAGTCTAATTTCTTGGACATGTGTCAAAAGAAGGAATTAAAGTTGATCGGGCTAAAATAGAAGCGGTTATGAAATGGGAACCTTCAAGGACTCCAACGTAAGTGAGGAGTTTTCTCATACATGTTGGTTATTATTGACGTTTTATACAAAACTTCTCGTGTATGGAGATTCTGCTTACCAGGTTGGCCCGTAAAGGAGTTAAATTTGTATGGGAAAAGCAACAAGAAGAAGCTTTTTCAATACGTGTTCTCTCAAAAAGATCTCAATACGACATAGCATGTAAGACTTCTTTGTTTATAGTGACGCTTCAAATAGAGGGCTTGGTTGCGTTTTGATACAAATCATAAAAGTCTTCAATACGTGTTCTCTAAAAAAGATCTCAATACGACACAAAGGAGATAGCTCGAACTTATTAGCGACTACGATTGTGAAATTATGTACCATGTCGGGAAAGACAATGTTGTATCCCACACTCTAAGATGCAAGGTTCATGGAAAACTAATAAAGGGAAGGTCCATGTGTATTAATGTCATTTCAAGCCTAGTTGAAAGAGTCAAAATCGCACAAAAAGAAGTTATGCAATGTTAAGAACTTAAGAATGAAAAATTGGGAAGGAAACAAGAGTTTGAAGGAAATAGTTAAGGAT
Organism: Cichorium intybus; assembly: GCA_023525715.1. Taxonomy (NCBI): domain Eukaryota; kingdom Viridiplantae; phylum Streptophyta; class Magnoliopsida; order Asterales; family Asteraceae; genus Cichorium; species Cichorium intybus. The sequence continues at coordinate 81,319,436 of CM042015.1, forward strand.
TGAAAACTTTCAAATGAAGAATACATATTTCCAAAATTTGGAGGCAATATAAAGTTAATTTTGGATGACACTCATAAATCCAAGCATTTTATCCATCATGGGAGCACAAAGACATACCAAGATTTGAAACGACAATACTGGTGGCCCGGAATGAAAGAAAAAGTGGCCAAATACATTTCCAAATATTTAACCTATAAACAAGTCAAAGTCAAACATCAAGCACCATATGAAAATGCTCAATGTTTGCAATTACCTATTGAAAAATAGGAAGACATAACAATGGACTTTATTATTGGATTGCCAAAAACATGTAAAGGACATGATGCGATTTGGGTCATGATTGATAGATTAACCAAAAGTGATATCTTCTTAGCCATAAAAGAAACCGCCCTTCTTGAGAAACTAGATAGCAAAATTTTATATTAATGATGTTGTGAGATTGCATGGAATACCTGCTTTTATTGTGTCCGATAGAGATGCAAGATTTACTTCTAGATTTTGGCAATCATTACAAGAAGAAATGGGGGACAAGATTTAACTTAATCACGGTCTACCATCCTCAAATAGATGGTTAAATCGAAAAGACAATTCAAATGGTTGAAGATATGTTAAGAGCATGTGTAATTGATTTTGGTGACAAATGGGACAAACATATACCTTTTGTAGAAATTTCTTATAACAATGGTTGCCATTCAAGTATTCGTATGCCACAATTTGAAGATCTTTATAGGAGAAAATGCAAAACACCCTTGTATTGGTTGGAAGCCGGTGAAACTAAGCTTATGAGTCCCGAAATTGTAAGAATCACTAATGAGAATATAGGAATAATTCAAGCTAATATGAATGTCGCACAAGATAGACAAAAAGCTATGCAAATTTGAAGAGAATGCCGTATGATTTAAAAATTGGAGATTTGGTGATATTAAAAGTGGCACCATGGAAATGGGTGATGAAATTTGGGACAAAAGTCAAATTGAGTCCAAGATATGTAGGACCATTCAAAATCTTAAAGAAAATAGGAACACAAGATTTTAAGTTGAGATTGTCATTAGAACTTTAAGGTATCCATGATACCTTTCATGTATGTTATCTAAAGAAATTTCATGGAAACGAAGAAAATGTAATCCCTCTATAAGACTTGAGAGTAGAAGCTCCCAACAAGCTAGTGGAAGGGCCCAATGCGATATTTGAGGCAAATACCAAGAAGCTAAGGAACAAAGAAAGTGAATTGATACTTTTTTGGTTGAAGCATTATCTTGAACCAAATTTGACTTGGGAGGCAAAAGAAGAAATGAAGAAATGTTAACCGAGTTTTGTGGACTATGATGTGACTCCGAGGACAAAATCTTTTAAAAAGTAGGTAATTAAGACAACTAAGTTTTCTTGTAGAAGTATATTTCTATTAATGGTTAATGTGAAAGTTTACTAAGTCTTTGAATTGATATGGGAATTCTAAGTAAAAAGGGTAAATTGGTCAAAAGGGACAAAATTATGAGATCTTAATTATTATGATTTCTTATGGTGTTGTTATAAGTTATTATGATTATTAGGATTAAGTTTAGAAACATAAAAGCAAACATAAGAGCATTTGGCCAAAAAGGATAATATTTAAATTTTTCGTGATTCTAGTAGTAACTGTAGGGCTGAACTGACTAAGACATGCAATAATTGAGCCATAGATTTCTTAATAAAAGTGTAAATCACGTTCTCAACTTTGTGTGGATATAAAGTTCATAAAATTTGGAATTAAGGCGACTAAGTTATGGATGTGCAAAGATTGGGTGAAAATTTATGATAGTTGTAATAATTTACAAAGTATAGAAACCGGGGAGAATTACGCAACGTATAAATGGCAATTTACGCAACACGTTGGAAGTATGTTGCCAAAAGTTGGAAAGCTCAAAAATTTTCACGACGTGTGGAATAAGGAAAACGCGACCAGATGAGAACGCGACACGTTCTTGGGATCAACGTGATGCGTTGAGTTGAAGATTGGAGGATCAGGCGTCGATGAGATGACAATGCGTAATTGGAGAAATGCATGTCACATAGTGAAACATGACTCGTTCTTTAAATCAACGTGACGCGTCCTATGACTCGTATGATGACGTTAAAAAGGAACGTTGTTGGACACACACGCCAAAAAGGGAATCACACAGTGTGGAAGAAGTCGACGCGTCCTTTTCTCGAACAGTAGGGTGAGTTTGGATTCAAAGATGTCGATTTTTCCCCGCATCAATATCCGAAAAGATCTCGTCCCGATAGTACTGCTTATATGTTGGAAGTTATACTATCAACCTATAGATTGCCTAACAACCACGCCTGACCCTGATATTTCTGAGGCCTTGTACGAAATTAAAATGGGGCCCATAACTATATTTTGTTAAAAAAAATATTAAGTAAATTCCCCACCATTAAATTTAAAACTCAAATAGACCTCGTAAATTCATTAGTAATAAACTGAAACTATTACAAATATTTTTCTAAAAGAAGATAAACAATTAATACATTACTGTTTTCTAAATATCGATATTCTATCTTTTTAGAAGCAAATACATCTATTATACTTTCATAATCAATATTATCAAGAAATTCATTCTCAATCAAAATCAAAGTAAAAGTGTTTAATTTCTCTTGAGACATGATAAATCACAAATAATATTTTAGAAGTTTTAGTTTTGAAAAGCTTCTCTTTGTTGACGCAATTATAATGGGAACAGTCAACAATATTATATATGTTAGACAAGAAATTGGATAAGTGTTTATATACTTTTAAGAAATTTAGTATATTGTTAGTTGTATTATGTTCAACTGACAAATTTTTTTTTTTGTAATAATTCAAGTTCGTTGAAAAAATTATCATCGTCGATGTATGAGATATCTCCATTTTGTAACCTCTTTTCACGATTTTTGCAACTTGTCTCCAGTTCATCTGTATTCAACGACTTCAACTTTTCTGTTGTGAATAAGAAACCAAACACGTATTCGTACTATTTGTATTACTCAAACCTTCTCTCTAATAAACCAATATCTTGATCAACCGAGTACAAAAAATATTAGGTCCTCAATGATTCTTACTTGAGGTGAAAGTTAATGTACCGGTTTTGATGACTCAACACCACTCTCGTTACATTGTGTATGTTAAGGCTAATTTTCTACAATAATAGCACAATAACATATATTTTCTGAAAAATCCTATACCATAACTATAGATCTTTCACTAAATTCTGAGACTCTTTACGAACGGAGGCCCTGTGCGACCGCACCACCGGCACACCTCCAGGGCCGCCACTTCTAACAACCGATTGAAGTACGATTTATCTATTGGAAAATATATCCGCCTAGTGATAATAAATAATCATGTTAATTAACTAATAAGTATAACAATGTATACTTATCATCTAGTTCGGGGAACATTTTGTGAGCAAGCTGTCGTCGACCTCTATGAAATGGAGATAAACCCATATGGTGCTCCATTGTCACAAGTTATAGATGCACTTCCCTCGTGTAGGTCCAAGGATGGGAGTGGTGGTCATCTTCGCGGTGCTACACAAGCGGATGGCGGTGGTGCCGTGGTGGTTGAGTTATACCCAAAGGCGTAGATAATGAAGTACTCGAAGACGAGGGTCCTGATGACTCCTCGTCCATGCTCTTATACTTCTTTATGGTGGGTAAGGCTCGCCCAACAAAAAAAGGGATCAATTATATATATTATGGAGCTTGAAACACCATTTTAGTCGGTTTCATAATTGTTTTTTGCCGACACCCATCCTCATCCTGTACGTGTCATGTATATATATTTCATTTTATAAATAAATAATAATATTAGTATTTTCAAAGCGAACATTCGTCACACGATAACATTACTTGCGTCGTCCAACTCTACCTTTTAATTAAGGGTTATTGTCACTGTAGCACAACAAAGTTGATGATTTGTCCGGATTGGTCACTGGAGTTTTTTTTTACGCAATATGTCACTAAAGTTAAGTCTTACGTCCTAAATAGGTCATCGAAGTTAAAGCTAACTGGTTTCCAGGTTAGTGTAAGGACATATTTAACACGCAAATTAAACTTTAGTGACCTATCGCGCAAAAAAAAAAACTTCAGTGACCAATTCAGAAAAAAAACTTCAGTGACCTATCGCAACCACAAAGACCATGGTCGGTCTCAATCTCGCCCTCTCCGTCTCGAATCTCTCTTCTCTGTTCCGCTCTCGCTCTCGCTCTCTCTATCTCATTTTTCTCGTATTGATCGTGAATCACAGCCGCCGCCGGTGCGGTGCGATTTTTATTTTTATAAAAACCAAAAATTTTCGGTGCGGTACGATTTTTATTTTTATAAAAACCATAAAAATCGAACTGCGCCGCTTGTAAGAACCGAACCGCAAATCGCAATATAAACCGAACCGCACCACGTATCTTATATTAAATCCGAACAAAACTGCAAGAAAAACCGAAAAAACATATCGTATTAAAAAACCACACTGTTCGGTTAAAACCAAAAAACCTCATCGCCTTAAAAATCCACACTGTTTTGTTAAAACCGAAAAACCACATCGCATTAAAAAACCACATTGTTCAGATATTTTGTAGTAAAAACCGCATTTCCGGTTTGCAGCGCTGTTATTATCAAAAACTACATCGTAGGTTTAATAGAGTAATTTGATAGTGGAGGTTTCATAGGGGAATTTGATAGCCCAAAAAGATTAAATGGGTCTGTCATCTTAGAGTTTCATCAGAGTCGATTTCCTGCTACGACTATGTACATGGTTGGAAACATGCAAAACAGTCCGGCACCGAGTCCTAGCCTTCAATTACTTTCGCAAGTTAGAAGAAATGTTGATGAATGATCACTGAAGTTTTTTTCTGAATTGGTCATTGAAGTTTTTTATTTGCGCAATAGTTCTCTAAAGTTTAATTTACGTGTTAAATAAGTCCCTACACTAACGTGGAAACCAGTTAGTTTTAACGTCGATGACCAATTTAGGACGTAAAACTTAACTTTAGTGACTTATTGCGCAAAAAAAAAAACTTCAGTGACCAATTCGGAAAAATCACCAAACTTTGTTGTTCTACAGTGACAATAACCTTTTAATTAACTCACATGCTCACATCTTTAGTGTCAACTCCAATTATGTCGTACTACGTATCCTTAGACCTTGCGGAGTACCCCGTGATAGGGGGACCGTGATGCCACATATGCAAGCCATCACGGCGTGCACACCGCCCCGTGTGTGCTGTGATGGCCGTTGTCGTGGTGGATGGTGATGCCGTTCACGGAGAATCACGCGACTTTTTTAAAATTTTTTTTAATGCTCAAAGCCGTTCAACGGCTATATATTCAAAAAAAAAAATTTTAACCAAATTTTTTCCTATATATACATACACCTCTCATCCACATAAACTCACACAATTCTCATATATATATTCACACAAAATGGAATTTTTTAAAGAATTTGATTCGGACGACGGCGAATTTATCAACACGTTTTTTAATGTTGTTGCACACGGTGCCGCTGAAGGGTCTTCAAACGTTAGACACACAAGAACCGCTATCAACCGAGATCGGCAAGCTGCACACGATCTTTTGGTACGTGACTATTTTGCTGATCCTCCTCTTTATGGTGACAAACATTTTAGACATCGTTATCGTTTACCTAGAGAGTTATTTTTACGTATTAGCAACGCTTTAGAGGCACGATATGATTATTTTAACAAAAAACCCGATAGTAGAGGTAGAATGGGTTTTAGTTGTATACAAAAATGTTCGGCTGCACTTAGGTATTTGATTAGGCATAACAGCTGATGCTAGTGACGAGTATCTGAAATTGACTGAGAGGACCGTAAGGGACACTGTGGATTGGTTTTGTGCATGTGTTATTGATGTGTTTGGCAAAGAATATTTGCGTAAACCTACAGCTCGTGATATCGAGAAGTTATATGCGGCACATGAAGCGAGACATGGTTTACCTGGTATGCTTGGTAGCCTTGATTGTACCCATTGGGTGTGGGAAAAATGTCCAACTGCGTGGATATGACAATTTACCCGAGGTGACGTAGGTAAGCCAACTATGATATTGGAAGCCGTTGCATCATTCGATTTGTGGATTTAGAATGCATACTTTGGGATAGCCGGGTCCAACAATGACCGAAATATTCTTAATCAATCTCCAATTTTCAATGATATTTGGACCAGGCGAGCTCCTACTATGTCATTCACAGTGAACGGACATCAATACAAACACATCTACTATCTTTGTGATGGGATTTATCCGGATTACGCCACATTTGTGAAGGCGTACGCGGTACCTCGAAGTGAAAAAGCAAATATGTTTACACAAAGACAAGAATCAGCTAGGAAGGACATAGAAAGGGCATTTGGGGTCCTCAAACAAAAATGGCATGTGATCAAACATGCCTCACGACTCTATGACGACGGTAGGATGAAGACAATTATGTATGCATGCATCATTATGCATAATATGATTGTTGAATATAAAGGTAGAGCGATTTGCACGTACGACGAGGCCGATGCGGTTAACCCGGAAATGCAATTCATTCCCGGAACGCCCGAATATTTACAACAAGTACTCGAAGTTCAAAATTCCGAAACGTGTCAATATCTTCGTGAAGATTTAGCCGAGCATGTTTATCGAAACATATTGGATAAAGACGAGTAGTTTTTTTTTTAAATTTCCATGTAATGTTTTTTTAAAATTTCTATGTATTTTTTTTTTTAAATTTCTATGTAATGTTTTTTTAATGTTAATGTAATTTTTATGTTTAATCTAATGTTATTTAAATTAAAATTAAGTTTTTATTTATTTTTGAATTTTTTTAAATTAAAAAGATGATGTGGTATGATGAAAAGTGATAGGTATAAAGTGTGTACTGTGATGGAGTGTGATAGAATGTGATAGAGGTAAAATCTGACGTGGCGCTGATGTGGTACCCATCACATTTGTGCAATGTGATTGATACTCCCACCAGCCTTATGAACAATAAACATCTCTCAAATCTATATTTTGATAATTTATTTATTCAAAAAGTTAACCACGAACCTATATACGAACATGAGATTATTTATAAAATCTAATTTTGATATACCTTGAGCAGAAATAGAATTGTGGAGACGTTGTGCTTTAATGGTTTGCCAGAATTACCAGTGGTTGTGTAATCTTCTATTATTTTAAATCACTTACATATATCCTTGTGTCCCCATAAAAACTACCCCAAGGAAACCTATCGTAAAGAAAAATTTTATTATGATAACAATATTTATTTGTTAAAATAGCAATAATATGGAATTGTTATACATATTCCAGTCCTCCAAGTCCTCCAAGTCCTCGACAACCAAAATATGAAAATTAACAAAATTATAGATCTAAACTAATGTAACAAAATAACAAACTTACTATATTTTTCACACCGTATTGTTTTTTGGCCATGTCGTTCGGAGCATTTGTAGGAAGACTGATGGGTGCCGTGACATCGTACGTGGTCTGCGGTGTCCGGAAGGGCAACATCGCACAGGAACACCACACCACTTGGATAGATGCCCGCGGTCAAGTCCCACCGTGGTGTTCCAACCCCACGCATGAAACCTTCCGTATTTTCTATTATACCTCGTAGATTTTGATCAGTTTTGCAAATCCCCCCCCCCCCCCTCCCCTCCCCTCCCAAACGGCTAAATAACGGCTCTTTAAAAAAAAACTTAATTTTTTCAATAATTTACCTAACTATAAATACTATTTTCTACCCCATTTAAAATTCACACATTTCTTTCTCAACTTCATACACAATATAAAACAAGCTATAAAGTTTTATAGAAAATGGTTGACAACGGAAATTGAAATATTCGTTGGGGGTGGACTCAACGTGAAGAAACAGCTTTGGCAACCGCCTACCTCACCATCAATGAAGAGGTCCAAGTAGGAAACAACCGCCCATTCTGGAAACGTATGGAGGAATTGTTTCACAATATAATTGGCACAATATGTTATCAGGATAGGCATCACCTTCACAACAAATGCAGGAATTTGTCGGCAAAACTGAGTAACTTTAACCAAATTTACTTACACCTTTCGGCGAACCAACAACATGGGACAACCGACGTTGAGATCGTTAGATGAGCGGTACACCAGTATCGGGTGTCACACAACGCAGAGTTCACGCACATTGATGCGCGAAATGTGGTGAAAGATTCACCTAGGTATCGAGGAATTTAATTATCGTATTTAGGTTTTAATTTGCCGTTTCTAGGAATTTAATTATCGTGTTTAGGTTTTATTTTCTCGTTTCTAATATTTTAATTATCATGTACGAATTTTAATTTTGTAATGTTTATGCTTTTTAATTAAATGTTATTTGGTAAAATTAGTTATATGTATTTTAAAGTAATTATTTAATTAAAAAAAGTGAGTGGTAGTGAGGGGATACAATTTCCTAGAATTTAAGGGGTAAGGGGTTATTGAAGGAAAAGTGAGGTGACGCCTACGTGGCACTCAAACCCTTTGGGGTGAGTGGTCACGGTACCCATTGGTCTAAGCAATTGCAAAATTGGATGTTTGAAAAATAATAATATTTTTACTTTGGGGACTAAACCCGGTCCATCAAACTCATTTGCAGCCAATTTCAAATTTCGTTGCTTTTAGAGATGCACAAAAAACCGGTTTATGATTCAAATCCGGTTTTCAAACCGATCCGATCCGATTTTGAAAATGGTTTTCCTTAAACCGATCTGGTTCGAACCGATTTGGATATATGAAATTTAAAACCAGTTTTGGCCGAACCGGTATGTAAAACCGGTTAAACCGATTTTGAACACGTTGACCCAATCCGATTTTGAGTATAATTTTTGGTAGAAACCGGTTTGAAACCGATCCGATTTTGGCCAAACCGGTTTTGACTTTATTGACCAAATCCGATTCGGTTTTGAAAAAAAATCAGGTTTGTGCACCTCTATGTATTACATGTAAAATTTCACCTATATTGTTGTAAATTTTACAGTTATTTTTGAAAAACTTATGTTTTTGCATAATTTTTAAAAAAATGTAGCTTAAATTTTGGAAATAGGTTGTCATAAATCTTCAATAAGGTCAAATTATTCAGGGTCGGTTTATGAAAAAAATCTAAATTTTTTTTTTACACAAAATGACAGGATACCGACTAGCATATTCAATTCAAATAATTTTTTTCCGGTTTACTAGGTTTCCAAGATTAAAAATCTCTAGTTAAGTCTTATTATTTTGGATTGGTGTGTGTGAAAGTCTCAAAGTTAAAATTGTTTATACAAAATGACAGGTTACCGACTAACATATTCAATGTTTGCATGAATTGCATTTGTCCAAAAGTATAACAACAATAGCCAACAAAATTTAGTGTTTAATATTGATGAAACCAAAACACCGAAGTTAAATACCGTTAATAGTAATTATGGTTCGTCCACAGTGACAAAAGTTAAAAGAGATGACACGATCGAATATGATATCACGCATTAACATCCAAATGCTTTCAAATCATTTGTAAACGAAACTCGTTCTTCAAAAATAACATAACTTATCAAAACACTGGAGTGGAAACTTGAGCCGTGTAGCGTGATTTTATCAATTCGAATTGAAAAAGTTGGATACAATCATGTATTTACAAATTAGGCGAGACAGTGGGAGTGAGAGTCGGAATTAGAAACAAAATCATTGATGTGTAACAAACTCTTCCAATTCGAATTTATAAAAGCACGCTCGACGGCTTACGTTCTCACTCCTAAGTTTTGATAATGTATATTATTTTTTAAGAACGTGTTTTTATTTTTAAATGATCTAAGAGCATTTATATGTAACACGTGATCTCATATTTGGTTGTGTCATCTGCTTTTAAACTTCTGTCTATTGCGGACGAGCCATACTTATTATTAACATATTGACTTTGAGTGTTTTGAGTTTCATCAATACTAAACACTAACTTTTGTAGATACTGGTGTTATACATTTTAGAAAAATGTAATTGGTGCCAACATTGAATATGTTAGTCGGTTTCTTTTCATTTTTAAAAAAAGTTAGCTTTGAGACTTTTTTATAAACCGACCAAAATATAACGAGACCTTATTGAATATTTTCAATCTAAGAAACCTGATAAACCGCATGAAAGCACTGAATTAAATATGTTAGCGAATATCCTATTATTTTATTTAAAAAAAATAATTATATAACTTTTTTGGTAAGCCCAACACAAAATAATAGATTTTATCTGAGAATTGATTAACCCAAAAAGACATGATCGAAGAACGAATACTACCGGTCTACCTCCCTTCTCACAGTCAAAACCCTCGTAAGCCATTATATGTATAAAATCCATCTGTGTTCTACTCAAGGCAACAGTCGTTGACAATTCGAAGCAATTGCTACGTTTTTGTTTGCCATTCTGGTCTTCCCCTTTCAATTTCTAATTTCTATCAGTCCAAATAAACCCTAATCAGATTTCTCACTACTTTACATCATCACACACCTACATAACGAGATCGGAAAATCGGAAGACTTGTAGTAGCAAGAACTGAAGAATAGCTAGCAATGGCGTCGTACATGAGCATGGGAGAAGCTCACAGAAGGATAACAGAGTATTTGAATCGATTCACCGACGTCGTTTCCTACCAAGACGGCACTTCTCTCAAACAACTTCTTTCGCTGTCTTCCGAATCTCCATCTTTCCTCGCCCTCGCCGACGCCCTCAATCTCTTCCAGGTTAAATTAATCATATACTTTCCAGTGATTTTTTGTAGATTTGAATGTTCGTTCGTTAGAACTCGGTTTTTATCCCTTTCTAAATCACAAGTGCCTCGATCAAGAATATTGTCACTAAACATTTATATATGCAGGATGCTAACAGAGTGATCAGACAAGCAGATAAGTATTCTCAGTATGCGGAAATAGTAGCTCCTTTATTTCGAGCTATGCAGAGTTATAGGGTCGGCCATTTTGCTGAATCATATCAAGCATTTGAGAAATCTGCCAAGTAATTTTCATAACTTCTTTGAGCTCTCTTTTGTTTTTCTTTAGTTTTTTGACTTTTTTCTTACTGATAATGTGCTAATATGGGGCATTATTCAGTGCTTTCATTCAGGAATTCAGGAACTGGGAATCAGCATGGGCATTAGAAGCTTTGTATGTTGTTGTATATGAAATTAGGGTTCTTGCTGAGAGGGTAAGAAACTGCTATTAGATGCTGTTTCTTTTAACTTAATGGACTTGATGACTTAATGAATTAAGGGTAAGAAACATTTTACACTTACATTCCAAGCTAAAATTTGTTTTTTGGAATGTAAGGGTAAAATGGTCATTTAGTTTCATTCAATCCGTTTATCCATTCTAGAAAAGAAACATATCTTATGTATACTACACTTTACCTAGACAAACCTTTTACCCATACATGACTTGATGGGAGAAAAAAAGAAAACAACCACTTAGTCACTTACTCTTATTCATGTAAAATGACAAAAATACCCTTTTGAATTTGTGTATTATGTATGCAGGCTGATAGAGAGTTGGCTTCAAATGGAAAGACACCAGAAAAACTAAAAGCAGCTGGTTCATTCCTTATGAAAGTATTTGGAGTTCTTGCTGTATGTCTTTCAATTTATTATATTTATCCCACAAAATTTAAATTAGTTACAATAAATAAATTTCATGTTTTTATATATTATATAATGCATTGATTAAATGTGGTATTTATGTATAGGGAAAAGGACCAAAACGTGTTGGAGCACTGTATGTCACTTGCCAATTGTTCAAAGTTTATTTCAAGGTGATACATTTTACTTTATTTTGTAATATTAATGGCGATTAAATAAAATAATAGACAAAAAACTATACTATTTGCAGCTTGGCACTGTTCATCTTTGTAGAAGTGTGATAAGAAGCATTGAAACCGCTAGAATATTTGATTTTGAGGAATTTCCTGTCAGGGATAAGGTAAAAATATAAAAAAGATATTAAAATTTTGAAATATTTGATTGTGGTGAAACTATTTTTATAACCATAATAATTATTTAATGATTTTTTAATTACAGGTAACCTACATGTACTACACTGGTCGCTTGGAAGTGCTTAATGAAAATTTTCCAGCTGTAAGTTAATTTTCATGATTTTTTAGTTTAATTTGATTGCTTTATATATGTATTTATTATTCATTATTTTATCTTCTTTTTTTTTTTTTTTTTTTAATTTTGCAGGCTGATCATAAATTATCATATGCATTATCACACTGTGACCCTCAAAGTGAAGCAAATATAAGGTTCAATTTCCATCTTGCGATAAAATTTTATTTAATTCACTCATTTATTTATCTTGGAATAATTATTTTTTTCTACTTTAATGAAACAGGATGATTTTAAAATATTTAATACCCGTGAAGCTTTCGATAGGGATCTTACCTAAAAGAACACTCCTTGAGAAGTATAACCTGATTGAGGTATTTTAATAATCCTTACACAAATAATTATTATATTAAATATAATTACAAAAATGGGTATGAAAATAATTATCTAAAACAATTTAGGAGGTTGTAATTACTAATTTCACATAAATGTTTGGAATACCACAAAAACATGAGAATCTAATCGGAGTTTTGTTGACTTTTTAGATTATATTACATATAAAAACTGGATATCTGATATAAAAATTTTGTCTAATTTTATTTAACTTTTTAATTATATTACAGTATGTTGACATCGTGCTAGCCATGAAGAGAGGTGATTTGAGACTTCTTAGACATGCACTTGAAGAACATGAAGATCGGTATGTGTTTTATTTCTTGTTATATTTTTATCCAATATTTTTAGAATTAAAAAAAATTAAATATGTTTTATTCAGATTTTTGAGATCGGGTGTTTATCTTGTCCTTGAGAAGCTAGAGCTTCAAGTGTACCAACGATTGGTGAAAAAAATGTGAGTTTTTTTTTTTTTTTTTTTTTTTTTTTTTTTTTTTTTTTTGTAAATTCCAAATATTGTTAGCATTTATCTGACTTGTGCTGACGTGGCAGATATATTATACAAAAACAAAAGGATCCAAGTAGAGCACACCAAATTAAATTAGAAGTGATTGTTAAAGCATTAAAATGGCTTGAGATGGAAATGGATTTGGATGAGGTAAAGTTTATAAAATGCTATTATTATAATGATTATTCAATTTTTTTTAAACAAACAATTTGGTTGGAATATCATAAAAGCTATAGTTGAAAATCTTTAAAATCCAAAGTGTTAATTTTGATATTTTTTTTTTCACAGGTTGAATGCATAATGTCGATATTGATATACAAGAATTTGGTGAAAGGGTATTTTGCTCACAAGAGTAAAGTGGCGGTTTTAAGCAAACAAGACCCATTTCCAAAATTAAATGGCAAGCCAATTAATTCATAATTGGAATTAAAATAAAAACACACGTGTAATTTTGAGAAAATGTTAAATCTCATGTGCACAAAATTTCCTGTTCTTTTGTTCATGTATTTATGCACAATTTTGGTAGTGTAACTTTATCGCATATTTGTATTTAAACTAACGACTTTATATCAGTTTTTAAAAATGCCGCCTTCGTTAAAAGTTGAAATATGTTGGAAAAGGTTAATTGGTTTTAATTTTGTATTTAATTAAAGGTAATAACGTATGAAAAAAAAAACATCATGAAGTTAATGGATTTAATTGGTACAGAAATATATGTATGTTAAATCATGTTTAAGTGGGTGAATGATGTGGTGTAAATTGATATTTTTACATATTTAAAATCCAATTTTCGATGTATTTTCAAGAATTAGTTTTTTAATTTACTTTAAAAGAATTACAACTGAAGGGACAGTTTTCTGAAAACCCAATTGCGGGGAGCCATGTAAAGACTTTCACCTATTTAATTTATTTTAAAAGGACTACAAATATGTATTGGTTTTGTGTGAATTGATTCTTTTAATTTACTTTTAAACAACTAAAAATTTGTATTGATCTTGTCGTGGATTTTTTTTTTTAACCTTTTGGTGTTGTGCACCCTTTTATTCCTAAATGGTTTAAGTTTGTACTATTTACTTGCAATATTACAAAATTTACGAATGAAATTTTGGTTCTAAAAAAAGTCAAATATCATTATCTGGTATTCATGTTGGTCGGAGTTACTTTCTTTATATTTTTTTTAAAACTTAAAATGTAAAACTATGCAATTTGAATTGTCCACCAACACCCACTAGCCAACATATTGTTCAAGAGTAAGAATATGGACAAATAAACCTTCATCAAATTCTTTGAATATAAACATTTTGAAAATCAATTGGTAAATAACAATAGATGAATCATACTCATAAATGGAAAATTGGAGAGAACGATAGATGAAACATCCAAGATCTTCCATCTTCATGTTTTAAGTATTAATAATCTTAGAATTCTAATAACCAAAAATGTAAAATTAAAATTAAATAAGTTTAAGTTAAAAATATGTAAATTAAATAAAAAGGTTCACATGGACGCCATTTCGGCACCATATAGAGGTTGTTATAAGGTAAATTTTACCAATGTAGAAACCCAAATTTATTGTTTAGTGGTAACCGCACCATACTTTTAACTTGAGCTTATTTTAATATTAATTCCTAAACTCATTTTAATTTTAAACAAAAAGATGAAGGATATAAAAACAGGGGAACACAAGCAACAGGCAGAACTCAAAGTGCAATGGTCAAAATTAAGAAGTCGTTCTTCATAATCTTCTTATAAGCGTGGCAAAAAAAGACACCTATAAAAGGATTGAAGATTTTATGAAATTTTCTATCACCCAATTTATCTTTTTGACAAAAGAATTTTGGGATTTACTATCTATTCTAAATTTCTAACTACCACTTGAACGGTTTAGACCATTGATTTTCAGGAACTTGGATCTTTTCAGGTTCATAAACAGGTCCTTCATTATCAGGAATGGTTTTTATCTCAGAAACTTCTGTAGGTTTCTTGACTTTTTTCACTGCCTCTTTCTTTCTTGGCCTTGTAAATATGTATGCTGTAATAAAGGAAATTAAAGTTAACAGTGATCCTAGGATTAAAAGCGCACATAAATGGAATTTTGAATCTGCAAGAATAGGGCAATCTGTATCATGAATTCATGATGGTTATGAATTTATCAATCTAAGTGTAAACTAATTGGGAGGAAACGTATCTTTGCACAATGGATTGTACGAAACCCTAATTTGCACTCGTATTTAGAAAATTGCAAACAAAAAAATGGAGGGGGGAAAGTTAAACCCTAATGCCTTGATCCATAAACCCTAAGATTAAGTCGAAATCGCATTCTACCTGAACCTATTCCGATCTAAGAATCGTATGAAATTAACGCAATCGAGATATCACGATATATACTTCAGTATTTAGAAACACGCTTCGATTGCGTCATAGAGAGAGAAACAATGGTGTGCACGTACCTCCGAGAGCAAGGTTAGAAATGAGAAGTATACGCCAGACAAATTTATAACCTCGAGCAAGAGACTCCTTCGGTGGTTGCGGCGGAGGCGTCGGTGGTGGTGGCGGAGGTCTTTCCATTGAAGTCTCGGCGACGGTTTCTCTGTCAGCAGCGACGACGACGACGGCTTTCCTACGTTTCTATATCTCATGGGCTGCGGGTCGTCTTATTTTGGTTGATTGGCCCAATAACTTATAGAACAAGTGATATTTCAAGGAATTCAGGTTAATGACCATATTTGATAAAAACATTATATATTAACTATTTTCTTTTTCCTGAATTTTAGAAACGGTTATATTGTTCGAAAATTGGACATTTGATTGAACAGCTTTTTATGACATTTTTAAATGTTTTTTCTGACATAAAACATGTTTGATATTTTGAACAAACATATGAATTTTCGAACACAATTGTGGTGATAAGTAGTTTTAAAAAAAGTTAATGTCACATTTAATCACTTAAATGTTGATTTTGTGTTCATTTGGTTA
Source organism: Cichorium intybus (assembly GCA_023525715.1). Classification (NCBI taxonomy): domain Eukaryota; kingdom Viridiplantae; phylum Streptophyta; class Magnoliopsida; order Asterales; family Asteraceae; genus Cichorium; species Cichorium intybus. The sequence goes on from CM042015.1 coordinate 81,335,399, forward strand.
CTTAAGTTTGTTTAAGTTTTATAATGTTATTTCTTCAATTAGGTCGGACGCACAACTCCACCTCAGTTAGAGCGGTTATTTGAGAGAATCCATGCGAATTATGTTTCAAAACGGTTACCATGATCGATAATAATAGATTTGCATACTTTTTAATATCACCGAACTTCTTTTTTTGACTAGTTAATGCTACTGAAATTTTTTCTAGCTATAATTAGTCACTAAAATTTTCAAACTATGCTCATTCGCTTATATATATATATATATATATATATATATATATATATATATATATATATATATATATATATATATATATATATATATATATATATATATATATATATATATATATATATATATATATATATATATATATATATTGTCATAATTTAGTTTTACAACGTCATTTTTTATTTTGTTTTCATATGTTTTATAATTCATTTTTATAACTTTATTTTTTACTTAATTTTTTCATGTTATTTTCACAATTTTTTTTATAATTTCATTTTTAATAATCTATTTTTACTATTTCATATTTTAGTTTGTTTTCATGTTTTTTCTAGATACATGTTTACAACTCCAATTTTTTTGTATATATATGTTTTTTTGTATTTATAACTTTATTTATTTAATTTGTCTATCATGGGTCAATTAACTGAAATACAAAATTATTGATCGAAATGATAATATTAAAATTATCAGTTTCTTAAGCATTCATTAGTGTTACTGGATGCATAAGAAATTGATAATTTTAAGATATCATTTGGATCAATAATTTTGTAGTTGTGTTAATTGACACCTAATTGAAAATTTAAATAAATGAAGTTATAAAAATAAAAACATCTATGAATAAAGAACAAATGAAGTTGTAAAAAATGTATTTTGAAAAAAAATGAAACGAACTAAAAAAAGATGATTGTGAAAAAAAAAATGAAAGTTCCAATAAAAATGTTATAAAAGCGAATTGTGAGAAAACATGTAAAAACGAAGGAAAAAAATTTTAAAAATGAATTGTAAAAAACATAAGAAAATGAAATAAGAATGAATTTGTGAAAATGAATTGTGGGAAAATATATATAAAAAAATGAGCATAGTTTTAAAAGTTTAGTGACTAATTATAACCCAAAAAAGTTCAATAACCTTAAATAGCCAAAAAAGAAGTTTAGTGACCTTAAATAACCTAAAAAAATATGGAAACATATTGTTACCTGTCATAGTGACAATTTGTGAACATAATTCGTTAGTTAAATGAGCTTTTAAAATGTAAATAAAGTTAAGTAACCAAATGAGGAAAAACCAAAACTTAAGTGGCCAAACACGACCTTGACCCTTTTAAAAAAATGGCATATCTACTTCTCAAATTTCGAACATGCTATATGTGTTTTACATAGCGGAGGTACTCGAAAATAATAGATGAGGTTATGCATAACAGAACATCATTTGTGTAACAGAAACACAAATAAGTTTATATTGCCAACATCTTGGAATGAATAATATAATCGAGATAGTTAGGATAGTGACGTGAGACACCTCGTGGGTGTTGCTCGTTCTTTGTTTCCAATGATGACATCTTTTTATGTTGTTATTAAGGATGTCCAAAATAAAACATCCATTCCAAATAGATCCGCTAATGGGACAGGGTTTAGTGGAAATCAGTTTGATGGTACTCGTTCTTGTGGAAATAAGTCAAGTAGAAATGAGTCTGATGTCGAAAGCAATAAAGTGGATAACATACTGACTCTGGAGATTGGGCACCTAACACCACATGTTACGATGAATCATGTTGTTCTACATGAAACAGACGTCGGTGTTAGTCGATATGTTCCTCTAATGTACCAAACACAAGGGGGACCTAATTAGTATGCTCATCCAATACACCAAACACAACCATTTACTATAAATCCCAATGTTGTGTACGAACAAGAAGGGGGAGCTAGTCAGTTTATATGTTCAGTGTACAAGATAATGAGAAGCTTCAGGAAATTAATATGCATAATTGTTATGTTTGGTTAATGATTCTAATCTAGAACTGCATTGGGAGCCATCATGCTGATGTTTGGAAAAATTTGATGTCTCGAACAATTTGAGGATCTATATGATTTTGAGGATGATATAGATGGTGGTATAGAAACACAATCTGTAACATCTTTAAAATTTTTAAAACCACATTAATATAAGAAAAAGCCACTTAATTTGATTTTTCATAAAACACCCAACAACTTATAAGTTTAGTGTAAACATCCCAAAATCAATAAGAGTTAACAAAATCAAAAGACAGCGGAACATCAACTCAAAACAAATCCCAAATGAAGCAGCACAGTGTACACGCGTCACGCCTTGCCATCTTTGGTACCTGATGTACCTGAACAACAGTTATATAGGGAAAGGTAAGCACACAACTTAGTGAATTCCAACACATACACTATATATCAACCAGGAATGCTTTGCTAACAAACATAGAACACCACATAATGCACCTAGCAGTGGTATGAGCCGTGCCATCTTGCTCAGCACCTTGAGCCGTGCATGCAATCTTGCTAGTGCATCTTGCTAACTGCTCAGCACTCTCAGCCGTGCATACAATCTTGCTCTGTGCATCTTGCCGGACAATCTTGCTCTAAATACAAACATCCTATATACTCAAGGCACACCCTAGCCTAATGCCACACATTCATATATCCACATATATCACACATATCACAATAAACAGATATAACATCAAGCTCATATTCACAACACAACACAACAAATGATGAATGACATCAATATAATGCAGTGAGAAACTCACCTGATAGGTAATAGTAGATAGCACACGCAAGCAAGGTGGTACTCAAGAACCATCCTTCTTCCCCGGACCTACATTTCACATGGTACTACTTAGAACGGATTTTTATGTTTATAATTACTACTTATAGTTATATATATGTTTTCCTCCGATTCCCGACACGCACCGTATACTACTATACCCCCCTTTAATCTCATGTATTCATCTTTGAGGCTATTACATGTCTTTATTATGCTTATATAGGTCCAAACATCCACTACAACCTCTAAACCCACAACCAAGACCAAAAACCACAAAAAGAGTATTTGGCAGTAAGGCTGGGTTTTGACCCACTTGCAATACTCGTAAAATTTAACCAAAGACAAGTCCAACATAAAATTTAAGAAAAATCATGAAAGTACTAAACCCATGGAAAAGACCATAGGGTCTGACCTCAAGTCATTTTCATTCTCCATTAACAAATGAAAAATCTACAAAGTTACCAAAGTTCATCAGTTCAATCATAGGACCTCCCTCCAAAGATATAAGCAAGGAATGCAACTTATAAGGATTTAGGTTCTTAATTTTTGTGTGAGTAAATTAGACCCTCATACTGAACTTTCCCCACAGGTCTTGCCCCAAATGATTTTTGTACATTTAATTATGAATTTACCAAGGCAGAAATCACTGTTCGTCACAGCCCTGGACCGGTCAGTAAAAATTGCAACTTTCACCTGACCTAGGACTCGAATTAGGCTAAGGACTTCTGAAAAAAAAAACTAATCACAAATACAATTCCAGGGATATAAAGATCACCCCAAATGGACACTCGTACGATTTACTATGAATTTTCCAAGATGAAGGTGCAAACAATTAAATTACAACAACCACATAAATGATGCTAGGGTTGCGATTTTCAATCCCTAACCCATTAAGACCATCATTAAGACTTATAAGGCTTAAACAAGTTCAATGGAATTACAATTCAAAAATTTGGGATTGGAAAACAAAACATGATCCTCACACCCATTAAACACATAATGGTGTGTATATTGTGTAAAACAAATTCGGCTAGCATATTCAATATAATCTAAGATGAAGCTACCACCAAGGACATCTATCAATGGAATTCAGAAGTAAGACATTGAAAAACATCAAGCATAAGACTTAAGAACATCCACATAACACCATAAAATCAGAAGGAAAACTCTAAGAACTCACCAAGCTCACTCACACACACACACACACATGGTGAGGTGTGGTGATCACGGCTAGAATAAAGGAAGGATGAAGAGAAGGAACACACCTTGCTAGATGATGGATTCAACAACCATCAAACCTCAACCTCGCTTTCTTCTTCTCAATTTCCAACTCTTTCCTGCTACCCCGTTCTCCCGACTTGAAAGCTTCCCGCTCCCACCCTTCTTCTCGGCACAACAGCTCCACGTGAAGAAAAACGTACGCGACTAGGGCTGGGAAGTGAACGATCGATGCATACAAAAGTTGACACCAGGTTTATGGAGTGGGCTGCATCACAAAATCGTGCCCTTGAGGGTTGGACGGCCTCAACCCGTCGCCCAAATCCATGGATGTTTGATATATGCAAAATAAGACAATTTCACTTTTGGTCCCTTATCTTTCTAAGAATTAATTATTTTAGTCTTATTCTCATATTCACCACATAACAAGTTTCCAAAATGTCAACTAGCCCTCTCCAATTAATCAACTAAAAAGAAACTTAGAATTATGATTATTATGATTATTATTATTCGCAAAGAAAATATAATTTTGAATGTACATCCTACCGAAAACGGGGCGTTACACAATCATTTTTGGGCATTCTTTCCCAATTACACATGCCATATCCCATTTACACAAAAGCACCATCAATCCACTCGAACCAACACCAAATATCAAAAAAATGTTGTTCAAATAAAATATCTAAGGAAATCTATGGGATTGAGCTGTGTTCATGAGGGATCTAACATTAAAGTCAAGAAACTTGTAACATGCAGGTTCGAGACAATGTTGTGAAAAAGACCATTCGTGGAGCATTAGGGTTGTATTAACTACATATGTTAATTTGTTCCAAGTTTGAGTATTAGAGGATAAACACACATGTATACAAACGTAAGTGCATTCCAATCATCTCAAAACAAACATAAAAGTGTTGAACCATATAGTAAAAGATGTAATGGCTGTTAACTATAAAATGGTATACAATGGGCACCATATTGTTTCAATATGAATGCTTGATACCAAATAGACATTTCTTGTGCTCAAGATTTGTGTATGAAGTGCGAAGAATTGAAACATTATGGGGACCAGAAAAACTCATTCACGCAACTTCCCATGTATCGTTAAAGTTGAGTGTCTTGGTTAAAGGGTAAGGCTTCATGTAGCAGTTCACAAACACAATCCTGTTATTCTACATTTAATTTGAATGAATAAACATCATAATCGCAGAATAAGTTATTTATTAGAGTGTTCTTTATATTAAATCAAAGAGTACGTTTAGATTACATCAATTAACTAGTACAATGATTTGCCACTTTCTACAAACATTTACCATATAATGTTCATTTCTGAACATTTTGTTTGTTATTATATTTCTCAACGTTCATCAATGTTTATTTCTGAACATTAATTGGTCATGAATGTTCATTTCTGAACATGTGTTTATGTTTGTATATTTCATCAATATTCATTTCTGAACATGTTGTGTGTTACAATATTTCGTCAATGTTTATCAATATTCACTTCTGAACATTAATTGATTATGAATGTTCATTTATGGACATGTGTGTATATGTTTGTATATTTCATCAATGTTCATTTATGAGCATGTTGTATTTAATATATTTCATCAATGTTCATTAATATTCATTTTTGAACATGTTGCCTGTTACTATATTTTATCAATGTTCATCAATATTCATTTATGAACATATGTATGTTCGTATAGTTTATCAATGTTCGTCAATGTTCATTTACAAACATTAATTATTTATGAAATTTAATTTATGATAGATGTTACTGGAATTTACAAATCGAGTGTCTTAGTAGCTAATTTTATGAATGTCAATGTTCATTTATGAATATAATTGCTATAAATTAGGAATATATTTAATAAATTATTGTTTCAACTTTAAATAAAAATATTATTTTACCATCCTACATTTATCACCCTAATTTGATCTAAGGGTCAAGAAGATGGTTCAATGGTTCTATGTTGATCCCACCCATATATATATATATATATATATATATATATATATATATATATATATATATATATATATATATATATATATATATATATATATATATATATATATATATATATAAACACACATGATATTTTCTCTATTTTTTCATTTACGTCTCTTGATGTAAATATAATTGTATTTTTGTTCGAGAAAAAAATTCGAACAAAATTTAGTACGATTCACAGTTCTGTGATTGGAGCCTAGTGGTTAAATAGTAAAATCCTATACAAGAGATTCAATGTTGTAACACTGGTATATCCAAAATATCACTATTGTTGCGCGATAAAACTAGATTTACATGTAGGGGTGCAAATGAGCCGAGCCGGCTCGTGAGCTACCCGGGACAGGCTCGATAAAAGCTCGGCTCGAGACCGACTATAAACGAGCCCGAGCCGAGCCCGAGCTTAAATATAAGGCTCGTTTATTAAACGAGCCCGAGCCGAGCCTGTGTTACCAAGCTCGATTAGGCTCGCGAGCCCTAAACGAGCCTATATATATATATATATATATATATATATATATATATATATATATATATATATATATATATATATATATTAAAACATATTTAATCATTAGAGTAAATGAGCTTCTTAACGAGCTCGAGTCGAGCTTAAGCTCGTTTAGTCTTGTTAAGAATTAAACGAGCCGAGAATTAAACGAGCCGAGCCCGAGCCTGAGCCGAGCCTGTATATTTCTTAACGAGCCCGAGCCGAGCTTGGGTCCATAAAGCTCGTAACGAGCCGAGCCCGATCCGAGCCCTGTATATTTCTTAACTAGCCCGAGCCGAGCTTGGCCAAGCTCGGGCTCGGTTCGGCTCGTTTGCACCCCTATTTACATGTTTCTATAATAAAAATATATATAAATCGAAAATTTGCATTATTGGGTTAGAAACCTTAAAAAAAGTGTTTTTATTCAAAACCTATTTGGTAAACTTAGAATCTAGATTATAACAAAATCAAACTTTAGACAATGTAGAGACCTTTAAAGAGTTCAAAAACATAGGTGTAGTTAAATGCCTTTTGTAGACTGTATATTTTTATTATGAATGAAAAAAAAAAACATAAATGAGCAATGCTCAAAGAGGCTACCTAATCTCTAGTTCGTTGTTCTGGCAAATAAATTAAGTTTTTATGAAAATACCAAAAATAACTTTATAAAAAAGCGATTTAAACAAATTGTGTAGATGAATACGAAGAGGTCATGCTTTTCCCTTACTTGCAACAATAAATAAAAGACAATTTCTATATTTGATTTTTCGTCATTAAGTCCATGTGTCATGTGCCAGGTACCCTTGAAACAAAAATTTGTTTATTAGAGTCGGAGTTGAGAGGCACATGGCAAAAGATCATGGGCGGTAACCAGGACCGTTAGTATCAGCGGTTCCACCACTTTGTGGCCGGCGGGTTCGTTGGGACGAAGCGGTTTCACTAAAAGATTGAACCCACAAACTTTTAACCATTGAGAGACTCTCATTTTAAAATTATTTTTTAATTAAATTACTTCATCCTTATAAATACAAATCTCAACCATTTCGAAAACCATACTACCATTCTACATTCGACCATTTGTAAACCACACTAACATTTTATATTTTCTCCGGCTTCATTCCATTTTAATTTACTTTTATTGAAATATATTTATCTTCCCATACTTCTTCTTGTTGGTAATTGTAATTGTATATTACCAATATGTATTTAAGTGTAACGGATTATTTGTTGATCAAATGTGATATTGACAATCATTAAATAAGTAAGGAAGGTGTGGAGTGCACACTTGTTTGAATTTTATCAAGATACAAAGTAAACTGTCGGTTAGAAATTCACTTTTCCAAAAAATAGCCTGACACGACCCGTGTTAATTTTACACGACCCATATAAATTGCAAATGCATTTTGACAGAAACATTTCTGAGGAAGTACACGAACCTTGTAGATTTACACGACCCGTGTAAATTGCAACAACATTTTGACAGAAATAGTTCCGAGGAATTACACGACCCCTGTCATTTTAAACGACCCGTGTAACGCGCCCAGTGACAGTTTTTGACAGGTTTTATAGCCGTTTTTGGTCATTTTTCAGGGTACGAAAACTTGAATTTTACCGTTGAAATACTTTGATTTGAAAGTGTTCAACATGATTTTCAGAGATCCAAGCCATTATTCATCCCCAATTTCTAACAAAAATCAAAGTATTTTCTGCAACAATGGCGAATGAAACTTCTGTGAAAGATATGACAAGCAAGTTTGACAAGTTAACCAAGTTTGAAGGACAAGGTTTCCGGAGATGGCAAAAGAAGATGCACTTTCTTCTCACAACCCTCAAAGTGGCGTATGTTCTAAGTACTCCCATTCCTGAAGTTATTGAAGATGAACCCTTGGAGGCAACAATAATGATATCAAAGTGGGAAAACGATGATTACATCTGTCATGGTCACATTCTCAATGGTATGTCTGATTTTTTGTTTCATGTGTATCAAAATGTTGAATCCGCAAAAGAACTATGAAATTCTTTAGAATCGAAATACATGACTGAAGATGCTTCTAGTATGAAGTTTCTTGTCAGCAATTTCATGGGGTATAAGATGATTGATTCCAGGCCTGTTATGGAACAATACCATGAAATGCTAAGGATCTTGGGACAATTTGCTCAACATAATTTGAAAATGGATGAAGCCATTTATGTGGCTGTCATCATTGACAAATTGCCTCCATCTTGGAAAGATTTTAAACACACTCTAAAACACAAGAAGGAAGAGTTGACTTTGGTTCAACTTGGAAGCCATCCTGGAAAGATTCTAAACCTTTTATGGGGAGTGTTACCCAGCCTCTTCATAAGGAACCTTACTTGTTACATGTTATGTGTATATATATGTATGTGTAAAGTGTGTGCTCATTAGGCTTCTATCTTACCCGTTGTTGTTTAATATTTTCGAGTTTTAAAAGGGACAATTTTGGGAAAATAGCATGGTCTGACTGTTCGAGCTTCTACTTGTTGTTTAAAAATCCATGTCTTCCACTTTTAATGTTTTAGTAACACATAACACTTTGATGTACTTTATTGAATTCTTTGAGATGTTTTTATAAACCACATTATTATTTTTTAAATGAGCTATTATTATCTAAAAACGAATTAGGATTTACAGATTATAATTATTTTATGGTCACAATTTAATTTATAGTTTGTGACTAAATATAAATGTTTGTCATGGTATAAGAAAAAACTCGTAATTATTACTATTTTATGGTCACGATTTAATTCGTGATGTGTTTCTAAACTTAATATTAGTCACGATAAAAGATAAAACTTGTGACTGAAAGTCTTTTTTTGGTAACAATTTAATTTTTAATTTGTGACTGACTAAATGTAATCAATAGTTATGATAAAAGAAAAAACACGTGTCTGTAATTATTTATTAGTCACAGTTTAATTGTTCGTGTGTGACTGCATATAAACAATTGTCATGATATAATTAAAACCTGTGACAATAATTTTTTTTATTGCCATATTGTAATTTGTGGTATATTTCTAAGCATAACGATAGTCACGATAAAAAACAAAAACTATGACTAAAAGTATTTTTTGGTCACGGTATAACTCTTATTTTATGAATAAAAGTACACAACATTCATAATGAAGGAACTAACATTTGACTATAGTTAGTTTATCACAGTTTAATTTCTTATGTGTGACTAAATGTAAACAATAGTCATGATATACGAACATACATGTGACTAAAACTATTTTATTGTCCCAATTTAATTTGTGATGTGTTTGTAAACACAATAATAGTCATTATAAAAGATAAAACCTACGACTACAAGTATTTTTTAGTCATAGACACATTTTTAATTCATGAGTAAAAGTACACAATATTCATAATTAAAGAAATGAAATGTCACTATAAGTAAATTATGGCCATTATTAGAAAAAAATTTATTGATATAACTACAAAATTGCTACCATATAATCATGGTTTTACCTATAGGCACGATTTTTCATGTGATATAGTCATAAAATAAAACGTAATCATAAGTTATCAAAAAATGACCCGATCTGTAGTCATATTTTCAATTAAAAAAAACCGGCACTAAATGTCTATGGTCACGATTTTTTACATGATTAATAACCTTTAGTGTACTAGTGTGTCTTGGTGCCGCTATGCCACGCCTTTTGGAACACTAGTTATGTTTGAGGATCATATTAAAGAGGGATTACGATATCGTCTCATAGATCGAAAGTTTGATAATTGAATCCATCTTGTTCCATTTGTGTGTGTTGGTATCAACCAAAAATTCGTCAACAAGATTAGTAACACCAAACACAGTTCAGTGAGTCTAGAACAACTCTCACCACACATCATAGTTCAACTACTCGAGATCAAGTTGGAGTGGTATGCATGCTTTATTATCAGTTATATCGTATGTATTTTCAAGTAAATTGAAGAAGAAGTGTTAACATTATTGTCAAGAATGAGATTGACATCATGAAATAATAGGATGGCAACAATGGTGAAGAAACAACGTTGGGAAAGAAGGGTTGCCACAAGAGGTATTTCCCATCATGATCTTCTCATTATATTTTCCATCATGATCTTCTCATTGTCATGCAAAATAAGTACAAAGATACAAAGGTGTTGTCATGCAAAATAAGTACAAAGATACAAAGGTGTTGTTTGTTTTTCCATCATGATCTTCTTATATTTTCCATCATGATCTTCTTCTTGTCATGCAAAATAAGTACAAAGATACAAAGATGTGGTTTGTTTTTGAAAGATAAAATATCTGCAGTTCGGGAACCACATCTGCAAAAGAAGATATGGACAAAATGTCTACAGTCTGCAAAGAAATACTATTTATTTTTTAAGTATGCAAACCGCTAAGCTAAACTAAATTTTAAATCAACTGCTTTTTTAAACTTAAAAGACTCTGTCAACACTAAAATTTAAATAAAATGAAACACAACAAATATTTTAAATAATTCTAATTTTACAACACTAAAATTTAATTCATACAACCATCATAACCAACAGATTTGATCTCGTCCTCTTAAAATATGGAAATGTTGGAAGGGAAAGGTTAGATATAAAAACATTAAAATAAAACTAACAACTTATCTTATAATGACCATAGATATAAAATCTATAAACCTTGTTTTCCAAGTGTAATAGTTAGTTTGAAAGTTAAAATAAATATTAATAAGTTGAATAAGTTATTTCATTAGAGACATTTTTAATCAAGTTATCCAAAATCTGTTTAATAATAGATTAGAAGGTATAAAAGAATTGTCACTTAATAATAAGAATAAAGAGAAATGTAAATGCAAATTGAAAATTTTCTAAATGAGGCAATTAATAACAAAAAAAATAATAATCAAATTACAAACCAGCGTAAGATATAACGTAAAAGTAGCAATTTGTAAAAGTGTCAAATTTTATCTGAAATCAACGTTTTCCTTTTTTCCTGCAAGACTCTGAAGACATTGTCTCATGTCTACGCAGCATTTTGACATCCACGGTATTTAAAAAAAAACAAACGGTCTACAAAGTAATATTTGTCCGCCTGACAAAAGTTGGTAAAAAAAAACTTTTTCAAAAAAAATAAAGAAAAACGAACATCACCAAACTGTATAAATGAGCTATACGAAGTGGGCCTAAGATGGGCTATACAATGTTGTATACTAATATGCACACTAACACTGTGAGTGATGTGACAAAACTAAACTAAATATATTAAACATGGTAGATTTGCAATCTGCATTCCGATCCAAAATCAAACAACTAAACCCTATTGAAAGGGAGGAGTGACAAAATTGAGGATTTAAATAGTTGACTACTCGATGGATGGCGGATTTCTATCTATTGGACTTCCATGGACACGGTCGAGTTTAACTACTTAACAACTCAATCTGTGTATGATGTGTTCGAAATTGTCATTTATTTGCCATGTGTTCAAATCTACCGGTTGAACTTATTAATGAATTCTCAAATAAAAAATGGGTCAATAACACGTCAAAGTTTTATTGAATCAGATGTGATTTGAGATATATCATGTAATATATAATCAAAAAAAAAAAAAAAAAAAAAAAAAAACTCAATCGATCAACAATTTATTATCATATTATTACCAAAACATATGGTTTACACACACTAATTAATTATTATTCCACCTTCTGGAATTATTAAAAAATCTCTCAAAGTTCTTATCACACACCTATGCCTAATTAACCCTATTTTAGCTAATTAAGAAAGAAATATTAATATTCTGAATAGCTAAGCTCACTTGCAAAAACATGTATGAAATTAAACAAAGGTACTCCCGATGACTTAAAAAAGAAAAAAAAGACACTCAACCTATTCATAAACGTAGCCACAAGAGAGCGCCATCAATAAAATTGCAGCTTCCTTCTCATCTTGTGGAAACACTCGATGAAATGTTAAGTTTTTGTTTAAGCTTACTAAGAATTCTTCAACGCAGTTCTTTGATGTTGGAGACGATGAAGATGGCGATGGGTTCGTGTTTATTTTATTTGAGTATTGTTGTTTCTTGTACTTTGTAATGTACCCGTTGTTTGGTTTCTTATGATCTTTTTGCAGAATCTTTGTAGCTTTTAATGAGGTTGGTTTATCATCAAAAACAATTTTGCCAGTTTCTGCTGCTGCTGCAGCAGCCGCCGCCATTGCTTTACGCGCTTTCCGTTGCCGGATTCCACATGCATTGCAGAGTGACTACACAAGAAAGAACATGGAAAATCAGGTTTACAAGTATAAACAAAGTGAACGGAGTGAAAAGGGTCTCTTTTGCACTCTTTCCCTTCGCGTCTGAAGAGAAAAAATGCGAGGTTGGTGCACCAACACTTCTTGCTTTTGCAAAGAGGTTGGGCAAGTGCGATCCCACTCTCCGTCTCTAACTTTTATAGTTTGCAGAGGTGTTCAAAAGTTGTAGTATAAAGTCATAACTTATCATGTTTAATGGTGTTATAAGAGCTTGAATATACGTACCTTTGGACCTCGAGGTCCGCTACGCCATAGAGGAGTCTTGGTGGTGTTGCAATCAGAGCAAACCCTAACTGGGATCACAATATTGTTGTTTGAAGAAGTACTATTGAAGGAGTTTGAGTTAACATTTTCTTCCATTGGGGACGATGTCGGTTCTTTATGATCTTCAAGCTTCAGTTCTGTGGCAGTTGGTCGTAAAGTGTTTAGCATCGTTGGATCCGACTTCTTCATCTTAAGCATTACTCGCATCTTCGAAGACATCCACTTCACTTGATTTTCGTCATTCATATGATCATAGGTTTCCCTCTTCCATAACGAAAATCTAAGTCCATCGTTGCTCTTGTCTCCACCATCTCGATTTTCTACATGAAGATGATGGTATGCTTGTGATCCAAAGTTATCGCCCTACACAATATCAAGAAAAAAAATGATGAAAAAACTTGAACTAAAAAGACTCTTGATTTCAAAATTGCACAATATCAAGAAAAAAATGATGTAAAAACCCCGATTTAATTCAAGAAAGAGCTGATCAAGAAACTTCGAATAAAGGAGATTTCGTGATTTCGTGTCTGCATAAAAATATAAGAGATCGAAGCCCTTTTCTAATTCAAGAAATATCAACCCCATTCCGATTACCTCAAGTTGTGATGGATGTGATTCTCGATTAAAAACACCATCTTGATCACTAGGGTTGTAGAAAAGATGGCAACTGAGAGAGTTCGAAGACGAAGAAGCTTGAGAATTAGGGCTCAAGAACTGGTGCTCAATGTGCGGATCGCTAGGGCTAAAAAGTTGGTGTTCATTGTACTGATCATTAGACAAGGAGTTTAAGTAAATAGGAGTCATCTATATATATCGATGGCAACACACACAAAGTGTCGAGTGAACTCCACTTTGCAAAACTAGAAAGCAAATGGGACTTAAAGGGAGTGTGTAAACTCTCTGTTTGCAGCTGGTTAATGCATTCAGATGAGTTCAAGAAACATGAATATATACATATAAGTTATATATGTATATCTGTGTGTGTGTGTGTGCTTTTTCGGTTTTTGTGTGTTATATATCAAATCCAAATGAAAGAAGTTTAAAGGCAAAAAAGAAGCCACACAACCCTAATATATATATTGACAAACCCTATCTGCAAAATGCTAATTCTGTGCAGTTGAAAAAACATGATATGTTTGACAAGATAAAGCTGGAGCCACACATATATGCATCATTGTGATAGACCTTGATCACATGATCCACCATTTGATGAGTTTTGGGTAACAAGAGACATTTGTCAACTTTCTTGTGTTTTTCTATACAACCTGACCTTTAAATTTTTTTTTTTCAAGAATAAATTATAAGAAAAACAAAGTTAAAAAACAGTCGTGAACTCGAATCTCATACTTTGTATGTCAAGGCGAGTCACTACGGGCGCCTGGAGATTCGGTTCCCCTTCCGACTTTTAATATCAACAAACGAGTATAGAAATTAATGACAATAAACTAACGTTAGGCTCCTATAAAAATTTTAAAGATTTTGTCCTCTTTATTAATTTTTGGCCTCATGAGTCATGACGGAATCCCCATCTATATAGACGGAAGACTCACCTTCTTCAAATTTATTAATTCTTGGTAGACCGATTGTCTCATAAGGGATCCTTTTGCAGCTAATCATGTTCTCCTATGTTGAAGCTTTCATACGAAACCTAATTTGCACTACTAGAAAAGTGGGTAAATACCCACCGAATATTACCTATGCAAACAATTCGTCGGTAATTACCGACGGTGTACCAAAGCAATTATGACGGAATCCGAAACCCTAACATTATCTTCGCAATATTGACGAATTAACGACGCTGTTGACATGCGTCGGTACTGTGTCGGTATGTATCCATTTACAAATATAATAATATTTGTTTTGCTTATTATTATTATTATTATTATTATTATTATTATTATCAGGCCTATGTGTGTGTGTGACTGTATATATATATATATATATATATATATATATATATATATATATATATATATATATATATATATATATATATATATATATATATATATATATATATATATATATATATATATATATATATATATGTGTGTGTGTGTGTGTGTGTGTGTGTGTGTGTGTGTGTGTGTGTGTGTGTGTGTGTGTGTGTGTGTGTGTGTGTGTGTGTGTGTGTGTGTGTGTGTGTGTGTGTGTGTGTGTGTGTGTGTGTGTGTGTGTGTGTGTGTGTGTGTGTGAAAGAAGACGCGTCGGTATTGCATAGGAAAGCTGCATCGGTATTGCGTAGGAACTGATTACCCACGAGGGTTTTTCCGACAAGCTTTTTTCCATGAGTGTTGCCTCGGTAAGTCGGTTTACCGAAGGATTTCCTACGCTTTTTTCTGTCGGGAAAAGGCTTCCTTTCTTGTAGTGTTGTTATGAGTAAAAATTATTACGTCGAATCACATGTTTATTGCCACCACAATCCTAGGGGAAATTCTTTAAATCCACCCTCGTTCATGGCCACCCAAACATTGATATCTCTTACTATTTGTTGTGAATAATTGGCAACAACTGCAATACATTCTTTTGGAAAGACTGCTAGTCCCTCGAAGACCCTATTTTCTAGGATTTCTTACTCTATTTGACATTAAAAAAGAAGGATAACTGTATACTCTATACTCATCTTCTCATAGAAGATGAAGGTTTAGGGGGCAGATCCTCAAACCACATAGGGAGGAAGCAAAGTTGGCAAGTAAGGTCGATCGTATCATAGATAGATGTGTTCGCCTACAAGGATGAATCCCTATAAACATTGAGACAACTGTCAATTTGGTCAACAAAAGTCAACTTAAGTCAACTGAAGGATACGTTAGGTCATTATGTTGAAATGTAATTTTTCATAACCTTTATGATGTATTATTAGATATTATAATACTACGTACGCTAATTCAAATCAATTATTGGGTAAACGCTGTAAATACGGATAATAAACTACAGTAGCATAAAAAATTCGATAATCATACAAATATTATTTTAGTATTAATAATATTCATAAAACGATGTATTCGTGAATACGAATCCGTAGACATATAGAACGTCGAAAACGGAGTTCGCACGTGGAAGTTACAACAGTTAAATCGCTGTGAGCGATATATGTACACATGGTTTGGATACTAAAATACAAAACGTGGTGCCTTAAACATCAAAAAATGGAATAACGGAACACATATTATGAGGCGTAATATTGTTTACTAATATTGTCTAGGAGAACACCCTTATGTCTTCACCTAACGAATTACGAATCAATATAAATAAATGTTTACTAATATTATTATGCATAATATTGATTTATATATTTATTAGTAATTAAATCTCCGAAAACTTATAAAAATATGCAAAACGTTTTACTGCGTTTTATAAAAACACCATATTTATATAAACACTTCCAAGTTGCCAAACTTCGATTCTTCTTCTTCAAAACTCAAAGACTTGCTTCAAATGTGAGTTCATACCCCTCTTTTTTCATCTTTATTCAAGTTTTTAGGGGGAGAATACAAGATTACACTATAAAAGTGACTATTTACACAAGTTTTTAACTACTTTTTGTGTAAAAATGTTTTCTACAAGAAATAATGTTAGATCCAAGTGTTATGAACATTATTATGTGATATGTTTAAATAAAAACACAAATCTACAAAAATAATGAGTATAAACATGTTACATCTTCTAAAGGAAAGTCACAAAAATGAAAACTAGTAAAAACTACGTTTTTGTGACTCTCCAATCCATCTTCAAAGCATTTTGAGCTTGTAACTCTCCAATCAATATATTTGATCGTATTTGTCTTTTGTCTTGGCGTTCTTACGATTTTCCCATCCTATTCCTCCTTAAATTCGTCCTAACAGTAAGCAATAAGCTGGATGATTATCCTGGTGCATATATTAGTTGTATTTTTTTACTATAAATACAGTATTGAGTTCTTAGTTATATATTACACTAAGAAGACATAACTAATGTTGTATTATTATAATATACAACAATTCTGGTATCTTAATTGTATATTATAGCTAGGTGCTACATAGTTGTAATATATAAAAAGAAAACTTAATGGGTTATATAAAGCATACCGATATTGGTACTTGGAGAAGTTAGGTTAGTGGTGCTTGGAGTCGGCGACAACTTTGATCCAAATTGATGTTTTGCCCAAGAAGGAGTCTGTCCCTAAGAGGGGTCTTCGTCAAGTAGATTGTTTTTCTCTTTTCTTGCTTATCCTCATAATGGAAAGGCTCCATGTGACATTGGTGGAAGTTAAAAAATGATGTTATACATGGAGTAAAAGTTGGATGTGTCTTTCTGAGCTTCACATTTGTTTGTGGCAACAATGCCATCTGCTTAGGAGATTGGTCGGCTAAAAACATATTAGGTATGATATATGTTATAAGAATTTTCAACTAGCCTTAAGTCTCAAAAGTTACTTTGAGAAAATCAAACTATTTTGTGTAGGAGTTCACTAGAAAGAGGTTGAAACAATGGCTAGAAGAATCAACTATAGAACTTTCGACTTTCTTGATCATTTTTAGGGATTTCAATTGGTCATAAATTGGTTAGATGTAAGGTGTAGAAACTCATTATAGAGAATTTTCATAAAAGGGTTTCCTTTTAGAAAGCCAAAGCATTATCCATTGGAGGTAGATTGACACTTATAATATCATTGCTTGGATGTTTGCTTCCTATTGGTTTGCTCAATCCAAAGTTCCTAATGGTATCATCGAAACTGCTAAAAGTATTCAAAGAAGCTTATTTTAGTTGGAGATAATAATGATAAACAATTAGCATGGGTAAAACAAAAGAATATTCCTATTAAAAAGTGTAAAGGGGGCCTTATATTGGAAGTTTATTTGCTTATAATTAAACACTGATGTTTAAGTGGGTTTCCATTTCACATTATAAAGAAATCCTCTTTGGAAGTGTGATTAATGCAGTCCATGGTGGGTTGTAATTTGGTTATAAAAATATTGTTAAAGGGGGATAATATGAGTTTCTGGTTGGATCATTGGTGTAGTGACACTCCTTTAAAAGTCTTGTGACCTCGTTTTTACACTCTTGACTTGTAGGTTGATCACATGGTAGCAGACTACTTTAGGAATGAGACGTGGAAGTGGTCTTTAAGGAGAAATTTTATGATGACTACAAAGGGAGGAGTTGATTAACCGTAAATGTTAAAAGAGCAAGTTTATTATTGGATCCATCTGCCACATATACATGGATATCGGTGTTAGTGAAAAATTTAGAGTTTTTCTCTTAAGTCTTTTAAAGACCATATTGATGTTAAAAATATGTCTAAAATGATCGTGTATCATGCACTGGAGGTGGTGCTCAATAGAATTCAACTAAAGATAACTTTGTGAAGATCGGAGTTGACTTAGACAATCGTCTTTTTCATTTCTATAATGTGGAGGTGGAATCCTCTGGGCATGTCCTTTTCCAATGCTCGTTCATGAGAGATATATGACGGCTTGTCGGTAGATGGTGGAACCTCAACCTATCTAGTATAAACAATGTAACGGGGTTGAACATGTTTGTGGATGAACTAAAGGTTGATTATTTTGCACAAAGAAGCCATGGATTTGGTTGTCTGTATAGTTACTTAGGAGGCGTTGTCTATGTAGAATCTAGCTATATTCGAAGAAAAATGTGGTGTAATGATGTTATGGATGTTGTTAAATACACCATAATCTAGTATACACTAGTATAAACATTCATAATCATTTTGTGATAGATGTCTATCAGCCACCCAATAATTTTTAGAAAATAGTTAGATATACAAAAAAATGGTCAAAATATAAACTAGAATGTATTTGAAAAATAAAATGGAGTATAAGAAAAAATTTACTTACGCTAATCTTATTTCAATAGACTTTTATACTTCGATTAGATTAGTATAGGTCTAGAAGTAAAAAGGTGGACTTTCCTTTGCTTGTTGTTTTTGCTAGCATATGGCAAGCCCGTTTAATAAAGTCGTCGTTTTTAGAAAAAGAAAACAAATTTATGAGTATATATTAGGGAAAATTGCAAAAAAAGGTCACTATGTTTAAATAAAAAATTTGATTTTGATACTGTATTTATTTTTTTGTAAGTTGTGTCACTAAATTTTCCAAATTGTTGCAACTTTGATCATTTGACAGATCATCCCGGTTACAAACTGACGTGATATGGTGATGTGCCAGTATTCGATTATGTGATACTAACGTTGCATGATAATATTGTCTATTGTAGCTAAAAAAAACTCTTTTATTTTTACCTATTTGACTATTAAGATAATTAATGACCCAATTAACAAATCCATACATATATAAACCATAATTACTATTTCTACTAAATATATATTTTACACTTGTAATATAATTATCAGTAGATAGTATATACAATTTCTATATATCATCGTACTTTCAAATCAATTTTTAAAAGCATGTTTTGAATTTCTTTTCTTAATTATCAGTATATAATATATACAGTCACTGTATATCATATTTTGTATCATTAAAAAACTAAATAAAATAAAATATCCCCCATAATTGTTGTTTTAAATCTTAATTTTCAAAGATTCTATCGCCGTGTCAACAACAAGCCAGCGCCACATCACTAAAGACTGACACGTCGTCATGTCACATCAGCTGATAGCCAGTTAGACCTATCAAATGGTCAAAACTCAAAACTGCAACAAATTAAAAATTATAATGACTTAATTGCCAAGAAAGTAAACATAACGTCAAAATCAAGATTTTGTGCAAACTTAATGACTTTTTTGCAATTTACCCTATATATTATGCTATTTCACCGAAGAATATCAAAATCTAAAACAATTAAAGTCCAACAACATTTGTTTAATCAAACATCTAATTTAATTAATCGTAACTTGATTTGTACATGTTTTGGTAGATTACCTTAAAATGTAAATTTTTTAAAAAATATATCATATTATATCTTTGATATAGTCCACATAAAAAATTAACTTCCTAAACGTATTTCTTTGTTTAAAACGTATTACGACGACCATACATTGACAATCACGAGTAACAAAAATAACAAAAATTGTAAGCCATTAACAGTCAGACATAAATTTTAGTAACTTTCATATATATTGTACGATAAATTGATTCTGAAAACGGTTTTTTTTTATCAACAATCATTGAATTGAGGGGATATGGGTGATATAGAAACAAGTAGTACAAGTGATAAGGTGATATCTTGTTTATTTAAGTGTGGCTTCTTGTTTTGATGAGATGTGTTTCAAGGACCACCTTCATTTGATCCCAATACCATGATCTTACTTTTGGATATTAATTCAGGTTAGGTTTCTGTCTAATGAGGCACATTAGAAAGATTAGCTAAAAAGGAAATAGCTTGAAAGTTATCCCAAATATACTTTCGATAAATAACACTTAAATCATTACTTTCAACATTTTTTTTATTGTTGTAATAATATAACTTTTGTAATATTTAACACACTAATGACTTTGTAAACAGTTCGTATTAATCATGTCAGGGTCAACCCGATCTGTTTCAATCCATAAATACATTATCTCTTATTAGACTATTCGCAATACCCATCACGGGTGATACCGTGATGCCACCTAAGTCCCATCACGGGCCGCGCACACCGCCCCGGTATCACCGTGATGGGCGTGATCGTGTTGGAGGGTGATGGTGAACATGGTTGATCACAGTCAATCACAAGAATGTAGCCGTTGAACGGCTAATTTTTTAAAAACAATTTTATTTACTTTTTTTAAATGACCACTATATATATATATATATATATATATATATATATATATATATATATATATATATATATATATATATATATATATATATATATATATATATATATAACATATTTATACCTCAAACATACACATATTCACCAACATATCTATATTTCACGTACACTTTTTTTTCAATGGAGCAAAATCCTAACACCCCACCTTCAAATCAAAACCGTGAGTATGATCCGTTTGGATTAAACTCGACCCTCGCTAATACCCGAGCCTTGAATCACCGCGAGATGGTTTTGTAAACTTACTTCAATCCGGTCCCCGATCTCACATAACCGCTTTTTCAACAACAATTTTCACCTTTCAATTTGTATCAACAAGGATTCCAGCCACTTTTCGTTTTCCAACCGCAAGGGTTCCAACCGCAAGCATCAACCACCAATGTCACAACCATCACCACAACCGAATCCGGTGTTTCCCGAAATCGTTGAGGAGACACAACAATTAGACAACCAAAGTCGTCAGGCCGCAAAGAGGAAAGGAAAAAACGATGGCCGAGTGACGAACGAATTGGTCAAAAGATGAATAATTAAATTTAATCAAGGCGTGGATTTTGGTTTCCGTTGACCCGATAGTCGGGAACTCGCAAACCCACGAAACTTCTTGTGTGATGTGATTGTATTGTGATATAATGTGATAGTGAAAAAAGATGACGTGACAGTGACGTGGCACCCATCACATGTGATGGGGTGATGGGTACTCCCGCTAGTCTTAATGGTGTATGATGTAATTAAAATATATTGTTA
This sequence comes from Cichorium intybus, assembly GCA_023525715.1. NCBI lineage: Eukaryota > Viridiplantae > Streptophyta > Magnoliopsida > Asterales > Asteraceae > Cichorium > Cichorium intybus. The sequence continues at coordinate 81,356,994 of CM042015.1, forward strand.
TTACTAAAATATTAAAAGATGATAAAGGATCCAACTAAAAAATGATGAATAGAACACTCAAATGGATCCAACTCCAAGTCGCCCACAATAATTACTTATGATCACAAATTAACAAACACACTATCATCATACAAGAGGGACATTTTGTTGTATTTTATCCAAGAAGCAGGAAATTCACGATTTAAATAAGGGATAATGATTTGTAAAGGTAACGAACTTCTGAAATTGTTCACATTTGGTCATTGAACTTTTTTTTTGTGTTTAGTTTACCCATGAACTTTTTCAAATTGTTCACATTATACCATTATGACCGGTGATAGAAAGTTTATTCTGATTTGGAATCGTACGTGGCATCCTATAAGACTTGAAAGGGTAACGAACTTTTAAAATTGTTCACATTTGGTCACAGAACTTATTTTTGTGCTTGATTTACCCATTAACTTTTTTAAATTGTTCATATTATACCCTTATGACCGATGATAGAAAGTTTGTGCTGATTTGACATCCGATGTGGCATCAGAAAGTAGGGATGAGCTCGGTCTGAAAACCGAACCGAACCAGACCGAAACCGAAATGGATCGAAATCGAATTATGATTTTTTTAAAACCAAAGACCGAAATGAATATGTATATTCGAATTATCAGTTTTCGATTCGGTTCGGTTTTTCATGATCAAGAGTAGTGTTAGGAATAAGCATGGTTCGGGGACTGGACCGAAACCGAGTTAACCTTTTTTAAAAATCGAAAACTGAACGATATATGTATATTCGGTCCCTGTTCGGTTCGGTTTCGGTTGATTTTCGGTTCGGTTCGGTTTTTCCGGTCCATATGTTCATCCCTGTCAGAAAGCTGAGACATAAATAAGGGCCAGTGATCTTCAGTTGGGGTTTGGATGTCAAATCAGCAAAAACTTTCTATTATCAGTCATAAGGGTATAATTTGAACAATTTTAAAAAGTTTATGGGTAAATCAAGCACAAAAATAAGTTCGGTGACCAAATTTGAACAATTTTAGAAGTTCATTATCCTTCCAAATCTTCTAGGATGTCACGTAGGATTTGAAATCAGTATAAACCTTCTATCACCAGTCATAATGGTATAATGTGAACAATTTTAAAAAGTTCATGGGTAAATTAAGAACAAAAATAAGTTCAGTGACCAAATGTGAACAATTTCAAAATTACGTTACCCTTACAAGTCATTATCCCTTTAAATAATTGGATACAAAGTTAAAATAGAAACAGACTAAATGTTAATCATTTGTAATTTATCTACTCGTCTCTGATTCCATGTATTTAATGATAGTAAAATAGCAACTTTTTTTAATAATTTGGTACAAATAATCAAAATCTCATTCGTTTATCAAAATAACCTTACATTTTGCAGTAAACCCATTACAAAATATACCTTTTTTTTTTTTTTTTTTTTCCTTCGGAGCGGCTGAACTATATATTGAAAAAAAAAAAAGTAAACTCTAGCAAGGAGCTATATACAAAACAGAAAATTAGAAAACAGGTATTCGCCGCTTAAACAATGTTATTTTCCCCCTTTAATGTTATGAATCACCCACGGCCTCGATATGAAATTGTCCCAATATAAAACCTAGAAACGATGAAACGGACCCCAGTGTGACATACATGGCCCACTGCAAAAATAAATATATTGGTTGAGGCTATTGCGAAATGAGGGATCCATTGTGAATATATTTTTAACCCGTTTACAGGAAATCATATCCAATAAAGGGCATACTGGGTTTTTTATTAGGTCCTAAAATATACATCTCTCTCTCTCTCTCTCGTTTCCGTCCTCTCTCTGTCTCTCTACATAGAAACTTCAAACTTTTAAACCCTAATCTCCACTGGTTGCCACCACATCCCACACCTCACCCTCTCACGAGCCTCCAAATTGATATGAGCATTTCTGGCGATGGACATAGAAATCGAGAACTTACACAAGACTACACAAATGCAAGAAGGCATAAAATAAACCGATTTTGAAGCTGTCGAATAGAAGTCAGAAGAACGGAAGTGAATAATCGATTTCTTCGTTTGAACCACGACGTCCAGATAGGAGATCACGATTCATTCACGAGCTACAGGAGAATTCGATGTCGATAATACAAAATGGAGCAATTGGAAGAGATTCAGCAGGTATGACGGATTCTAATGATGCTAAAAACGTGTATAAGTCTGAAACCGAAGTTGATTCATTCACGAGCTACAGGGATCAATCCAATGTCGGTGACAACAATTTCAAATCATACGCCAAGAGCTCCAACGCAGCAGACTTGAAGTTTTCCAATCACGAAAATTCCTTCAACGAAGGCACCGATAAATTCTCCTTTAAACGAAGCCAATGTTCTTGATCCAAGGGTTTATCATCAGGTATGTGGTAATGTGGTTATGTTTTAGGTTATATATAATTCGAATTGCAAATCTCGTTCATATGGCAGTAATGTGAATTTCAATTGGAATTGCAAATCTCGTTCAATATCTAGTTCAATATCTAGTTCTATCAATTGGAATTGCAAATTAGTAATATGAATTTTTTTTTTCAATTTGAGTTCGTATTATAGGGAGTCTGATTGCATATTTCGTTTTCAATATATGTTCACTAATGAACATATGTTAAATAATGAACATTTTCTTACAAACTGGCTTCAATATCTAGTTCTTTCAATTGGAATTGCAAATTAGCAATTTGATTTATTTCAATTGGAATTGCATATTCGTTTGAGTTTGTATTGAAGGGAGTCTATTGAAGGGAGTCTGATATGTGTTCAATTATTCACGGTATTGTGGTATCCTGTTTGGTATTGTATTTCATATGTTCACTAATGAACATATGTTCACTAATGAACATATATTGATTTTGAGCAATGTTTGTTTACAGGTTAGCGTTTTCACATTTTTGGTGAAGTTCGTATGTATTTTAGGGAATACGATTTTAGCACCAAGAACCTAATCGATTTTGATGCTTCGTTGTTCACAGGTCAATCAACAATATGACGTGCACACAAGGATTCGTTCGATGTTGAAGATGTATAGAAGCAAGAACAGAGTGATTGAGAACCGTCATGTAATGTTCATATATGAACATTGTTTCATTTGTTTGAGACTTTGATGTTTTGTTCTTATTCTTTTAACTTTTCTCATGTAATTTTTTGAGACTTGATCAATGTATTGGTTGATCTTATTAGGATTGAACTTTTGTTTGTATTTTGATCAAAGGGAAACGTAAAAATACAAGAGTGAACAGACAACTTTGCTCATGTAATTTACATGTGTTCATTGATGAACATATGTTCATAGATGAACATATGTTCATTGATGAACATAGCAAATTAAGATTTTTGACGATCGTACCCTTTTAGTTAGATTTTAATCTTTCGGTTAACAACATGGTTCTGCAGTTAGGTGATTTAATTTGGTTCTGCATTGAACCCATCCCTATATATATATATATATATATATATATATATATATATATATATATATATATATATATATATATATATATATATATATATATATATATATATATATATATATATATACACACACATACATACATGCAGGCATGCATGCATGCATGCATACATACATACATATACATACATATATATATATATATATATATATATATATATATATATATATATATATATATATATATATATATATATATATATATATATATATATATATATATATATATATATATATATTGCAAGTTAAGGATGAATCCGATTACATGAGTCGTAATATACTACAGCTACACTAGGTACATCAGGCTAACTACAGTTCTTCGTGGCCAACACTTCGCCGAGGAGACTGCACAGAGACTAGACCCACACCCGCAACTGGCAAACCTTGGTGCATAGCACACGCCCACCCTGTAAGGACGCCCTGCAGGCAACTAACTAGGTAAACCCAGCCTCGGGTACACACTAAACCGGCTAGCACGGAGGCCACAAGCACTGGCGTAATATCTTTGCCAAACTTGTGCGAGAATGGTTTCGAACCCACAACCTCCCAAAAGGGAGGCATGGTGCCTAGCCATCTCAACCACCGCTTATCATTTATATATTAGTAATTATTGTGTAACCTTGAGATTTAATTTCAACCAATCATTTTAAAAATCTGGATAAGGGCATTATTGTAATTGAATAATTATCAATTAATTATGTTGTAAATTAATCCCTTAATTTTAGGTTACTATCCTACTAATTTAGGTAACTATTATATACTTTCTTTATCCCATCTTCATCATTCCTGTGCATCATGATTTCTGCCAATCCCGACTCTTAACCCACCACAAAACCCTATGGTCGGCCATCACCATCTCAGTCATCGCAAAACACAGCAGGAAACCATCATCTTCAACGTTCTCGCCATTATCATCTTCAAACTTCGCTCCACAAGATCCTTCTTATTCAACAAAAAACGCAGGAAAAACCACATTATACGGTAAAGAATCATCATCACAACCATATTCTCGCCACTTGCAATCGATTCCTAACCTAAGCCACCACCAGATTTACACATTTGCAACATCAAGATAAGAAGAACACAGTTTTGATGATCATCCTCACAACAATCATCTTCTCACATAAACTTTTTTTCTTCTCTTATTTCTTCATCATCACACGAAACAATTATCATCTTACACATACTACATCACCAACGATTCACCATCAAAGGGTTGTTCTCTTGTATCTTCTGAAGAACTCATTCTGTTAAGAATGTTTTTTCTATTAAAAACTCATTCTATTTAGAATTCATTCTGTTAAGAATGTTTTTTCTGTAAAAAAATATGATCTTAAGAGGATTTCATTTTTGTACTTGTATTTTTACGTTTATTCTTACAAGAATGATAAATGTAACCTCTATTTTTATATTATTTGCATCTCTGTTACAAAATGAGTTTTTGTAATAGTATATTCTGTTAAAAACTCATTCTGATAAGAATAAGTATTCTGTCAAAATTGTAATCTCAATGATGTAATCTCAAGTATGTTACCAAAATGAAATCTTATCATAATGAAATTGTATCTTACGAGAATGACATCTTATCAAAATGAAATTACATTTTACCAAAATAAAATCTTTCCGTTTTTTCATTCTTACTGGAACGAAAACGTATTTTATGCTGTTGAAATTTATGACAGAGGTGAGAGGGAAAATAGACGAACCTGTATCCCAAAAAGCACGAACTTTCCTTTTTTTAGATTGACAAAATGTCTATTATGCCCTTACAGCCGTTTTTAATAATTTAATTAATTATATTGTATTTTATTTACAATTCTTACCATTCAATCATAACCATTAATTTTTTTGATCTGACGGCTACGATCTGGTCTTAAGATAACACAATAATTATCGTTCTTAAGATAATATATATATATATATATATATATATATATATATATATATATATATATATATATATATATATATATATATATATATATATATATATATATATATATATATATATATATATATATATATATATATATATGACAATGTGAATATACGACTATTGTGTAGCCAACTCTAGGTGTAGAACTTCCCGTTTTTTTTTTTTTTTTTTCCAAAAATAAATAAAAACTTCCTAGTTCAGTAATTATTGCACAACAATTTGATTTTGGGGTCAACAATAAATGATCATGTTCTTCTTCTCCTTTGATCGACCTCCACCTCCAAGCTTCCTCTTTATAATTGTTATTCTCCCATTCTCGATCCCGCTCTGTAATTTGAAGATAGGTTTAGGGTTTAAGTTGGTCAATCAATGGAAAATATTGTCATCAGAGGAAAAGAAGGAAACTAACGACAGGCATGGAATAAGGAACGATATTAGATACGATATCATGAAATGGTGTAGTTTTAAAGGGTTCTATACCCAAGTTTACATACCACATAGCCGTATATTCACATTGCCATATACATATATATATATATATATATATATATATATATATATATATATATATATATATATATATATATATATATATATATATATGTGTGTGTGTGTGTATGTGTATGTGTGCACCCGGTGTGTGTATATGTGTGTTATTATGTAATTAAAATAAACAATATATAAAAGATTATTAATAATTTTTTAAAATAAATAATTAAATATTTATTTATTATTATAAGACAAAACTTCATAAATGGTCCTTGTGGTTTCACAGAATATCAAGTTTGGTCCCTAACTTTTTTTACCTCAAGGAAAGTCTCTGTGGTTTCATTTTTTTATCGTGGTTGGTCTTTTACCCATATGAAATGATTTATTTACCATTTTAATATCTTTTAGATTTTATTTAAGTTAAACTATTTAAAACCAGAAAAAAATATAATACCCCACCCCCTTCTTCCCCTACCGCCTCCACTCCTCCCTCACTTCACCACCACCATTAAAACCACCGTCCACCACCACCCTTGCTGACCCAATTAAAATACACCCCTCAAGAACATGAAGTATAAACAAAGGAAAAACAGAAAGTAAGTGCATAACAAAAGCCTTTCCCCACCTCCTTTTAGTGGTCATGAAACCAAAACTACATCGGAGAAATCAGAGCTTTGCCGTACCTCAAGACCTTTATCTACTTCTCTGCCAACAAAAGCCTTTCCCCACCTCCTATAACTTTCTTGATTATCCCTTTCTCTAAATCCACCAATTTATCCATGTAATTTCTCCTAATTCTTCAGCAATTCACCATTTTGTGCTACCATGTAATTTCTCCTAATTCTACAATGCTCCTGGTGACATCCATGTAATTTCTCCTAAATCTAAATCCACCAATTCACCATTTTGTGCTACTGTAAACCATACTTCTAGTCCATCATCTCTCCCAACAAAAAACTTGCTTCTTTACAACAATGGACTACACTATTGCTGATACCTCTGCTGGTATTTCTCAAACTTGGAGTGGTATCTTTCAAATAATCCATGGATCATCGCTCAATTTGTGCAAATCCACCATAGATAGGTCTCCTAATTTGGAACAAACCTTGCACATAGTACCCTCGTTAACATCGATGTTGTCAGCGAAGGAATCCCCAAATTTGTTGTTTCATCTCGAACTACACATGCGGATCGGGGATCCCATATGCGGATGTAACCAGAAAAACCGAAAGCACCGGATGTTATGGCGTTGGTAGCGAGAAGTTTGAGATCTTTAACGTATGTTAGGTTGCCATGGACGATTGATTTCGATGAATTTTCAGATTGACGAACAATTTCAGATGTCACCAGGAGCGTTGATTTGTCGATCGCAAGTACGAATTTCTTCTTGTGGTGTGAATAGAAGGTAGTGAAAACTTTTGGGAAAGTGAAATTAAGAAAGATTTGGAGAAGAATCGAAGATGAAGATGAACTCACCATATGCAGCGTATCCCACCAGGAGAGAGAGAAAGAGACATGGGATTTGGGGGTGGGGTGAGTTTTTAATTCTTTTTCTTTTTTTTTAATATTAAATTAGTTTAAGTAAAAGATAAAATAAAATAAAATGGTATAAAAGTCATTTCATATGGGTAAATGACCAACCATGATAAAAAAATGAAACCACATGGACTTTCCTTGAGATAAAAAAAGTTAGGGACCAAACTTGATATTCTGTGAAATCACAGGAACCATTTATGAAGTTTTGTCTTATTATAACCAAAACCACATAAAGCTTTATTTATTCCTAAGAGTGTCAAAAACAATACTTGTGGAAATTTATTTAGTTACAGTAACTAAATTAGGTTTAGACTTATTTTGATGAAATGTTTGAGTATACAGGGAATTAAAAAGCTCATTATGGAACTTACTGAGAGATTAAGATGTTTGTTTTTGAACAGATAAACTGTTTGCAATTTTTTGAAGAAGATGTGGACCAAAAGTTTGCAGTGTGTAAAAAAGTGTTTGTTTTTTAATGTCTATACACTAGATAAAAGAACAAAAATCATATTGATCATAGACGATACTAAATAAGCAAACTATATATACATACACCCATTAACCATATTTGTTTTCTAGATGATAGTAAAAGACAGTAGCAGTGGTAGAGGTGGTGGCAATGGTGACAAACGTGGTGGTGGCGGAGGTAGTGGAAATGGTGGCGGAAGAGGTGGTGGTGTGTCAGGTGGTGGTGGCAATGGTGGTGGAGGTGACGTCAAAGATGGTGGTAGTGAAAAAAAAACATCAAATCAGTATTAGAACATAAAATATTTTTCTTAAATCATAAGCTAATTTTTATGTTTTCTAAAGAAAAATGTCAAACAGACCTTTTATGTATACAGTCTTTCAAAAAACAATGTGTCTTTTTATTTAATGTCTGCAAACATTACAAAAAATTACATATAAAGTTACACCCGGTGACCCACATGCATAATGAATAATACAAAAGTGATTGATCAAGTACAAAATCTTAAACTTGTCGATGTATAAAAATATCTATTCTGATCCTATTGGTTGTCAACTTAACATTTGTCTTGTAAATATATATTTAGGTAATAATGGTGAATAAAAGTAAAAATAAAAAACTCACGATAAAGAGGATGGCTACGTATGATACCTAGGAATCACTCCCTCCACGTCGTAGACAAAGACATCGATCGAGACGTTATTCTTCGTCGTAGATACACAAATATTTTGTAGGATTTGGTTTTCGTATTTTTATCAATAACGATAATTTGGACAACGACATTTAAATATTAAAACATTATATACTTCTCAAGTTGTTTCCAAAAAAGGTAAATTGGTTATAATTTGATATTATCTATACTGGAACGGATAGTTTTAATGGTAAGATGACATAACATATTGATATATATAATTTTTAATTTGTGTTGGCAAAACATACGGTTAAATAACGAGCCAAAATAATTCGCATTAAACCGTATTATCTTGGCATAGATTCATAAGACAATAATTCTTTTATTTTCTTTTAATTTTGTATATAACTGATAAATTTTGATTGGAAAAGATATATTTAACTAATTATTAAATTATTTAGTAAATCGATATAGAGACTATACGTATTTGAATACATTCTAAGCTAATTTTTAGGGGATAGCTAAAAAGACACCATTTTTTTTATCAATTAGAAACCTTAATCATTACTTTTAAGTAAGTCAACTGTTTTTTATTTGTTGGAATTACAATGTTTTCCGGAAAAAACGGATATTATTGGTTAAGAATGTTTAATTTTTATTTATAGATGTATATTGAGTGTCTATTTAATAGCACCCAATTTTTATCATACAATCTCTTTGACTCTATTATTCATTTTTTTTATGTTACATTGATCATTTGAATAAAGATATTGTGTGATCTGATATTCAATGTCGATCCATCATTTTGTGCATGGATCATCATATATAATGGCGGTTTTTAGATGTGATCAAATGAGCGGGTCGGAGCGATTAAATTTCGTCCATCCATCTTTTTTGTCGGGTTATGATGGGTTTACTCTTTAGACTTTTTGTTTTTGTTTGTTTGTTTGTTTCTTAAATTTATTAAAGTTAAGTCTTAACGTATTAAATATGACTATGAAAACAATATCACAAAACAGATAATCTAATTATTGAAAAAATTAAGCAATGAAAGCGTCGCCGTTGAAAAAATGATGTACTTAAAAAATAGAATGATTAGAGGTTAAAAACATCTAAATACACTATGAGCGACATTTGATTGTTTGTTAAAATGTTTACTTATTTGATTAACTGAAATAGAATATAGCTTAAGAAGACGCAGTTTTTGTTATTTTGATCAAAATTGTAACCACTATTTTGTTTTTTTTAAGGTAACAAGTAATATATTATAAATTATATAATGTATTGATTCTTAAAGATACATACACGAAAGTGCAGTAAAAAACGATTGCAGGTTATTTGTTTTTAGATTATAATAAGTTTTACATGATTGCTAAAGGTGGCAAAATGAGTAAGATCAAGCGGGTTGGCAACGTATTAAAATGGGCAACTCTTGAATATATGTTTATCTAGATTGGGTCAATTCTATCCGTAAACACTTATTGTTTATCTAGATTGGGTCAATTCTGACAATAAGTGTTTACGGATAGAATTGACCCAATCTAGATTATAATAAGTTTTTGCAGGTCGGAGCGGTTAATCTAAAAAGTCACTAACTTTTCTATTTTTCTCGATTTTGACACTGTATTTTTAGGTTTTGCAATTAAGTCATTATGTTTTCAGAAAATTGCAATTAAGTCATTATGTTTTTCAAAAAGTTGCGAAAATGACCATATGACAGGATGGCAACATGTTACCAGGTCATATGGTCAAATTTGCAATTTTTCAGAAAACATAATGACTTAATAGCAAAAATAAAACATAGTGTCAAAATCGAAAAATCTGGAAAAGTTAGCGAATTTTATGCAATTTACCCTATGCAATTTATATAACTTAATCACTTTACATGCCTCATACGTGTCCAAAAAAGTAAATTTGTTCTTACCTTATTTTTCCATTTAAAGTAATCAAATTTATTGTCCTAAAAATGGAATTTCAAAAAGATTTAACATAAATGCATACCAATAACAACTAATTTACATGCCCTCAGTGTGAATATCCTATTGGGTAATTGGTTATGTAAACAATGTCTTTATATGATGGGTTATAAAAATCTATATTGATGTTCGTTCATTGATTTATATACAAAAATAAAATAGAATTTTACAATGATACAAAAGCAAAACTTGGTTATTATTTAATAAAATTATTTTAAAGACTTAATCGCTAAAAATTTTAATCACTAGATATTTTGAAAGACTTGATCGCATAGGGTAAAATGTATAATTTTAATCACTAGCTTTTTTGAAAGACTTAATCGCTAAAAATTGTGAAAATAGATTTTTTGAAAGACTTAATCGCTAAAAATTGTGACATAAAATGTATAATTTTAATCACTAGATTTTTTGAAAGACTTAATCGCTAAAAATTGTGAAAATAGACAAAATAAAGAAAGATGTCGTCTTATTCAAAATGAAAGTACTTGTTTTCAATAAAACAAAAAATGTATACTCATTTTCAATAAAAAAACTTAATTTCAATGAAACAAAAAGTATTAAGAGTTTAAACTACAATTTTTTTAAGTAAAAGAAGGTTTCGTATGCATTTATCCTAAATCTTTTTGAAATTCCACTTTTAGGACAATAAATTTGATTATTTTAAATGGAAAAACAAGGTAACAACAAATTTACTTTTTTTGGATACATATGAAGCATGTAAAGTCATTAAGTTATATAAATTGCATAAAATTCGCTAACTTTTCTAGATTTTTCGATTTTGACACTATGTTTTATTTTTACTATTAAGTCATTATGTTTTCTGAAAAATTGCAAATTTGACAATATGACCTGGTAACCTGTTGCCATCCTGTCTTATGGTCATTTTCACAACTTTTTGGAAAACATAATGACTTAATTGCAATTTTATGAAAACATAATGACTTAATTATAAAAACTAAAAATACAGTGTCAAAATCAAGAAAATTGGAAAAGTTAGTGACTTTTATGCAATTTACCCTAGTTTATTTAATATGATTAAACAATAAATATTATTACAACAATAGTTAGGTTATATAAAAAAGTGATTTATAAATAGTTTATTTGAATAGTAAGGAATACATAAAATGGTATAATATATAAATTTTGTGTCTGTGTCTCCATACGAAGGTGGTGATCATGTGTTGCTGGAAAAAATCAAATAGGGCCATGCTTTTGGTGCAAAATGCCATCGTTGCTCCTTTTCAAAAGGCCCCATTCAATTTTACATGATATATTTATTTTATTAGTTGTTTTCTAATATATATATATATATATATATATATATATATATATATATATATATATATATATATAAAGAAAGAGAGACAGGGACAGAGACATGATCATATATAAACCATAATTATTGTGTGAATATATGACCAAATATGATACAATCATTTGATAGAGGTATTGTGGTAAGTTACAAAATATATTAATTAATAATATTCCATGTATTTAGGGATAAGATTTTTAGTTACCATATATTTATCATTTTTATCATCTTTAAAACCCTAGACGTTAAAAGCCAGCCGTTATCATCTTCTTCTTCCTCCTACTGTCTACATCTCTCCAGCTCCAGTACCACACCAAAAGCAACCATCGTGACATGCAACCACCATCATCATCTCTATGCATCTCACCATCACTGCCATACACTTATAATGATTATTGGTGAATGGAGTGCAATCTGTTGGTTATTCGTCGGTAATCCGTCAGTGATCCGCTCATGTCTTCATCTTCTTCTATTTTCATCAAACATTCAGGCAAAAGAAATCCCTATTTAACGAGTTGTAATTTTTGCAGGTTTTCTTCCTTACTGAAATCTAATTTGCTGGTTGTGTTTGTTGGTAAATGATGAACAAAGGTTTTCGTATTCTTTGAGAATGAAAGACTAAACCAACAATAATGAAAACTTCTTTTTTTGCTTTAATCATGGAACACGAAATTGAAACTAATTCTTGAAGAACGGAACACGGAAAATACAAATTATTTAATGAACCAGGGGAATCGATGCTCAAGGTTGGTATGTCTTATTCTTTAAGAATGAAACACGAAATTGAAACTAATTTGTAAAGATTGGAATGTAGAAAATTCAATTTATTGAATGGAACACAACATTGAAACTGACTCTTGAAGAATGGAAAGCACAATTGAATAAGGTTTTTGAAGAATGGAGTGAAGCAAAATGTAAATAGTAGATCAAACAGTCTGAGCAATCATATGTATTAACGGGAACCGTAATGAAAACTTCTTCTTTTGCTTTAATGTTGGTTTCCACAGATCACAGTTATAGAGAAAGGATTATTGGAATTTCAATTCAGGGAAGGCATTCTCACAAAATATCATTTTGACTCATTCATTCTTTTCAACCATTCTCACCACATTCTCATTTGAAATGAATATGATATGAATAACATATATATTTCTATAATGCTCATATTCTTAGAGAATGATATATGATTTGTGAAATGTTATCTCATTCTCATTATTCTTATATAATATCGTTTATTATCTCAAGAATGTCAAATTATTCTTCAAGAATGTTAGTTATGCGAATTCATGTTTTATTCTTGAAAAATGTGTTATGCACTTGTAATTAAGATCTTATTCTTCAAGAATATATTTTATTTTTTCAAAATGTTAGTATTATTCTTCAAGAACGACTGATTATTTTTCTAGAAACCATACAATTCATATATTGATATTGCAATTGAAATTAGAATTGAAGTTGAAATTCTCAAAATATTGACAATATATACAGTCGTATTTATAATGAAAATCCCATCAAATTAGGAGAAAAATCAGGTATTACATTTTAAATATTGATTAATAGACTAAAATACTATTTCTATGGGTTTAATTGTAACATCTAATTAATTAATTTCCATATATTTACTATTACTCTCTCGCATATAAAATCATAGTCCATTTCGTTCGGACGCTCTATATTAGGTCATACATTCACACAATAGATACAATTCACATTTAATCCAAACCACACATACATACACACACACACACACACACACACACACATATATATATATATATATATATATATATATATATATATATATATATATATATATATAACGGTTCATATGATACACTAATTTTCGTGACACAGTGAAGACGATTATCAGCCACACGTTTGCTAAAATCATTTAAAGACTCTGTGATATATTCACAAATATATAGACATACCTTTTTTCTTTGATTAGTTTGTTTGTATAAATATGTGTTTTAACTTTATTTAAAAACAAACTTAAATGTCAAAATTTATCGTTTTTTATGCTCTACTACCGTGCATATATATTGATATACAACTACAATTTAAAAAAATTAAAATAATTTAGTTTTAAAAGTTAATTATTAAAAAAGTAGTAAACATCACCGTTAGAGCGACACATGTCAACTCGTCCTAAGGCCTGCATGGGAGGTCAATCGTGGAATACTGGTGATATTTTGAGTGTGTCAGGGTTTAAACTATGGACCTCCTATATATACAATTACACTCCTCAACCACTAGGCTCTTATCGTAGAGACAAAAATTAGTACTTTAATTTGTTCGAAAACTTTAAAGAAATACACAAAAAAGTTTATCATTTTTAATGATCTAAAAACCGATAGATATGTAGATACAAAAATTTTAAAAAAAATGCATGCATATATGACTGCATCAGTGCATCCATATGCATGCATGCATATTGACTTTGTTTTATTCAAAAAATGATGCTCTAAAAACTAGTAGATATGTTGATATAAAAACTATTTTTATATACATGCATTAGTACATGCATATGAATGCATTAATGCATCTATATGTGTGTATTCATATGAATGCATCAATGCATCTATATGCATGCATGCATATCAACTTTAACTTATTCAAAAAATAATGCTCTGATAAAAAATCAATTTTTATGCAAGCATCAGTGCTTACGTATGAATGTATCAGTGTATTCATATATGCATAGATGCATAAGGACTTTATGTTATTCAAAAAATTATGCCCAGACATTAAGATTCCCTCATTAACCCTAGAAATGTAGAACTTATTAGTATAAGATTTCTAATGAATTATCTAAACAAAATCTTGAAAAATAAAGTTGACGGAAATAAAAGAATAGAAAATTGTGTTGTTGAGGTCCTAGACGACCCCTAATGGACATTTTACATGTCTTGAGCGAATTTCGTCTAATTCCAAGTTGTAGGATCCCTTCATCGAATTTGTCATTGATTTCATCAAACTTACATTCCTACTAGTACTGATATCATCAAGTCATGCATTTATGCATCTATATTAATACATGTCTGAGAGAGAGAGAGAGAGAGAGAGAGAGAGAGAGTGTGTATATATATATATATATATATATATATATATATATATATATATATATATATATATATATGGGTAGGTTATATTAAGAACCACAATTATTGTGTGGCCGTGAGGACAAATCTGGTGCGTAGAATCATAATTATCAATGGTTGTGATTAATAACAAAATATTGATTTTTTTAACTAAAAAATATCAACTTCCTAATTATATCATTCTAAATGGTAATATGGACTTTTTGTGTTTTTTCAATTATGGAGTGTGAGATATTCGTGGGATTAAATTTCAATTTCAATTTAATTTCAAATTCAAAATCAAATTTATTCTCAAATTCAAACTTTGATTCTACACAATTCTAATAAAGTTCTATAATTAATTTCCATTTTTATTCCAAGTTCTTAATCACTTACATTCTATTAAAATGAATTACATCGGAATAACTACTATTCTTAAAGAATGCTACTTTAAATTCTTAAAGAATGCTACTTCATAGGTAGACTGAATTACAAAATCATACGTATATGAACTATAAAATCATAGAAAATCATATTCTATTAGAATGACTGCCTTCAAATCACAATCAAAAGCTTCTTCTCTATTTCTTGTATGTTCTAATTACACAAAGATATACCCAGAATCTATAAAAATCTCGATCTATCTCTGCGTGTTTCCAGCCCCAAAATCTACAAGAATCTTGACAAATTACAAATGTCATTCTTGACAGAATACAATTCATTCTGACAGAATACAATTCTAACAGAATACAATTAAAGAAAAGATCTACAAAGACTTGATTCATGGAAGTGGAGTCATGATTAAGTTTTTCCCTTAGAATACTTAGAATGCCTTGAAACTTCATGTGCAAAGGCTGCGTCTTGATTAAAAATACCCCTGGTGGATTTGATTGGTGATACCTTTTAGGCAAACAACACTTACAACAAGCACAAAACATTTTATGAGGCATCTAACCAACGACAACCACTGGTGGTTGAATTGCATAATCCAAATCCAAAACAGTCGCTAACTCTTGAAATAGAATCGCTAAGCTTCAAATCGATATCGGAAATAGATGTTTGCATCTTTAAATCTGAATAAGTCGTGAAACCTGAAAGAAGTTTGGGTTTTATCGTGAATCAAAATAAGCTTCAAGTAGCATGAAAATCGATGATACCTCAATGTAATCACGAAGAAATATCGAACCAATTTCACAGAATGTCATTCTCACATAAATGAAACGTATTCTGTCATAATGATGATGGAGGCGGTGGTCGGCTATACTGCTGAACCAGCGGTTGGTGGTGGCCGACGGTGGCTGCTTGGTGGAGAACGAGATCATGATCAGGGGTGGATGGATGAGTCAATAAGGGTTCTAATATAGATGAAGGAGTTAGTTGCCATAATTGTAGGAATTAATACCTTAATTATTGGTCAAATCTTCCATAACTGTAGGTCAAATCTTACGTCCATATAATAATTACAGTTTTTAATATATCATTATTCGATGGAAAAACTCTATTCAAAGCATTTGTGAAGACGTTTGTTAACCTTTATTTAGTGATTTGTATGTGCTTTTGTTACTTTTATTCTATTAGTTTTTATTTTAACAAATCACAGTTTTTAGTAATGAGTTTTAATATATTTGGTCAAGACTTTCAACGTTGTTCCTAGACACAATGAATAAAAAAAACACATATTCGATCACTAGTTTAAGAAGATATGCGAGTTTAAAAAGAATAGTAATTGAAAGTTCGTTATTGATTTGGATACATTTGAATCAAAATCACGTATTTTAGAAAGTTTTATGTATAAGTTTAGGTATATAACAATCTCATATTTCCTAATCCTTATATATATATATATATATATATATATATATATATATATATATATATATATATATATATATATATATATATATATATATATATATATATATATATATATATGTGTGTGTGTGTGTGTGTGTGTGTGTGTGTGTGGGGGGAGGGGGGGGGGGGGGGGGTAGATGTTTCGAGGCTAAGATGCCTAGATTTTGATTTTTGACATTGTTGTCAATATTCTATATTATTTAATCTGGTGATCACATTTTCTGTATTTATGTGGTTTTTTGAGTGAACGAATTCAATAAACTTATTTCAATATCTAAACTGAAATATATTTTATATTGGTAAGATCCAGTACCAAGAGAGGTTTTTTAATGTTCAGCGACTTATTGGAGAATAAAACGATGTAATGGAATCCTCTTGAAGAGTCAAGATTGCACGTAGTGTCGTCATGTTGCAATTATTGGATATACGTACCTTTTGTATTCAATATTATTGAACTCTTATTTTTTTGAGCTGATCATCACTCAGAAGTATTGCTGTCGTCTTTGTCATTTTAGAAGTCATAATTTGAATTTAAACTTTATTCGCCTTTGAGAATTCTTATTTTTATTTTCAATGCTCATTAAGAGACATGGTTGTTTCTTAAAAAACATTTGTTCCCAAAACCATTTGAGCATATTTTTATTCAATTCGTATAATTATAAAGAGTTGCCTCGTGCATCATTTTTACATATTCACGTTTTGGATGCATTGGTTTGAACTGTACTGGATCAGATCGTAAAATTTAAATTGAAACCAAACAAAGAACAATAAATTATAAAATAACGGAATGGAACCTAATCAATACAAACTAGTTCTCATGTTTGTTGTCCTAATTTAGTTAATACAAAAGCACTGTTTTCGTTCCCTTTAAGTAAACAATTTGTATAAAAAAAGTTTATATGGATAAATGAAGATATAAAGAAATGAGTTCACAATTATTGATCGTGGTAGGGATGACATGTCCTGTAAAAAACCTGTGATGCAATTATTTGTAAGTTGTGGGGGCAAATGGAGCAAGTAGAAAACAAAAGGTCATGCCAGCAAATTTTGGAAGCAATAGTTGCATAGAGACAAATTGCCTATGCAGTGCAGGACCATTGCTTTCTTGATTTCATACTGTTTCAGGACAAAACTATCTGATAATTACTTTTAGGTCCTTGTTCTTTTTTCTAGAGTTGGAAATGACGGGTTTGGATCAATTTACAAGTATTACTAATTTAGACCATGTCTTTTGAAAAAGTAATGTCGTGAATTACGTAGTACATTAAAAAAGGTCCCCCTATAGGGATTTATTTTTTTAAATGAGGGTACATAAACATGGTTGTACATAATGTCATAAAACATGTTCTCTATTCTCTAATAACTCCCATATCGTACAAAATTTTGTTTGTAACGTACAATTTATTTTATATATATTAAATATATACTTAGATATTTATTTTCGGTCCCATCGATGGGCAATTATGCACATCTTAATTATACTTGCATGCTTAATGGTTTGTCGTGCATAATGGAGTCATAGCCCACCAAACATGTAGCAACTTTTTGTTTAGAATGATTAACACACGCACACACGTGCACTGTCACTAATCATATTTTAAATCTATATATATTTATATATAAGAGGACATGAATCCTTAATCTTTTGACTGAATGACATATTTATAATACACCTGATACTGCTGAGACAAAGGCTTTTGATACCAAATATGTGGCAGTTATGTATTAATTTGACTTATATTTGGTTATCCCAAATGACATTATAGTGATTTCATGATTTAATTCTAACGTTTATAGAGGGTTTTTTTTTTTTTTTCTTTTTCTAATTTGTAACCTTATTTGAGTACAAATGAGCATAGACTTATACAAGTCTATAGGAACCGGTCTTATATGAATCAAGTCAAGGCTTGGGCTCGTTACATATATGGATTAAGTTTGCAATCTAATATTTTGGTTTTATCAATATATGGTAAAATGACCGGTTAAGCGAGTTAAATAACGTATAATTATAAGTTTTTATAAGTAACTAACGATTGAATATGATTAAAACTATATTCTTATAATTAACTGTCTAACGTTTTGAATATTGTGATTTGCTATGTTTTTTGTATGTTTTTCAGGGTTCAATAGATTTTACTTGTTTTCTTTTTATCTCACTTTTTTAAGACAACTATTTCATCGGCTAAAGATAAACATAATTCAAATTTCAATGCAATATACTTATGAATTATGATCATTGTAAGCACTTCAAACTTGTTATTTTTGTATTAGAACTTATACTAGCCCATAATTGAATTTGTTGTAACTTCATCAACGTAACTTGATAATCTCAATTCTCAAATCAACCCACTATTTTGGGCTAAATAAGCCCAAATTTAGTTTTTGCTTGATAATAGAATAAAACATTAAAACGGACATGTAGATGTAGTGGGTATTTTTAAATTGTTAAATGGACCAGTAAAACCATTGGATTCTGGATCAAAAAAGATAAAATTTACCACCATGTCAAAATAAACGTAGTTCTATTAAGCTATTAGGTCAATAATTTTAGTCATTGTTTAACACCATGTCAAAGTAAATCGATTCCAATAAAGCTTTTATACCTTACGTATATATCTATATGGGAATGTAAATACAACGTTAAAACTGTTATAACATCTATATTGAAAGTTGAATATGATGTAGACATTTGGACTCGTATTTGTGTACAAAAAAGTTCTATATTTTTTTTAAATTTTCTTTTTTATAGAACGACAAACACACACACTCTTTATAAACCTACTTCTAAATCTACAACTTATGTCTACAATGAGACTGAATCCCTCAACTACTTGGAGAGTATGTAAACAAATAGGAGAGACATATAACGTTATGTGATTATATAATTAACTCATTACACGAAGAGTTACTACATGCTTATGTCTTTCGAATTTTCATCGTACAAGCATAGATACAAAATATTCACAAACTCATAATATTTTATAGGGAGAATTTCGTATATTACATTCTTAAACATCAAAATATCATATTTATCTAGCATAATTTTTAAATATCATACTTATCATTTATATTCAAAATATCATATTTGCCTAACCTAATTTCAATATATTATATTTATCATTCATAAACTTTCATAATATCATAATTGTCCTAATCCTTATTTTTAATATTTTATAATCATTTAGATCTTTTTTATCAAATGACTATCATACTCCTCTTATAAATCTAAGTTTAAAATATCTAAAATTGATTTCCTAAACCCTCGTTGCTAGTCTCCCTAATCCATATCGTCTGTTCTATGGCACCAGCGTTCGTCGCGTCGTCTCCAACACTTGTTCATCAATTTCTTCTTTGATAATACCTTTCTTCGTTGCTCTCCTAAAACGATGGTTGGAGATGATATCGGTAAATAAGATGGTGAAGACGATGCAAAGAACCCAGGTGTCGGAGATGAGAC
This sequence comes from Cichorium intybus, assembly GCA_023525715.1. NCBI lineage: Eukaryota > Viridiplantae > Streptophyta > Magnoliopsida > Asterales > Asteraceae > Cichorium > Cichorium intybus. The sequence goes on from CM042015.1 coordinate 81,377,217, forward strand.
GATAGAAATTAGGAGAGACTAGCAATTGAGGTTTAGGAAATTGATTTTAGGTCTTTTAAACATAGATTTATAAGTGGATATAGTCAACTTATAAAAATACGGATTTAAAATTATTATAAATTTTTAAAAATCCTAAAAATAAGGATTTTGACAAATCTAATATCTATAAAAAAATATGATATTTTGAAAGTTTATGAAGGGTAAGTATTACATTTATAAATTAGGCTGGACAAATATGATATTTTGATGTTTAAGAATGGCATATACGAAATTCTCCTTATTTTATATAACTTCACATTCTCTATAATCCAACACACACACACACACAACATAATTAGAACCAATATTTGTGTGTTGTATTGTTGGAATAGGATAACAATATAAACATAAATAGCGAAAGCAGAATTAAACGGTCGTATTCCACCATAGATCAAAAAATCATTCGTCTTTTGCAACTGTAAACTAAAAGAATGATCAAAATAATACATCAATGCAGATCTGAAGTATCTAGGATGATCTGAGCCCAAAACAGAACTCCTCTAATGAAATCGCACCCAAAACAATGATCTAGCACCCATTGGAGTAGTATAACACTTTGCTTAAAGATGAAGCAACGTTTCTATGGGGTATATGAAGAAAGTTGACCCACAAGGGAGGGGGAAGAAGGATGACAAATATTAGGGTTTGTTATATTCTAAAAATCTCCAATCATGGTGGGTATTTATAATACTCATCATGTTTATCTCTTCCCTCTTTGGATAAGTCGTATGCCTTTGTGGATAAGCCTTATCCCCATGTGAATAACGACTATCTAAAATTCAAATCATTGACATTTACACTTAAGTCATTTATCCAGTTGCAGTTTCTAATTAATATACCTTTACTTTGATATATTAATAAACTTAGTTCCTCATGTTTGCTTTCGATCTCTTTTAGCTAAATCATCTCTTATGTGTGACCCAAAAGGACATTACTATATATAGTGATATTACCAACTTGTTATGACCATAGGCATATAACCAACACTCTCCAATTTGTGTAGACAAGGAATGGTATCAAAGGGGGTGTTGTATGGCCACACACCATCCTTGGCAGCCCCCAACCTTTGTCAAAAGACCATAATACCTCTATATATATGTATATACCTCAATACCCTTTTAACTGAATATAGTAGATTTGAACACTCATATCTCATTCGTTGTAAGTTTGTTTTGGTCAGTTAGTTTTGCATCATGTCCTATTTAATGTAAAATAAACAGCAACATCAGAAACTCCATAAATATTGCTTCGATGCCTAAATTCATATATCATTCGGGAAGAGTATCAAATTTGTCTTTGACTTCTTGTTTTCAACATATGTGTCATCACCTTTAAATTTAGTCTATTCTAATATATTCTAGACTTCATTGAGACTACATGAAACCTTAATAATGTTCTTAAACTTGTTCTTTATCATTCATCCATATTCTTAAGAATGTACATCTTTTTGTCCCATTTTGTGACTAATATAGCTTATAAGTATAATTTTTCATTTAATCTACAAATGATATTCTAAATCTTTATTTTTCAACTAATAAACATAAATACAACTTGTTTGAACACATATTTCATTAGAATTAAACCCTTTGATTCCATCTTAATGAAGATAACAACTTATTCCATTTTGTTACTTCATATATTTCAATTCTTTAAAACAAGTCTTTTAATATTTAAAATCATTTTATCCATTTAATCTGACAGCCTTAACTTATGAATCTAAGGATGTTACATATGATCTAAATATGAACCTACAAATCTTCTTCCAACTCTTTCACACATTTAGCATATTCCTCTATAATACTGTTATCAGAACTTACTTTAGATATGTAACAATCAACAAATGAAAAACTTCAATTGCAAGTTTATCTACATCCTCACCCATATCACCATGCCAAGAATTATGTCTCAACATCTCCATTAGAATTATATATTTGGACTATCTCATTAAAATGTACTTTGTTAGAATATCATTAATATTATAAAACTTGAATAAACAAATATATGTTTTCAAAGTATCTCAATATGCTCAAATGTCATGCAACTACAACTGTAGGACTCTTCCTTCTTATTAACATATACCTAGTGATCCGTTTGTATCAGACCAATCCTTGGCATGTGTCAAAAATTGATGTATATGACAAAAAAATTATAAATCGATCTTATCAAACTAAATATTATCACACACTAGGTAGTGTACCTAGTCGTATAACAATATAGTTGTAGCAAAAAAGGGTTCCGAACTCTTGGGGAACGGGTATGAAACAGAGTTAGCTAATTTTATTATTGGTTAATACTAAAACATAAAGTACAAAAAGAGAGATTTGAAAAAGCAACTAAAAAGGAAACTAAAAATGGAAAACTGATTTGGAAAATAGTTCTGAAGGTCTTTTTATTTAAGCTTGATTTCACCACGTAATTATAATCGATTCCTATTAAGTGCAATGGTTATTAAACTGCCTTTTACTGATTCCTAATTTGTTTAGTTCCCTTGGTCCGTTTATCAATCCTAATGATTTTAAATATTTCTAATTACAACGGTCATGCTAATTAATTATCTTTATTACCCGTTATTAAGTTCATATCATGTAGATTTAATCGATCAATTAACCACACTAGTCATGGTGACTAATTATTGCAGAGAATGGTTATTTAATGCAGCTTACACACTAAAGTTCATTGCTTTATTGTACTAACCCTAAGATTTGTTCCATATTTAGTCATTCTTGTATAATAGTCATAAAACAATCATGATTCAAGCTACGCAATCAGATTGGTCCTCTATTGCATAAACTCGTCAAGAGAATGATAAAGACTCAAACTCTAGGATATAAGGTTCTTTGATTAAACTAGCAATATAAAATAAACAACTTTCAATAACTGAATATCAATCAATGCATAAAATCAAGGTTTATTTAAAGTCTAACAAAAATAACGGGTTTAACCCCAAATCCAGAACAAGGACAGAAAAAAAAAAGCATAGTTTTCACTATTTATAAACAAAAAAGTAAACATATACGATAAACTAATGATTCTTGCTCGTAATCCTTCAGAGTTTTGCTCTGCATCAGCCTTATGGCCTTCCAACAATCCTGAGGACTCTCAAAACGTCAATTTAGGGTTTTCTCCTCTGTCTAGGTAGGTCAAAAACTTCAAAGCCCTCTAAACTAGATATTGAGGCTGTTTAAATAGATTTTGTGCTGGCACCAGATAGTGGTGTAATGGGCTCTTTGTAGCAGTGTGATGGTCAGATTTTCTGCAATTAGTCCTTATCTTTTTTTGTCATCCTTATCCTCCGTAGCGGCTCATTGCTTTTAATAAATAATACCTGAAAATCTCTTCTAGCCAAAATTTCATCTCATTCAAATTCATCTGTAAAATTATCATGTTGTTCATGATTACTAGTTCTAATACAACCTAATGTTTTATTCTCAGGAACAAGCCATATTTCTTGAAAATCTTCATTTCTCACACTATATTGTGTACAACCAACCAATAAATGATATAGCTCATTCTGTACCTGTAAAATACTTTTTCGTGTGTAGTGTTTGTATGAATTTACTTCAATGTGAAGAACATTCATCTTCATAGGATAACTTTAAACAATCATCATTGAATTTCATAATATAGTTTATGAGCCTTCGTCGGGCCAACGTTCTAATGATAAATCTTATAAATGACATACCTTTGATGGTAGACAATTTTCCTTTTCGTCTAAGACATATACATCATATCTTTACTAATTAACTTTTGGTTGTTTTTTCTTCAACCTCATATATCTCATATCCATTACGTCCAAGTACAATCTGTTGGATTAGGTGTCTAAGTCATGACTTTATATTTATATTTATCTTGTTAATTGAAGCAAAGTCCATTTGGGTTGCCCTCATAGCTGGAGGTTAGGATAGAGTTCAGTAGAGTAAAAGGTTGATTTATTAATTGTTTAATAAATCAATAGAATTAATTAAATGGTTTATTAATATATTTAAGTGTTAATATATTAATTAGAAACTATAATAATTAATTGAGATTTAATCTAGAATTAATTGGATTTAATTTAGTGATTAAATTAATTAATTAAAAGTGCAGGGACTAGTTCTGTAATTATTCAATAGTTGAATATTGACTGGCCAGTGTTCAAGGGTGGAAAGTGGCGAGTTTATGGTGTGGGCACCATAAATCTCGAAACCCTAATTAGGGTTTAGAGAAAGCCTTGCCCAATTGGTAAAAGGCTTACCAAAGATGGGCTCTAGGGTTTCAAGCTGTACCACCTGATATCTATAAATAGGGATCCCCTGGGAACCCTAATCCTACGCCAACTCTCACTAAGAGAACTCTGCTGAACTGTCTTCTCCATTGCTTTGGGTGTGACTTGCATTTGAGGCAGGATACTTGTGCTGCTAGCTTCAAGAACAAGATTCAAAGGTTGGTAATTCTTGTTTTGATCTTTAGAAATTATTGTTGGCCTTTAGGTTTTAGTTTATTATCTTCATAGAAGAAAACATAGATCTTTCTAGGGTGCATGTGAACCATAAGGAATTTTTGTGTTCATTGTTTGCTAGAAAACCCTTCAGTGGTATCAGACCTTAGGCTTGTTTTCTTATGAATTGATATAAACTGCTTGAATGATTATTGCCTTAAGTGTTTTTGCGAAAAACTCTCTTGGATAGCCTTAATTTCGTGGCCTAGGCTAGGGTTTCCTAACCCTAGCCGCCACCCCTTTATTTCCCCCTTGATTTGCTTGATTTGCTGCCCAGATTAGGATTGTTATTTTTGGTAATTGCTGATTAATTAAATAACTAGAATCCTTTATCCATATCTTGTAAATCTCGAAATCTAGGGATAAATATAGGTAATTAATTTGATTAATTTTGTGATGCCTATATTTGATTTAATTAGTTTAATTAATTGTTAATTAAAAGATCAATTAAATCAGCTTAAATATTTAATTTAAATTTTCAACAATTCCTTAAAAATTTGCGAAAATTATATTAAAATTAAATATAAAATATTTTAATAAGATTAAAATATATCTTATATATTTATGATTAAAAGTTAATAATTTATATATAAGAAAATTGGTTAGTCTTACCGCAAGTAGGCCTCATTCACAAAACTGTCCTATAAAGAGGGTATAAGGCGACTGCCTATAAAATGGCTGTCTAATGGGTATCCACTCTTACCCACCGCTCTCCTGGTCAGTCGAGTGTCGTTAGCCGAACGGGTTTGATAGAACCGCTAAGCCTCTTAAAAGTATAATGCTATAATTGAAAGTACTAGAACCTTGAACAAAACCCAATCTAGTTACTTTAGGATAAAAATGTGAATTGGTGCTAATCCATGGAATTGCACATTGCACTTTGTGGAACGTTGGTGGAGCATGTGTGGTTTACCGGCACGCCAACTGGGGTCCACAAAGACTTGCAATGGGTTTCTCGATTTTGTCATTATTAACGGAGCGTGTGTGGTTAACCGGCACGTAAATTAGATATGGCAATCGACTTCGAGAGTACCAAGCTAATTTGCATGGTTATTCACACCCTGTTTGTGATCCTCGGCATCCCAGTCACAAACAGTGGGGCACATCCGAGACTAAACATGCCATTGAACAGTTCAATGTGTCTCAACAGATCTAGGAATTTCATAAGATGAAATTGATAAGTGTATTATCTACCTTAATGACCATTATGTTGTGATTACGGCATCCCTCTTCACACCATAGTTCGGGCATTTTGGGTCCTAGCCTTAATAAATAATATATTGGGTAATTATTTAAAAGGATTAATTAAACTAATAAAATTCTGTTTATTGTAGATGTCTGAATCAAGTGTCTATTCTCCTCCCTCTCCTCCTTCACCCATTCCTAATAGCATCAGAAAGCACCTGCTAAATATGGAAAGGCTGACTGGCCTTAATGTTATGGCTTCATAAATAGAGAATAGTTCTCTGTTTTGCTAGCAAGCCATATCTGACTGAGTGTTCGCTCCCCGGAGCATGACGTCACATAGTAGCTTGTGATGAGCATGACTCCTTGATTGTTAAGTCAAGGAAAGTTCGTTACCTAATACTATTGATCATTGACCCCGATTTCCGTAGGAATTTAGAATTCCTGGGGTCAGATAAGTTAACACAGCTAGTTTTGGAAAAGTTCTATGAACTGGTTGAGAAAGGACGAGCTAAGATCTTCAAAGAGTTTGAAGTGTGCAGGAAGTAGCACCAGTTCACATGTTCTCAAGACTGAGAGACACATAGGTGAACCGTATAAATTTGGTCCCCTTTTGATCGGGAATTAAAGCATTAGCTCGACTCGCTGATCCGTTCATCCTGATGTACAGGAAGGGAAACCAGATAAGACAATCGTGGATATGCATTCAATGTTGACTCTGTATGAGTTGTTCATAGAGAAGCATAGTTCCATTGATTCAGCTGCCTCGGGATTGAGTCCAGTAATAGGACACATCAAGAAATGATCCAGATCGTCTGGACCAGTTCCTCGATGGTTCAAACTGGGAATCCACAGGGTGGGACACAGTCACGGAAAGATTGGAAAATGCTCCGAAGCCGAACAGTTTGGCAACTCAGGAATATCTTAAAACTCAGAACACCTGATCCTTAGTTCCTTGATACAGGATGTGTTTCTCACATTTGCTCTGTATGCATGGACTCTGTAGGATGTGGGATGTTGTTGCATAGGAGCATATTCAGATTGGATCTGAAGCTCATGCAGTTTTAGAGTTTAGTTAGATTTTGAAATCATGTTATTAGCTTATCAGATGCGTATGACATTGCCTATCATATAATACATTGTTCAAGGATTTTGTTTTAATAAAATTGTCAATTTTCTTTTAACACATGTTGTTTGAAATATCCTTGAAATGTTGTATGATTGTATTGAATGCATGATTAGTAATAACTTGAATATTGATACATCCAAAGTGTTTGGATTTTAGGAATTGTGCTCCTTATGATTGTTAAAGAGAATATTATAAGAATCAATTCAACCAAAGGTCCAGTTGGACAGGACTTTGGAATCATTTGACTTAGAGTCACATGATGAATTGAGTTCTTAATGTGTTAAGAAATGAATCAACCAAAGATCCAGTTGGACAGGACTTTGGAATCATTTGACTTAGAGTCAGATGATGATTAAGTTCTTTATAAAGCACATGTGGCAAGAAATGAATCACCCAAAGATCCAAAGGATAGGATTTTGGAATCAGCTGACTTAGAGTCAACTGAAGATTGCAAGTCTTGAACATAATTAACAAAGTCATAAATTTACATAGAGATGTAAAGGAGATGAAGATTAGTAGCAATGAACACATCAGTTGCTGTGTGCTGCTCGAATATTCAAATAGAACACAATTGTTTGTACTTCGCAATATTTGTCATTCCGTATATGACTTCGCTTATCAGAATAAGCGATTGGATTGAATCCTTGAACAGTTCAAGGACTTCAAAGGAAGTACGAGATCTACAGAACCTGAGTGACAACATAAACTGGGAAAATGTTTCACAGTTATTCTCTTCCAAGAACATTAATAGTTATAATGTGTCTTAGGGAAGATAATAGAGCGTTGGTCGAAACAGTTCGATCCTCAATGTATGAGATACATTGCCAATTAGTTTCCGATACATTGAATACTAAAACCAGTCAGACCATATTCCAACCACATCCTTCGACTAAGTAGGTTTTTCAGACACTGTCTGAAATGTAAAGCTGGGATTGTCCCACTTGTACATTAAAAGTCCAAGGTCTTGTAGTGTTCGTCCGAACCTCATGACTAGCCTGAACCTAATCAGAAATGTCGTTTCACTGGCTATCCAGCTGTACCTGGAAAAGAAAGAGCTCTTTTAGAAAGAACTCATGTTCTAAGGAAACAGTGGGAGTTGGGACAGTCCTGAATGAGTTCAGGATTAACCAAGTGAAACAACCTTTAGTCATCACTAGGCTTAGAGCAGAAATCAGATTTCTGTTTTAATACTGACATATTCTTCTCTTGATCAGTAGTATTGATCACCGTCATAAGTAATTATGATCGGGGTGACATACCGAATAGTGGTAAACCACTATAGTTGGTACGGATTTTCAATCCGACTACTTGGAAGCATTGGTGAGCCCGGTTGCTTCCAATTAAGAGAACCTTAGGACGAGATACAGTCTATGTGACGGTTTGATTGATTTTACACCTGGTCTAAAAACCAGTGGGAGTAATTGAATCATCGAACAAAAGCAGCATGGACAGAAACGTACCTTCAAAACATCTGGTTGAGAGAGACGATACTCAGAGTCAAGTAATTGACTCCGAGAGAAGCACTCTCAATAGAAGAAGAAATCCGAAAGGATACTGCATATTGTAAGTCGTTAGTGGAGCACGTGTGGATCACCAGCACACTAATAGGGATTCACAAAGAATATACAAGTATAAAGGTACATGGGCCCAGGATTTCCCTGTGGGTATCTCGCAAGAAAGGATATTCAGATTCTCAAAATATGCCAAAGGATTGGATTTTGAAAAGGAGCTGAAAAATATCCATTAAGATGTCAGAAAGGTTTGGATTCTCAAAATGTGCCATAAGCTCTGGATTTTGTGAATAGTCCATAACCGTGTCAAAGCCAGTGGGAGTGTTGCTGTTATCTATCTTCATATGTGTGTCACATATTGGTTCTAGGAAACGTCTCTTTTCATTACAAAGTGTAATGACTTGGTGTTAAGAGACAGATCGCTATGAAAGACTTAATAAGAGATACGGCATACTCGAGTGGTTATAAACGTCTATGAGATAGATCAAAACTCTGCCAAAATGATCTTGATGAGACTCAAGATGCATTGCCCTAGGAAATAGTTTCCTATCATTGCAAAGTGTGATGATTTGGCATGAGAGATATGAAAGGTGCAACGTACTCACATAATCCATTGACATATATCAGATAGATGTTGTCATCAGTATGGACCTAGCCATAGTAAGCATGATCTTGATAAGATTCAAGATGCATAAGAAAAAGTCTCCGAAAGGATATAGTTATTAAAAGTCATGACACAAAGGATTATAAGTAATCCTAATATTCCAAAAGATTTTGGAATAAGACTAGATCGAATCCAAAAAGTTTCTTGGATCGATCAGAAGTGTCATGAACATGTCTTGATGACTTAATGCTTAGAGCATAGTGAGTCAGATTCAGGATATAACCTGGCTGGGAATACTTGATGGATGTTGTACACACGTGAGAAATCATTGGGAAATGATTGGGGTGAATGTTGATAACAATTTGAAAAAGGTTTTCAAATAAAGACTTAATGGTTAAAGAATTTCGTTGGCATTCCGATGGAGCGCGTGTGGCTCACCGGCACATCGTAACACCTCGAAATAGTCTTAGGGTGCAGTCATGTGGACTAAAGATCCCGAGAACCATGGAAAGTCACAGTACATAGAATGAAGTTGTTAGTGAGAATGACGGTATGACCAAAATTGAAATATCATCGGAAGGATATCCGATCGAATGAAGTGTATCGATGTATAACATTTGAATACATAGAAAGAGTAAAAGGTCATGTAGACATAGGTACATAACTCGAATTAAATAGTTTAAAAGGAATCTAGAAACCGATAATAGTTTTATGTAAAATCCGACTTGGTGATTACCTCGTGGAGACTTGGTAATTAGGCAAGAGTAGCCATCAGTCGATTTAACGCATTGTTGTGTACGATTTGATAAGTAAAAGACACAACCATATGAGTCAAAGCTTATTCGTTCCTTGACCCTGATGGGAAACAGATATATGTAGGCCTCTCGATGATTTTGAAGTTGACTTAAGTGCTGGCCAGCCTAAACTAAATTGATGTGTTCAATTAGAAGTCCGAAAGTCATAAGCAGAATCGGAAATTGGGAAACAGAGTATCGGATAGAGATTGATCTCAATCCATGTCTCGTGTCTGAAAATATCTTGTTGGACGAAGGATCATATGATCACTTATCTATGGACAGAACTGACTGGGTCAGAGTTCGGCAGCAGTTTCTAGGAAGCTGCAGGTTGTTTATTAATCAGAAGATAAATTAAAGTCATAGACTTATCCAAGTGGTAGAATGTTGGATTAGGTGTCTAAGCCATGGTTTTATATTTATATTTATCTTGTTAATTGAAGCAAAGTCCATTTGGGTTGCCCTCATAGCTGGAGGTTAGGATAGAGTTCAGTAGAGTAAAAGGTTGATTTATTAATTGTTTAATAAATCAATAGAATTAATTGAATGGTTTATTAATATATTTAAGTGTTAATATATTAATTAGAAACTATAATAATTAATTGAGATTTAATCTAGAATTAATTGGATTTAATTTAGTGATTAAATTAATTAATTAAAAGTACAGGGACTGGTTCTGTAATTATTCAATAGTTGAATATTGACTGGCCAGTGTTCAAGGGTGGAAAGTGGCGAGTTTATGGTGTGGGCACCATAAATCTCGAAACCCTAATTAGGGTTTAGAGAAAGCCTTGCCCAATTGGTAAAAGGCTTACCAAAGATGGGCTCTAGGGTTTCAAGCTGTACCACCTGATATCTATAAATAGGGATCCCCTGGGAACCCTAATCCTGCGCCAACTCTCACTAAGAGAACTCTGCTGAACTGTCTTCTCCATTGCTTTGGGTGTGACTTGCATTTGAGGCAGGATACTTGTGCTGCTAGCTTCAAGAACAAGATTCAAAGGTTGGTAATTCTTGTTTTGATCTTTAGAAATTATTGTTGGCCTTTAGGTTTTAGTTTATTATCTTTATAGAAGAAAACATAGATCTTTCTAGGGTGCATGTGAACCATAAGGAATTTTTGTGTTCATTGTTTGCTAGAAAACCCTTCACAATCTTGAACCTTATTCCGGCAAAACAATTTATTGAAAACATATCATATCTTCACTCTATTCTTCTAAGGATCCAATATGTCAACAAAGAAGAATTAGGTTTTCCTTGACGATTACAAACTAAATCCCTTAATGTCAAACTACCATTGAATTTGGAGCTTGTATATTTCCTTGCATAAAATCAACCTTCTAGAGCATAATAATAATAAGGATCTTATAATTGTTTACTATTATCTAGATATAGCAATAGACTAATTTGCCATTAAAATATAAGGCTAATAACATAAAAATCATTGTACTTTGGTCAAAATCTGGTTTAAGCATTACATATATTTTTTGTTCTAAAAAAACCACTTATGCTTTCAAAAAAATTTATAAAAACCACTCATATTTTCAAAAAGATCCATTACAACCACTATAACAAATAAAAGTCATTAATGTATGTTGACAACTCGGAACACTCCTTACCCCCGTAGCATTCAAAATTTAACGGATTCACTTGGACACCCTATGCATCCACAAAGTGGCTGAAGAGCTGCTCTTACAAAGACAAAAATCGCATGTAGAAAACTTTATGTATCATTTTCACTGCAATGGACTTCCAATATTTGCTTCAAATTTCGATATAAAACTTTTCACATAATATTTCGATAAGATAACCCTTAAAAGTTATAAAATAAAATGAATAATGGTCATTCTGAAATCTTTTGAAAGTATGAGTGATTTATATGGAACAAAAAGAAATATAGTGGTTAAACCAGAATTTTGGCCAAACTACATTGACTTTTATGTTATTAACCTTAAAATATATTTGAATTCAGAAATTTGATTATGAAAAGGAGTATTTGAATTCAGAAATTCAGTTATGAAAATGAATGATTAATATTGCGTCTTTACAATCTCACATTCATATAATGAAGTTATTTATCACACACACACACACACACACACACACACATATATATATATATATATATATATATATATATATATATATATATATATATATATATATATATATATATATATATATATATATATATATATATATGTGTGTGTGTGTGTGTGTGTGTGTGTGTGTATACACGTACGTATACGTACATAGTGCATACACACAAATACCTAATATAATTAATATTAATTATTATAATAGAAACAACTATAATAATAAATATGCATTAATAATAATTCTATTGGTGTATGTATTGGTGATGTTCAATCGGCTTATATAGAAGGAAGGAACATACTTGAAGGCCCTCTCATTGTTAACGAACTATGCTCATGGTCAAAGAAGATGAATAAAAAGATGCTGTTATTCAAGGCAGACTTCAATAAAGCTTTTGACATGGTTAATTGGGAATACTTGGACTCGGTGATGGAGCAAATGAACTTTGGAGATAAGTGGAGAAAATGGATTAAGGGTTGCTTGGAATCTGCGAGAGCATCGGTTCTTGTCAATGGAAGCCCAACATTAGAGTTTTCTATGTCGAAAGGTGTTAGGCAAGGAGACCCGATATCGCCATACCTATTCATATTAGCAATGTAGGGACTAAACGTGATGATGAACAAAGCTATGGCGTGTGGCATTTTTGATGGGGTGCCGATCCCAAACTCTAACATCTTTATTTCCCATCTTTTTTATGCAGATGACGCATTATTTGTTGGAGACTGGTCCAGGCGAAACATATCAAACTTGGCAAGGATACTAAATTGTTTTCATGTGATCTCAAGACTGAAAGTTAGCTTTAGTAAGTCTCGTGTTTTTGGAGTGGGAGCAGACACAAATGAAATCAGCGAATGGGCTTCCCCCTTGGCTGCGAGCCGGCCTCCCTGCCATTTGTGTATCTTGGAGTTCCCGTTGGTGAAAATATGAACAGGAAAGCAGCGTGGAGACCGATAGTTGAAAGATTTCGTTCTAAGCTCTCGGTGTGGAAATCAAAGACCTTAAGCTTTGGCGGAAGAATTACATTAGCAAAGGCGGTATTAGGTAATCTACCTACATACTTCTTATCACTCTTCGCAGCCCCGATGGGTGTAATTAAAGAACTGGAAAAAATTCAACGCTAATTCATATGGAGGGGATCGAGGGACACACCAGGTATAAATTGGATTTCATGGGAAAAACTCACTGCTCCAGAACACGTTGGGGGTATGGGTTTGGGCTCCTTGCGCACCATGAATCTCTCATTATTGGTCAAATGGTTATGGAAGCTAAAATCTGACCCCTCCTCCCTGTGGGCTAGAGTAATTGTGGGACTACATAAGCTCTCCAATGTCCCCAATTACTGTTTCAAGAAGGGATCTCTTCCAGGTGTATGGTCGAACATTGTTTCAACAATCGCTGCTCTTGAGAAATTGAATACTCCAATTGAGGAAATTATGACCATAACATCTGATGGCAGAACTTGGTCCTCTTCATTTGAATTGGGAGGTGATTTATGTGTATCCAAGCTCCGAGAGCGGCTGGACAGAGCTTCATTTCCAGTATGTGACGGGAACTTTGCGTGGATTTCCTCCGTGCCTAAGAAGGTTGTATGTTTTGTTTGGCGCCTGAAACAGGGTCGTATACCCACCGCTGAAGCATTGTCAAGGAGAGGGGTCCCGATAAACTCAGTCAAATGTGGGTTATGTCCGAACTCGGATGAATGTGTGCTGCACCTTATGATCTCCTGTAGTTTGTCGAGGACAATATGGGACTGTATATGGAATTGGTGCTCAATCTGTGCCCAGGCGCATGCATCGATCGGCGACATATTAGAGTTCGCAAGAAGGTGGGGGCATTGCCCAAAAAAACGAAAGAGACTAATGAGCATAGTTTATGGTACCCTATGGTGCTTATGGAAGGCAAGGAATGATAGAATTTTCAACAATCATAGAGTACAACCGGCGAAACTATTTGATACAATCAAGTCTACGGTCTACATGTGGATGAAACATAGATCAAATGAGGTTCAATTGGATTGGAGTCGGTGGAACATAAACCCACTTCTTGATCCTAGTTAATTCTACCTGTTGCTTTTATATTTTCAACGTTTTGAACTCTTTATTGTAACTTTTGTTTTTGGCCCCTTATCACCTTGATAGGGGGTTCTTTTTATATATATTTGTCGGTTCAAAAAAAAAACAATAATAATAATTAAAATAGTTAAATTTAGCTAAGATACCGACAAAATATAAAATTATTAAAGTTTGTTGGTATGTCCTCTTAAAGAATATGAAAACTAAATTTAAAGTGTGTTTGATAGCTTTTTAATTTAAATGTTAAGAGGCTATGAATCATTCAAAATATTTATTTCGTAAATTTTTTACCTCTTAATTGATCATAGCTTTTTAACAAGCATTTAAACCACTAAGCTGAAATATATATTTGAACCATTATTCTTTTTTTTTTTTAATTTACAGATATGTCTTTTAATCTAAAACCGTCTTTTTATTCAGAGTTTCTTAAATGTTTAGACCTCTAAATCGTTCGGATCTAAATCATTTAAATGTTACCAAACAACCCCTTACTCAGAGATTACTACCACAACTCAAAATTATAAATTTCATCGATAGCCCGTCGATATTCACTAAAATTTCCGTCCAACTACCGACGGCTGTTCATCTAATCTAAATGGTTGAAAATCGCCCAAAGACTACAAAATTAGGTTTACTATTAATTTTGTAATCCGTTGCTATTTTCAAGGAACATTTTCCGTCACTAATATTATGTCGGTAGCAGTGCTTTTCTAGTAGTGAGTACATGTTTTAAAAATAAGATGAAAGATGAAATTTGGGCCAAGTGGCATCAAACCACTATTTTGGTTCTGTATATATAAATTGTTTTGGACTCTTTCATTTTGTTGCACCGGTTGATCACTTTGTACCAATTTTGTTATTTTCTAGTAATATTTTATCATTACAATAGTAACTATTTGTTTGGTAATTAAATAATATTATATAATAAATGTGTTGTATATATTTGCATAAAATGACTAAAGATAATGCTAAAATTGTGTTTTGGACGTATCCAACGATCACTTATCAGTTGACGTCGATATAGTTGTCATAAGATTTTGTAATCTTATTTGCTGTATAATATTGTCAAAAATGGGGGATGTTTCCATGATAAGAGAAAAATATAAAAGCATGATTGGGTTGAGCAATATATGACGTAATTGTAAAGAAGAGAATTTAGGATGTTTAGAATATTTAATACCTTGTAAATTTATTAAATAATATTTTATGCAACGGTTTACGACAAAGGATACACTATTTTCGAAGAAAATGAAAAAATGTTTGAAAAAAAAAAATACAAGCGAGCTAAACATGTAGATTCTTCTATCACAAGACTTTTCTTGGCTATTGAATGATTACCAACGTACTAATATTGATGGTTGTGCTAAAAATATCAAAGGCCATGTATATTTGTTAGTTGGACGTATATGTATATGGCTAATAAAACTAAATATATAAAAATTTATAATTTTTTTCTCTATAAAAAGTCATACATATCGGTATATAAAAAGTAATTTTGTTTCAAGATTTTGGCTCATTTGGGTTCAAAATGTGAATTTGAAATGTGTCTAGTTCACGCGTTAGTATTTCTAATGTGAATATGAAAACGTATAAAAAACATACAATATCTAAATGAAATCACTTGAAATGTTTTTTTTTTTTTTTTTTTTTTTACTATTTTAACGTCTTTATCATTCACAAATGGATTCGGTGAGATAATAAATTTCTTATTACTTTAGAGTATTTGAGGCCCCAAAGATTGAATAATTTTCTGTGTCTCCTTCCCATGTTTTTCTTGTAATCAAAGCTCCTCTCTGAATATTCTTTAAAAAGGTTTTTGTGTTCCCAAAGATGTTCCACACACCATAGTTGCTCTCGATGATGAAAATCTATTCAAATGTTTTCCCGAATGTGTATGATGGAATTTCTGGTAACCATTTGTTATCAAGAATACGAGCTAGGTATGGAAAAATAAAAAAACAAAAGTGTTGTTCAACAGCATGTGGAAAGCCTAAAGAATGTCAAATTTTGAATATATTTACGAGATAAATGAGAATTTTTGAGTGAAGTTGGTCCCAAAAAACGGGCAACGGTGTGTTTGAATGGTCATTATAATATTATGAAATCCAACATTGTCGAATCTATCAACGCTTTATAGAGAGATGCATAGAGCACGTCGATAACAATTCTTATTGAGTATTCTATTGCACCATGTAGTAGTGGTATTTTTAATGTCGCAATTTCGGAGGCATAAACTACATTAGTTTAGCTACAAAAAGTTTTTGAATGCGTTTAACCTAAATGTGTTATTTGTTCATGTTTTTGACTGCGTTTAACCGGTACATGACTTCACTAATAATGACATCACTGATTTTCATGAGCGTGTCTGTTCATGTTTCAAGTGGCCATTATTGGCTTACCTTGTGGGTATGTGATACTCGTCTTAACATACGTAAGATATTCAGATTGTTCCGAGATGATTGTCTCATGCTAATATGCAAATTGTTATTGATCATAGCCAACATGAGCACAATTGATCTAATCCTGTTTGAGCTACATATCACTCTCTATGTTGTATATAAATAAAGTTAATTTATTAACTTGTGTTTTCTTATTGTGCAACCATAGTTCTGCGATTTTTATTTCATCATCAACAACTGCCACATTCTCGTTCATCTTCTCATAATCCACTTCTACTTATCCTCCATTTCCTCAAGGGTGTAGTCTTTACTTTAAGAATATCTCTTTGCCACTCGGAAAGTTTTTCAATATTCTCTTCTGTGAGCCAACAAACACTCGATTTCGTGATACCAGTGTTGCAGAAAACGGTCTTGGGGGCCAAAGTCAATGTTCACATCTCTGGTATCACTTTCATACCATATAAAATATATTATATTTTGTTATTGCCTTTCATAAAGTTCCTAAACATGCTTTACAATTAAACTGTCATTAGAAGTTGAATTTGAGAAAACTAAATAATTTGACTTGAATGTCAAATTTAACCATCTGGTTCCAATTCAACTAATATTTATATAAATCAAAGTTTGTTTTTAAACATGCTTTACAATTGAACTGTCATCAAAACTTGAATTTGAGAAAACTAAATAATTTGACTCGAATGTCAAATTTAACCATCTGATTCCAATCCAACTAATATTTATATAAATCAAAGTTTGTTTTCATCTTGCTTACATATTGTTTATGAAACCAGCTTACCTATGATCACCATGTATTATTACTTCTATGTGCCAAGGATAAACATGATTATACATCTTATTCTCAAGAAACAACAAATTAAACCTTGTTGAATATATATATATATATATATATATATATATATATATATATATATATATATATATATATATATATATATATATATATATATATATATATATATATATATATATATATATGAAAGGTTTTTCTGGAATTCTATGAACTAAAACCCTAAGTTCACAAGCAACCTATAAGGATCTATGTTTTCTACTAATTGAACATATAATAAATTCCTAAAGGCCACAAGAAAATAAATAAATAATAAATCAGAAAAACTAACCTTTAGGATATTTTCTGAAGCTGAGCAGTACAAGTGTCCTGCCTCAAATGAGATCACACCCAAGAGCTACGGAGGTAAGCCACGAAATTTAGAGAGGGAATAGGTCAAAATTGGCGCAGAAAATAATGGGTCTGAGGCTCCTTATTTATAGCCTCCAGCAGATAACCAGATAAACCTTTAAAAATAAACCTTTTTGAATTCAAATTAAGATAAACCTTTATCTTTAATTCAAATCTATTTATCCTAACTGATTATAATCAAAATTATATATTAATATATATATAATTTCGCTGGTTATTATCCTGCCAAAATTGTCACTTACTCAACTATTGAATAATTACAATTTCAGTCCCTGCACCTTTAATTAATTAAATTAATCACCAAATTAAATACAATTAATTCCAGATTAATTTCTAATTAATTGATATAGTTTCTAATTAATATATTATCTATTTAATATATTAATAAACTATTTATTTTATTTCTATTGATTTATTAATCATATAATAAATCAATCTTTCTCTCTCCTGGAATTTCTGCCAAACCTCTAGCTATGAGGGCAACCCAAATAGACTTTGCTTCTATTAATTAGGTAAATACTAATTATTAGTCATGGCTTAGACATCTAATCCAACAATCTCCCACTTGGATAAGTCTATGACTATAATTACCAATTTAACCTCTAATTAATCAGCAAACTGTAGCTTCCTAGAAACTGCTGCTGAACTCTGACCTAGTCAGTTCTGTCCATAGATAAGTAATCATATGATCCTTCGTCCAACAATATATTTTCAGACACGAGACATGGATTGAGATCAATCTCTGTCCTATACTCTGTTTCCCGATTTTCGATTCTGCTTATGACTTTAGGACTACTAATTGAACACATCAATTTAGTCCAGGCTGGCCAGCACTTTAGTCAACTTCAAAATCATCGAAAGGCCTACAGATATCTGTTTCCCATCAGGGTCAAGGAATGAATAATCTTCGACTCATATGCTTATATCTTTTACCAGTCAAATCATTCACAACAACACGTTTTATAACATCGAGTTACCGATGTGTTTCCGTATTATCAATGAACAACTGCCTTGTAAATTATAACTCATATCTCTCCAATTCAAGATCATAAGATATTATCGTCTCAAGATTGCTCGTGATGTAATCCATGAAGCAATTCTTTGAGCGTGGGTTTATCCAATACTCAAATCTCTATTTCTAAGTACTTATGAATGTTGTAGCAATCCTATTGCTATGTATAACTCCTTAGACAGTCTACAAACCAATTCATGACAGTCTTGATTCAATACTCACTTCCCAAAGTATGAGCGACTGTGGACCTTTCTGAATAATTAAATTATTCGGGAAGTAAAACATGCGAAAGCGAAACATAAAGATCTGACTGGCAGCTACTCCTGCTTATTACCAAGTCTCCACGAGGTAATCACCAAATCGGATATTGTCATAAACTATTATCGGTTTCAAGATTTCTTTTAAACTTTCAATTCTAGTTTTATAGCTATGTCGTTATGAACCTTTCACTCTTTCTATGTATCCAAAATATCTTATACTGATACACTTTATTACAGATGATCCAATCGGATGTTCTTCCGATGACATCTCAATATGTTATCCTGTCTTTTTCTCTCTTAACTCCATTCTGGTAATGTGTACTATGACTTCCTATGGTTCTCGGGGTCTTTAGTCTACTTGACTGCACCCTAAGACTATTTCGAGGTGTTATGATGTGCCGGTGAACCACACGTGCTCCATCAGAATACCAACGAGATTCTTTAACCATGAAGTCCTTTGACATCATGTCCTGACGTTAATAATTACCACTTTGAAAAATCTTTCAAATTATTAATATTACTTTCACCCCAATCATTTCCCAATGAATTCTCACGTGAGTTCAAACAAACCATTCAGTATTCCCAGCCAGACAATATCCTGAATCCAACATACTATGCCCTAAGCATCAAGTCATCAGGATATGCTCATGACATTTTGATCGATCCAAGAAACTTGTGGAACCCGATCTAATCTTATTCCAAACCCTTTCGGAATCCAAAGATTATTTATAATCCTTGTGTCATGATTTTCGAAAAACTATTTCCTTACGAAGACTCTTCTCATGCATCTTGAATCCTATCAAGATTATGCTTACAATGGCTAGGTCTATGATGATGATTTCATCTATCCAATAGATGTCTGTGAATTACGTGAGTAAGTTGCACCTTCTTTATTTCTTTCATGCCAACTCATCACACTTTGCAATGATAGGAAAACCCTTTCCTGGGGCTATGCATCTTGAATCTCATCAAGATCATCTTGGCAGAGTTTCGATCTATCTCATAGACGTTTACAACCACCTGAGTATATCGTATCTCTATTAAGTCTTTCATAGCGATCTGTCTCTTAACACCAAGTCATTACACTTTGTAATGAAAAGAGACGTTTCCTAGAAACAGTATGTAACCTACATATGGAGATAGTAGATAACAGTGACACTCCCACTGGCTTTGACACGGTTATGGACTATTCACAAAATCCAGGACTTTTGGCACATTTTGAGAATCCAAACCTTTTTGACATCTTAATGGAAAATTTTCAGCCCTTTCTCAAAATCCAATATTTATGAGAATCTGAATATCCTTTCTTGCAAGATGCACGTGGGGTAATCCCGGGCTCATGTACCTTTGTACTGGGACACTCTTTGTGAGTCCCTATTAGTGTGCCGGTGATCCACATGCGCTCCACTAACGATTCACAATGTGCCATGCAGTATCCTTTCGGATTTCATCTTCTATTGAGAGTGCTTCTCCCGGAATCAATTATTTGACTCTGAGTATCGTCTCACTCAACCAGATGTTTTGAAGGTATGTATCTGTCCATGTTGCTTCCTTTTGATGATTCAGTTACTCCCACTGGTTTTTAGACCAGGTGTAAAATCAAATTCTCACATAGACTATGTCTCGCTCTAAGTTTCTCTTGTTTGGCAGCAACCAGGCTCACCAATGCTTCCAAGTAGTCGGATTCTAAATCCGTACCAACTATATTGTTTTACCACCAATCGGTATGTCACCCCGATTCTAACTACTTATGATGGTGATCAATACTATTGGTTAAGAGGAGATTATGTCAGTTGTAAAAAAAACAGAAATTTGATTTCTGCTCCAAGCCTAGTGATGACTAAAGGTTCTTTCACTTGGCTAATCGTGAACTCATTCAGGACTGTCCCAACTCCCACTGTTTCCTTAGACATGAGTTCTTAAAAGAGCTCTTCTTTTACAGTTGCAGCGGGATAGCCAATGAAACGACATTGTTGATCATGTTCAGGCTAGTCATGAGGTTCGGATGAACACTACAAGACCCTGGACTTTCTATGTACAAGTGGGACGATCCCAGCTTTACACTTCAGTGGTGTCTGCATAACCTACTTAGTCTAAGATGTGGTCAGAATATGGTTTCTATGGTCTGACTGGTTGAATATTCAATTCATCGAAGAACTAATTGGAAATGTATCTTATACATCGAGGATCGAACTATTTCGACCAATGCTCCATCATCTTCCCTAAGACACATTATAACCATTAATGTTCTTAGAAGAGGATAAACTGTGAAACATTTTCTCAACTTATGATGTTACTCAGGTTCTGTTATCTTATACTTCCTTTGAAGTCCTTGATCTGTTCAAGGTTTCAATTCAATCGCTTATTCTGATAAGCGAAGCCATGCTCGTCATACTAATTGACAAACATCGTGAAGTATAACTAATTGTGTTCTTTTTGAAGATTCAAGCAATACACAATAACTGATGTGTCAGGTGCTCATAATATTAATGTCCTTTACATCTCTATGTAAATTTATGACTTTGTTAATATTGTTCAAGATTTGCAATCATCACCTGACTCTAAGTCAGCTGATTCCAAAATCATATCCATTGGATCTTTGGGTGATTCATTTCTTGCCACAATGGACTTTATTAAGAACTCAATTCATTATGTGACTCTAAGTCAAATGATTCCAAAGTCCTGTCCAACTGGACCTTTAGTTGAAGTGATTCTCATAAAACTCACTTTAACAATCATAAGGAACACAATTTATAAATCCAATCCCATTGGATATATCAACATTCAAGTTATTACCATTTATGCCATCAACACATTCACACAACATTTCGAGGATAATTAAAACAATCATGTTTTAAAAGAAAATATTTTATTAAACCAGAATCATCCTCAGAACAATGTACTATGCAAAGCAATACACGAACAAATATCTAGCTTAACTCCAAAACTGTACGAGCTCCAGATCCAATCCGAATATGCTCTTGTGCGACAACATCCCGCATCCTACAGAGTCCATGCATACAGAGCAAATGTGAGAAACACATCATGTATCAAGGAAATGAGGATTAGGTGTTCTAAGTTTTTAAGATATTACTGAGTTTCCAAACTATTTGACTTTGGATCATTTTTCCAATCTTTCTGTGACCGTGTCCCACCCTATGGATTCCCAGTTTGAGACATCGAACAATCGATCCAGACGATCTGGATCATTTATTGATGTGCCTTATTACTGGACTCAATCCCGGAGCAGCTAAACCAATGTAACTATGCTTCTCCATGAACGACTCATAAGAGTTATCATTGAATGCATTTCCATGATTGTCTTATCTGGTTACCCTTTCCTGTACATCTAGATGAACATATCAGCGAGTCGAGTTAAAGCTCAACTCCCGATTAAAGGGTGACCAAATATATACAGTTCACCTATGTTTCTCTCTATCTTGAGAACACGTGAACTGGTGCTACTTCCTGCACACTTCAAGTTTTTTTTGAAGATCTTAGTTCGTCCTTCGTCAACCGGTTCTCGGAGCCTTTCCTCGACCAGCTGTGCTAACTTATCTGACCCCAGGAATTCTAAATCCCTACGGAACTCGGGGTCAATGATATATAGCATGAGGCAATGAACTTCCTTGGACTCAATAGTCAAGGGGTCATGCTCATCACAAGCTGCTGTGTGATGCCATGCTTTGGGGAGCGGACACTCAATGAGATATAACTTGCCAGCAAAACTAATAACCATTCTCTATTTGTGAAGCCATACCACATAGTTCAGGCCAGTCAGCCTTACCATATTTAACAGGTGCTTTCTGAGACTCTCAGAAATGGGTGAAGGAGGAGAAAGAGGAGAATTGACACTATCTTTAGACATCTATAAAACTTTTGAATTTATTAGTTTAATTTTAATCCTTTTTAAACAATTACCCAATATATTATTTAACAAGACTAGGATCCAAAATACCCCAACTATGGTGTGAAGAGGGATGTCGTAGTCATAACATAATGGTCATTAAGGTAAATAAACATTTATAAATTTCAGTCTTATGAAATTCCTAGATCTGTTGAGATTCATTGAACTGTTCAATGGCATGTTTAATCTTGGATATGCTCCACTGTTTGTGACTGGGATGCCGAGGATCACAAACTGAATGTGAATAACCATGCAAATATGCTCGATAACCTCAATGTCATTTATCATCTCTAATTGATGTGACTGTTAACCACATACGCTCCATCAACAATGATAAATCATAAGAAACCCATTACTACTCTTTATGAGCCCCTATTAGTGTGCCGGTAAACCACACACGCTCCACTAATGTCTCATAAAGTGTAATGTGCAATTTCATGGATTAGCATCTCTTTCACATTTTTCCTAAAGTAACTAGATTTGGGATTTTATAAAATTGTTCTAGTACTTTGATTAATAACATTATACTTTTAATGAAATTAAGCGGTCATATTAAACCCGTTTGGCTAACGACACTCGACTGACCAGGAGAGCGGTGGGTGAGAGTGGACACCCATTAGACTACCATTTTATAGGCAGTCTCCTTATACCCTCTTTATAGGACAGTTTTGTGAATGAGGCCTACTATTGATTTGACTGACCAATTATCTTATACATATAATATTAACTTTTAATTATAATATATATAAGATGTATTTTAAACCTTTTAAAATATTCTTGGTTTATCTATTTAATTTTTCGAAATTAACAATTAATTAAAAAATTAAATTTAAACCTTTAAATGATTTAATTTATCTTTTAATTAAACAATTAATTTAATTAATTAAATCCAGATGGGTATTTTAAATATTTTAAACTTTTAAAATATTCCTAGTTTATCTATTTACTTTTCAAAAATTAACTATTAATTTTAAAATTAAATTTAAACCTGTAAATGATTTAGTTTATCTTTTAATTAAACAATTAATTAAATTAATTGAATCCATATAGGTATCACAAATTAATCAAATTAATTTAAATCTATCTTAAACCCCCTAATTTTCGAATATAACAAATAATGGGTTTAAGGTTATCCATTTAATTAAATAATTAAAGTTACCAAAAATAGAAAACCTTCTAAACCCTAGCAATTAAAATAAAAAATTATAGAGGGGGGGGGGGGGGCGCTAGGGTTTCTAAAACCCTAACCCTAAAAATCGATTTGGCCAATTAGGGTTTATAAGCTGTAAACCCTAATTTTTAGGAAAACAATTATAACTATTCAACAAGAAAACAACCAAAAAACTCTGATACCATTGAAAGGTTTTTTGCAATTCTATGAACTAAAACCCCAAGTTCACATGCAACCTATAAGGATTTATGTTTTCTACTAATTGAACATATAATAAATTCCTAAAGGCCACAAGAAAATAAATAAAGAATAAATCAGAAAAACTAACCTTTAGGATATTTTCTAAAGCTGAGCAGCATAAGTGTCCTGCCTCAAATGAGATCACACCCAAGAGCTATGGAGGTAAGCCACGAAATTAGAGAGGGAATAGGTCAAAATTGGCGCAGAAAATAATGGGTCTGAGGCTCCCTATTTATAGCCCCCAGCAGATAACCAGATAAACCTTTAAAGATAAACCTTTTTGAATTCAAATTAAGATAAACCTTTATCTTTAATTCAAATCTATTTATCCTAACTTATTATAATCGAAATTATATATATATATATATATATATATATATATATATATATATATATATATATATATATATATATATATATATATATATATAATTTCGCTGGTTATTATCTTGCCAAAATTGTCACTTACTCAACTATTGAATAATTACAATTTCAGTCCCTGCATATTTAATTAATTAAATTAATCACCAAATTAAATCCAATTAATTCCAGATTAATTTCTAATTAATTAATATAGTTTCTAATTAATATATTATCACTTTAATATATTAATAAACTATTTATTTTATTTTTATTGATTTATTAATCATATAATAAATCAATCTTTCTCTCTCCTGGAATTTCTGCCAAACCTCTAGCTATGAAGGCAACCCAAATATAATTTGCTTCTATTAATTAGGTAAATACTAATTATTAGTCATGGCTTAGACATCTATCCAACTATATATATATATATATATATATATATATATATATATATATATATATATATATATATATATATATATATATATATATATATATATATATATATATATATATATATATATATATATATATTATTTATTTATTATTTTTTTTGTTTTTGTGGTTCTCAACAGGGTAGCATCATAAAGCTTGGTCCCCTTGGGGTATGTGGTGAGGGTAATCTAAGATTGTGTATCACAAATGGGCCATTTTGTGTAGATTGTGTCTTGTAAAGACACTTCGGAATCATTGTCATGAAGCAATCAATAATAAAATTATCAGTATACTTATTTATTAAAAAAGAAACAATATACTATAATAAGATAAGTTGAAACGAATATAACTAACATGACACTCCAAATCACGATTAGGCAGCCTTTTCTAAATCACGGTTATGCAATTGTTTTTAACGGCAGAAAGAATTATTTAACTAACCAAGATGTTAAAAAAATGAAAGAAAACATTACATAGTAAAATTAATAAGGCATGGGTTTTGTAACCAACCAACCTAGTTAGTGTTATATTTTTTTGCTTCTATCGACTAACAACACTGCTTGGGTTTAGCAGCCCCAAAAATGATCGAATCTTGAAAGTTTCACAGGCTCAAAAAGTAGTAAACAACACTGCTTTACAATACTTTATTTTGTCGAATTAAAGGAAACTACACTAGGCCAAAACAACCTATATGAAATTGTGAAACAAGAATCCTATTGGAAAATGTTAGAAGTGATTATAGCTGGAAAATTATAAGTTCAAACTTATTTTGTAAAAGTTGTGCGAAGTCTACAGCTTCTGACTTATATGACTGTGGGGTGTGGGGAGACGCCAAACACCGTCCCCCCCCCCCCCCCCCCTCCCTCTCCACCGTTATGCTCTAGCCGCGTGATGCCAACGTCTTCTCGGTAACGCACGAGAATGGCCCTCTAGCCGTTGGAATTTGCCCGAAAATTTTGAATTTTTTTACCTTATATATAAACATATAACACACACAAAAATTACACACACGATATATATACATCCAAACAACTTTCTTTCAAAATATATATATATTCATATGGAGCATGATTCGGATTCAACGTTGTCAGACAAATCGGGCGCTGCAATGGTGTTCTCGGCAATGATGCAAGTCGCAAACATTTTCACAAACGAAGTCGAAAGTTCGGTCAAACAACGGAGATTAAAGACAAAAAATAGAAACCGCGAAGAAGGGCACAAACATTTTATTCGAGACTATTTTGCTGACGATTGCGTGTATGACGACACAGATTTCAAACGCTGGTTTCGTTTGAGCCGATATATGTTTCTACGGATTGCGCACGACTTGGAAGCCAACTACGAACTCTTCCAATTGCGATACGACGGATGAGGCAAAATGGGTTTCACGTCATACCAAAAATGTGGAGCTGCTCTTTATCTTATGGGTTATGGCTACTCTTTTGAAGCCGTCGACGATTACTTGTGGATGTCGGCAAGAACCGCACATGAAAGTATGTATTTCTTTTGTGAATATATATGAGCTTTCCCATCATATTTATTTGCGGAAACTCACACCATACGCTGTTGAAGAACTATATGCGGCACATCACGCGTCACATGGTCTACCGGGTATGCTTCGAAGCGTAGATTGTACGCATTGGGATTGGACAAATTGTCCAAACGTGTGGAAAGGACAATACACTCGTGGTGATCATGACAAAGTTTCCTTAATACTAGAAGCGGTGACCTCACAAGGTTTATGGATTTGACATGCATACTTCGGAGTTCCAGGGTCGAACAACGACATAAATGTTCTAGATTCCTCGTCGTTATTCAACGATAGCCTACAAGGCAAGTCGGCTGACGTTCCATTTGTAGTGAACGGCTCCGAATACCCACGTGGGTATTTACTCACCGACGGTATATATCCTAATTATTCCACATTTGTAAAGGCGTACCAATATCCGATTGACGAGAAACGAGTCCTATTCACGAAAGCTCAAGAGTCGGCACGGAAAGATGTGGAACGTGCATTTGGTGTCCTAAAGAAGAAATGGCATATAGTGCAAAACCTGACACGAGCATGGAGTCTCGAGAACATACGCAAAGTAATGTACGGTTGTATCATATTACACAAGATGATAATTGAATAAAAAGGTCGAATATTTGCATCTATCAACATCATCATTTAACACACATGCGGGCACAATTTTGTTCCCGGTAGCGAACAATACTTTGTGAGGTTACTGGAAATACACAGTGCAGAAAGGAATGTCAATCTTCGAAACAATTTGACCGAGCATGTCTATGCTAATCACAACGACGAAACCGATGACAATAATTAGGTTTTTTAATTGTTTTTTATGTTTTTTAATTAATGTAATGTTTTTTATTTTAAATTAATGTAATGTTTTTATTTTTATTTAATGTAATTTTTTTATTTTTATTTTAATATTATGTTTTTAAATGTATTTAATGTTTGGTTATAATTAGAAAAAAGTAAATTAAAATAATGATGTGAAAATTAAAATGGGTGTTATGTTGTCTTGTATTTCATGTGATGTGTCATGGGGTTGTCATGCTGACGTGTCGCTGACGTGACGACTGACATGGGATGTCATGAATGTCTTGCACACTCATAGCCTAAGCCAAAAGGAAGAGAAATTGTTAACATCACAACTACATGATAGAGCATCATAGTTTTTTACCCGGATGCCGCAAATGTGTTGCTTAATACACAACAACCCTATAAAGGTCTTAATTCTTGAAGGAGATAATGTTATATATATATATATATATATATATATATATATATATATATATATATATATATATATATATATATATATATATTTTTTTTTTTTTTTGCAAGTAGGGATGAATCCTATTACACGGGTACGTAATATACTACAGCCTAGCTAGGTACATATGGGACTGCTCGGTCGTTATACCGTTGAACCTTCCCTTTCTCCAAGTAGATGCTGCACAGAGACTAGACCCGCACACGCAATCGGCAAACCCTGGCGCAAACCACGTCCACCCCGGAAAGACGCCCTGCAAGCAACGACTGGGGGGAAACCAGCCCCGGGTACACACTGTCTTGGCTAGCACAGAGGCCACAAGTAAAGGTGTAATATCTTTACCTTACTTGTGTGGAGTGTGGTTTGAACCCACAACCTCCCATAAGGGAGGCATGTGCTCTTGCCAACTCAACCACCAAGATGTGTGTTATATATATATATATATATATATATATATATATATATATATATATATATATATATATATATATATATATATATAGTCAGGATCCGTTGGGAACATTTTCTTTCATCAGATCTTGAGAACTTTTTTATTGGATTTTTTTCAAAAAAAAAAAAGACCTAATACACTAAATCGTTATATTTAAGACATTTTGTCAAAAAAATTTTAAAAAAAATATGCATATACAAAATGTGCATAGGTGCATTTTTTTCGCAAATGACCATATGTTCACGTTTTGTGCATATGTGCACATTTCGTATATGCATATTTTAAAATTTTTTTTGACAAAAGGTCTTAAATATAAGCGACTTAGTGTATTAATTTTTTTTTTTGAAAAAAAAAATCAGTCAAAAAGTTCTCAAGATCTCATAAAAAAAAGAGTTCTTAAGTGCTATTCTCATTTAGCTTTAACATATTACAGTCTACAATGTCATGCATAATTATGTATCTCTTCAAGAATTAAGACCTTTATTTCATTATATATATATATATATATATATATATATATATATATATATATATATATATATATATATATATATATATATATATATATATATATATATATATATATATATATATATAATGAAATAAAGGTCTTAATTCTTGAAGAGATACATAATTATGCATGACATTGTAGACTGTAATATGTTAAAGCTAAATGAGAATAGCACTTAGTAGTTCAAACAATCAAGTTTTTATGATTTACAAAATTGGAAAACTTATTATATAATTACTAATTATTATTTTATTGAAAATTTTGCATTTTGATAAATTATATAAATTTTTTAAATGGGAGGAAGATTCCTACAATCTAACTCCGAGTCTAACATCAAGGTAAGATACTTGGAAATTGTCCAAGAACAAAAACTTAACCTTGTTCTAGTTATCTTTGCACTCATCACTTCTAATGCCTTTTCAGTATATTTTGTATTATAAGCTTTTAAATAATATAATATCTTGATTAATTATATATATTTAATTATTAATCTTTATAATACGAATGTGAAAAGTACAAGTAGCATAAGACATGTAAACTTTCTATTTTTTGTCATTTTGGACCATCATCGTTAACCGATTTTAACCATTAACCAAAATCATTAACCGAAATTATTAGTAACCGATATCCAATGATTACCGAAATGCATTAACCGATTATAATGGTTATAGTTCGGTTTTAACCAATAACTGAATCAAACCGCCCCATACACACCCTCTACTGCAAAAAATTTTGATATACAATTTATCAACAAAAATTAGACACGCCAACCTTTCTTTATGTCCCTAAAAAAATCTAACGTTTCCTTTAGAGTTTAATGTTGAAAAATAAACAACCCCATGAGAAACATCATCTACAAGAACAAGAAAATTATAAGTCAAAACAAAAAATTAGTTCAAACGAAATGTTTGTCAAATGTCGAGAGTTATTTGTTAATATTTTTTTCTGAATGCTTTTTATATTGCTGGAAGATTACAGATAAGTTTGTTAGAAGCGTTAAAACAAAAACGAATAAAAAATTGTAAGGTTTTTTTTTTTTTTTTTTTTGAAAAAGATTGAAATTTGTTTTTAAACCGGAAAAACAAATCTAAAATACTAGCTCTCTTACATAATCAGGCTCAATAGAGGGGCAAACTAGGCGACCGTCTTAGGCCTCACGATGATATGGGCCCCAAAATTACTTATGTTAGTCTTCGTTTTGAAAACTAATAAATTCTTTGTGGTTAGACGAGTTGGTAAAAACGCAATGTTTTCAGTTATGCATCCATGTTCGAATTCCACTTTGATTAGTTACAACATTTTCCCGAAAATATACTAATAAAACAAATATAATAATTCATATTGTGTATAGAGTTGCCCTAAGGATTAAACAATTGACCCTTTTAGAAAAACTTTCTAGATTTTTACAAAAAAAAAAAGGGCATTGAAAATCCTTCATAAAAGATTGTTTTATGTTGAACTCGTAATACAGTAATTCCATTTCAAGCCCTTGTGAATTTTTTCTATACGTAAATGTTTCACATTTTGTAAACGTTGACTAAAATATAGAAACTTTAATACATAAAAAATAAAGGTGTATTTGAAGTTGGTGTACATACTTGCTTTATACTCCAAAACCTGGGTTTAAGTCCATTCAAAAAAATTGTTTTAGCTTTAACTCAAACAACAAAGCTATATGTTTAGCTTTATAATAATTTTAATTTTTATTATACTTAATCAATTAAATTTATATAGAAAATAATATCATTTGGGCATTTGTGTTCCATACAATTTTTCGAGGTCTTTTTATAATGAAAAACTAAACCGCAGTTGTAAATTTCATTTCTTCTAAAACCCAAAAATCAAGCTTTTAGTTTCTAAAAATAATTAGATTTTAAGTTTTTGACCGGTAAACCAAAGTCAACCGGTTTGAAATTCCACATTATCCAACATCTTGTGATAAAAAACATATTGTAAATATATTATTAAAAACCCCGTTGATTGTTAAAAGCGTCGAAATGCTTTTTTGTGTGTAAAATAGTCTTTCACTCGAGAAATTCATCTTCTTCCTTTGTTTCTAAAGACAACCTAATTAGCGATTTTAAATCCGTTAACATTGATTCTATGGTTAAAACAACACACTAAACAAAAAATGGTAGGAGGTCTTCAATATTCTATAAAATAAAAGGATTTATTCAATAAGATTTCCAAGATAGATTGTGCTTTTCTAACATTTATCTCACATATATGAAAATCACATAAGCTTGTATAACCAATAACCTAAGGGGAGCTTTTTTTTTTTTTTAGTTTTACATAGGACCTCATATATGTTTAGATCGACCCTGTACATAATTAATCCAAATTTAATACCTTTACTGATTCTAATATTCGTAGCTTAGACTTTAATTATTTTTTAACTTTAACATCAAATGATTTATGGTTATTTTTCCAAAAGTCAGATTTTTCGTGCTTTTAAGATATACTTATTTATAAAAAGAAAACCAAATAAACAACACCACTTTGTCGCCACTTTGCCATTGGGTGCCTTCTCTTTCACTTTTTGGTGTTCCAATTTAGGAACTTTTTATGTTGCATCAATCTTTCATTAAAGCTACTAATTTCATTCTAAATATGTGATCATTTCACCATCTTCATCAAATTCTAACTTTTCTAAAACAATCATGATATATGCTATTGAAATCACTTCTTTTTATCATGGTTTTTATAGGTTTTATATATATATATATATATATATATATATATATATATATATATATATATATATATATATATATATATATATATATATATATATATATATATATATATATATATATATATATATATATATATATATATATGATCATCCATATATAACAATGAAGACAAGTTAAGATGCATATAGCCACCCGATTCACTTGATCTAGTAGTATTGTGGGACCCACTGCCCTATGATAGGTTCCATCCATGCATCATACAACATGCAAACTTTTCCCCTGTACAAGAAAGCAACAGTGCCCTTCCTATTTGGTAACACTGTAGATACTTCTACATAATAGAATTCAGTTTTGTACGCCCCAAATATGTCCTTTCACAATCTGCCCCACAAGTTAAGGTGAACCAGATGAAAAAAGTGCATATTAAATTTAAATATCTTTTCATTATGTAATTACGAATGAAAAATCATTAGATTATATTTATAATTAGCAAATTTCACATAAATAAAGTCATTTTCAGAAATTTTGTACTTATTAAAAAAAAATTAATCTAAGTTTGAAGGTCGATCTCATAAAGTTGTAATCACATAAAATATCAGTTATTCAAATAGAATAGTATATTGGGCCTTATTTTAGTTTTTCTTTGGAAAAATTTTTTATAAAATTAATAAGTTTTTAATATCTTATATGAAAAATCATTATTTTTTTTAAATAATCATTCAGTTTTTTAATAGTATTCAAAAAAATCATTCATGTAAAAAAAACTTTTCAAAATAATTATTTATTCTAATATTGTTTTTTTTTCAAAATAGAATGTAATATCCAACCATTGAATAAAGTTTGTTAACTATTAGGGTAAAAACAGTTTGATTTTTGAAAACAAAAAAAAAAAAAAACAAACTGAAAATTTGTGTATCTTGGGTGGGTTTGCTTTATTCACTTTTTTATATTTAAAAATTTTGAATAGAAAAAATCGAAAGCGTACCAAAAACCAAAAGAAGTTTGTTGTTAATAGGAGTATCTAGATAACCAAAATCCTATCGGATCCAAAAAAATAATAATAATAAAGAAACCTGATTGTTTCGAAAAACCAAACCATTGATTAGTCAAATCCAATATTTCGCTAACTAAAAGCCAAAAAAACAAAAACAATTGGTTTTAATTTTAGTCGAAAGCT
The DNA here is from genome assembly GCA_023525715.1 of Cichorium intybus. Classification (NCBI taxonomy): domain Eukaryota; kingdom Viridiplantae; phylum Streptophyta; class Magnoliopsida; order Asterales; family Asteraceae; genus Cichorium; species Cichorium intybus. The sequence goes on from CM042015.1 coordinate 81,409,752, forward strand.
TCTTTTTTTTTTTGTATTTTGGTTTTGTAATTTCAGGGTCAAAAACTAAAATTTTCGGTTAGTCAATACCAAAATCATTTTCACCTTTAATAGTTAATAAACTATGTTCCATAGTCAGGATTACATTGTATTCTGAAAAAATCAAAATAATATTTTTTTTAAATTCTTTTTAAAATGGATGAATTTTTGAAAATTTTTAGAAATATAAGTGATCTTTCTAAAAAGTTTTAAAAATATAAATAATTTTTCTACAAACAATATAATATAGTGATTTTTCAAATAAATATTGAAATCTTATCGATTCTTGTAAAAATTTTCCTTTTGTTTATTCAATAATATAGTATTTATATACTCTAAATTATCGAAGTGTTTTAAAATTATAATTCTGATAAACATCGCAACTTTTATTAAGAGAGGAACAATAACATGATGTACAAGACAAACTCCAATACTAACATCAAAATATTACTTTTGTAAAATTTAATACTAAAGCATTTTTTTATCTCCAAACACACAATAAGTTTATGCTAAAACATATATTTAATATTACAATTTTATTTTAATACTTATAAATTGCAAAAAAGAAAAAAATAATAGTATTTTAATCAAAATGTAATTTTTATATGATGAAGAATACACTACAAAATATGGAGGTTATTATTCAATCATATTTTTGTGTTAGAATTTGGTGGTCGGATGGAATGCATAATGTTATTTTAACACAAAATGAGTGTCAACTGAATATGCTCTGATATCGTGCTTATTCACGAGTAATGATTATTGGTTCTCAAATTAGATGATAATAAATTTGTTAAGATATACACAATTATATATATTCATATAGGGCTGTTAAATTTATATCACACAAAACCAACAAATATGTTACCAACTGAACTAAAAAATTTGGTACCTAATATGTTTGAGGCCAACATGTTTGGCTCGTAATATTGTATCAAATAAGTAATTAAGGTATGATAATTATCGGTTTTTAACCGATCGGAGTGATCCTAAAAACCAATAAAATTGGATGGCATCATGAATACATTATAGTTAATTTTAAAATTATAAAAAATGTTAACTTTTGAATTATGACTTTTGACATCTAAATTGATAATATAATGCATTCCTTATTGAAAATGTGCTTAGGATGTAGACAATGCTAGATGTGATGAAAAATGTTGTCTAACGAAGTAAAGGTTTAGAAAATGAGAGAGATTGTCATTCCAATTACCATTGAAAGAAAAGAAATTCTAGCTTAAATTAAAGAGAATGAATGATCAACAATCATTGAGTAATGGATTTGAATTGCTTATAGGGAATTAAATGCAGTGATTTGAAAAGATCACTTTCCCCTCCCATTTATTGACCAGATGCTTGATCAGTTGGCTAGAAAGTCATATTATTGTTCTCCTAGTGGTTACTATGGCTATAATATGATTGCAATAACACGAGAAGATTAGCATAAGACGATGTTCAATTATCCATACGACGCATTTTTCATTTAGGAGAATGCATTTTAGATTGTGCAATGCACCTGCCACGTTCCAAAGGTCAATGAAGGAATTAAAGTGGACTATGTAAAGGTAGAGATCACAAAGAAGTTAGAATACCCAAACAAATGTCAAAGGTATTAGGAGTTTTCTGGGGTATGATGGTCTTTATCGTAGACTTATAAAATATTTCTCGAAATTACAAAACCACTAACTCGACTCCTAGAAAAAACTAGGAAGTTCAAATTTAATACTGATTGTAAATTATCATTTGAATAACTAAAAAGGATATTGATCGGTGTACTAATCATCATAGAAATAGATTGGACACAGACGTTTAAGGTGATGTGTGATACAAGCGGTATTTTCATTGGCTCTGTGTTTCGCCAAAGAAGATGAAAGATCTTCCGAATGATCTAATATGGTAGCACAACACTAAATGGAACCCAATTAAATTACACTACCACAAAAAGGAGTTTTAGGCAGTTGTCTTCTTATTTGAGAAATTCAGATCATATCATATTGGAGGAAAAGTGATAATATGCACAGACCATGCAACGATTACATATCTAATGTCTAAAAAGGAAGCAAAAGGTTAGAGATAAGAAAGCAGCTGAACATGTCGAGGTCGATCATTTGTCTAGGTTGGATAATTGAAATGTCAAATAAGGACTATAGGAGATCTGACACATCTTCCCAGATGAGAGAGTGCTAAAAATAGATGGAAAGTACCCTTAATATGAAGATTTGATAAATTACCTTGTTAATGGGGTGTTTTCTAATGATTGTACCTCTCAATAGAAAAGACGACCGAGTTTTGATGCTAAACGTTCCTTATGGTATAAGCCCTACATATTCAAGCAAGGTTCAGATCAAACATGGCGTATTTGCATTCCAGAAGTAGAACAACATAAGTGTAACATGTGTATTTCGGGACTAGAAGTTTTGGGCTTAAATCGATAAAAAAAATTATTTAGAGACATAATTAAATTAAAAATAAATAAATAAGAATAAATTATTTTGAGAGATGCAAGTTTTGTTGTGACAAGTCTACACCATCGGAAGGTGGGCTTTGTGAAATGAAGTTTTTTTTAATACCAAAGTAGGTAGAGCTTCGAAATAACCTCCTTCAGTATCCGACACCGGATGAGCTAGAGTGTTCCTAACCTCAAGTGTATGTTAGTGTACCAGGCAGTTGTAGGCAGATGTAACAGACTATCACACTCTCATATGTGGCGTTATATATTGGTTGTATATTCTACCAACTCTAATTATACAATCGTGTGTGTATGTGTGTGTGTATGTATGTGTTTGTGTGTGTGTGTGTGGATAGAGAGTTATGTTATACACTTTTCGTAGCTCTTGTTTTCATAAAGGTAAAGTAGCTTTGACTCTCCAACCACTTGATCAGAAACATATTTGTATTTGTATTGGAGTTCTTACATTTCCGCATTGTGTTTTTTCATCATTCATTCTAAGGGTGGACGGAGCAATCAATAAATGGTGCGGGTTCGAGGAGAAAAGTGGGTCGGTACTGCCGGGCCGCCAACACCACTGCCCTGCCACCGCGGAGTCGAGACATATAGAAGGAGGTGGGTTCGCTTGCGGTTTGGTGAAGCCGGGTGAACCAAAAAGGCTTTAAAAAATTATAATTTAACCCTTTACTCCTATAAATACCTCCTCTCCTACTTCAAAAATCACACCTTTCCCTTCTTTCTTTCTCTCCACATTCACTATTTTTTACCCCTTCCCAAAAAAAAAAACCACACGTTTATTATCCCAATTTCAATTTAATTTTAAGTTGAAATGGGTTCTTCTGATACATATGTATGCAGCAAAATACTTAATGAACCTAGTTTGTGCTTATTGTCATCGTCTGATTCATCAAACAATGTCAATATGTACGCGACTATTGCTAAAGTTGCACTTCTTCTGTTCGTAGATACTGCAAGTTCAAGCACTTCTCATTCTAGAACTTATCTCCACGTAGATCGAGAAACTGTTGAGAAGCAGCTCATTCAAGATTACTTTGTTCCCAATTCAAAGTTTGGGGATGCTAATTTCAGAAATAGGTTCCGGAAGAGTAGAAGACTGTTTGTGCAGATTGTTGAAGACTTGGAAAGGAATTTTCCATATTTTCACACATCTTATAATGCCAGTGGACTTAAAGGTTACTGCATTGCAGAAATGCACATCTGCGATCCGCCAATTGGGAGGCGAGAGCACCCCTCGGTTCACTTGATTAGTACTTGAATATGCCAGAACGAACATCACGTGAAAGCCTCTATAACTTTTGCTATGGTATTGTTCAGTTATATGGTGCAGAGTACATGCACAAACTAACGTCCAACGACATTCAACTGTTGTACGCTGTACACGAAGCCAAACATGGATTTCCTGGTATGCTGAGCATCATTGATTGTACACATTGGGATTGGAGGAGTTTTCTAACGTATTTGCGAGGCTAGTACATGAAATGTGATCAGAGGTATCCTACAATTATACTTGAAGCAGTAGCGTCACAATATTTGTGGATATGACATTCATATTTTGGTGTCGCCGGGGGCAACAACGATCTAAATGTTTTGTATCAATCACCACTATTCAATGATATCGTTCTTGGGACAACACGAAAATATTCATTTGTTTTGAACAAGGAACAATACAAGCATTATTGTTATCTTGTTGATGGGATATACCCTAACTAGGCAACCTTTGTGAAATCATTTTCATACCTAGTTACCCCAAAAAGAAGCGTTTCTAGGCGGCCCAAGAAGTGACAAGAAATAACGTTGAACGAGAGTTTGGTATACTAAAAGCAAGATGGGCTATTATCAGACAGCCTGCATGGTTCACCGAACTCGATCGATGTAAAGATATCATGTACACTTGCATTATATTACACAACATGATCATCCAGGAAGAAGGTACTGCTATATGTCTGGTACATGATGTCGATCTCCCAATCGATGTAAAAGTTAACGATGATATGCTTATGGAGTTACGCAACGAATGAATTCACCAAAGACTTCTTTCGGATCTTGTTGACCACATTGAGCATACATACATAGCTACTTTGGATCGCTAGTTTTTTTAACGTATTTAGGTTTTAATATTCCGTATTTAGGATTTAATTTCTAGTATTTAGTTTTTTTTTTAATTTTTTAATGGTGTGCGTTTTTAATTTAATGTTATTTATCTTTTTTATTTTATTTATTCCTTTTTAATAGTATTTTAAATATTAAATTATATGTTATTTTATTATTTTTTATTTAATCAACTTAATAATCGAAAATATGATGTGGCATCGTGGGTTGGGAGGGTTCGGAAAGATCTGCTTCCATGGATGAAAGATGGAAGTGAGAGGAGAGAGAAAAGCTGATGTGGCGTGTGGGTTGGGAGGAATGGAAGGGTTCTACTCCCCCCACCCTAACACTTACGTGCCACAAGATTTAGCAGTTATCACATTCACCAACTTTCGACTTCTACACCAATTAACGTTTAAGTAATATAATAGTTACTTTAAATTTCTAACATACATTAATTTTCGATACTGTGAAGTTTTCATATTATATCCACATCTTTGTTTCGATGATGGGAAGGTAAAAATTCCTATCCCTTAATTCCATATGTAATAGTATGATGGAAACATTTGATGGAAAACAACTCATCGACTTCTCATATATCAGGAGTTGAAGTTTTCAACTGAAGCCTTCTAGTTATTGATCTTTAGTAATCTTTAACTGATCTCCTATATTTAACGGATCATCTCAGATGGTTAAGCCTTCAGTCGCTTAACGTAACTTGGGTTTCTTAGAGCCTTCATTAGCATATCAGCCTGTAGATGTTAAGTATTCATAGGATTTATCTTAAGTCGGTAAACTTTGAGTGATTGACTCAATGTTTAACCCTTTCTTATAGTCCTTTTTATAGTCTAAGTGTTTCTAGACATGAGTGTTTGTTATCAATCACATATATATGCTATTTGAGACTATCACAGAATTCTATTCATCGTTTGAGTAAATCCCAAATATCGGGAGGTTATAAGAATGACGAAGGATCTATATGTAATTTTACACAAAATTTATTGTAATTAAATAGTAGAAGGTTATAAGAATGACAAGGAGTCTAGACATAATTTTGTCAAAAATTATTGTAGGTGTAATTATTTTAGAAAACTATGGTACTTAGATAACTTAATCATTTCTTAAAGATTTACTAAGCTAAACTAATTTCCCAAAGTAAAGTCAAACACAATAGTTACATATAATTATTAATCTAAAATATGCAATTAATGTATCAATCTCTCTCTCTCTCTCTCTCTCTCTCTCTCTCTCTCTCTCTCTCTCTCTCTCTCTCTCTCTCTCTCTCTCTCTCTCTCTCCGTGTTTAATAATTAACAATATTTATTAAATATTAAAAAATAATAATGAAAATGTGATATGGAATGATATGTATTTTCTAGATTAAACTATGCAAAAGTAGTAATAGTGTGATGCTAAGATGACACCACTTTTGATGTAGGATGGAGTGGGTAAACCCATAGCCACACAAGCCTTATTGAAGGAAAAACTCTTACTCTTATGGACAAAATCTGTCAACTACGATTTCATAATTTGTTTATTTATCAATATTTGCTGCAAACCATTATGTTTTATAGCCGAAAGAAGACTCTAAAAAGAACGAAATACTAACTCAAGCCTGAAAAAGGAACACAAAGAGAGAAAACTCCAAAGATAAAGGACCGGTTTGAACGGATCATGTCTATCGGGATATTAAGATCAAAAGCGTCCGTTACAATCACTTCCACCTTTAACTTCCACAAAAACTTAGTCAAATGATAACGATACAAGCCAACCCTTTTTCTATAGCTCAAAATATTAAATACAAATCAACATAGCACTACTTTCCACGTAGGACCAATAATTTGGAAATCTCATAAAATTGATTTGAATATTTACACTTAACTTCTTGATATGACAACATGATTCGAAATCTATAGATGCATAAACACGTTGTTGCATGATATACAAGTCAATATAGCATCATTACTCCGAATGTTGGAATATTGCTTTTGGGAAAAGGGTTTTGATTAAAGATAATCACTAACATGATACTAAATCCAAATAGATTAACAAAGGGTTTTGATTAAAGATGATCACTAACATAATATTAAATCCCAAGAGATTAACAATTAAAGATGATCACCAACATAATATTAAATCCAAAGAGATAAACAAAGGGTTTGATTAAAGAGATCAACTAAGTGTTTAAATAAAGATATTTACAAACACAATATAACAAATCCGAAAAGATGTTTGATTAAAGATAATTACAAACATAATAACAAAAATCCAAAGAGATCAAGAAAGATCAATAGAAAACTAAAAAGAAGCTTCTTTATAATTCATTCGCTACCCCCATCTTGCAAATGTCTCCATCTCTCCCTTTCATTCCCCAACATTGAGAATGATAGTCACTAGAGAAAAAGGGTGATGTCAATAAAAAAAAATCGAAAACAAGGAAATTACGAAAATACCCCTCATCCATAGTATTCTAATCCATACAACGATAGTGTTCAAGAAGCCTATTAGCTTCCCTAATACCACTAAAATAAGCACCATGAGTCGTCGAATAATGAGTTCTATGTGTTGCTTCACCGGCAAATAGTATTTGAAGTGGATTTGAACCACTTTTCGGCAATGGTTCGGCCAATTTGTCCATGTCAGCACCACTTGAACCAACCGCAATATAACTATATGACCCCATGAATAGAGGATCATGCCCCCATTGACTCTTCAAAACCTTAGCAAGTTTCAATTTTGATGAGTTCTTGATTCCATTCCCGTTACATTGGTCATGGGAATTCGACAAATTTGACAAAAAAGTAGATAAAGTTGTGGAAACTTCATCAAGAATCACTTCATTTGGAAGTGTTTCTAGCTTTAATGCTTCTTCACCAGCAAACCACGATAATAACACTCTTGATTTCTTATAAATTGGTGAGACAAAAGCTGTCCTCCTAATCCACCACGGGATTCCTGGGTCCTTAACTTCGGAATCACTTTGGTGGAATAGGAATTGAAGAAATGGGAATTGGTCGAAATCGGAGTAATCCGGACTTAGTTGCAAGAAAAGCTTGTTGACCACACCATACCCAAGTCCCGAAATGGCTTCAATCTTGTAATCTGGAAGTGGGGGATTGAATTTTAGCATACCCGAATCGTCGGAATCGCGGATTCCGGCTTTGAGTACACCTAATGAAACCGTGACAATGACGTGGTCGGCTGATAGAGTTGTACCATCAAGAAAGTGTAGCGTCGCTGGTCTTGTACCATCATGACCATTTTCTGTAATTCCCAATTCATATTCGGGTCGCCACTCAATTTTAGAAACTTTTTTACCTAATTGAATGACGCCATGTGGTAAAACGGACGCTAATGATTCGATAATGCTTGAGTATCCTTTAGCGATGGTGATTTCTTCACCTGGACACATGACGTATTCACTTTCTGCATTATAATCAAGATTCGACAAATCATTAGCGGCTGTATAAGTTCTTTGAGTGTTTTCGTGCATTGCGAATATAGCTTCTTCTAACAACTTCTTGTTCCAATTCCCATTTCCATTGCCATTCGCCTCTTCGCTTTCCTTTCTTGATTCCGTTTTCCAGTAATTTTCAAGACCTTTTCTGAGGAAAGAACCAACACTCGTATTTTCAGTTCCATTCCCGATTCCAAAGACAGGTGATTTCCCTTTTCCTTGAGCAAAATCCATTAGATTCTTGAAGAGATTTGAAATAGGGTGAACAAGAGATGGATTTAACACGTACCCATTTTCGGCAATGGTGATTGGGTCATCAAGAAACCCGTCCATACACTCCCATGGCTTGTCTGATTCCAAGGAGTTGATTTCTTGAGCTATTTTATGAACTGGGCTACCGCCAATTCCATGGATCCAAGTAGCCCCCATTTCAATTCTGTCGCCACCAAACTCCGAAGTATTAATCCTACCACCAATTCTATTCCCGCCTTCAATAACACAAAGCTCGAATGCATCTTTTGAATGACTGGATTTATAGAGCTTGTTTGCAGCTGTTAAACCTGCCATTCCTGCCCCAATTATCACTATTCTTGGCTTCTTCACCACCATTTTGCCTTACAACACGATAAAATTTTCAACTTTTTTTCAAGAAAAATGGAATGAATTTTGTGGGGTTTCAAGAAAAATGGATTTTGTTTTGTGGCCTTAAGAAAAAGATTGAAGGTGAAAGAAAGTGAGGGTGAAGGGTTCTAGATGAACCCTAGGATTTAGTATTGGAGTGAATATATAATAAATGCGGGTGAGAGCTTTAAGAAAGAGGTATCGGACTAAACAATTTATAATTTCTGGATGTAATATTATATTGTGGAGTGTGTGCACACACTTGCTCTTATAGTCTTATTTGTTAAAAATGTGTTGATATTTGTTGGATTACTAAGATATCATCTTAAAATAACAAAAAACACGATTCGAGGCTGATCATGTGATATCTATTTTGAAAGAGCAAAAATTTTAAGATTATTCAAAAGGCAAATATGAATCACTTTAAAAATAGTCCAATATATATTTAGATGTTATAACATTTAGTGAATCTTTAAGATCCGCAAAATAGTTTATTAATATGATAATATATTTGTTTGTCCATGCTATAAGTGGTTCTTTAAAAACTTTTTTTTTAATTACACCGTTATACCGTAATTATGTTTGGTGTGTTATAGCTAGTTGATAAGCTAACTTATTTTATGAGTTTTTATTAAATTGTCATGTTTGAAAAGTGAAAAAGTAGCTTATAAGTTAGTTTTTTAAAAAGCTATTTAGGCTCTCTCTGACGAGCATCAACTAGCTTATTTTTTGAGTTTATTGCAATTTAGGTTGTGTTTGATAGTTGCTGACCGAGTTAGACCTGACTGAGTTAGAAGTTCGGACTGAGTCAGACTCTGACTGAAACCATGTTGTTTGATTATGCATCTGATTGAATATGTTGAATGATGAAAATGACCATATTACCCTTCTATTCTATATTTTGTTTGATATAATATATATGTTTGATAAAATCTGTAAATGAAGTTACTGAATAATTATAAAAAATATAAAATGTCATACAAAATCCAAATTAAACATAAAGCATTTCAACTCCAAATAAAAACATATTGAAATTCAAACAAAACATAATAGTTTGTAAACAAATTTAACTTGGACCATTTGAAAGTAGTTGATTAGCAATTTGGTCACGCAAAGTACTCATATATTGATTGTCTTGTGAACCTCATTCCATGTCTTGTACGTTTTTTGCCATTACATTTATCATCGTGCACATTAAGAGTATACATACTGCTTTCTTCAAACTCCATACATATTTGATCGTGAATTTTGCATTTTCATATAAAATTATGGACTGCAAAACAAGCAACAACTATATCTCTTTGCACTGTAAAATGATAAACAGTCATTTGTTTTAAGATTGAGAATCTTTTTTTAATACATCATACGCATGCTCAATAACATTTCTGAGTTGTTCATGACCATGATTGAATTTTTCTTCTTTAGTGAACACTCTTTGTCGTCGAAAATCGGCTAACCAATATCTCGTACTCTGATAGGGAGTCATGAATCCACGAGTGTTGGTATATGCAGCGTCGCAAATGTATTATTTATCTTTAAATGTAAATGTGATGCTTATTATGTAAAGAGTGTATATAATGAATTTAATAATAAAAAATATAAAATCGCACAAACCTGGTGGAGGAAATGGGAAGCCGAAACCTAGATTAAATGCAACTTCTTTCAAAACACGTGAATCATGTGTCATGCCCTCCCATCCAGCCCATACAAAGGTGAATATCATATCGAAATCACAAATTCCTAACACATTTTGATAACATTCACCTTTCCCTCTTCCCTTAAACGAGTTTGTTGATCAGCGGGCACGACTTCATGTACAAGAGTTCCGTCTAACGCACACATTGCTTCAGAAAATATATCCCTTAATTTTCTATGTCGTTTTGGAGCTATTTGTGGTTGCATTTGAAGATGTTGGCACTATTATTTCTCTTTCAAAACACATCATTGCATTGAGGACCTCATGGAAACATTTATGAATTGTTTGTGTGAAGTGTTGAAATCTTCTTTTAATCGCTCGAAAACGTTCATTATGTCCTATAATTGTCAAAAACATAGCCATCTTCGCTGCAATGCTTATTGTCCTACTATGTTGCAACCAATTTCTTTATGTAAAATGGTTGCATAATAGTACGTGCGCTTCAAGGGAAAGACGCGTCATCTCTTGACATTATGTAGAATATCCATGTAGTAATTCTTGTGTATATGCATGCCCAGTTAGAACTGAATTATTATATCTTATTCTTTCAAAATTTTTTTGCCTTTGTCGCATCAACTAATTCCATGAAAGTAAAATGAACGCTAAAATCTTATCATTTGAATCCATTAGTGACCTATAAATTGAAATCAGAAAATTATGATTATGTTACATAGATTGTAAATTGCGTAAAAGTTGTAAATTGCATAACAAAAAACATGTAAATTGCATAACATATAATTGCATAACCAAAAACATGTAAATTGCATAACACGTAATTTCATAACCAAAAACATGTAAATTACATAACACATAACCATCCAAATTACATAACCAAAATAACATCCAAAAGTCATTTAAAAGTCAATCCAAAAAAACATCAAAAGGGTATTTAAAAGTCAACCACCCCCTCCCCCTCAAAGAAAAAAAACCCACCTAAAAGAACATCAAAATGTCATCCAAATAACCCATATTGCATTCCTGCTTTTCTCACCCATGACTCACAACTGGACGTTTTAGGCGTAACCAAAGTTTTCTAATATCGACACTTTCACCAAATAGCAAAAGTGTCATGCAATATTTTGCATCATTTTCTTCCCATCTCATTTTCTCTAACTTTTCTATACATGCATCAATGTCATTATCAAGAGTGTTTTTTCCACTAGTGAACTCACAAGCTTGATAATTTCTTCTCCAACTTCTACTAACTTCGAATCAACCTCCTGCCTTTTCGTTTTACTCCCTTCTTTTTTGAATAAGTAGCTGATTTCTCACTTGCTCCTGGGCCTTCCATCTGAGTGCATTGAACATCATCAGGATCATGTTCAAGAAACTCTTCAGTGGGACGAGGACCTGCAGAAGATGATCCCCAACTCTGCAAGCTAGTCGATGTCGCCCCATCAAACAATTAGGAGCAAAGATCAAGATATACGAGGGGTGCATTTCTCAGTTTGTCTACATACTTGTTTGACTGGTGGAAAAAACATAAATATTATCAAACTAAAAAAGTAAAATAATTATATTTGTCTATTAAAAATACAATATCTTTGACTCCAATTCCCATTCTTCGTCGTTCATGTTAAACATGTTTGTTATGGGATTATAAATCTTGCCCATTTTATTTTTTTAGTTTCACCCACGCCGCATACTTTCATCTTAAATAGTCGTATTGATTTTTCATTTGTTTTTGATCAACTATAAAATCGTGTTCGGTTTTTAATCTTTCAACCACAGCCTTCCATGAGGTTGCTTTCAAGCTACTACCCAGCCGACCATAAATTGCCACTTCATGTATACATGCTTCAAGAAACGTTTTGACCAAACAATCTTGCTTCTAAGTAACTCTAGTCCTCTTTTGTGACATGACTAGTATAACCAAAAACATACAATGGGTCATAGAAATTTCAGCAACGAATATTAAGATTTCACCAAAAACATACAATCTAGCAACAAAAAATGGAACATACAATTTTCAGCAACAAAAATTTAGATTTCATAATCAGATTTTCAGAAAATGGAACATACAGTTTTGATCATCGAAAATTCAGAAATAAGCCTACAATGGAACGTGGGATCTGATTTCAGAAACAGATTTATAGCAACAAACATCAAATTTGATTTCCATTTACATACAATTCAGATTTTTAGCAAAAAAAATTTAGAAATCAGATTTCAGCAACAAACATGAATAGAAGATAGAATCTGATTTTAGAAATTAGATTTTCATAAAAATGGAGCATACAATGGAAGATAGAATCGTATTTCAAATGGAAGATACAATATGATTTCAGCAACAAACATGAATAGAGATACAAGTTCAGAAAAATGGAGATGCTTACTGTGATGACTAATGGTCGACGGTAGAGATGCTGTTGGACGAGGCTGGTTCACTTGATTGAAGGGCTACGGTCTGCAGACAGTTTGACGGCGAAAAAGCTTTGGACGTCGATGGCTCAGCGTCGCTGGAGTCAAGTGGTTCGGCGGTAGGAGGATGGTAGAAGATGCGTGAACAATGTAGGTTGTAATTGGTATCTAGGGTTGCAGAATTTGTGGAAGCAACGAATGTCAGAAAAAAGGAATGCATATTTTTTCTAGTTAGCGACTATCAAAAGCGGACTCGGACAGATGCTTAAGGGCTGAGTAAGATGTGTTCTTTTAGGGCTATCAAACAGTCTGGCTCGGACCGAGTCAAACGTTGCCTCTTACTGGACCCAGTAAGAGGTAAATCAAACACACCCTTAGTGTTTGGTAAAACCATTAAAGTAGCTTATTGTAGCTTATAAACTAACCTTTTGATAAGCTACTTTTAGATAGCTACATGATAGCTTATTGATTAGATAGTGTATAAGCTAAACTAGTTTTTTCGGTTAGCGCGCCAAACAGATACTAAGCGTTTCAATAAGCTTATCGAGTTTTCTAAAAAGTTTCCAAATATGTCCTTAATTGATTATAGAAAACTCATTTTTCTACATATCATTTTATATCATTTTATTTATTTAGCTAACTTATTAGCTACTTTTTATCAAACGTCGTTTTTATAAGCTAGCAGCTAGCTTATCAGTTATCAGATATCAGCTACCTTTTCAGCTTACAACAAGTGTTTTTTGTTAGTAGGTAGCTTTTTAGCTAGTCTGTCAAACATAGTTTTAGTCTTTGTTCTAAAAATGATTTATATATATATATATATATATATATATATATATATATATATATATATATATATATATATATATATATATATATATATATATATATATATATATGTATGTATGTATGTATGTATGTATGTATGTATGTATGTATGTATGTATGTATGTATGTATGTATGTATGTATGTATGTGTATGCTCAGTCCATGACTCTCTTATGTCACCCTCTCTCTTATTTGTAATATGTTTTCTCACGATGAAAACACATATTAAACACGAAGAAACATTTGTATAATTTCCATAGTAGTTGGCCTTGGGAAATAATAACTTTATTTAATACCGTTACTATTATGGGTGATATTTCTTAAAAAATATTTACTCCGGCCGACCGTACGCATCGCATCTCGTTCTTTCTAAAACTCATTTATCTATTTAAAATCATAAGTCAGTTATCCATACCATGTTTCAAACCCCCAAGCACCAATCAAACAAGAACATGCAAAAGAATTTTCTACAGGATACTCTACCTATCCCCTTTGAAATTTATTTAACGATGGTTTTTCTTTTCAAAACCGTTTAAGAAAATCTTCAATCCTTAGATTGAGTTTGGACTCACGGTCATGCTTATCCAAATTCTTAGAACTACATTCTTGTTCATCTAAATCCCTCAAACCAAGGCTCTGATACCAACTTGTAGCGTCCCAAATTCCGTAATAAAATTTTCGTTTTAAAAAACGGTTCAAATACATAAAATGGGTTGGGAAATAAAAATCATCCAATTCAAACTCGATAATCAAAAACATTTAATACCGTGTTTATCAAAACAGTTACAAACATTATCAAGCGGAAGACTTAAATACCAAAGCCCCAGATGCTACACAGTCGCGTCGTACTCCAAGCTCAAGCCAACGAGTACCTCAAAAACATTTAGGGTAAAAGAATAAGCACAAAGCTTAGTAAGTTCCCCAAAATATCACACGATCCATCACATAAGGCACAATCATTCTGGTCATGGTCTCGGGGCTCACCCCGAACAACCTGGTTCTCGGGTTCACCCCGATACGCCCCGACTAGGACTCGCAGGCTCACCCCGTTCCTCCTGTTTTTGGCTCAATGCGTGGAATCTCGGGCTAACCCTGATCCGTTTGGCTCTCGAACTTATCCTGATCCCCCATCGCATGACGACCACCTTTATTAATATCGATACTAAATATATGTACCAATGGTAGAAGCCTAAGCATTCAAATTGACCCAACGGGTCCCTACTCAATCATACAATCACATAGGTAGGGCATGTTCACCCTAACATACAACATTGTACATCGTGAATTATCACTACTTAAACATGTAATATCGCTCATAGTATAGTGAGAAAACTCACCTGATCAGCCAAGCTAAACAGCACTCCACACACGTGTCCTTAGATCCCGACAACACGAACCTCTTAATAAGGATAAACTTCACTTAGCAATTCCTAAACCCCAAACAAGATAAACCTCCGAGACTAGTACCCCGAAACCCTCAAGTTTGACCAAAAGTCGAACTAGTCAAAAGGTCAAAGTCAACAGTCAACCTCCAGATAGCATCGTTATCTATGAAACTTCCCACAATTTCATTAAGCACTTAATTTATTAAGTCAGGGACTAAGAACTCGTCCAAAAGGTCGGAAATATCATAAAGTCCCAAACTTTCTTGACACGTATGTCCTATACATGTCAAATCTCATACTTAGGTCCAAAAAATGACATAATCCATGCTTAAACACTCAATGGAGCTTGGCTTACTCCCAAGATCAGTCCACAATCCCCAAAGGAGGCTCAAAGGACATAAAGATCCAACATTTATCACTCAAATCCTTAAATAACATAACCAATAGACCAAAAACCCATCCAAAACCTTCATAACTACAAGAACAACACAAAAAGGAAGAAGCTTTATTCACAAAGTTCCAAAAACATAAGCTATTGTTGACTCAAATTTGTAGCACACCTTCAATCACCACCATATACCTTCATACATTCAAGAAATCTTCCAAAAATGACTAAAAGAACCAAAAATACCCAATGAAGCTAGAAGAAGGGTTGAGACGTTTTTGGGAGCTAAAGGGTGTCAAATGAATGCTACCTCTGGTTTTGTACCCTTAAATACGTCCCAAAACTCGAAATTTAGGGCTTTGGTGCAAACAGCGCAAATAGCGGCGTTATCTCTTAAGATAGCGTCGCTATCTCATCAACGTGCCATCCCATTACTCGCCTGCATAGCGTCACTATTGTTCCCAATTATAGCATCGCTAACTTAACCCGGATAGCGTTGTTATCACTCAGAGATAGCGACACTATCTCTAGTCCTTTCCAAACTTAATTTCTTTAAAATCAAACTTTGTCATTTCAGGAACAGGGTCTTACATTAACATTTGAACATGTATCCTTATTAAACATATTCATCTATTTTTTTTACAATTTTGAATAAACTTGTGATGGGTTTATATATATAATTTTCCAAAAAATATTTTTGTTGTAATTTACTCTATCTGAGTACTTTTCGCCTAGACCGAGTATTCGCTAATCGCTAGTCGACTGACCTAGTAACGCCTGACAACTTTTGCAACATTGCTTTTTATAGGTTTCCGCAAATAGATATTGTCGTAAAGCTCGATATCATATTCAACAAACAAATACATACATTCTCGTGTTGTTCTCTCAAACATCTTTAAATATTTATTCGTTTTGTAGGCGGTGATGCCTAATACCAAAAGTCGAAGTTCAGTTGGTTGTACCATTTGATATGTAGTAAATGTCATCCACTTATAGCAGCCATTCTCAATTGAAAGAATTCGTAATTCTCTTCCAAATGAGTTTGCTATACGTATGAATAGTAATTTACTCAAACAAAATAGTGTTTTGAATGCATTGTCATACAAACAATCATCCGCAAAACAATCAATTATGTACTAGGCATTCTTGTGCAGCTGCACAATCTCTGTTTATGACAATTCTAGTCCTTCAAATGTCATCAAAGCTTTTTGCTTCTTGAGCGAAAATGGAGCTACCACTAACGAATATCTTGAAAAATCTCATTGTCTCACAATGATGAAGACAGATAAATTTCATTTTACAAGTGTGAAATATTTGTGTGAAAATTGTATAGAATGAAAGATTGAAGTATTGTGGTTAACTGGTTAGCCTTTATAGGAAAAATATGAAATTATATTTTCTTTATACATATAAACGGTCATATTTTTTAACGTGTATACCCTTCTCAAGTTATACACTATGATCATAACCAACACCGAAGCACGCCCACGCAAGAGGTGGATAATGTATACGGTGAGTTCCTGATACCTCACTTTCACGCCCTCTACATGGTAACATATGTGTGGCCTAAGGACACAGAGTCATTGGCGAGTTCAAGGAAGCAGATAGGTTGTGGGGCCGCCGCCGCCGCCAGCGTCACGACTTCATGGTCAGCGAGTTTGTGATAGATAGCTAACACGCGGGTGCGTGACCATTCCACATCCCACAATCCCTAGCTTTCCTAGTTTGTACAACATGTTTCATTGTTTGTATATTATGGAAGGTTGAGAAAGATAAATTATTTGTATTATGGATTGGGAAATATGGAAATGAAAAAAAAAATTAACATGACATAATAGGTTAGGAGGATTAAGAGAAATTGACTCTCCCCAGTCCCCACCCTGTTAAATATATAAGACCCTCTCATTCACCTCTCCGAAATCATAGTACCAAAAATTATTACATGTTAGATATAAGCATAAGAAGAGTTTCCTAAAAATAATAACACTTTAAATTCGTTTTAATTAGACAATGTTTGTAACTTTTGTCCCGCATAAGAAAATATTATTTTGATTGGGTGTTAAAGTAAGTGCTCTATCTTAATTTTTATAATGTAAAACCATTGCGGTTGCCAAACTAATACCTAAAGTGGGTATACTGCTACATCAACTTCAGTATTTTATAATAGAGACATGATCACATATCAAACATAATTGTTAAGTAATATAATTAACTAATTAATTGTCGCTTCGAAGATATGATTGATTTAACGTATTATATAGTGCTACAAACAATCATTTATGTAATTGTAGAAATATGGTGATGCAAGTTTTTAAATATTTGAAAGGTGACGACGAGATGCATAAAGAACCAGAAAAGATAGGTAACAGGGGCGAATGTACACTAATGGAAGGTGGGTCTTAGGACCCACCTATTTTCTTAATTTGTTAAGCTAATTATCTATAATAAAAAATTAGGAACCACTTTAAAAATAATAAATGACATACCTTAACCCACTAAATATCAATCAATTTAAAAGATCGGGTTCCATCTTGTTAAATATTAAGGAGTAAAATCAAATAAATTAGCTCAATATACTAAAATACAACCTAAAAGGGGAAAATAAAGAAAAAAAATATACGGCAAACAAAGTTACGTCCTCAGTCTTCTCCGCGATCGCTGTCCGCTGCTTCCTCATTCCTCATGTCGCTTGATCGGCGGTTACCCAATTCAGCCGCCACCGTCGGATACAGTTGTAAAAACTTTAATATACCTACTGAAGTTGTGTTTGTTTTTTTTTAAGACATGACCCGACTCGACCCGTTAATGTTGTTTTTTTTACTCTTTCATTTTTTTGGTTTATTTAAATAGGGAACCACGTGAATTTCAATTCTAGATTCGCCACTGATAGGTAATTGAGTTGGTGTAGTATTTGTGTCGGGTATGACATATTAATACATATTTCTTGTAAATTTTATATGATGGATGGAATTAAATCTCTATTTTAACTAACGAGTGGTAGTGATAATGAAATTATTTCAACGAGATTTGGTTACTTGTCTTTTATGTCCTGATTCATATTATACTTTTAAGTAACGGGCTCCATGAATTGCCGACGTAAATTCAAATAATTCTTTCAAGTTCTTTTTTATTCATTAACCTTTTACTATATTTAACATATAGTATAATTATTGTAACGTCACATCCTAAAATTATTAATTTTTTTGAAAAACACAACCAGGGTGATATATATGATACCTGAAACATGCTCTTGGTCCCTTGCTTCCTGGAACCAGACTATTTACTGTAAAAGTTCAAACAAAAAAACATTTTTATTCAAAAATCCAGAGTTTTTTTTTTTTTTTTTTTTTTTTTTTTTTTGCATATTTAAGAGTTTTATTAGTATCCTTAATACATGTTTGTCTCCATATAATCATTTCATGGGTGATTTGTACTTTTTCTAGTTTTCTAGAATACATGTCAAATCATATAACTATATGTATTACTTACTATACAATCTTTATTTCATACGTGATAATAAACCACGTTCCAAATGGACCAAATCTTCAAGTGTTTGGTCATAAAAAACATATGAAAGTTTGATTGTTGTGACTTGTGACATAGTTTTTTATGTATGTTTTGGATCAATAATTGGGTGATGATGTCTCTCTAGTCACATGTGTATCCAATGAAAAATGGCCCACACACCATAAATTGTCATCATCAAGTCACATGTGTGTCCAACACTACATGACCCACACACTATGAGTGGTCTTGATCGATCCAATAAACCTCGATTAAGAATTTAAGATTCATTTGATAAAATTATAGCAACTATAATATAATTCAGTTACTTTCTATTATTGATATAATTAAGAAACCGGATACAAACATGATATGATGGCCTTATTCGATTTATTTGCGGTTTTTTGAGACCATTGTATGGACATATTAGGCACATTTGTTTGATTTAAAACGCATAGGCATCCAAAAGCTAAAATACAATTTATAAAATATAAACTTGAAAAAGAGTTGTGGAAAAAGACAGTGATCGTACTTCAAAATGGTATCATATCGGCTCTTTTGTTTGTGTTTTATTGTAAAGCAAGTTCTTTTCATCACGGCTCTTTTGCTAGAGTTCATTGTATTTTAACCAAGTTTTAAATTGTCGTTTGGCTTGTTTTAATATGTCGAACCCTTCGAAATCCATACAAAACAAATGTAAACTTTTTGTTTCAAGGAGCATTTTTTTATCTAATACGTGAAGAGAAAAAGTGTGGTTCGAAATGAAACACATGGAAACTAAATTTTCCACGAAACTTTTCATCATGAAGGTGAAAATATATATGAAGAGAGAAAGGAAAGCAAAGGCTTCAAGAAACTTTGACGTGACAAAACTATCATTTATTTCCATTTTTGTTCTTAAAAAGTTATAATTTTTTGAGGATTCCTAGAATGGTTTTGAAAGGAATAGAATTTGCTAATGAATCGGAATATGAAAGAATTGTATATTTGTCGGCGTTTGGTTGACAAGAAATAAATGAAACGCAGGAATAAAAATTCATCTATGTCTATTTTCACGTATATATAACAAGATGTTATTGGTTTTATTATTTCTATATATAATTAGTATTTTAGTCTTTTAAAATTTTAGACTCTTTCCACGCACCCTATGAATGAAGAAATCCATCAAACACGAAGGAATCTAATGTAACCGAATTCCTTCAAATTGACAACCAAATACGCCATAAAAAATCTCGAATTTCAGTTCTGTCTAATTCCGTACAAATCCATAAATCAAACACATCCTTAGTTGTCTTTTTGTTCCTCTTTTACTCAATAGCTTTGAAAATAATTGACATATAACATTTTTCTTAAACTAAAATATACCCCAAAAGAATAATTACACTTTGTTCTCGTTTATTTTCTCTCTCCAAATTTGGACATAAAGTGATAAATTTTGACCAGGCCAAATTAAGTGACCGTTTGTAAGTGTCCATGGATATGTAGGCTATAGGTAAACCAAAAATGTTAGATACTATTTTATTTAAACAAAATAACAATCAACTTATCACAAATGGGCCGGACCTCTTAATACACAGTCCATTAGTAATTTGGGCCTAACCCAATTAAAAGCGATCCGTATCCGCATGACCGCATGTGACCGAACTCCTGTAATCCCCGTACCCTCAGTAATGCACAAAATACAACTTGTAATTGGAGCCAAGTAGGCAGAACAGTAACGACGCAACATAACTAACCCCTTCTCCATTTTTGCGTTTCCTTGATCCTCGCTTAGGTTTTCTCACAATTACAAACGTTTTTTCGTATGATTCTCATTAAGTTTCCTGTTCACTGTTCGATTCAGTGGAATTCAACTACAGGTATGTATAGATTGCTTGTGTGTCACTTGGTTTCATTTGAGGATTACAGAATACAGATCGTATTGAATGTATGTTTGCTTTCGTGAAGTTTATCGGTTGTGGTTCGTATGAATTTTCTGTTATGAGGTTTGTTTATCGTTGAGTTTTTATTTGTAAAAGTTTAATATTTATGCATTGTAGTGTGAAATTGTTGCGGAGTTTGTTCTCTTAACGATCGTGTCAATGGCAACTCCGGGCGGACCTAGACCTGGTAATCTCCCGCCTAATTATAACCCTAATGCGATTACCAACAACATGCAAAACCTCCAAATCAATCGCCCTAATCAGCCACCAAATTCCGGTGGTGGACCTAGAGGTCCGCCTCCCCCCTTTGGACAACAACCGCGGCCCCAATCTCAACCACAATCACAGCCATTTCCTTCATCTCCGTTCCCTGGACCTGTCCAACAAAGAGCACCACCACCAGGTGCTGTTCCTAGAGGTGCAATGCCACCACCTAGTGGACCACCACAAGCTGCATTGCCACCTTTCATGGCTTCCAATCGACCAACTGGCGGCCCTCCTGGTAGTAACACTAACCATCCTCCTCCTTCTGCTTCAAGGCCAATTGCTCCTCCAGGTCCATTTGCAAACTCCCCTGCAACCGGTCCACCACCTGGCGGTCCAATGAGTAATGGACCGCCAACATTCGGACCAGGCGGCATGCAAGGCGGTCCCAACAACCCTCCAGCTAATATCAGATTAAGACCATCAGCTGGACCGCCGCCACCTGGCGGCCCTCCATTTATGGGCCAAAGTATGCCTCCAGCTACCGGAATTCAGTCCAACAATGCACCACCAAGGCCAGTACAACCAGCTCCCCCCTTTTCAGCACCTCCAAGTGGCATGCAACCCTCTTCTAGACCCCCTCCTTTTACAGGTCAAGGCATACCTCAACCACAAGGTTCTCCATTTGGAGCTCAACCATGGCAAATGCAATCTCGTCAAGTAAGTTTTCATCATCTATAAAAACACGCATCTTAATGCAACTCATCTTCTGAAACTTATTTCTTTTTTCTCAAGAATATACCACCTGGCCCACCTCCACCAACTTCTGGCTCTCCACAACCGCCAAGAATGTTTAACATGCAACCACCACCACTTTCAAATCAACAAGCAATGGCTACAATCTCACCCACCATGGGCCCCACTGGACCTTCAGGCACAGGACCATCAAGAATTGACCCTAACCAAATCCCCCGCCCAATTCCTACTTCCTCTATACTTTTGCACGAAACCCGCCATGGAAATCAAGCCAATCCTCCCCCGGTATATAAATTTATATTCTTGAATTCTATAAATAATTGTATTTATTTCACATATGACATGTTATGGTGTGCTTTTTTTTATGCCGAAGCCTGCTACAAGTGAATACATTGTAAGGGATACCGGAAATTGCAGCCCAAGGTACATGAGGTGTACAATTAATCAGGTAATAATAATATGCATTTTTATCTTTCACCCATAATAGCAGCATAGTTACATTTCTTTACCAATAATAGCAATGTACTTGTTACATATTGCTATTATCAGTAAAAAAAAACTGTTAGTATGTTGCTACTATGTGTAAAGAAAATGTAAGTATATTCATTGTTTGTAATGGTAAAAAAGAGTAAAGTACGCTGCTATTTACTGCAATTTTTTCCGTGTTTTTATTTCAAACTTTTTATTGTTTGACCAGATTCCTTGCACTTCTGATCTTTTGACCACATCTGGCATGCCATTGGCTCTGTTGGTCCAACCCTTGGCCCTCCCTCATCCATCTGAAGAGCCTATACAAGTAATATAATTCTTTCATTTCATCTATTTATATATTTTTATTATCATATTTCTCATATGCTAAAAAAAGTGAACTTTATAATTTATCAGATAGTGGATTTTGGTGAAAGTGGGCCCGTTCGTTGTTCCCGTTGCAAATGCTACATCAATCCATTCATGAAGTTTATTGATCAAGGAAGACGATTTATCTGTAACCTCTGTGGTGAGTATTAATTATTACAATAATATTAATACAATTATACTAGTTCCATTTTTATTGTAATTAAATCATTAAAAAGGTTTAATTTTCAGGTTTTACGGATGAAACTCCCCGTGAATATCAGTGTAATTTAGGTCCAGATGGCAGAAGGAGAGATGCTGATGAAAGACCTGAATTATGTAGAGGAACAGTTGAATTTGTTGCCACAAGAGAATTCTTAGTCAGTTTTTTTATAAATTCATATCAAAAAGTTGGAGCTTTTTAGTGTATATATGTAATGTGGTTTAAAAGATTTTATATTTTTGTCTTCTTTCCAGGTTCGGGAACCAATGCCAGCTGTCTTTTTCTTTCTTGTTGATGTTTCAATGAACGCGATACAAACCGGTGCGACAGCTGGCGCTTGCAGTGCTATCAGCCGTGTTATTGCTGATCTTCCGGTAAGTTCACATTTACTGCAAAAAAAATAATAATAAAAAAAAAAATTATCCCTCAATTGTTTTTTTTAAATAATATGATTGTTGCAGGAGGGTCCTCAAACACTTGTGGGAATTGCTACATTTGACTCCACCATCCATTTTTACAATCTGAAACGCGCTTCACAGCAGGTTATAATTATATTAATATAAAATCTAATTTTTTAAGTTTCAAATCATTAATTTTTTTATTGCAGCCATTGATGTTCTTGGTTCCAGACATACATGAAGTTTACACTCCTCTCCCTTCTGATTGTGTTGTTCAACTTTCTGAGGTTAGTTTTGTAAATATTACCATCTTCATGGTTCTCAATGAGATTTTCTGTTTTTAACAACTGATTTCAAATTTCAATTGTAAATTTATGTTTATGATTACAGTGTCGTCAGCATCTTGAATTGTTGTTGGAAAGCATTCCAACTATGTTTCAGAATAATAAAACTGCTGACTCAGCTTTTGGTGCTGGAATGAAGGTACTATAAAAATAAAAAATAATAAAAAATCAGTTATTTTTATATCATAAATTTGTGGTTTTCTCATTACCATTGCTTCTATTTCATTCAGGGTGCTTTTTTGGCAATGAAAAGTACTGGAGGGAAACTTTTGGTATTTCAATCAGGCAAGCTCATGTGAACTATATGTTTTCTTGTTTATTAATAATTAGAGTAAATTACATTTCGGTCCCTGAGTATAGCTGATTTTTGCAATTTTGATCCCAAAAAATTTACTTTTTCAGTTTTGGTCCTTGGTTACGGTTCTTGACTTCTTGAAATGTTTTTCGTCCTTGTTCCAAGTAAAATGAATATTTTTGTCCCCTGAGTATAGCTGATTTTTTCAAATTTGGTCTAAATTCATAGTCATTTTACTTGGAACCGGGACCAAAAGAGTTACAAAAACCTCAAATAAGGACCAAAATTGCAAAAAGAAAAAAAAAATCCTTTGGGACCAACAAATTTACAAAGACCTCAGATAAGTTACCAAAACTGCAAAAGAAATTTGTTCGGGATCAAAATTGAAAAAATAGGCTATGCTTAGGGACCAAAGATATAAATTACTCTAATAATTATTTTATTATGTATTGTGTTACAGTGTTGCCTTCTGTTGGTATTGGGGCTCTTTCTGCTAGAGAAGCTGAAGGAAGAAGTAATATATCTGCAGGAGAAAAGGTATTTTTATTTTAAGAGAAAATTGCAAAAATGGTCCCTGTGGTATCCCAAAATGGCCAGGTTTGGTCCAAAATGGGTTTTAGTAGCACCTGAAGTCCAAAAATGATGAATTTGTTGCGACTTTGGTCCAAATCGTTAACCCCCGTCTATTTTCCTCCGTTTAATACCCCATGTGCGACCCACGTGAGGGTATTTCTGTCTTTTCCTTTACTAACGTCTCCTTACCGCCAACTAGACTCTTCATTGCATCTATAGTCCCTCTGTTGAAGACGTCCCTTCAGTACCTCCTTGTCGATCGTAGTTCAAAAAAACCCTAAACGTAAACCAGATTGTTCACCATCAAGTTGTTGCATCCGTTTGTAGAAATTGAAATTGTATGCACTTTCCAATGTGGAACTTTCGATTATCCAACAGACCGATTAACGAGACTTTGGTGTACGGTACGTATTCTTTTACATATGCATTTCATCAATTTTAACAAAAGAATCGTTCTGAAAGTGTTTTTTCCTTTTTGTTATGTAGAAGGACAACCCACATTGTTCACCATCAAGTTATATCATGGTGGTGAGTTCACCAAGTTTCCAGACGTAAGCTACGTTGATGGGAGTATTGTGTATGTAGACTTGGTGGATATAGACGAATTTTCAATTCATGAAATGGATGCGATTATGAAAGGGTTAGGATACTCTGTTCCTCCAGTAATATACTATCATTTCCTTGTGCCTAATGGAGACTTCCATTTTGGTCTACGTCCCTTGGGTAATGACGATGATCTTCGTAATCTTGCTCAATATGTCAAGGATCATAAACGAATTAGGGTTTACACTGAACACGGTCAAACAAACTTACTAACCTATTTTATGAATCCTAAACCTATGAGCAACGTTATTATTCAAGAAATGGATGAACAAGAAAAGTGTACAGATGGTACACGTACATCTCCTGTTTTCCATGATGTTAGGGCAACTCCACAAATTCAATCAAGGGTTGTATGCAATAAGACCCGTTTAGCTTTGACTGTATCTCCTGAGTTTAATAGAAAGAAGGATTGGGACAAAATCAAAGGAATGTCAACTTGTACTAGGAAATTGAGTATGGATGATGCAGTTGCAGAGCAGATTGCTAATGACTTTGATAATGCAGCAAATGACTTTGATATTGGTTTTTACCAACAAATTTTAGAAACTGATTATCTCAATCAAGTGGAAGTGAATGAAGTCAATGAGGATCATCAAGGAAACGAAGTAGACGAAGTGGAGGAAGTGACTGAAATCAATGAAGATAATCAAGTACACGAAGTGGAGGAAGTGAATGAAGATCCTCAAGACAAGGAAAGCCAAGAGCATGGTGACTTTTATACTGGTGATGTAGGACTGGATGGAATCAAGGAGAAGAAGAATGGAAGTCAAGATCATAGTGACTTAGATAATGATGATGATAGTGGCGATAGTGACTATTGGGTTGATGAAGAGAATCTTATACCAAATGTAGAAGTGGATATGAGGGATTTTCATATGAATGTTGATAGTGATGCAGAGTTCTTTGAAGATAACAGAACTGAGGTAGTTGATAATGACAAGGAACCTCAGGAACTGGATGTTATTCAAAACGATGAATGGGATTCTTTGGATGAAGATTCAGATCTAGATAAGAAAAGAAGGGCTGTACTCAAACAATTAGGTAAGGAGCGACAGTGTTCATTAGGGGAGGTACATACAGTTAAATTTCACATTGGTCAAAAATTCAAAACCAAACCAGAGTTGAAAGATAAAATTGACCTGCATGCATTGGAAACAAGGAGGAATATATTCTTTGTGAAAAATGATTTAACAAGGTTGACAGCGAAATGTAAGGGTAAAGTTGCAATCAATGACACTCAAGTTGGTGGACCTACCCTTGGAGAGAAAAGTAAAAGCAAGAGTAAAGGTAAAGACAAAAAAGCTAACGTGGAGTGTCCTTGGTTGATACATGCTTCTAGGTCAACAGTGGAAGACAACTGGGTGGTGAAAACATATCAAACAGAACACACATGTCTCCAGTCACGAAAGGTTCGATCTGCAACAGCAAAATTTATCTCAAAACAAATTATGGATCAGATTGAATCCAACCCAACTGTCCCAGTTCGAGCTCTTCAAGACCAATTACAGAAGAAGTATAATGTGGGTTTCTCTATGCACAAGGTATTTCGAGCTAAACAAAATGCAAAAAAACAAGTGGTTGGAGACTATACAAAGCAATACGAGCTTCTTAGAGACTACATCCTGGAGTTGCAATCAACTAATCCAGATACAACTGTCAAACTTGACTTTGTTTCCGAACCAAATCTCGCAAATACTACTTCCAGAACGTTTAGGAGAATATATGTTTGTCTTGGTGGCATGAAACAGGGTTTTAAAGCATGTCTACGGGATTTTCTGGGTTTAGACGGTGCGTTTATGAAAGGACCTTTTCCAGGTCAAATCTTAACTGCAGTTGGTGTAGATTCCAACAACGGAATATACCCATTAGCTTATGCGATTGTTGAGACTGAGAACACCCGAAGTTGGAAATGGTTTCTTGAATGTCTTGGAGACGATTTGGACTTGGTTGCAAATTCCAACTTCACCTTTATTAGCGATAGGCAAAAGGTAACTGTCATTCTTCTTTTTAATAACAATATTGTAACAGGCTAACCTTATTTTATTCTACAATTGATAGGGATTAATTCCTGCCCTTGCCGAAACCTTCCCATGTGCTGAGCACAGGTATTGCCTCAGACATATCTACGAAAATATGAGGAAAACATGGAGAACAAAGGAATACAAAGAGCATCTTTGGAAGTGTGCTACAGCAACAACCATTCCTGAATTCAACCACTTCATGAAGGAATTAAGCATTTTTGACAAAGGAGCATATGATTGGGTTAAGCAAATTCCTGCAAAACACTGGGCTAGAAGCCACTTCACAGGTATATTTCTTGTTTAACCATATAGAATTCATATTAGCATCTAATTGGTAAAATTGAATATTTTGTAGGGAGACCATTGACCGACATGCTTCTGAACAACGTTTGTGAGGTGTTTAATCGACAATTAGTTGAAGGGAGGGACAAACCCATTATATCCTGTTTGGAATACATAAGGGAATATATGATGAAACGGATTTGCAATGTGATGAAGGTGCAAGACAAGTGTGTTGGCCCACTAACCCCATCAGCATCAAAAATATTCGAACAAAATACCACAGCTGCAGCTCAGTACACGGCTACTTGGAATGGGTCAGACAAATACCAAGTTCAAGGACCATGGCAGGATCAGCATGTAGTGGACATGGGTAAGAAGGTTTGTTCGTGCAGGAAATGGGAATTAACTGGAATTCCTTGTAAGCATGTCATTGCAGTCTTGTTTGAGAAAGGAGACCATGGTGAGGTTGTTGGGGAGCTGCACACGTATGTACATAGTGTGCATTGGCTAGAGACATGGAAAGCAGCATATGCATACAAGGTAGAACCTATCAAGGGTCGTACATTGTGGCCTGTAAGTGACTGCCCTATGAAAATCAACCCTCCCCCACACCATAATCAGCCAGGTAGACCCAAGAGAAAGAGAAAACAATCAGTTGAAGAGAGGCTTCAAAGTCAAAGTCAAAGTGTAGGTACAAGTGGAAGTCAGAGTCGTGGTGGTGAACAGGTTCATGTACATGGTCCAGGTGGTAGTGGAAAGTTAACAAGGAAGTTTATGAAGGTCACGTGTAGCAAGTGTAAAGTTAAAGGACACAATGCTAGGAGTTGCAAGTCTCAAGGAGGGAACTGATTTTTACTTTGAACTAGTGTCAATTAGGTTGGGTACTCTAGATGTTAAGTTAAGTGTTTGGACAAACTACGTTGTCTTTTGATGTTGTCTTTTGATGTGTCTTTTGGATGATGGTTTGTAAGGTATTTTGTTGTGGGATACAAACTTAATGAACCTGCTTAATCTGTCTTAATGGTTTGTATGTTTCTTTTGTTTAAATGTTATGTTGTTGGATAGAATCATTTAAGACTTCAAAACTGTCTTAATGTTGTTGTAAGTTTCCTTATTTACGTATGGCATCCTCTTTCAATAGACTCAAATCATTTAACCCTTTCAATTGTACATAGAAGATGCATAATTAGCATTTCGTGACTGGAGACATAGAAGATGCATCCAGTTCCTGAGGTTCCTTTCAGTTGTACATAGAAGATGCATCATTTTACACATAACATTGTCAACAAAGTGTACATAAACGATATATCATTAGCATTGACTTTTACTTACAAAACACATTACCATTGACTTTCACTTACAAAACACAATGCATCATATGTTTTAACCATTACACCTTTCTAATTCAACAAACAACCACTAAGATATTACATTTACTGCTTCAGAACCAACACACTTGCAAATAAGATCCAGCTACATAACAAGTACAACTTCAGCTTTGTGGTCTGTTCCTTCGATTTTTCTAGAGCTTTCTCGAGCCTGTTGATCGATCTAAGCAACCCAGGTATTATAGCTTTAGAACGTTCACACATGGGATGATCAATCCAACCAATAAATCCACAAGTAGATCCCTATCAATTAATTAGAAAAAAAACCCTTTTTAGCCGAGAAACACTTTATGAAGCTCTGGATGTTAACTACTTACCTTATTAGGGCATCCCCAGAAACGTCGACCTGGGTTATTATCAGTCCAAGACGTTCGTGGCATAGCGGTTTGACCACAGAAACACAGAACCATTGTCGATTTGCTGGAGAAGAATAGAAGAAATTATTTTAGGGCTGGAGGAGAGAAGCGAGGGAGGGAAGAAGATGATATGGATCGTATCAATTTTAAAGAGAGACGTTAGTAAAGGAAAAGACAGAAATACCCTCACGTGGGTCGCACATGGGGTATTAAACGGAGGAAAATAGACGGGGGTTAACGATTTGGACCAAAGTCGCAACAAATTCATCATTTTTGGACTTCAGGTGCTACTAAAACCCATTTTGGACCAAACCTGGCCATTTTGGGATACCACAGGGACCATTTTTGCAATTTTCTCTTATTTTAAACATAAATAAATTGTTTTATTTCTTTCATGTAATAATATTAGATTTAATTACAGGAACCTAATAAATTACTTCAACCAGTAGACAAGACTTTAAAGACAATGGCTATTGAATTTGCAGAGTACCAGGTAATTGCATCTTTCTAATTCTCTATCTTTTGTTTTTTTTACATTATGATTTTAATATTATTATATTTTCAGGTTTCTGTTGATATATTTATTACCACACAAAGTTACGTGGACATTGCTTCTATTTCTGTTGTTCCAAGGACAACTGGAGGGCAGGTAGTCATCATTGACTTGATTAGTAACATTGTCTTTTTTTATTTAAATAAATCCAGCCAACAGTTGACTTGTTGACTTTTTTTCAGGTGTACTATTATCACCCTTTTTCTGCTCTTTCTGATCCTGCAAAACTTTACAATGATCTTCGATGGAATGTCACAAGACCACAAGGTTTTGAAGCAGTGATGCGCGTTAGATGCAGCCAGGTCAGCTTAAAATAATAAACTAAAATTTTATAAAATAATAAGTACCTTTTTATTTTACATTTATACTATAAAAACTCTTATTTTCTATAGGGTATTCAAGTACAAGAATACTTTGGAAACTTTTGCAAACGCATTCCCACAGATATCGACCTGCCTGCGGTTTGTCTCGCTTTTCAATATTGATTTTTGAGTAAATTACAAAATGGTCCATGTGCTTTCTGGTTTTTACCGTTTTTAGTCTAGAATCAAAAAAAAATCAAATTTGGTCCTTAATTCAATATGAAACCAAAATCAGAAAGTCGATGACCAAAATAAATACAAAACCTTGAAATAAGGACCAGAACTGAAAAACATTTCAATTTCGGACCAAACATGGTAAAATCAGAAACCGGAGGGACCATTTTTGTAATATATTATTATTTATATGTCTGACATGCAACTGTTTTTTTGCAGATTGATTGTGACAAATCATTAATGGTAACCATGAAACATGACGATAAATTGCAAGATGGCACAGAATGTTCTTTTCAGGTACTTTTTTTATTTTTCAAAAAGAGTTTTTAAAAAATTGTGCTCCTTTGTTTTTAATAATATTTTATTTATGTTTACACTTTACAGTGTGCGCTTTTATATACAACTGTATATGGACAAAGAAGAATACGTGTCTCCACCTTATCTTTACCATGTACAACCATGCTGAGTAATCTTTTCCGTTCTGCTGACCTGGACACCCAGTTTTCTTGTTTCCTAAAACAAGGTGAAAACCCATTTCTTCAAAAAATTAAATTCATTAAAAACTACCAAAAAGAAATATTAAAAATTTTATTTTTTTCAGCGGCAATTGAAATCCCTACAAGCGCATTAGTGCAAATAAGGGAGCAAGTCACAAATGTTTGCATCAACATTCTTCATTCTTATCGCAAATTTTGTGCCACCGTGTCATCATCAGGACAGCTCATACTTCCGGAAGCACTCAAGCTCTTGCCTCTATACACTCTTGGTAATCTTTTTTCTTGCTGAATCAGCATGCCACGTGGCATGAAGATTGCTAACTGTAATTTTTATTTGGTACTTCACTTCAGCTTTGATTAAAAGTATTGGGTTGCGAAGTGATGGGCGTATAGATGAGAGGTCTTTTT
This sequence comes from Cichorium intybus, assembly GCA_023525715.1. Classification (NCBI taxonomy): domain Eukaryota; kingdom Viridiplantae; phylum Streptophyta; class Magnoliopsida; order Asterales; family Asteraceae; genus Cichorium; species Cichorium intybus. The sequence goes on from CM042015.1 coordinate 81,440,757, forward strand.
GGATTAATTATGTTGTTCCTTTATCTACACAATTGGCAATCCCTCTTGTGTACCCAAGGATGATTAGCATCCATGATCTCAATTCAAAGGTATGTTATATAATTGAGTAAATTACGGTTTTGGTCCCTGAGTATAACTCGTTTTTTCAGTTCTGGTCCTATAACTTTTTATGTTCAAGGTAATATGACTTAATATTTTTGGGACCAAAATTGCCATAAGAACTTTTTTTGGGACCAAACATGTAATTTACTCAATATAATATCAATGCTTTGTGTTTGAAAAAGGTTCAAGATTTTATAGTAAATTGCATTGTTGAGTATAGCTGTATAGCCGGTTTTTGCAACTTTGGTCCCAAAATGTTCTCTTGCAATTTGATCCTTATTTGAGGCTTTTGTAACAGTTTTGGTCTCCGTTTAAAGTAAAATGACTATTTTTGGGACCAAATTTGCAAATATCAGGTATACTCGGGGACTAAAAGTAGTCACTTTACTTGGAACATGGACCAAAAACCTCAAATAAGAACCAAAATTGCAAGAGAAAACTTATCGGAATCAAAATTGCAAAGATCAAGTATACCCAGGGGCCAAAAATGTAATTTTCTCAAGGTTTTATGGAAACAGATTGATGAATTACATTATTTATTTTTTCACAGGAAGCAGATGGATGTGTGATTCCTGATGCTATTCCACTGTGTAGTGAACATGTGAGTGATGATGGAATCTATCTTCTTGAAAATGGTGAAGATTGTTTAGTTTATATCGGAAACTCTGTAGATCCTGATATAATTGGAAAATTATTTGGCGTTTCTTCTTTTGATGAAATTCCTAGCCAGGTACGCCTTTTAATTTCTTGTTTGGAATGGAATGGAATAAACCATTCCATTCCTTCTCTCATTTGCAATGGAAAATAATCGCATAGGTTTATACAAACGAAAACTTTTAACAACCTGTTTTTTTTTTTTATTCAGTTTGTGTTGCAGCAGAATGATAATCCTTTATCAAAGAAACTAAACGAGGTCATAAATGAAATAAGGAGCCAAAGATGTAACTACCTTCGGTATGTACCATGCTATCAAAATATATATACAAAATCTTGTAATTCTAAGTTTTTAACAAATTTCCCTTTTTGCAGCATGAAATTATGCAAGAAGGGGGATCAATCAGGTCAGTAAAATACTTAACATAACAGCTTCATCATTTTATGAATCCATGTTTTTAAACACCATTTTTTTTTTGTTTCAGGAATGTTGTTCTTTTCGTATATGGTAGAAGACAAGTCTCCAAATGGACCCTCGTATGTTGAGTTTTTAGTGCATGTTCATAGACAAATTCAAAGCAAAATGAGTTAATGTTATTTATATGGACTACAAAGTTTTGAAATCTTATAGGGTTTTTGTTTTACCATTTATAGACGATATTTTAGTTAAATTTGTAGCAAAATATGAATAAATATATGAAATTCGGTTTGGTTTTTTTAATTGTTCATTCCGTAAATGTAACATTTTGGTACAAAAGCTTCAATTTTAATTCCAACCTCTAAAATCGGTGTCCAACACTAGAAACTTTTTACAAGTTTTTAAACCATTTTGCCACAATTTCAATGAAATCAAAAAGCCCATTAACGACCTAGTCCATAATCATGCATTCCTTAAATCGTTCTTGATAGTTTTGGAGATTAACAAACACAAAAAACTAATGTTAAGTCAAACAGAGTCAAAACAAACACAAAAGGGTCAGGCGGGCCCTATCCTAAGCCTTTGGGCCACACGAAGCAACATGAGCCTTAAACGCCTCTAACTCAGACAACACTTCATCCCTTGGCCTATATATCAAATCACTCATACGCCATATCTGTGCATTCACACATAATAAATAAATAAAAAAAAAAAAAAAGTTATAAAACAATAACAACCTACTTTCATTTCTCTTGAATTAATTAATTTATTAAAAAAAATACCTGAAGGGTCCCACCACCACTTGAGGTCTCAACATCATCCGATACACTCACTACAGTCCATGGATCATACGCATTCCAATGGAAGTCTACCACTTTGTCCCTGGATTATAATAATATAGTTTTTTTTTTTACGTTAATTATTTATAATTATAATAAAAGATTAAAAGTTAAAGTACCTGTGTCCACAGTGTTTAAAGAACAACCCCGGTGCATAGTTTGTAGATCTTGTCCCACGTTCTATCTTTTGACCAACCTTCCAACATATATAATTTAATATAAAAAGTCAACATCAACCAAGAGGAAAAAGAATATGGTTTTATGCAAGAAAAAGCAACCTACTTTCCTTGATTTGTTTATTATAGCATCCTACTTTCACTTCTTTCTGTTACAGTATAGAACTTCATTTTTTTTCCTTATTAAGGCATTGTAGTTTGAAAAATCTACTTTAATTTTTTTCTTATTAGAACAAAAGAAAGTACATTGCTATTTCTTGAATTTAATTGAAAAGAATATATACCTGTTCATAATCCCAGATATTTACACAACCGTCCTCTGCTGAACTCCCAAAAACAGAAGGCTTATCTGGACACCACTACAACATACAAAAACTTCCAAAATAAATCACCAAACACAATAAATTAAAAATCAAGGGACAAAAAAGTAAATTTCCACAACACCAAAAAAGAACAACCAATTACCTGAACACAAAGAACTGGAGCCTTATGTTCTTCAAATTTATGAACAGGCGACCCAACTCCATCAGAAATTAAATTCCTCCGGTCAAACATGCAAACAGAATGATCCGCTGACCTGTCAAATAACATTAAATCAAAATCATTAAAAATTAGGGTTTAGGGTTTTTAGGGTTTTAGGGTTTAGGGTTTACCCTGTTAGAATATAATTCGCATCATGAGGACTCCAGTCAACACAATGAACATCAGCATTATGTGCTTTTTCAACCTATTTAAAAAACCAATGATAAATTAACTATTCTAAAAAAATAAAATATATTAAAAGCCACAAATTAAAGAAAACCTTCATGATTGGATCTGTTCCAACTCTAGCATCCCAAAGTATCAAGCAAGAATCATCTCCAACACTACAGAATTCCTGTGTACTTTATAAACATAAAAAAGAAAGATAAAAACAAAATTAAGTCAATACAAAGAAATTCACATAGAAATAAAAAAATGGAAGTAGATAATGAAAGTTACCTTGTGGGACAAAACTGCACATCTTCAACTGTATCTGTATGCCCTTGAAAGATGCCACGTGGCCCAAGAGAAGCATTATCAGAATTTTTCACAATTGACCCTGAAGGGTTTGTTGAGTCTCCAACCAATGTTGATATATGATCATGTATACTCCACAAAACCACTAACTTATCCTTTCCTGTAATAAATATATTTAAAAAAAAAAAGTTAGATTTTATATGATAAAATTATGGAATATATATAAGTTACCTCCAGATAGTACATAAGGCTCAGATGGACACATTGCAAGAGCAAATTCTGCATTATCAGCATGTCCTGTAAGTACCTGCCAAGAAAATTTATAAAAAAAAAAAAAAAAGAAATTTTATTAAACTATTGTAATGATAATTTGGTTAAATGAATGAAAAATGAACATACCAAATCAGCATGAGATGCAGCAGCTCCAAGAGAAGCATAACGGTTAGGTTGTGCTTCAATATCCCAAATCAGGACCTGATTTTATGAGGGTATTTTAGGAATTTCACATTTGAAAATGTTATGAAATGGTGCAAGGATGATTGTTTTGTAACCTCAGGGCAGTCGGTATGTGTAGCAACTATGTTCTTGTTTTGTGGGAGTTCTCTGATTCTGTTAACTTCTCCAGGATGAATGATAGTTTTGTGCTTCTTTACAAATGGAGAACGGGCTTCTTCATTGAACTAAAGGACCAAGAAATTGAAAAGGAAGAAATGAGAACAGTAACCATGAGTACCTTCAAGAACAGTAAAAAGGATTATTTATTTATGTATTTTACCTGAGATATGTGTTCTGCAGCAGCAACTTTCGGTTTCACTACATCACAAGTTGCGATTACAAGTGTGTTTGGAACACTGCCGTCAGTCTGAAGAAGAAGAAGCACACGGCATTAATGGGGGAATGAGAACGATCACTACTAAAAAATGAATAAACCAATAGGAGAATGACGAGTTCTTGCCTGTTCCGAAAGATACAAACGCTGCCTACTCTTGTTCTTCGATTGTTCCAGTAGCGGGCCCCACCTGTTCACATCAAATGACACTTAGCAATTGATTGATACAAGCAATCATTAACCTAACTGAGTTTTCTCTATTTATTGTAGATAAAATTGAAAGATCAGGAACCTAGGGTTTTTTTTTTACCAGAAAAAAATGGGTAACTCTATAATTTGGAGAACAAAGTCGAATTTCATGGGGCATTGAGATCTAATCGAGAAAATTTGGGTATAAATACATACCGGCAAGAGAGAGAAGGCCAGACGAGGTTGTGATTAGCAAGCCAGTCATAAAGAATGGGAACAACAAACTTCCAGTTATTGTACTTATCGTCAACAACTGCGGCCTTCTTGTTTCCGGCAGCTGTAGCTCTGTCTCTCATTTTGGGACTTGAAATTTCTCTGTCTTCAACGGCGATCTTCTTGGAGCCCTTCGGCCTTCCTCTCTTTTTGGGTTGCGACAATGGCGACGAAGCTTCTTCCATTGAATAATTGGTTCGTGATGGAGGTTTAAAACCCTTGGGGTTTTCTCTCTCTAAAACCCTATTTCTCTCTCTAAAGATCTTTGAGAGCAAAAGGGACCTACCAACCAGAGTGGAGAAACTCAGTCCGAGTCGGACAGGTAAACAGTAATATATATATATATATATATATATATATATATATATATATATATATATATATATATATATATATATATATATATATATATATTAAAATGAGAAAGGTGAAAATATTGAGAACATGAGAATGAATCTGGATCTTTTATTTTTCAATATGATTTAGATTATTTTGGTAATTGCTTATTATTTAAATACAAATCACATAATATACTTAATAAAACCCGGTTAAGGGTGTATTGATAATTCCAATTTCATATTGATTCCTTCAATTTAGCTAGCTGATGATTCTCTTCCCGATCAATTAGCAAATCAAAGATACGTAATCTTCGAAACTCCATACCTATAGCACAGAGATATTGGGATCCTCAACAAAGAAACTCAATTGGTATACGATTTTCAAATCCCATTATCTTCATCAAAGAAACCCTAGTCTGTTAGTATTATTGTAACACCCCTTTTCTTTTACCATATTTAAATTCAAATACAGTTTATTTTTACAAACATATGTTACAACTCGTGACTATAAAATAGCCACTTAAGTTTTTTTTTATTTTACAAACAAACTCGAGGGGTATTATAGACTCAATACAGATAACCATAATTTAAACTTACAGTGTACAATAACGGTCCCAACTGCAACTCTCGCTCCCTTCACCTAAGTACATAGCATTTCAAAAACATAGTATACGTGAGACATAAAGTCTCGTGAGTAATATGGGTTTAGACCCAAAACTTTTCTATTCAAAACTTTAAATATTCAAAAGTACATTGCTAAATTTGATTTATTTCATAAATCTCAAAATGACTTTTTCTTCTTTACTTTCAACCCTTAAAAAGACTTTCTTTCTTAAAACTGCTTTTCTTTCTCATTTCTCGTGACCAACTGAAACTTATGAATTAAGTTAATTAATTCATTCAACTAGCTCCCCTCGCGGGACAGAACAGATCTGCCCACTCGGTTTGCTCATTTTGTCTCCCCTTCGTGACTTGGAACAAATTCAAGCACAAGGGTATGCTAAGCTAGACAACTACTTCGCGACGGGAGGTACCATCCCAGTAGTGTCTTCTGATCTCCCAATTATGTGGGTGATCCTAGTCCGGACAACTGGCTCATACTTCTTTAATTCTTACTTCATTACATCTCAAATTGGTCAAAGTGGGACACAATTTGTAAACAACTCTTACTCAAACATTTTATAATTCTTTATTAAAAATACTTTCAAGACTTCTTTTGACATCTTAGTTCCTATAAGGAACTACTTTCAAAATACGTACAAACCATACTTTTGAAAACCCATTCAAAATACTAAGCCCTTGTATAGAGCTTCTTTCAAAACTATTTTCCAAACTTTAGTATTTATAAATATTTGGAAATCATACTTTTCAGAAAATAGTATTTTGCTATGTACTATAGAAATCCTCATAAAACTTACCTTGATGTTGCTACAAGTTTCTACGCTTCTCGTATTCCTTTCCCTTTTCCGTGCTCAACCACGTTTGAAGCACCACCTATACATGTATTATATATATAAATGCTCAATAAATACATACTATAACTGACTCTACAGTGCTAAGGTCTTACACGTCTCAATTCTAGGTTATAACAAATGTATAACCATTAATAAACTCATTTTACGGTTTCTCCGAAATACGCGTATACTGCTACAGTACCCCCGAGGGGTCGTATTTCAGTTCCGACTCTTTTCCATGAAATCTTATCATATATTAGACTTGTGTTTCAAATTTGGAGTTCATTGGACAAGTCTAGCTCAAATTCTAAAAATCATGGACATGAATAGTGATTTTAGCCTCTGCCGCTACAGTAACTTTTCCGCAAGGTCGAATTACGGATTTGACCATTCCCGACATATTCTTATACCATGTTAAGGTTATGTCTGAAATTTCAGGTCAATCGGACGTGTCTAGCTATAGTTTCTAGCGTTTAAGTTATTTGAAAATTTTAACATTTTTGGTCCCTGCCCAGCCCCTGACTGAAGGCGCACTGCGCCTGGCTAGGGGCGCACTGCGCCTGGGCGCACCCCGCCCTGGTCCTGGGCGCACTGCGCCTGGCGCCTGGGCAGTAGCCTGTTCAGTCGCGATTTGTGCACTGTAGCACGCAGTTTTCACCCATTAAGCACTTATTTCAGTGCTTAATCGTATGAGGTTTGTTCTAGGACCAAAACCCTTGACTAATCACATGTTTTAAGCTATTAAAAACACCTCAATAGCTCAATTACAGAAATTAACGTTCTTGGCTAAACTTGAAAATTCTCAATTATAGCATCCTACTTTCATGTTTATGGGTTAAGTTCTTAACTAATAGCTTATTGGAAGCATTAGTTACTTAACCCACATGATTTTTAGCTGCAATTTCAGTTTCTACTCAACCCAATTCAAGAACACCCAAGAACTAGGTTAAAGAAAAGGGATTCTTACCTCTTCAACAATGGAATCACTAATTCCAAACTTCAATTCCTTTGATTCTTGGCAATTCCTTTGAACTTCTCTTCTTCCTTGCTCCTTCCCGCTGCCTCTCGTGCTCTCTGGAATTCTCTGGATTGTGTCTCACATAATAGAGATAATAACTCTATTTTAGAGTTATATAATTAACTTATAAATTATTTACATTTTTGGTCCTTTGGTTACTAACTTTTCTACAAAGATGGTCCTAAGACCATAACTTGAAACCAAAGTTCCATTAATTCCTAACTTTACAATTTCTTGACATTTTTGGTCATCTTCATGTCAAATGACCAATTTGCCCTTTTTGGTCAAATTTCACTATTCACGCTTCAAAACTCCAAATTTCACATAAACTTTTATTTCTCACTTTATTATTGTACAAATACATATTATTACACATAATAGTCGTACAACGTGACAAATGACCGTTTTACCCTTTTTGACTTTTTCGCGGGTTCTTACAGTCACCCCTCCTTAAGCAGATTCCGTCCTCGGAATCTTTTCGTAATCCGTGAAATTTGGATATCTTTTCTTCATTTCGGCTAACGTTTCCCAAGTCAAGTTTGACCCTAAGGGATGCTTCCACTTGACGAGTACAAGGTCAATCTCCTTGTTCCTTAGCTTCTTAGTCTGCATTTCTAGGATCGCTTCGGGTTCTTCGATTAGTTTGCTAGGAGTCTCCACCCTCAGATCGGTATAGGGTATTACTAACTCTTCTTTGCCAAAATACTTCTTCAAGTAGCATACATGAAAGGTATCATGTATTCCACTAAGTTCGGGTGGTAACTCTATCTTGAATGCTTGTAACCCAACTCTCTTCAGGATTCTAAAAGGTCCAATGTACCTTGGACTCAACTTTCCTCTCTTGCCAAATCTAACCACTCCTTTCCATGGCGACACTTTTATCATTACCAAATCCCCTTCTTGTAAGTCATACGGTCTCTTCTTTAAATTTGAGTAACTCTTTTGCCGGTCTTGTGCTGCTTTCATGTTGGCTTGAATTACTCCAATCTTCTCATTAGTTACTCTAACAATCTCTGGTCCTGTAAGCTTAGTCTCACCCGCTTCCAACCAGCATAAAGGAGTTCTACACTTTCTACCATACAATGCTTCAAAGGGTGGCATTTTGATGCTGGAATGGTAGCTGTTGTTGTATGCAAACTCCACTAATGGCAGATGTTCATCCCAACTGCCTCCAAATTCTATCACGCATGATCGTAGCATATCTTCTAATGTCTGGATCGTTCGTTCACTCTGACAATCAGTTTGTGGGTGATACGCTGTACTTAGCTGAATTCTTGTCCCCATTTTATCTTGTAAAGCTCTCCAAAAGTTAGAGGTAAATCTGGGGTCTCTGTCAGACACGATAGACAACGGTGCACCATATCTTCTTAACACTTCATCTGAATACAACTGAGCTAACTGCTCTAATGGAGTAGTTTCTTTTATGGCTAGAAATAATGCACTCTTGGTCAACCGGTCTACTATGACCCATATACTATCATGACCTCTTCTCGTCCTTGGTAACCCGACAACCAAGTCCATGGTTACATCTTCCCACTTTCCGGCTGGAATATGCAATGACTGGGCATCTCCATGCGGGACCTGATGTTCCGCCTTGACTTGTGCACATATAACACACTTGGAGATGTACTTAGCTATCCTCTTCTTCATTCCAGGCCACCAATACTGTCTTTTCAAATCTTGATAGGTCTTGGTACTCCCAGGATGAATAGAATACTTTGACTTATGCGACTCTTCTAGAATCAGCTTTCTCAATCCTCCTGTCTTCGGTACCCAAATACGGTTTCTGAAGGTCTTCAAGCCTTGACTATTGGTTTCAAATTGAGTGTCTTTTCCTAACTTTTCATCTTTCAGATCCCCACTTTCTTCAACTTTTTGCTGAGCTGCTTTAATCTGTTCTATAATGCTGGACACCAGTTCTATTCGCATTGATCTTACCTTGATTCTTTTCTCAGGAACTTTTCTACTCAGTGCATCTGCTACTACATTCGCTTTACCCAGATGGTACACAATTTCGCAATCATAATCACTGATCAGCTCTAGCCATCTACTCTGTCTCATGTTCAACTCTTTTTGAGTGAACACATACTGTAAACTCTTGTGATCCGTGAACAGCTTGCACTTTGTACCATACAAGTAATGTATCCAAATCTTCAAGGCAAACACGATCGCTGCAAGCTCTAAATCATGAGTTGTGTACTTTTTCTCTGGATCTTTCAACTGTATGGAAGCGTATGCTATAACCTTCCCTCTTTGCATCAACACACAGCCAAGACCCCGATGCGAGGCATCGCTGTACACTTCAAAGTCTTCTGTCCCATCTGGTAGCGTAAGGACAGGCGCATTACACAACTTCTCTTTCAATGTAGCGAAAGCTCTTTCTTGTTCTTCTTGCCAACTAAATTTCTCTTCCTTCCGGGTTAGTCGTGTAAGTGGCACTGCTATACGGGAGAAATCTTGAATAAATCTCCTGTAGTACCCAGCAAGACCGAGAAAACTTCTAACTTCTGTTGGCGTCTTGGGTGGTTCCCATTTCATCACTGCTTCAACTTTCGCTGGATCAACTTTTATACCTTGGATAGAAACAACATGTCCAAGGAACTGCACTTCTCTCATCCAGAACTCGCACTTAGAGAACTTTGCATATAGCTGTTCCCGTTTCAAAGTCTCAAGTACCAACCGCAAATGGCTCGCATGCTCTTCTTTATTCTTTGAGTAGATCAAAATGTCATCTATGAACACTATAACAAACCGGTCTAGGAATGGTTTACAGACCCGATTCATTAAGTCCATAAAGATCGCTGGTGCATTCGTAAGACCAAATGGCATTACTAGAAACTCGTAATGCCCGTATCGTGTACGAAACGCCGTCTTCTCTACATCACTTTCTTTTACCCTAACTTGATGGTACCCCGATCTCAAATCAATTTTTGAGAAATAATCTGCCCCTTGCAACTGGTCGAACAAATCGTCTATTCTGGGCAACGGGTAACGGTTCTTTATGGTAATCTTGTTCAATTCTCTATAATCAATGCACATCCGCATTGATCCATCCTTCTTTTTCACAAACAGAACTGGAGCACCCCACGGAGAAGAACTAGGCCTGATGAAGCCTTTATCTAGTAACTCCTGCAACTGGGACATTAATTCCCTCATCTCTGTTGGTGCTAGCCGGTACGGTGCTCGTGCTATTGGGGAAGCTCCTGGAACAAGATCTATTCTGAATTCAACCTGCCTTTCTGGTGGCAAGCCTGGTAATTCATCTGGAAAAACTTCTGGGAACTCTTTCACTACTTCTATGTCTTTGTATGTCTGTTTCACTTTGTCTTCAGTCATCACATAGGCCAGGAAAGATACACATCCTTTCCTGATACATCTTCGAGCTTTAGCTACACTGATGATACTGGGCACGTGCATTCTTCTTTCCCCATATACGTATACCTTGGCTCCTAGGGTTTTAACAGACACCCTCTTCTGTCCACAAGCTATCTTCGCATCATTTGCACCAAGCCAATCCATCCCAATTATTACATCAAAGGACTTAATTCCAATAGGGAGGAGATTAAGTCGAAACTTCTTGCCGTTAATATCAAGTTCACAGTCTCGGTACATATGTTGAACTTCCATAAATTTCCCGTCAGCCACTTCTACCTCAAAGACTAGGTCTAACAATTCTAATGGGACTTTTAATCTAGCTCCAAACCCATGGGACACAAATGAATATGTAGACCCGGAATCAAACAAGACATATGCAGGTGTCGAGTTGATTAATAGAATACCTGAGACCACATCGTGAGTCTCCTTCGCTTCCTCCCTGGTGATCTGAAAAGCTCTGGTCTTCACTTTATGAGGTTCGGTCTTCTTCTGAGCTGTTGACACCATGGTTTCTCCTCCTTTATTTGGGCAGTTGAAACTGTAGTGTCCCATCTGATGGCATGAGAAGCACTCTACTTCGCTGGCTTTCTTGGCTTTACAATCTTTCGCTTTGTGACCGAATCCGCCACAATTAAAGCAGGCATTTGATCCCGCTCGGCACTCGCCACCGTGTTCTTTTCCACATTTCTCGCATTTCTTCACACTTCCTTGTCGGCTATGACTTGTACTCATTTTCCCTTTCTTCTTTAGGTTCCCACTGATACTACTAACTATCTTCCTATTATCACCAAAACCAGGTCCTTCTTCCTTCCTTCGTTTTCCAATATCTTCCACAGTTCGGGCAGCATTGATCGCCCCATCTAGTGTTTCGGCTTTCTTCACTTCTAACTCATAGTTCCACGGCAAACCCCGGACATAGCGGTTAATTCGGGACCGCTCAGTAGGGTAGGATTCTCCCACAAAAGGCAGCATGTCACAGAACTTCTTTGTATACTCATCCACCGTCATATCTCCTTTCTTTATTGTTAGGAAATCTTCATTCATTTTCTCTAAATCTCGCGTGGGACAGAACTTATCTTTAAGACACGTGATAAACTCTGCCTATGACCAACCGTATACCACATCTTTTCCCAAACTTTCGTATTTGGTGTTCCACCACACCAAAGCATCATCCTTCAACTGCCGGGAGGCATAGTTGACCTGGTCTTTTTCTGCACATTTACTTGCTTGCATCACTTGTTCAATCTCTCGGACCCATCGCATTGTCACTTTAGGCTCAAAACTGCCATGGTATTCGGGCGGTTTGCAAGCCATAAAGGACTTAAAAGAACAGCCCTTTTCTTCCTTCTTGTCACCTCCACTAGTTGCTTCCTCAGTCGTCTTCTTGGAGACTTCTTGTGATGATTGGGCACTACGTTCACCCATTCGGTTATCAATTATGTTGTTCACATCTTGCCTCAGTTCAGTTCGTAGATTACTGATTAGCAACTGAATTGCCTCCATAGTGACAGGTTGTGGTGGTGGTGGGTTTGGCTCAGCTTCATCGTTTCGAAGGACATATGGTTCACTTCCTCTTGAGGAAGTGTGACTGCCCTCACCCCTGTCAGCTTGTCTTCTGCCTTCCATTACTATATAGATGAACAAATTATCTGTTTAATACGCAATTCTATATAGTATTTCTTAAGCGGTAGCATGTTATCTCCTTATATTAACTGCACTTTTAGAACAGTCATACTCAATCTATGCCTTCTATATTACTAAGGCAACCTACTATTACTCTTGCTAGTTTAAGCCTAGGATGGTATTCCAACCTAATTCGCTTAAACTATGGCTCTGATACCAAAACTGTAACACCCCTTTTCTTTTACCATATTTAAATACAAATACAGTTTATTTTTACAAACATATGTTACAACTCGTGACTATAAAATAGCCACTTAAGTTTTTTTTTATTTTACAAACAAACTCGAGGGGTATTACAGACTCAATACAGATAACCATAATTTAAACTTACAGTGTACAATAACGGTCCCAACTGCAACTCTCGCTCCCTTCACCTAAGTACATAGCATTTCAAAAACATAGTATACGTGAGACATAAAGTCTCGTGAGTAATATGGGTTTAGACCCAAAACTTTTCTATTCAAAACTTTAAATATTCAAAAGTACATTGCTAAATTTGATTTATTTCATAAATCTCAAAATGACTTTTTCTTCTTTACTTTCAACCCTTAAAAAGACTTTCTTTCTTAAAACTGCTTTTCTTTCTCATTTCTCGTGACCAACTGAAACTTATGAATTAAGTTAATTAATTCATTCAACTAGCTCCCCTCGCGGGACAGAACAGATCTGCCCACTCGGTTTGCTCATTTTGTCTCCCCTTCGTGACTTGGAACAAATTCAAGCACAAGGGTATGCTAAGCTAGACAACTACTTCGCGACGGGAGGTACCATCCCAGTAGTGTCTTCTGATCTCCCAATTATGTGGGTGATCCTAGTCCGGACAACTGGCTCATACTTCTTTAATTCTTACTTCATTACATCTCAAATTGGTCAAAGTGGGACACAATTTGTAAACAACTCTTACTCAAACATTTTATAATTCTTTATTAAAAATACTTTCAAGACTTCTTTTGACATCTTAGTTCCTATAAGGAACTACTTTCAAAATACGTACAAACCATACTTTTGAAAACCCATTCAAAATACTAAGCCCTTGTATAGAGCTTCTTTCAAAACTATTTTCCAAACTTTAGTATTTATAAATATTTAGAAATCATACTTTTCAGAAAATAGTATTTTGCTATGTACTATAGAAATCCTCATAAAACTTACCTTGATGTTGCTATAAGTTTCTACGCTTCTCGTATTCCTTTCCCTTTTCCGTGCTCAACCACGTTTGAAGCACCACCTATACATGTATTATATATATAAATGCTCAATAAATACATACTATAACTGACTCTACAGTGCTAAGGTCTTACACGTCTCAATTCTAGGTTATAACAAATGTATAACCATTAATAAACTCATTTTACGGTTTCTCCGAAATACGCGTATACTGCTACAGTACCCCCGAGGGGTCGTATTTCAGTTCTGACTCTTTTCCATGAAATCTTATCCTATATTAGACTTGTGTTTCAAATTTGGAGTTCATTGGACAAGTCTAGCTCAAATTCTAAAAATCATGGACATGAATAGTGATTTTAGCCTCTGCCGCTACAGTAACTTTTCCGCAAGGTCGAATTACGGATTTGACCATTCCCGACATATTCTTATACCATGTTAAGGTTATGTCTGAAATTTCAGGTCAATCGGACGTGTCTAGCTATAGTTTCTAGCGTTTAAGTTATTTGAAAATTTTAACATTTTTGGTCCCTGCCCAGCCCCTGACTGAAGGCGCACTGCGCCTGGGCGCACCCCGCCCTGGTCCTGGGCGCACTGCGCCTGGCGCCTGGGCAGTAGCCTGTTCAGTCGCGATTTGTGCACTGTAGCACGCAGTTTTCACCCATTAAGCACTTATTTCAGTGCTTAATCGTATGAGGTTTGTTCTAGGACCAAAACCCTTGACTAATCACATGTTTTAAGCTATTAAAAACACCTTAATAGCTCAATTACAGAAATTAACGTTCTTGGCTAAACTTGAAAATTCTCAATTATAGCATCCTACTTTCATGTTTATGGGTTAAGTTCTTAACTAATAGCTTATTGGAAGCATTAGTTACTTAACCCACATGATTTTTAGCTGCAATTTCAGTTTCTACTCAACCCAATTCAAGAACACCCAAGAACTAGGTTAAAGAAAATGGATTCTTACCTCTTCAACAATGGAATCACTAATTCCAAACTTCAATTCCTTTGATTCTTGGCAATTCCTTTGAACTTCTCTTCTTCCTTGCTCCTTCCCGCTGCCTCTCGTGCTCTCTGGAATTCTCTGGATTGTGTCTCACATAATAGAGATAATAACTCTATTTTAGAGTTATATAATTAACTTATAAATTATTTACATTTTTGGTCCTTTGGTTACTAACTTTTCTACAAAGATGGTCCTAAGACCATAACTTGAAACCAAAGTTCCATTAATTCCTAACTTTACAATTTCTTGACATTTTTGGTCATCTTCATGTCAAATGACCAATTTGCCCTTTTTGGTCAAATTTCACTATTCACGCTTCAAAACTCCAAATTTCACATAAACTTTTATTTCTCACTTTATTATTGTACAAATACATATTATTACACATAATAGTCGTACAACGTGACAAATGACCGTTTTACCCTTTTTGACTTTTTCGCGGGTTCTTACAATTATCGCAATCATCTTCAAGAACTACATTGTGTAGTTCGGATGGAGAATAAAGAAGGCATTGTAGCCCAAACATCAACCCTACATCTCTAGGTTAGTTATCATTATCAATGCTCATAATCATCGGTGCGTAAACTCGATTGGTATATGATTTCGGGTTCCTCAACAAGTTATAATTTTTTTGATTTTATTTCTTATGTTCGGTCATCCTTGATAATTATTTAACTAAAATAAGAGATTTACCATCAAGCATTGAGAGTGTTATCAATTTTCTGTAGTAATAACATCAACACCTTTTTATGAACACAAGGTGTTCAATGAAAGTCCTCACTGGATTTTTCTTTCTTTTTCGTTGCTTTTCATCCGAGTAACAAAATGGTTACTCATATAGAAAGGAACATGAATGTGTACATGGTGTTCTGTATTTTGTTACAATGAGGATTTTTAAGTAAATGTACACTCTTAATTTTTGGTGTCTTTTTGTATGTTAATCTTATATGATTACATGTTACGGTGCTTGTAGGTGTCATTGTAAACGAAATTGACTCGTGGGTTCATACTAATCATAATTTGGGCCAGTGGATTGTAGCTTGTTGACACTAGTCATATGAGAAGTGTTTGCAGTACCGGTAATTTATAGGCCTGTCCTCCATTTCGCATATCAAAATTTGTCTTTTTTAGTCGAATCACTTCATTTAAAGCTACGTGAAATACTGTTTTTGGATAAATTTGATTGACATATATATTACTGTGAAACATTTGAGATCAGAATCCCCAACACGAAAACCAAATTTTCTAATTCATTATTAGACTTTTAAATGTCAATAGTAGAACTTTTACTTCAATATGTGTAAGAAGTTTAGATGACATTTTTTAACTTCAAAATCAACAAGAATTATTACATTTGAAAAGTTGATTATAAAAGGGTTTATTTATAAATATTTTGGCTTTAAACCCAAAAAAATTATGCTAAGTTTACGTTTGAGCGGGAAAACTTCCCAAAGTTCCAAAATATTAGGTTTATTGTTCTCAAAAGTAAGGTTTGCAACTGCCACTATTCACTAATATTTTTTTTTTTTTTTGATTTTTGAGTTTGGAATCAAACAAAACAGGTGAAAGATTTTCGTAAAGTCCGTTAGCCATGGAAGGGTCATTCATGGAGGCAATTTTCAAAGCGGGGTGTTACAATAATCGAGAAGAAAGGAAAGAGAGAAAGGCGAGGTAAAGGATTTTTAATAGTTCTTTAAAGTCCTTTACTCTATTTTGACTTAAAAATACTTATGTACTATTTTTACACAAAAGGGCAACCATTAGTAATTTTATTCATGCATGATTAACATTAACAAGTGTTAAAATTTACATATTTATCTGATCGATACTCTGACTTCATTTAGTATCGGGAGAGCGATTTGATCTTATGAGGTGTGAATTGAACTTGAGATTGTCGTTTGACTGGATAATTACAGAATATCTATCAAAAGCACCTCTCGTTGATCCGTTGTTAATCCATTGTTGATCGATGCTCCATTGTTAATATGTTTCTAATATGTTGTTGATAGGAGTGTCGAGTCACGGTGTTCCAACAATGAAGAATATATGTGGTGGTTCGGTGGTGTAAGGATGGTTGTGCAGTGTTCTGCTTCATTCCAGCCGTGAGGAAGATGAATACGATGCATCCGGCCATGGGGTGAAATCGGGAAGAGATGAGGATAGCAAATCGATCGATGAATAGGAAGATATTGATAAGGAGAAATAATTTGTAACTGTCAAACTTATCCCTAAATTACTGGGACAGATTAAATTTCATTAACTGGTTTTAATAATTATCAAGTTTATTTTAGATAAAGTTTCGAAATTACCATAGGATGATGGTTGGTTCAGAATTGGTCATACATTCACAGAATATTTAGAGTTAATCATGATACTCTGTGTGTATGTGTGCATGTATTTGTGTGTGTGTGTATGTGTGTATATATATATATATATATATATATATATATATATATATATATATATATATATATATATATATATATATATATATCAAGGTTGTAAAAATTGTTTGACGGTAGCTTGGCAGTCGAGTGGGGTTAAGAGATTAATCGGATTAGTCGGGGATTAATCGGAGACCCTAAACTATAAAGGAACTTATTTAAAAATATATAAATATAACAAAATAGCAAAGTTTGATACATTTTATTCCGAATTACACATCAAAAAGTATACATTTGTTTATTTTTATGCTTTAATATTGATTTTTTTTTCAGTTTTCTTGAGTTATTAGAGAGTGTTTGTGTCGTCATTTAAAAATAAAAAAATAAAAAAATAATTACAAATTAAAAAAATGACCGCCAAGACCGATATTTGGCCGATTTTTGCAGCAAACCGTCAAGCTGGCCGATTAGGCCTAATCCTAATAGGTTGAAGACCGTCAAGCGATTAATCGGCCGACAAGGCCGATTTCTGCAACACTGATATATATATATATATATATATATATATATATATATATATATATATATATATATATATATATATATATATATATATATATATATATATATATATATATAGTTAAGTTATTTGGAGAACCAATTTTTTGGTCAAAATTTTCACTTAAAACACCACCACAAGTACTTAGACACATATCGCATCTTAAGAGTTTGAAAAAACAAAAAAGTGTTTGAAAAACGAATGTGCGTATGTGAATTAATATGTCTAAAAACTAAATACGCTTAAGATTCACAAAATGAATTTGAAAGAAGTGAAAAAAGTTAAAAAAAAAAAAAAAAAAAAAAAAGGTTATCTATTGATATGCATTTATTTATAGAGAATGAAAAAATTATGAAATTTTCAGCTTTAGAATTAAGATAATTTCTCTAAGGTTTGTTTTCTCATTTCTTTGTGACGTGTTTTCTCTCTATGGCATGTTTTTGTTGCAGGTTGTTCCCATGTTAGATTCGAATCTTACGACTATAGAGATAAAATAGATTATTGGGTCTTATGGTAGTGACAAGGCACCAAGACTAAATGGATTTTTGGTTACTTTTTGAAACGTTACTAGGATGTTCCTTAAGTCGATATCATTGCTTTTGTTGCACACTTTCATGACACTAATATCAATGAATGTAATTCTTCATTCATTACTCTCATTCTGAAAACTGTGAACCTGATGTTTGTTCAAGGCTACATACCGACAAGTCTTATTGTAGTCCTATACAAAATTATTGACAAACAGATTGGCATGACTCATAGGAAGTATCGTGACTATTGAACATTCAAGTTTTTTGTCGCAGTATTCTATGTGGATGTATTTCAATAAAATCATTAAAAAGGGTGTTTATGATTACTTGTTTAAAGTGTTTATTTTGTATCGCTAATATCACTTTCGAGTTTTTGAATGAAATAAAATAAAAAGCGGTCATCAACTTAAATAAAGAGTTGTCGATAACTTATTTGAAACAACTTATAACCTATTTGAACATGCATATTGTACGTGGAAACAAATTTACCATTTTATAATTGTTTTACCCCTAAAAAACATATGTATTATAAACTAGTTTTTTTCTTTTTCATTGCTGGCATACCAATTTAACCTTTTACCTACCAATCAGAATTGTTGATGTTAATATATCCCCATAAAATTGTTGGTAGAAAACATATAATATGTAGTTCTAAAAGGAGCAATTTAAAAGATTCCATCAAAGTTCTAGAATACTATGTGGTTGCAAACTTGCAAGTTGCAATACAAAAATCCATCCTCAAACATAAACACCGGAAGCAAGGAGTAAGAACAAGGATCCAAACCCCTGACATCACACAAACATGGTGGTCAATTAATTATCAAACCGAACTATTAAGTATTGTTCGGTATGATGGAATCAGGGAACGACCGGAATGGAATGGTTCATTCCATTCCATCAAACCATAGAAACAAGATTGAACAATAGATAAAAAGGAACGTACCAAAAAGACAGATGCCACTGCCCCTGTTACAACTTCTTTAGCAAGACTACGACTTTTACTAGAAGAGGTTGCTTCATAGCTGCAAATAATAATGAAGAACATTTTGACTAGTTAGTTACCTTTAAGAAACATTAACCCTAGTTGTAAAGCAATAGATCATAGACATATCTAACTCTTGCAGCTAATTTTATATGAAACTGAAACCAAATATTTATGAGTAATTTTCTAATCCTTGCTATAATATGTTTAATGTAGTTATGACTCTTTCCTACAAGTTTCTGAATTCACAGAAGTTATAGCTTGAAATTATCACATTTCATTCTTCTAAGAGAAATTGAAGCTTCTTTTTTCTGTAACAAGAATAACCGAGTCTGAATTTTATGCCTCTAATCTGTAATGTATAACTCACCGTAACAATTCTCTAATTTCGTTAACTAACACACTTTCAAGAGATTGGGGTTAATCAATACAGCTACTAATCAGAAATCCTATTTCCCTTTTACAACCAAGTAATACATCCAACATTACGAGCTAATCATGATAAAATCAATCAAAAAGTGCAATCGGATTGTGAGAATAGTCAACCATCTCAATTATCATGGTTTAAACTATGGCAGATTGTCTAGATTTTTTCGCTACGTTACGAAACTTGACACACAGGGAAATAACAGCTCGATCCACTTACATAAAGAAAGAAGCGGTGATGACTAGACCCACGGCGAGCATGAGCACAGCCAACGATGGATACCAAGCGTCTGGGACGGGGCTGGATATGGGTTTTGCTGATTGAACCTTCAAATTTGAAATTGAGATCGCAAAACAAAATAAATCATAGATCAAATGACGATAGCATCAATGGAAAAGTTACTCGAGAAATATAAACCCTAGAAATTGCATACCATTTTGGGGATTTAGAGGATTCTAGATCTTTGATCCGCCTTCGTTCGAAGAAACCGGCTGTGCTGAAGTAAACTACGAACAAGGAGACCCGAAGAAATATAGTGAAGTTAGGTTGACATTTTAGGTCCCTATAGTTTATGGATTTTTCTGTTTAAGCCGTATACCCTCTTTTTTCCCAAATGTCCCATGGATGTAATTTGAAAAAAAGTTATTTTCAAAGTGAATGTTTGGGATTGTTTATTTAAACAACTTATATTTTTTTTATTAAGAAGTTTATTAATTTATCCAGTGTCAAAACAAAAGTTGTAGAAATGTATTTGGTTTGGCTTGTCCAATACCAAAACGTAATAAATTGTTTTTTAGTGTTTTGTCAATGATGCTTATGTATGTATGTATGTATGTATGTATGTATGTATGTATGCATGTATGTTGTTTTTTAGTGTTTTGTCAGATTTCTTATTTAAATTTAAATTTCAAATTCAAATTCAATTTTATTTTTAAATTCACTTTTTGGATCTTTTAAAATTCTAATAGAATTGTATAATTAATTTCAGTTCTTATTCTAAGTTCTTAATCGTATACATTCTATTAGAATGAACTACAATAGCATACATCAGAATGAGTAGTATTATTAAAGAATGTTAATGCATATTTTGAAAATAAGTTAAATATTCTGGTAGAATGAATTACAAAATCATACTTATATGAATTACAAAAGCATATTTACATTGTATTGTGTAATATAAAAATGACTAGAATGACTGCCTTGATATCAAACTTATGACATTCTATGAGAATTACATTCTAAGAATTAGTTATATACTAGAATCTAATATATAAAACAACATGACATTCTATGAGAATTACATTCTAGGATAATGATATTCTGTCAGAATGACTTCCTTGATATCAAACTTTAGGGCTTCTTCTATATTTCTTGTATGTTTTGAATGCACAACGAATGATCCCACAACATCATAATAATCTTCTCTCTATTTAGAATGGACCATAACATTGATCCCAAAATTTCAAAAACATTCTATTAGAATGATACATATTTCAACAAACACCATTCATAGTATTCTAAAATAACATCCATATACATTATACCAACAATCTGAAATTAGTTCATGTTAAAGAGCTAACAATTGATTGCTTTTAGGTTAGTAAAACATAAACAAACTATAATCGTGACCTGTAATACGAACCTACAATATTGTAGTCAATTTCTTTTAGGTTATAACAATATGAAATTAGTTCAAACAAACCTGCAATACGAACCTGAACAACTGAATCGTGACCTGCAACTCCCTGGGAAAACCTACAATACGAATTGGATCCCGAATTGCTTGCTGCCAGTCACAAAGAAGCAATCGACAATCATTAGTCAAAACTAGAATCGCAACCAGCAATAATTTCAATCAAGATTCAACGGAGCTTGAACCTGGAATCACAACCCGTAATCGACGTCTGGTGCTAATCAATTAGAGAAGACGAGTTTACGGCTCCTGCTTAAAGTCGTGTTTTTGGTTTGAATCGCAGATTAGGGTAAGTAGTTATTAGGCTTCCATAATTATAGGTCCAATTTACCATAATTATAGGAATTGATTTAAATTCAATTAAATGATTTATAAATCAATTGACAAAAATACCCTTGGTGATTCTAGGCTTCTGATTGGGTCTTATGTCCACACAATAATTATAGTTTTTAATATATCCTAACTTTATATATACACACACATACATAACACTACACTCTACAATATATTACTTTATAAATTCCTATTAAGTTAGATTAAAAGTACTTGCCAAAAATGTGAGGTTACATAATTTATCTAATTAATTATGATTATACAAAAATGCACACTAAATGTTCATTTTACACAAGGTAATTAAACATTAGTAGTTGTTAATTTGACTTGTTTAGAACCACTTTGCAAATTGTTCTTTGAGTGTATCAATTTGCAAATGTATAGCTTCGATCGATTGACGTTGTTTGGTTGTGATCATGCACAATTTACTTCTTTGGGTTTATGTTTTAGTGTAATTTATTACATGATAACTTAAGAGAATTGGTATCTGGTTATAGGTTCTACAACTATGTAATTTGTTCATTTATCAATGTTGATCCTATAAATATAACATATCTCAAGGCATAAATTATCCACTTTCAAAAGGCATCATAACAAAATTATTAACATCAAACCTGAACTTGAACAGAATATCATCGTACGTCACACATTTTTTGTTTGAACTTCCGCGGCAACGCGCAATCGTAAATCCTCATTTTTCACAAAATCAAGTTTCCGTTTCATTAAAAGTTTTGGATTATATAACATTTTCTGAATCATAAAAGATATGATTAAAGATCATAACATTTTTCAATCATAATATTTTTGGATTATAATAAAAAATGCTAATAAACATGTTGAATCATAATTTTTTTGTATAGTAAACATTGTAAATCATATGATTTGTATTGTATCATTATAAACCTTGTTATTTTAAAACTTATAATATTGTAAAATAAGTTTGGCATATCAGTTACTTTATTTTTGCAAATTTCTTTTTGAATAGTTCGTAATATAACATTTATAAGAAATATTCAGAATGAATTTTATTTGGGGTTATATCTTAGTTTTATTAAAATTGGATTTCCTTAAAAAAACTGAGAACATAACAATACAATTTCTAAAAATTTATCTTTATAAACTCACTAAAATAGTAAAATGATATACCCCATAATTTTTCTTTGAATTTGGAGATAAATAAAGGGTGAATTTCATGTATGCCTTTGTTATACATGAAAATGTCGTATTAGTCCGGCCTGAAATTTAAATATTATATTTACCCTTTTTAACTTTAAAAATATCGTATTTACCCAATTTTTATAAACATTTTTTGAAAATATATAATCAATTTTCATATTTAATAATTATATAAATCTAAAATAAATAAGTAAATTGACAATTTTGAAAATACGGTATTTTTAAAGTTAAATATGATTTTAGATTTTATTTTATTTTAGATTTATATGATTATTAAATATGAAGTGATGATGTCTGTAAAGATGTCATCTGAGCATCACAGTTATTAAAGGACATTGGTGATGTATGTCAAGATGCCATTACATATCTAAATCACAACTACAAAAAGATATTGAGTATAAGCAAGTTTGGCACAACTTCCAAGTGTGATTACGTCACTAATAGTATTTCGGAAACATTTAATTCTTGGATTGGTGCACTGCGTTATCAACCTGTGCTTGATCTACTTGATGCAATCAGAGAAAAAATATGAAACAGTTTGATAAAAAATGATGTTGATGAAAAAATGGAATGACGTATTGGTTCCTATTGCTAAAAATCATATCAACAACATCTCAAAGGTAAGTATGTTAAATTATAGTTCAATAAGGTATGCAAATTTATTTTAAACTTGGTTGATACATATAGATGTACAAATATCTCCTTTTTACACGTAAAACTTGGATGAATATGAAGTTTGTAGAAGCTATGACAATCAAGATGATGTGAAGTGTAAGGGAACACGTTGGGATGTCTACCTAGACAAAAGAAAATGTAGTTGTCGTGTATGGTAAGTTAAGGGCCTTCCATGTATATATGCAACGACTTTTATTGCTTTTATAAGGGATCTTAATTGGTAATAGTATGTTGAACAGTATTTTACTTCAAAGAAATTTAAGGCGACATATGCTTTTGAAATTGCTCCAATGTTCGGAATGTATCAATGGATGCAAAAAGAGGGGTCGAAAATCTACTCACCTCTCATAAAACCCTCGTCAGGATAACTTAGAAAAACAGAATTAAGCCCTTAGATGAATCTAAAAGAAGGCACAAGTGTCCGTGATGTGGTGAGTATGGACACCGTGAAAAGACATGCAAGAATCATGCATCTCAAAGTTTGGATCCAAGTGAAACATCTATATCTAAAAGAAAATTCAAGTGTCCGCGATAGATTGTCCTTTTTATAAGTTGTATTTGGTTGAACTATTTTTGTCGATCTAAAATAAAGATCAATTGTCCAATATTTAAACTACATTAGTTTGTTAGAACGTTACATAAATCAATATTTCGATATAAGGTTTTCTTTTTATGGATTTGCATTTGTTGTCAGATTGGATTTGCATCTGTAACAAGTTTTGTGCAAAGGGATGATCGTTTCTGTAAAATAATTTTCTTCATAGGGACAATTTCAGTAATAAGTTTTCGTAAAGGGACCATTTCTGTAACAAGTTTTGTGCAAAGGGATGATCGTTTCTGTAAAATAATTTTCTTCATAGGGACAATTTCAGTAATAAGTTTTCGTAAAGGGACCATTTTTGTAACAAGTTTTCTGTATATAGATCATTTCTGTAAAGCAATTTTCTTCACAGGGACCATTTTTGTAAAGAGTTTTTGGTAAAGTGACCATTTTTGTAACAATTTTTCTGTATAGGTACCGTTTCTGTAAAAGAAATCTTCATAGAGACAATTTATGTAAAAAGTTTCCAGTAAAGAGACCATTTTTGCAACAAATTTTTGCATAGGGACCGCTTTTGTAATAAAAATTCTGCAACTGGACAATTTCTGTAATAAAATTTTTGCAACGGGACAATTTCTGTAAAAAAATTTCGATAAAGGGGCCATTCTGTAACAAGTTTTCTGCATAGGGGCCGTTTCTGTAAAACAATTTTCTTCATAGGGACCATTTTTCTATTTTCTTTCGACAACCAAACATACGACTTTTCATTCTAAAGCATAAAATGAATTAATAGTAGGACAAGTGTTTCAAATAAAAGTTTGTTTCACATTTAAGCGAAACTATATTTACAAACATAATACAATTTACAAACAATCGTGCGAAACTCTATCAATGTCAAATCATTGTAGAAATTCAATTCTGTTAGATTCAAAGTACAATGTTGCGGGTGAATTAAGGTGTTGTTTCAAAAGCATAATATAATCTTATTGTTGTTTCAAAAAAGATTTTGCTAGATTGGAAAGTACATTGATACTTCTAAAAAATTTTCGGTAAAGGGGCCATTTTGGTAATCATCCAATATGATAGCAAGCAATGTAAAATTCTTTAAAACCAGATTAAAAACTCACAGGGTAAACTGTCAAAAAAACATAGTCAATATAGTAGTAGTAGAATAGTGTTAGGCTTGAATCAATGACAAAACGGTAATATCCTTAAAGAAAGGAGTAATTGTTCTTGAATCAATGAGAAAGGGTAAATTATATGAATGAATGTTGAACAAGATTTAGCTGACAAGGAGGAGTATATTCGATATAGCAGTTATGGAGAAGCATTGTTCTTGAATCAATGACAAAGGGTAAAATCGTCAAATAAAGGAGTCATTGTTCTTGAATCAATAACAAAGAGTAAATTGTCAAAAACACAATGGATATAACCATTATGGAGAAGCATGGTTCTTGAATCGGTGACAAAGGGTAAAATCGTCAAACAAAGGATTCATTGTAAGAAATTTGTATGTGTGGTATACTCTTATAGGTGGCGTCGATTAACAATGGCAGTAACAGAGATGTATGCAAAACAAATTTCTGCAATATGAAAGTAAAACATGATCTCAAAAGGGTTAGGAAAGAGGGGCATTATGGTCAATCTATTTAATATCCAAGTGTTTCATTATTTAGGGTTAAAATGGTCAATCTCATCTTTTATTTTAAATTAAAATGATTATAATATCTGAATATTGATTAAAACATTTAAAAAATGTTAAATTTCTTTTTTCGGGAAAATACGATATTTCGATATTTAAAAAGGGTAAATACGAAATCTAAATTTCTGACCGGACGAATACGATATTTTTATGTTTAACGAGAGCATACACAAAATTCACCTACAAATAAAATTTGTGTTATATTTTATAAACATAAAATTTTCTTTAAAATAAATACGCGAACTCTTGAAAGACTTATTCTTTACAAAAATTATTATAAATCTAAATAATAGAATAATCGCTTAAATTTTACTGATATTTGGGTACAGTTTTTATTTTTATTTTGGTGAGAATAAAAAACTTCAAATATTGTTTTCTAATTCTTGGAAAACCGAACTTTTTTTTTCTTCCTTTGCCATTTTACCTTTCAAACAATTAAAATTCTTTAAAGAATTCCAAAGGGCCATCTATTCTGTACTGTGTATCCATTTGTATTAATAAGACTGCTTAAAATTAACTTTTTTTTTGTGAAATATTTGTGATCGTTAAAATCAAAGAAAAAGACGAAGGTCAATTGAAATCAACATTGTTAACAACGACATTCTTAAGAAGATAACCATCATATATGAAGCATGAATATATATAATATTTTTTTTTTGAACAGCTGAATTTTATTAAGAGCAACTAGCAAAAACTAGCACAGAAATAAAACAATTACATCACAATTAAGGAAGGATTTAAATGCCACAAGTTCCAATCTATTTTTTTCTTAGACCGACTATCACACCAAAGGAACGATTGAGCAACAATATCATCAAATATAACACTCTTTTTAGGAAGTGTTTTTCCAAAGATTGTATCGTTCCGAAATCTCCAGATGTACCACCACGCCACATAAAGCACTCCTTCCAGAACTTCTTTAGTAAGCTTTTGTAATCTCAAATCTTGAAGCCAATTCCTCCAATTCGCTAAAGACCAATCGTTTGGTAAAACTAAATCCCACCATTTTCCAATTTTAGTAAAAATCTCTTGAGCAAAACTACACTCGAAAAAAAGATGACCAATGTCTTCAGCTTTAACTCCACAAACCGGACATAAGATAGACTCCAAGTCTATGCCTCTTGTAGACATGTTCCATCTCGTAGGTAAGCCATTCAACATCATCTTCCAAGTAAACACATTGATTTTTATAGGAATCATCTTGATCCACCTTGTAGGCACTCCCGTACCACCATTGATCACGTCATCAATACATCGTCTAGTGGAACTAACCGAGAAAGAACCATCTGTCACCAAATCCCAAAGCCAAATGTCTCGATTATTTGAAATATAAACGTCTTTCATAATTCTATCCAACTCCCCCTTTTGCTCTTCCTCCATACCCCCCATCGGCGAGCGTCTAAAAGAATCACCCCACCAACCCGTGCATTTAGAAGCCACTGTGGCATTTTTATTCTCCTCCAAGTTGTATAATCTGTGAAACCTACGCATGAAGTACGTTTCTCCTAACCAATTATCTTTCCAAAATAAAGTATCCATACCATCCCCAATCTTCTTTTTACAAAAGCCCATCAGATCAATTCCATTCTTTGTCAAATCTCTAGTCGAAATAACGACATCCCGCCACACTGATGCTATTTTAGAAACATCGCAATTTCCTAGAAGACCGTCCTCTCCATGAATCGCCTTAACCACCTTCACCCACATCGCCCTTGGATTATTCTTAAATCTCCAAATCCATTTAAAAAGTAAAGCCCTATTTAAAGCAAAATAGCTTCCAACTCCAAGACCCCCCTTTTCCTTACCCGCACACACCTTATTCCACCCAATCCACGCGTTTTTTGTCTTCGTACCCTCCACTCCGCAAAAAAACCGACTCCTCAGATTTTCCAATCTTTTTATCACCCCAACCGGAGCTTTAAAAAGAGACAAATAGTAATTAGGGATGGACCCAAGCACTGTCTTTAAAAGAGTCAATCTTCCACCAACTGAAAGAGTTTTCAATTTCCATTTAGAAAGCCTATCATTAACTTTCTTCTCAACCTCTTCCCACGCACTCGCTCTAGACATAGAACCTCCAACCAGAACCCCCAGGTACGTAAACGGAGTTTTAATTGCCGCACATCCCACCAAGGCCGCCACTCTCTCAACTTCTGTAAACGTAACACCAACACCTAACATTTTCGACTTTTGGATGTTAATCTTCAGCCCTGAAGCGAGATGAAAGCACCGCAAAATAGACACAATATTGGTAAAATTTTCCTCTTTCCAGTCTCCAATGAACACCGCATCATCTGCATAAAACAAGTGAGAAAGTGTACACCCACTGCCCACTGTCAAGGGCGTGAAAACTCCGCGAACGATAGTCCTCAAAAACGACAGATGAAGTGTCTCCATAACCAAAATGAATAAGAAAGGCGAGAGCGGGTCTCCTTGGCGCAAACCCTTATAGAACTGAAACTCTTCTGTAGGACTCCCATTAACCAACACAGAGCCTCTAGCCGTCTTCAAACAGCCACGTATCCATCTACACCATTTCGTTCCAAAACCGAAGCGTCCCAAGATATCTTCCAAGAAGTCCCATCTAACCGAGTCATAAGCCTTCTCGAAATCAACTTTAAACACCATAGCCTTTTTTTTCTTAATTTTACACCAAGAAAGCACTTCATTTAAAATTAACGGACCATCTAGAATTTGACGCCCATGCACAAACGCAGATTGCTCTTCACTAATCAAATCCCCAATCACCAGTTTTAACCGATTAGCCAAAATTTTTGTAATAATTTTATATTGGGCACCAATTAGACTAATCGGCCTAAAATCCTTCACAAACTTAGCATCCGCCACCTTTGGAATCAAAGCGATAAAAGAGGAATTACAACCAACTGGAAAGATTCCAGTCCTGAAGAATTCCTGAACCGCCTCACCCACCAAATCCTTTAATAACTCCCAAAACCTTTTGATAAATTCAAAAGTAAAGCCATCTGGACCCGGAGATTTTTCTGCCCCACAATCCCACACAGCCTGTTTAACTTCTTCAGACGTCACCTCCCCTTGAATAAACTCTGATTGATCTTCTGACAAACGTTTAGGAAATTCCATATCACACTGTAATCTAAAAGCATCTGGCTTAGAAAATCTAGTAGCGAAATGAGTAAGAAACTCTTTCTTAACTTGATTAGGCCTATCCAACCAATCCCCATTAGAGAAGACCCCTCTAATAGCAAGTTGCCGCCGAGATTTATTGATAATACCATGAAAAAACTTCGAATTCTCGTCTCCTTCAATAGCCCATTTGACTTTAGCTTTTTGAATATATATAATATTAGGTTATAAGAAGCTTACGCATACGTTTCATGTGTCAAAATAAATCAAATATATTAATGTTGTAGAAAATGAAGTATGCTTTATCGAGTCCAATAAAAAAATCCGTCTATATTTGTTTTTTTGTGAGGTCAGCGAAAAATGAGAGTTTAAAACGTTAGTAATAGGATTACCAATTAACTGTATTAGAATATTCATTTTCATTTTCTTTTTCTGTCTTTTTGAATAAACGAGAAGTCACATGACGTAAGACATCTCAAAGTAATATATATCTATATATATATATATATATATATATATATATATATATATATATATATATATATATATATATATATATATATATATATATATATATATATATATAGACACACACACACACTAGTAGAGTACCCGAATAATATGGCGGACGACAAATACGGATCAGTTCGGTGCTCGTTTCCTTGAATTTCCTTTTTCAGGTTAGACTTTTTCGATTTTGGTTCGATTTGGTTGTTCCAAGAACTGATCTTGTTGTGGATGAGCAAAATAATATTTTTAATTGAACTGAATCGAACCGCATGAGAGCTCATTATGCAATTCAATTTAGTTTTTGGTTCTCAGAATTTTTATTTTTTGATTTTGCTGTTTTCAGGTCCAGGTCCATTTGGTCTAATTTCAGAACCAATCTCGTCCTTAGTCCTTAGTTGTAAATGAATATTATTTCATTCCTTAAAGGTGTTCCATGGAGCGCATAAAAAGCATTCATGTTGGCAGGTATTATGTCAGGATTCAAATTTGACGTTTTGAGAACATAAATAACATATTCATTCGTTATGCTCTTTAATCCATAAATTATAATCAATAAATTCAATTTATGACATCACAAGGTATCAACACAACATTAATATCAAGTCTTTGGACAATAATATTAACTTGTAAGAGATATCTCGTATTACTGATAAACCATTGACAATAAATCATGTTAATCAATAAGCTCCCTATTTGGATTGACTTACTAATCACATGGAACCGAATAATTATCACATGTTTACCACATATGTGTTTATCCGACCAAATATCAACCTACATTTGGATCGATTAATACCCAAATTAATAAACACATAAACCATAAAATTTAAATTCTCTATAAATTAATTTTCACAAAAATATCACTTTTGTGACATATAGCGTCAATTAATTTACAAAGAAAATAAACAATGTAATAACTGAAATTATTGACAACCAAATGTATTTATAAATTGCATAAACATTATTGCAATATTTCATAAAACAAAATATGATAATACTTTCAAAACATATCACACAAGTTGATCATTTCAAAATTAATAAAATACTTTCGTACGAACGATATATTTCAAACATCATAAGTGGTGAAGATGATCGTTTTGTCATATGCTTCTACATGCAACTTCTTTTTGTTTAATTAAATAAAATAAAAAAACTAGTTATAATGCATATTAATTTGATGATTCAAATAACTTGCATAACATAAGAATACATGTGGTTGCACTATATAATGAAAATAACATTAATAAATTTTAATATGATGTTATAGTGTGGTCACTATCTAAATCACATAAACAGTAACTAAAATATCGTCAAGTCCTACTAGGTCTAGGTATTAAGTTAAAAGATAATGACTCGATAGGGTAATAAACTTTTAAAATTGTTCATATTTGGTCACTGAACTTATATGTGTGCCTGATTTACCCATGAACTTTTTAAAATTGTTCACATTTAGTCATTTATGTTTTTTTGTACACATATGACTATTAAACTTATTTTTTTACACATATGACAAATAACTTAATGGTCATTTGTGGACAAAAAGACATAAGTGACTAAATTTGAATAATTTTAAAAAGTTTATGGGTAAATCAAGCACAAAAATAAGCTCAATGAAAAATATGGACAAAAAAACGTAAATGACTAAATGTATACATAAGACAAAGTTCATTACTCTTACGGATACGACAAGTCATATTTGACAACCTAAATTTTAATATATCATTTATGATTTCATTCCAAACCATTATAAACAATACATATAATATTAAAGTGATATTTATTAGGTGATTAAAAGATGGCCCAAAAAATAATAATAATAAATGAACAAACGTTCAAATATAACAACCTTAACTTTATGAATCAATGAGTAAAATAATTAATTGGATTTCTTTTATTTACATATGCAACCAATAAAAAATTCACATGTCTAAATAATCGATTCATTTATTATCCAATGGACAAAATTGTGTAAAGTAACAAAATATGGATTGGAAATATACTGCAGAAGAATCTTGACTTGACTGCAATTGTCTTTTTGTTAAGAAATATGAAAACTTTACGGTCATTGCGTACTAAGAGTTGTTCATGTGATACATCTTTTAACATATATCAGAGAAATCTCTAATAAAGTCTTAATATTTTGATACATTTTATAAAAAAATATTAAATTAATTTTTTTACAAAATTGACAGAATACTTACTATTGTATTCAAATTAGCTATTTTTAACATTTTCAGAACGTGACATTGACACGTAAGAAAACTATATGTTATCTTCAATAAAGTCTCAATGTTTTGACACAGTTTACGGATAAGTCTCAATATTTTGGACTAATTTACCAAACGCTATATTATTTATCATCGAGTTCGGTGCAGTTCAATCCGTTTGATCATTTCCAGTCCCGTTCTGTCTAATCTCACTAAGCAAACCTACTAAAATTCATACCCATCTTTTGGAATAAATACATGTATAAGTATGTATTTTTATGTATTTATATGTTTAAAACGTATTTATACATGTATTTTTACGTATTTTAAACAAATACATGTATAATATGTAAAAGTATGTTTTAAAACGTATAAATACGTTATTAAATATGTAAATACATGTAAAACTACGTAGTGTTTTTCAATTAAACTAAGCTAAAATGTTAGGACTTGTCCGTAAACTGTGCCAAAATATTGAGACTTTATTGAAGATAAAACATGTAGTTTACATGCTGAAAATGTTAAAAATGGCTGATTTGATTATTTGAATACATTAGCCGATATTCATTTGGGACTTTTTCGTAAATTAAGTCAAAATATTAAGACTTTATTGGAAATTCCCCTATATATTAAAATAAATATTGAAGAACAAAGGTAATTTGGCATGAGTAGAAATCAATGATGTTATATACACACACAGCACAATATGTTCTCCAATAGGAGTCCATATATCGTATTTGCATTGCAACAGAAGAACACACAAAACATGTATATTATTTTAAAAATTAATCTTTAAAATATTTTTAAATCACCCAGAGAGTTTTCAGTTACAAATTCAAAAAATTCTTTGTAACAAATTCGAGAAAAGATTTGATACCAATTATTGGTTATTTCCAATAACTAAAACATAAAATGCGGAAACTTAAACTATAGATCTTGATCTCGAATCTGATTAAAAGAAATCAAGAAACAAAGATTACATACATGCTTCCATTGAGCTTTTGTGATCTGATGTGTAGAGTTAGTTTTCCGATTGATCTCAACAACTCTCTCTAAATCCCTTACCAAATAACTTCACGAATTTTTGTGTGTATTTTCGTATATTTGATTTGCTACTTGTCACGTGTTTATATAGATAGATATATAACCGAATGTGAGAGTTTTAAGAGATAAAGATGAGTTTGATTCAATTGGAACTCAACCCATAAGATAAAACACTAGATAAGGTTTATCTACTATTTAAAATTAGTCCATCAACAATTTCAAATAACATTTTATATTAATCTGAATTTTAATGATAACATAATATATATTTAATTTAAGATGTCCTAAAATATCTAACAGTTAACCCTATTCGTGATCATATTCCTTTCGGTTCACCACCTTAAAATATTGACCCTCTTTAAGATGTCCTAAAATATCTAACAGTTAACCCTATTCGTGATCATATTCCTTTCGATTCACCACCTTAAAATATTGACCCTCCTAGGGGCTATTTAAGCCACTTAGTTTGAACACCACCATTAGGACATAATTTATCATTAATGACTGGTCTAAGGGATTTAACCGACTAGCAACCATCAGTCTCAAGACTCCAATCCTATTTGTCCCTGGTCGTTTGATTTTAAAATTGTGCCTTCCATCAACTTCTTAAGATTGTCAAACTCTTTCGGTTTAGCATCGTTACTGACTTCTCTCCTCCAAACCTGTATTCACTTGCCATTATAGTGATCAACTATGGTATTATTCTCTATCGCTGTAACGTCCCAAATTCCAAAGTAAATTTTTTATATTTAAAGGCGGTTCAAATACATAAAACGGGTTGGAAAATAAAATCATTTGATCCAAGTTCAGCATTTAAAACATTTAACACCATAATTATTAAATCAAACATTAACCGGCGGAAGACTTGAATGCCAAGATGTCGGATGCGGTACAGTCGTGCCACGTTCCAAACATAATATGAGAAGTACCTGAAAAACATTTAGGGTGAAAGAGTAAGCACAAAGCTTAGTGAGTTCCCCAAAATACCATACGATCCATCACATAAAGCACATTCCTTTTTGGTCTCCGGGCTTGCCCCGAACAACCTGGCTCTCGGGCTTGCTCTGATCCGCCATCATTCTTATTCGACCTTCGAGCTTACCCCAAAACAGTCGGGCTCGCAGCTTGCCCGCTCCGCCATCATTCTTTAGTCGCTAGAACGAATCCAACGACT
This sequence comes from Cichorium intybus, assembly GCA_023525715.1. Lineage (NCBI taxonomy): Eukaryota > Viridiplantae > Streptophyta > Magnoliopsida > Asterales > Asteraceae > Cichorium > Cichorium intybus. Next base: position 81,474,319 of record CM042015.1, read on the forward strand.
AACACATACCAACATGGAAGCCTAAGCATATAGTCAAACCCATCGGGTCGCTATTATCAACCATATATCCTTTCTTTTTCGAGAAAAGGTCCCATCCTTCAAAGGCACACCCACCTAGCACACGATACTACACTTAGTAAAGTAACGTTACCTACGCATGTAACATCACCTATAGTATAGTGAGAAACTCACCTGATCTGCCAAGCTAAAAGCTCTCCACGCGCGTGTCCTCGGATCTCGATGACACGAATTAGGGGTGAGCAAAACCGAACCATAAAACTGAGAAACCGACAAAGCCGAAACCAAGACAAAAACCGACGTTTGGGTTTGAGATTTTCAAAACCGAAAAATTTCGGTTTCGGTTCGGTTTCACCCCCAAAACCGACCCACTAAAACCAAAACCGACCCAAACCCAAAAATATTTAATATATATTGTAGTATTTTATGCTATTGATTAGGCCAAGTTAATGAAATTTGTATGATGCACCGGTAATGTAGATTGACATGTTTCTATTTATTCTTCCATCTCCTTCACCGAGTTTCTAATATCTACTTGAATACGTCAATGACTACATCAGTACGTTATTTCTTGTAGAGTCAAGTCTATAAAAATGTATCCGATTACTATTCCGTGAAAACGATGACTAAAAAATTGATAGAATGTGTTTATTATTTTTCTATATTTTTTATAATTGCGGAAAACTAGGTTAAACCCAAAACCCATGGGTTGAAACCCAAAACCCACACCCATGGGTTGAAACCGAAAGCAAACCCATTCAAAAACCAAAACTGACGGGTTCTGAAAACCATTCTGTTTTTACCCTAAACTGACTCATGCACACCCCTAACAGGAACCTCCTAATAAGGATAAACACAACTTAGCAAACCCTAAGCCCCAAACAAGATAAACTCCTAAAACCAGCTCCCCGAATCTCCCAAGTTTGACCAAAAGTCAAACTGGTAAAAAAGTCAACGGTCAAAGGTCAAAGTCATAGTCAAAGGTCAACAGTACATATAGCGCTGCTATCTCCCCAAGATAGCATCGCTATCCAAGATTCAGATCCGGGTCATCGTGACAGACAGAGTCGCCATCTCCATGGATAACGTCGCTATCTACGAAGTTTTCTAAAACTTCGTTAAGCATTTAATCCATTTAGACAGGGGTTAATACTCTCCAGAACTCGTCCAATAGGTGTGAAACTTCATTAAGCACTTAATGCATAAAAATCCAAACTTTCTTGACATGCATGTAAAATCTCACACTTAGGTCCACAAGTGAAACAATCCATGCTTAATCACTCAAGAGAGCTTGACTTGCTCCCATAATCAGTTAAAATGCTCCAAGATGGTCCTAGGACATAAACATCTGACCTTTATCATTCCAATCCATAGACAACACAACAAAGGGACCAAAAAACCATTTTATACCATCAAATGCAACTCATATGTAACGTCCCAAATTCCATAATAAAATTTTCGTTTTTTAAGGCGGTTTAAATACATAAAATGAGTTGGAAATAAAACCATCTGATCCAATTACGATAATTAAAGTATCTAAAACCGGGTTTATCAAAACAGTTTCAAACATTATCCAACGGAAGACTTGAGTACCAAAATTCTCAGATGCGATACAGTCGCGTCGTGCTCCAAGCTCAAGCTAGCAATAACTGAAAACATTTAGGGTGAAAAAGTAAGCACAAAGCTTAGTGAGTTTCCCAAAATACTATACGATCCATCACATAAAACACATTCACATAGGTCTTCGGGCTTGCCCCGAACAACCTGGCTCTCGGACTTGCCCGATCCGCTATTAATAAAATCATTTTTTGGACTCTTGAGCTTGCCCCGATCCGTCTGGCTCGTGAGCTTGCCCCGATCCGCCATCATTCCTCAGTTGCCAGAACGAATCCAACCATTAACACATACAAACACAGAACCCTAAGCATACTTCCTAACCCATCGGGTTCCTACTACCAACATACAGTCAAATAACGCGAGGCACGTCCATCTAAACACACGATACTACACATAGTAAAGTAAGACTACCTACGCATGTAACATCACCCATAATATAGTGAGAAACTCACCTGATCCGCCGAGCTAAAAGCACTCTACGCACGTGTTCTCGAATCCCGACAACATGAACCTCCTAATAAGGATAAACTCCACTTAGAAAATCCTAAACCCCAAACAGGATAAACCTCTAAGACCGGTTCCCCGAATCACCCAAGTTTGACCAGAAGTCAAACTGGTCAAAAGTCAATGGTCAAAGGTCAATGTCAAAGTCAACCTTCACTTAGCACTGATATCTCCTATGAATAGCGTCACTAAGTGCAATGGTCGTGAAATCCATATTTTAGAGATAGTGTCGCTATCCTCATAGATAGCGCTGCTATCTCCGCTGTTCAGCCCAAAACTTTTTCCAACTCTTATTACGTTAAGCCAAGGTCTAATACCATCCAGAACTCTTCCAAACAGTCACTAGATCTATAAAAATGCAAACTTTCATGTCCAAACATGACCATGCATACACATGGTCAAGATCTATGTCCAAGAAGAGAAAACCCCAAGCTTAACACTCAAGGGAGCTTGGCTTACTCTCAAGATTAGTCCAAAATCTCCAAAGAGGCTCTAGGGACAAAAAGATCAAACCTTTATCACTTCAACCCATAAATAACACATCAAAGGGACCAAAAACCCATCTAAAGCCTTCATAACCACTAGAACAACCTTAGAAACACAAAAGGAAGAAGCTTTTTTGTAACACCCCTTTTCTTTACCATATTTTAATACAAATACAGTTTACTTTACAATCATATTTTACAACTCATGACTATAACATAGCCACTTAATTTTTTTTTTTTATTTTACAACTCAAACTCAAGGGGGTATTACAGACTCAATACAGATACCATAATTTAAACTTACAGTACATTAACCGGTCCCGACTGCAACCTTCGCTCCTTTCACCTAAGTACATAGCATTTCAAAAAAACATAGTATACGTGAGACATAAAGTCTCGTGAGTAATATGGGTTTAGACCCAAAACTTTTCTATTCAAAACTTGAAATATCAAAAGTACATTGCTAAAAACTGATTTATTTCATAAATCTCAAAATAACTTTTCTTCTTTACTTTCAAACTTTAAAAAGACTTTCTTTCTCATTTCTCGTGACCAACTGAAACTTATGAATTAAGTTAATTAATTCATTCAACTAGCTCCCCTCGCGGAACAGAACGGATCTGTCCACTCGGTTTTGCTCATTATGTCTCCCCTTCGTGACTTGGAACAAATTCAAGCACAAGGGTATGCTAAGCTAGACAACTACTTCGCGACGGGAGGTACCATCCCAGTAGTGTCTTCTGATCTCCCAATTATGTGGGTGATCCTAGTCCGGACAACTGGCTCATACTTCTTTAATTCTTACTTCATTACATCTCAAATTGGTCAAAGTGGGACACAATTTGTAAACAACTCTTACTCAAACATTTTATAATTCTTTACTAAAAATACTTTCAAGACTTCTTTTGACATCTTAGTTCCTATAAGGAACTACTTTCAAAATACGTACAAACCATACTTTTGAAAACCCGTTCAAAATACTAAGCCCTTGTATAGAGCTTCTTTCAAAACTATTTTCCAAACTTTAGTATTTATAAACATTTGGAAATCATACTTTTCAGAAAATAATATTTTGCTATGTACTATAGAAATCCTCATAAAACTCACCTTGACGTTGCTACAAGTCTCTACGCTTCTCGTATTCGTTTCCCCTTTCCGTGCTCAACCACGTTTGAAGCACCACCTATACATGTATTATATATATAAATACTCAATAAATACATACTATAACTGACTCTACAGTGCTAAGGTCTCATACGTCTCAACTTTAGGTTATAACAAATGTATAACCATTAATAAACTCATTTTACGGTTTCTCCGAAATACGCGTATATTGCTACAGTACCCCCGAGGGGTCGTATTTCAGTTCCGACTCTTTTCCATGAAATCTTAGACCATATTAGACTTGTGTTTCAAATTTGGAGTTCATTAGACAAGTCTAGCTCAAATTCCAAAAATTAAGTTTTAACGTGAATAGTGAATTTAGCATCTGCCGCTACAGTGATTTTTCCGCAAGGTCGAATTACGGATTTGACCATTCCCGACATGTTCTTATACCATGTTAAGGTTATGTCTGAAATTTCAGGTCAATCGGACATGTCTAGCTATAGTTTCTAGCGTTTGAGTTATTTAAAAATTCTAACATTTTTGGTCCCTGACTGGAGCACTGTAGCACGCAGTTCACCCATTAAGCACTTATTTCAGTTCTTAATCATTTTACTATCATTCCATGACTAAAACCCTTGTTTTACATCAGGTTTTAAGCCATGGAATCACTAATTCCAATTCCATTTCTTCAAAATCCCGTTTTTGATATTTTGCACCAAAAATCCATCTTTTTGAAATTAGTCACTTAGGAGTGTCTTAATACATCCTAAGTGATCATTTGGACCCAACAAAACCATAAAAACCAGCTTTGATCTTACAAACCCGTTTTTAGGGTTCTTGAGCACAAATTCCCATTTCTTGATTTCTAACATATAGCAACCTACTTCCATGTTTTTGAGTTAAGTTCTTAACTAATGGCTTATTGGAAGCATTAGCTACTTAACCCACATGATTTATTACTGAAATTGCAGTTTCCACTCAACCCAAAAAAAACCCAAATCAAGAACACACACAAAACCTAGGTTAAAACTAAGGAATTCTTACATTGGAATCACTAATTCCAATCCTTTGCTTGATTCCCTTGGTCAATTCTTGTTCCTTTCTTCTTCTTCTCGTGATCTTGCTGCACACTTCTAGTTCTCTCCCGTGCTCTCTGGATGCTTCTAACTTATGAGAGAATAACTCTCATATTTCATATATATATTTAATGTTTATAATCTAATTACATTTTAGTCCCCAAAGCTTCATATTTCTTTCCAAAATGATCCTAAAACCATAAATCTTGCAAGGAATGTTCTACTAACTACTAACTTGACATTTTCTTGACATTTTGGTCATTTTTCATGTCAAATGACCAATTTGCCCTTTTGGTCAAATTTCACTATTCACGCGTCAAAACTCCAAATTTCTCATAAACTTTTATTTCTCATTATATTATTTTACAAATACATATTATTACACATAATAGTCGTACAATATGACAAAAGACGGTTTTACCCTTTTTGACTTTTTCGCGGGTTCTTACAGTCACCCCTCCTTAAGCGGATTCCGTCCTCGGGATCTTTTCGTAATCCGTGAAATTCGGATATCTTCTCTTCATTTCTTCTAGTGTCTCCCAAGTTAGGTTTGACCCTAAGGGATGCTTCCACTTGACTCGTACAAGGTCAATCTCCTTGTTACTTAGCTTCTTAGTTTGCATCTCTAAAATAGCTTCGGGTTCTTCAATCATTTTGCTAGGTGTCTCCACCCTCAAATCCGTATACGGTATGACTAGCTCTTCCTTACCAAAGTACTTCTTTAAGTAGCATACATGAAAAGTATCATGTATTCCACTAAGTTCGGGTGGTAATTCTAGCTTGAATGCTTGTAACCCAACTCTCTTCAAGATTTTAAAAGGTCCAATGTATCTTGGACTCAGCTTTCCTCTTTTGCCAAATCTGACCACTCCTTTCCATGGCGACACTTTTATCATCACCAAATCTCCTTCTTGCAAGTCATATGGTCTTTTCTTTAGATTCGAATAACTCCTTTGCCTATCTTGTGCTGCTTTCATGTTGGCTTGAATTATTCCGATCTTCTCATTAGTCACTCTAACAATCTCTGGCCCTGTAAGCTTCGTCTCACCCGCTTCAGACCAACATAAAGGAGTTCTACACTTTCTACCATACAATGCCTCAAAAGTTGGCATTTTAATGCTAGAATGGTAGCTATTGTTGTATGCAAACTCCACTAATGGCAGGTGTTCGTCCCAACTTCCTCCAAAATCCATCACGCATGACCGTAGCATGTCTTCCAATGTCTGGATCGTTCGTTCACTTTGACCATCCGTTTGAGGATGATACGCTGTACTTAACTGAATTCTTGTCTCCATTTTATCTTGCAATGCTCTCCAGAAGTTAGAGGTAAATCTAGGGTCTCTGTCTGACACGATAGACAACGGTGCACCATATCTTCTAAATACTTCATCTACATACAACTGGGCTAACTGCTCCAATGGAGTAGTTTCTTTTATGGCTAGAAACAGTGCACTCTTGGTCAACCGGTCCACTATGACCCATATACTATCATGACCTCTTCTTGTTCTCGGTAACCCGACAATCAAGTCCATGGTTACATCTTCCCATTTTCCGGCTGGAATGTGCAATGACTGAGCATCTCCATGCGGGACCTGATGTTCCGCCTTAACTTGCGCACAAATGACACACTTGGAGATGTACTTAGCTATTCTTTTCTTCATTCCAGGCCACCAATAATGTCTTTTCAGATCTTGATAAGTCTTGGTACTCCCTGGATGTATGGAATACTTTGACTTATGTGACTCTTCTAGTATCAGTTTTCTTAATCCTCCTGTCTTTGGTACCCATATGCGGTTTTTGAAGGTCTTCAAGCCTTGACTATTGGTTTCAAACTGAGTGTCTTTTCCTAACTTTTCATCTTTCTGATCCCCACTTTCTTCAACTTTTTGCTGAGCTGCTTTAATCTGTTCTATAATGCTGGATACCAGTTCTATTCGCATTGATCTTGCCTTGATTCTTTTCTCATGAACTTTTCTACTCAGTGCATCTGCTACTACATTCGCTTTACCCGGATGGTACACAATTTCGCAATCATAATCACTGATCAGCTCTAGCCATCTACTCTGTCTCATGTTCAACTCTTTTTGAGTGAACACATACTGTAAACTCTTGTGATCCGTGAACAGCTTGCACTTTGTACCATACAAGTAATGTCTCCAAATCTTCAAGGCAAACACGATCGCTGCAAGCTCTAAATCATGAGTTGTGTACTTTTTCTCTGGATCTTTCAACTGTCTGGAAGCGTATGCTATAACCTTCCCTCTTTGCATCAACACACAACCAAGCCCCCGATGCGAGGCATCGCTGTACACTTCAAAGTCTTTCGTCCCATCTGGCAATGTAAGGACAGGCGCATTACATAACTTTTCTTTCAATGTAGCGAAAGCTCTTTCTTGTTCTTCTTGCCAACTAAATTTTTCTTCCTTCCTAGTTAGTCGTGTAAGTGGCACTGCTATACGGGAGAAATCTTGAATAAATCTCCTGTAGTACCCGGCAAGACCGAGAAAACTTCTAACTTCTGTTGGCGTCTTAGGTGGCTCCCATTTCATCACTGCTTCAACTTTCGCTGGATCAACTTTTATACCTTGGATAGAAACAACGTGTCCAAGGAACTGCACCTCTCTCATCCAAAACTCGCACTTAGAGAACATTGCATATAGTTGTTCTCGCTTCAACGTCTCGAGTACTAACCGCAGATGACTCGCATGCTCTTCTTTATTCTTTGAGTAGATCAAAATGTCGTCTATGAACACTATAACAAATCGGTCTAGGAATGGTTTACAGACCCGATTCATTAAGTCCATAAAGATCGCTGGTGCATTCGTAAGACCAAATGGCATTACTAGGAACTCGTAATGCCCGTATCGTGTACGAAACGCCGTCTTCTCTACATCACTTTCTTTTACCCTGACTTGATGATACCCAGATCTCAGATCAATTTTTGAGAAATAATCTGCTCCTTGCAACTGGTCAAACAAATCGTCTATTCTGGGCAACGGGTAACGGTTCTTGATAGTAATTTTGTTCAATTCTCTGTAATCAATGCACATTCGCATTGACCCATCTTTCTTCTTTACAAATAAAACTGGAGCACCCCACGGAGAAGAGCTAGGCCTGATGAAGCCTTTATCTAGTAATTCCTGCAACTGGGACATTAATTCCCTCATCTCTGTTGGTGCTAACCGGTACGGTGCTCGTGCTATTGGGGAAGCTCCTGGGACAAGATCTATCCGGAATTCAACCTGCCTTTCTGGTGGCAAGCCTGGCAATTCATCTGGGAAAACTTCTGGAAACTCTTTTACCACTTCTATGTCTTTGTACGTCTGTTTCACTTTATCTTCAGTCATCACATAGGCCAGGAAAGATACACATCCTTTCCTGATACATCTTCGAGCTTTAGCTACACTGATGATACTTGACACGTGCGTTCTTCTTTCCCCATATACGTACACTTTTGCTCCAAGGGTTTTAACAGACACCCTCTTCTGTCCACAAGCTATCTTTGCATCATTGGCACCGAGCCAATCCATTCCAATTATTACATCAAAGGACTTAATTCCAATAGGAAGGAGATTAAGTCGAAACTTCTTGCCGTTGATGTCAAGCTCACAGTCTCGATACATATGCTGAACTTCAACAAATTTCCCATCCGCCACTTCTACTTCAAAAACTAGATCTAACAATTCTAATGGGACATTTAATCTAGCTCCAAACCCATGGGACACAAATGAATATGTAGACCCGGAATCAAACAGGACATATGCAGGTGTCGAGTTGATTAGTAATATACCTGAGACCACATCGTGAGTCTCCTTTGCTTCCTCCCTGGTGATCTGAAAAGCTCGAGTCTTAACCTTCTGGGGTTCGGTCTTCTTCTGGGCTGTTGACACCATAGTTTCTCCTCCCTTGTTTGGGCAGTTGAAACTGTAGTGTCCCATCTGATGGCATGAGAAGCACTCCACTTCGCTGGCTTTCTTGGCTTTACAATCTTTCGGTTTGTGACCGAATCCACCACAATTAAAGCAGGCATTTGATCCCGCTCGGCACTCACCACCGTGTTCTTTCCCACATTTCTCGCACTTCTTCACACTTCCCTGTCGGTTCTGACTTGAACTCATTTTCCCTTTCTTCTTTATGTTTCCACTGATACTACTAACTGTCTTCCTTTTGTCCCCAAAACCAGGTCCTTCCTCTTTCCTTCTTTTTCCAATATCTTCCACAGTTCGGGCAGCATTAATCGCCCCATATAGTGTTTCGGCTTTCTTTACTTCTAGCTCGTAGTTCCATGGCAAACCCCGGACATAGCGGTTAATTCGGGACCGCTCAGTAGGGTAGGATTCTCCCACAAAAGGTAACATGTCGCAAAACTTCTTCGTATACTCATCCACCGTCATATCTCCTTTCTTTATCGTTAAGAAATCTTCATTCATTTTCTCCAAATCTCGCGTGGGACAGAATTTATCTTTTAGACAAGTGATAAACTCCGCCCATGACCAACCATATACCACATCTTTTCCCAAACTTTCGTATTTGGTGTTCCACCACACCAAAGCGTCATCCTTCAACTGCCGGGAGGCGTAGTTGACTCGATCGTTTTCTGCACATTTACTTGCTTGCATCACTTGTTCAATCTCTCGGACCCATCGCATTGTCACTTTTGGCTCAAAACTGTCATGGTATTCGGGCGGTTTGCAAGCCATAAAGGACTTAAAAGAACAGCCCTTTTCTTCCTTCTTGTCACCTCCACTAGTTGCTTCCTCAGTCGTCTTCTTGGAAACTTCTTGTGAAGATTGGGCACTAGGTTCACCCATTCTGTTGTCGATTATGTTGTTCACATCTTGTCTCAACTCAGTTCGTAAGTTATTGATTAGCAACTGAATTGCCTCCATAGTGACAGGTTGTGGTGGTGGTGGGTTTGGCTCAGCCTCATCGTTTCGAATAACATGTGGTTCACTTCCTCTTGAGGAAGTGTGACTGCCCTCACCCCTGTCAGCTTGTCGTCTGCCTTCCATTACTATATAGATGAACAAATGATCCATTTAATAAACAATTCTATATAGTATTTCATAAGCGGTAGCATGTTATCTCCTTATCTTGACTGCACTTTATAACAGTCATACTCAATCTATGCCTCCTATATTACTAAGGCAACCTACTACTACTCTTGCTAGTTTAAGCCTAGGATGGTATTCCAACCTAATTCGCTTAAACTATGGCTCTGATACCAAAACTGTAACACCCCTTTTCTTTACCATATTTTAATACAAATACAGTTTACTTTACAATCATATTTTACAACTCATGACTATAACATAGCCACTTAAATTTTTTTTTTATTTTACAACTCAAACTCAAGGGGGTATTACAGACTCAATACAGATACCATAATGTAAACTTACAGTACATTAACCGGTCCCGACTGCAACCTTCGCTCCTTTCACCTAAGTACATAGCATTTCAAAAAAAACATAGTATACGTGAGACATAAAGTCTCGTGAGTAATATGGGTTTAGACCCAAAACTTTTCTATTCAAAACTTGAAATATCAAAAGTACATTGCTAAAAACTGATTTATTTCATAAATCTCAAAATAACTTTTTCTTCTTTACTTTCAAACTTTAAAAAGACTTTCTTTCTCATTTCTCGTGACCAACTGAAACTTATGAATTAAGTTAATTAATTCATTCAACTAGCTCCCCTCGCGGAACAGAACGGATCTGTCCACTCGGTTTTGCTCATTATGTCTCCCCTTCGTGACTTGGAACAAATTCAAGCACAAGGGTATGCTAAGCTAGACAACTACTTCGCGACGGGAGGTACCATCCCAGTAGTGTCTTCTGATCTCCCAATTATGTGGGTGATCCTAGTCCGGACAACTGGCTCATACTTCTTTAATTCTTACTTCATTACATCTCAAATTGGTCAAAGTGGGACACAATTTGTAAACAACTCTTACTCAAACATTTTATAATTCTTTACTAAAAATACTTTCAAGACTTCTTTTGACATCTTAGTTCCTATAAGGAACTACTTTCAAAATACGTACAAACCATACTTTTGAAAACCCGTTCAAAATACTAAGCCCTTGTATAGAGCTTCTTTCAAAACTATTTTCCAAACTTTAGTATTTATAAACATTTGGAAATCATACTTTTCAGAAAATAATATTTTGCTATGTACTATAGAAATCCTCATAAAACTCACCTTGACGTTGCTACAAGTCTCTACGCTTCTCGTATTCGTTTCCCCTTTCCGTGCTCAACCACGTTTGAAGCACCACCTATACATGTATTATATATATATATAAATACTCAATAAATACATACTATAACTGACTCTACAGTGCTAAGGTCTCATACGTCTCAACTTTAGGTTATAACAAATGTATAACCATTAATAAACTCATTTTACGGTTTCTCCGAAATACGCGTATATTGCTACAGTACCCCCGAGGGGTCGTATTTCAGTTCCGACTCTTTTCCATGAAATCTTAGACCATATTAGACTTGTGTTTCAAATTTGGAGTTCATTAGACAAGTCTAGCTCAAATTCCAAAAATTAAGTTTTAACGTGAATAGTGAATTTAGCCTCTGCCGCTACAGTGATTTTTCCGCAAGGTCGAATTACGGATTTGACCATTCCCGACATGTTCTTATACCATGTTAAGGTTATGTCTGAAATTTCAGGTCAATCGGACATGTCTAGCTATAGTTTCTAGCGTTTGAGTTATTTAAAAATTCTAACATTTTTGGTCCCTGACTGGAGCACTGTAGCACGCAGTTCACCCATTAAGCACTTATTTCAGTTCTTAATCATTTTACTATCATTCCATGACTAAAACCCTTGTTTTACATCAGGTTTTAAGCCATGGAATCACTAATTCCAATTCCATTTCTTCAAAATCCCGTTTTTGATATTTTGCACCAAAAATCCATCTTTTTGAAATTAGTCACTTAGGAGTGTCTTAATACATCCTAAGTGATCATTTGGACCCAACAAAACCATAAAAACCAGCTTTGATCTTACAAACCCGTTTTTAGGGTTCTTGAGCACAAATTCCCATTTCTTGATTTCTAACATATAGCAACCTACTTCCATGTTTTTGAGTTAAGTTCTTAACTAATGGCTTATTGGAAGCATTAGCTACTTAACCCACATGATTTATTACTGAAATTGCAGTTTCCACTCAACCCAAAAAAAACCCAAATCAAGAACACACACAAAACCTAGGTTAAAACTAAGGAATTCTTACCTTGGAATCACTAATTCCAATCCTTTGCTTGATTCCCTTGGTCAATTCTTGTTCCTTTCTTCTTCTTCTCGTGATCTTGCTGCACACTTCTAGTTCTCTCCCGTGCTCTCTGGATGCTTCTAACTTATGAGAGAATAACTCTCATATTTCATATATATATTTAATGTTTATAATCTAATTACATTTTAGTCCCCAAAGCTTCATATTTCTTTCCAAAATGATCCTAAAACCATAAATCTTGCAAGGAATGTTCTACTAACTACTAACTTGACATTTTCTTGACATTTTGGTCATTTTTCATGTCAAATGACCAATTTGCCCTTTTGGTCAAATTTCACTATTCACGCGTCAAAACTCCAAATTTCTCATAAACTTTTATTTCTCATTATATTATTTTACAAATACATATTATTACACATAATAGTCGTACAATATGACAAAAGACGGTTTTACCCTTTTTGACTTTTTCGCGGGTTCTTACATTTTTATTCACAAAGGTCTAGAAAATGAAGCTCTTGCCGACCCAACCTTGAAAGAGACCACCATGCACCACCACACAACCTCTTCTTCTTCAAGCAACCTACTTAAATGAGCTAAGGAGCCAAAAACTCTCTCCCAAGCCTCCAAGGACGAAATCAGAGCTTCTAGAGGTGAAATGGTGAAGAATGATGGCTACCTAGGGTTTTGAACCCTTAAATATGGCCCAAAACCAAAATCTAGGTTTTGGTGCAAACAACGGCGGATAGCGTCACTATCCCAGATAATGGCCAAGCACGATCTCCACCTGCTTAGCGTCGTTAACCATTCCTTGATAGCATCGCTATGGAGGATAACGTCGCTATCTACAGTGTAACACCCCTTTTGTCAAACCATATTTAAAATACAAATACAGTTTTCAAACATAATTTACAACTCGTGACTATAAAATAGCCACTTAAATTTTTTTGCTTTATTTTACAAACTTAAACTTGAGGGGTATTACAGACTCAATACAGATAACCATTTAAACTTACAGTGTACAATAACGGTCCCAACTGCAACTCTCGCTCCCTTCACCTAAGTACATAGCATTTCAAAAACATAGTATACGTGAGACATAAAGTCTCGTGAGTAATATGGGTTTAGACCCAAAACTTTTTTATTCAAAACTTGAAATATCAAAAGTACATTGCTAACAACTGATTTATTTCATAAATCTCAAAATAACTTTTTCTTCTTCACTTTCAAACTTTAAAAAGACTTTCTTTTATAAAAACAGCTTTCTTTCTCATTTTCTCGTGACCAATTGAAACTTATGAATTAAGTTAATTAATTCATTCAACTAGCTCCCCTCGCGGGACAGAACAGATCTGCCCACTCGGTTTGCTCATTCTGTCTCCCCTTTGTGACTTGGAACGAATTCAAGCACAAGGGTATGCTAAGCTAGACAACTACTTCGCGACGGGAGGTACCATCCCAGTAGTGTCTTCTGATCTCCCGATTATGTGGGTGATCCTAGTCCGGACAACTGACTCATACTTCTTTCTTTAATTCTTACTTCATTTCATCTCAAATTGGTCAAAATGGGACACAATTTGTAAACAACTCTTACTCAAACATTCTATAACTCTTTACCAAAAATACTTTCAAAACTGCTTTTGACATCTTAGTTCCTATAAGGAACTTCTTTCAAAATACTTTGCGAATCATACTTTAAAAATCTACTTAAAACACTAAGCCCTTGTATAGAGCTTCATTCAAAACCATTTTCTAAACTTTAGTATTTATAAACATTGGAAATCATACTTTTCTGAAAATAACATTTTGCTATGTACTATAGAAATCCTCATAAACTCACCTTGATTCTACTACGGTTTACTAAGCGTCACGTACGGCTTTTCCCTTCCCGTGCTCAATAACGTTGGAAGCACCACCTATACAAATAGTATATATAAATACTCAATATAATTAACTTTATAATGCTAAAGTCTCATATAACATATCTCTAGGTTATAATAAATGTATAACCATTAATAAACTCGTTTTACGGTTTTCTCCGAAATACGCGTATATTGCTACAGTACCCCCGAGGGGTCGTATTTCAATTCCGACTCTTTTCCATGAAATCTTAGACCATATTAGACTTGTGTTTCAAATTTGGAGTTCATTGGACAAGTCTAGCTCAAATTCCAAAAATCATTGGCATGAATAGTAATTTTAGCCTCTGCCGCTACAGTGACTTTTCCGCAAGGTCGGATTACGGATTTGACCATTCCTGACATGTTCTTATACCATTTTAGGGTTATGGCTAAAATTTCAGGTCAATCGGACATGTCTAGCTATGGTTTCTAGCGTTTGGAATTTTTGAAATTTCTAACATTTTTGGTCCCTGTCAGGAGGCGCACTGCGCCTGACTAGGGGCGCACTGCGCCTGGGCGCACCCCGCCCTGGTCCTGGGCGCACTGCGCCTGGCGCCTGGGCAGTGGCCCGTTCAGTCGCGATTTGTGCACTGTAGCACGCAGTTTTCACTCATTAAGCCCTTCTTTCAGTCCTTAATCGTATGAGGTTTGTTCTAGGGCTAAAACCCTTGAATAATAACAGGTTTTAAGCTATTAAAATCGATTGAATCCATCATATACAAGAATTAAAGTTCTTGACCAAACTTGAAAATTCTCAATTATAACAACCTACTTCCATGTTTTTGAGTTAAGTTCTTAACTAATGGCTTATTGGAAGCATTAGTTACTTAACCCACATAATTTATAATTGCAATTGCAGTTTCAATTCCATCCAAAAACCCAAATGAAGAACACACCCAAAAACTAGGTTAAAACAATGAAATCTTACCTTGGAATCACCAATTCCAACTCTTGATTCCTCTCCTTGACAATTCCTTTGATCTCTTCTCCTTCTTCTCGTGATGTTTCTGCACACTCCTAGTTCTCTCCCGTGCTCTCTAGATGTTTCTAACTTATGAGAGAATAACTCTCATTTTCCATATATATATTTAGTGTTTATAATTTAGTTACAATTTAGTCCCCAATCTTCATATTTCTTTCCAAAAATGGTCCTAAAACCATAAACCTTGCAAGCAATGTTCTAATAACTACTAACTTGACATTTTCTTGACATTTTTGGTCATTTTCATGCCAAATGACCAATTTGCCCTTTTTGGTCAAATTTTACTATTCACGCGACAAAACTTCAAATTTCTCATATAACCTTTTATTTCTTATATTATAATTTCACAAATACATATTATTACACATAATAGTCATTCAACATGGCAAAAGACGGTTTTACCCTTTTTGACTTTTTCGCGGGTTCTTACATACAGAGATAGTGACGCTATTCTAATTTTCCTTTAAACTTATTTCCTTTAAATCCAAACTAGGTCAATTCGAAAACATGGCCGTACATCATTCACTAAGATCCGACTTAGAACACCAAAAAGATAGAAGCTTTCCACTTACAAAGGTCCAAAAATTGTATATCTTGCATAACCAAGTTTGAGGAAGACCACCTTGCACGTGTACACACCTTCTTCTTCCTCAAGAAACCTTCCAAGATGAGTTATGGAGCCAAAGTCACCAAATGAGGCTAGGGTTTTAGAGATAGAGTTTTGGAGGCTGGAGAAGGAGATATGACAGCCACCTAGGGTTTAGAACCCTTAAATATGGCCTAAATACTGAGATATAGGGTTTTGTGCAAACAGCGGCAGATAACGTCGCTATCGATAGCAGCGCTATCTCCATAGATAGCGTCACTATCTCCCAGTTTTCCCAAAACCAACTTCTTCAAATTCAAACTTGATCATTCCGGGAACAGGGTCTTACAATCTCGTTCAGAGCAAACAATCAGGAAAGTGAGCTTTTAAGAAGTGAGTCTAATATCCACGGTTCTGTCAAAAAACTTGTGTCTTCCCCATCTCCATATTAATCATTCCTTCATTCCCGTGAATTGCCTCAACCACCCTTTTCACATAGCATCGTGATCACTTTGAATCTACAAAAACCTATCTGAACATTGTTTCTGCCTTCCAACGGGATAATCTCTTCTGGAATTTATCGAAAATTGGCTGCCATGAGTTGCATCGTGACAGATTTTCACCTATAGGCACTCCTAAAAACATATTTGGAAACTCGTTTGCTTTGCAACTAACATGATCTGCCATACTTTCCACCTCCATAGAGGTTGAAATATACGAGTCGTTTAATATCAATTTTCGTTTTATAGTAGCTTTATTG
The DNA here is from genome assembly GCA_023525715.1 of Cichorium intybus. Taxonomy (NCBI): domain Eukaryota; kingdom Viridiplantae; phylum Streptophyta; class Magnoliopsida; order Asterales; family Asteraceae; genus Cichorium; species Cichorium intybus. Next base: position 81,490,604 of record CM042015.1, read on the forward strand.
AAGAGATGTTAACTTTTTAAATGGGTTTGAGTTTATATAACTTCATATAAATTACAGGCTAATACGAATGAATCGGTCTGATTCAGTTCTTCGTTCTAGAGTTAAAAAAACCCGGTTTCAGGTGCATTTCCTCGATTCTAAAGTTTTCTTATTTAAATTTGTCTTTTTATTTGATGAAGATTAATTATGAATTAGAACTTAATCAATCTTTAAGACTTGACCAATTATAAATTATAACCGGATCGGTTTAGGTCGATTCGAATTTCGGTTTTACGATTTCATATTTTGTATTTGGGATGTGTTAAAAAACTCTTCGGTGATGAAATATACAAGGAAGAGATCAACCCTCATACACATACACACCACACATCATAATGATTTATGATTTATGATTTATTTAATATTACCCTTTATATTTTGGTGCTCCAGATATATCTTCCTATCCACTTCCGAGATGTCAAATATGAAACAATTCACTTGTTTTATCATACTTCACTAATTTCTCTAAGCCTAATCATTTTAATATTGAAAAATTAAACTATAATCAAAATTGAAGACAACTACTCCGTATAAAATGAATTACAATAAGAAAATGACCCCACGAGATTGACCCGGATTTGTCTTTATTTATGTGAACACAATACTCTTATCACCTACCATGACTTTTAAATTATCGATAACCAAGTATTTACAAACAAATGGTATTTATAACCACAGACGCTCAACGCATTTCCATATCTCCTCCATAATACACAAAGTTCCAGAATCTTCTTGTTCGTCATACCACTGCAAGAAAACACAGACAGTGAAGAACAAGAAGAAGAAATGCTCAGAGGTGGTGTGTCAATGGCGATAGCTTCCATGTGGACTTCCATGGCGACTTGGTCAACACCCACTGTTCTTTTCTGTGTTCTTAACCTCGTGATCGCCACCATCTACATAGCTTCAAACTTCAAGTCTCACAATCACCATCCACATAATTTACAGAATCATCTTGCTGGACCGCCTTCGTTTCTGGAACGAGTCAAGTCTGTGGATTTATCATCTTTCTACAACACTGCAGAATCACATGATGATCATAGCGTTCCATATGATTCCAGTGGGTATAACTCAACGAGTCATCTCGACCGAGCACCGTCTCTCTTGCAACGAGTCAGGTCCATCGATTTCTCTTTCTCTTCTTTCTACACGGCTCCCGCAGGCCAGTTACACGACGAACACCAACATGAATCGGAACAAACTCATGATGATTCATCTACTCAACTCGCCCGGGTTCCATCGATATTGGAGCGAGTCAAGTCGATCAAGTTCTATACCGAGTCAGAACCGAATATCTCACCGGGTAAACCATCTCGAGCTCCTTCTTTGTTGGATCGAGTGAAGTCCTTCAAACTCCCCTCCTTTTTAGACCCTGATCATCAATCCGGTGAGACAGTCTCTATCCACGATCAACGTTCCGACGTGTACCCGGACCCACAACAATATCCAGTACATGACAATAACGTCAAAAGTGACACGTCAAAAGATTCCGGGATGGCTCCGGCGAAGAATTCATCGACAAATCTGTTAAAATCGAGTAGCGAGAGGAGGGTGGCGGAATCAGACGATGACAAAGAGGACTTTGATCGGCGGCGGCCGGCAACGATGAAAGCGTCCGTCAGGGTGCATGACGAAAGCGTAGATGCAAAAGCTGATGATTTTATCAAAAGGTTTAAGCAGCAACTGAAACTGCAAAGGATTGATTCGCTTCAAAGATTTAGAGAAATGTTGAACAGGGGAAGTTCTTCCGGCTGAAATAAATGGTTCGTTGACGTTATCGCCCTTCTTTCTCGAGCTGTTCATCCTGTTTACTAGTTTTTGTAGGGGTGATTTGGTCATTTATTAAAATTCGCCGGCAGGAGCCACGGTTGGTGGCGGAAAACAGTGGTTACAGTCTGGAAATGACCACATTGCCCATGTGGTTTGGTGTTCTCTTTTGAATTATGATGTTTGTACATATAAGTCGTAATTTCTGTGATTTACTTATAAACTACTTAATTTGGACTATGTTTTATTTTTTTTAAAAGATTTAACGAAAATGGTATATTAAGATAGTTTTAAAAAAATTTATATTATTATTCTTTTGATTACTTTTTCTATTCATAAATATAAGTTTTAAAATAAATGAGAAAGAAGCGTCGCGGGTTATCATTGCTCCCAAAAAGCCAAAAATCTATTTTGACATGTTATGCATGTTGTTCAAGAAAGCTTGAAGCTATACCTATTTTGCCACATCATCTACTTATACGTAAAATAAAATATTTGTCCTCACACAATACTAAACACTTGGGATAAAATTATTAAATTACCATATCTTGTTACTATGAGCATTTTTCTGCAAGCACAAAAATTCATCACACAATCTAAAGGCCAAGATAATGTCGTTTTACATAAAATATTTGACCCCACATCCGAAAATTATCGGCTTCAACTTGGATTCTCATATGCTTTTAATTATCCAGAATATAATTTCAGATTATGGAAATTTTCCTTGGCATGACTTAAAATCATGCATCCCTTGATGACCACACACGTTGGCTGTAAAAGTCAAAGGGTACATAAGTTGAAAATAGCAAATAAAGAGTTTATACAAAATACACTAAATGAAATGTATCCCCTTTATAATACCCTAACCCAACCTCTCATAATTGTCAAATGCTCATCTTACATTGCAGTCACTCGAAGTAATCCACCGCTCAAATATGTGACTACATGGCACTAGTTACTAGAGAAAGACTGTAAGGTGCCGATAGGGCGGAATTAGAAATTTGAAGCAGTAGTAGTATAAGATTTTTTTTCTGATGCAATATAATAATATTTAAATAATTGAAAAGTACAATTGCATTAAATATAAAAAACAAGTGTAGACGTACATTTTAAAGTTGACGTCTCCTTATACACATTTTTTTGAAAACGATCAATTACATCTTCAATTTTAACTTTCATAAGGGTTCTTTTTCAATATTACAAATCAGTGCAACGTTCATATAGCCATCACTCATTCTGTTACGCATGTCGGTCTTTAAAAGCTTCATTGTGGAAAAACATATTTCTACTGTTGCGATCGCGGCGAGTAAAACTAAAGTAAACTTTAATAACTTATAAACCAAATGACAAGAACAATGTTTCCCTGTTGACACCATCAAAGGAAACAATCAATGGAAACAATTTCAATGGAAACAACTAATAAAACCATTTCTCCAAACAAGTCAATAATAAGTAAAGAACAAATTTTATCCAAAATAAGTACTAATTTCACCATACAAAAATTAATTTCAACAAATTATCAAATAAACAATTTATTTCAATAATTTCATAAACCTTAAAAGATACATATTTACTTGTTTTATTCTAGGGTTTGCGGAGAGTTCAAAATCGGTTTCGAGAGAGATCTTTCTTGTAATTTCGAGTATCACAAAATCAAAGACAACAATATGTTATTTGCACTTTGCAATAATGCGACTTGTGTTTTTTTCTTTGTTGATTGAATATTCGAACGACTGGAATGAGAAAGCAAGCAAGTAGCGGCTTGCATTTTTTCTTTTGTCGTGAATTCATGAAATCAGCAACATAATTTACGCTATCTAGTAATCTAATTTTCTGGACAATTGGGCTTAATAAATATGGGCTATTAATTTACCATTTCTAATAAATTGGACTTGGGCTAATTCTAAGGAATTTTTGAGGTGTGGCCCGTGCCACTGTGGGCACCTTATTAGTTCCGCCCATGAGGTGCCGTATCTTGATGTGATACTCAAGTGGACGGTGAAGGTGCCGACTGTTGATGGGACGGTGGATCTGAAGATCCCAGTTAAGAAGTTAAGATGCAGTCAGAGATGATGTTGGAGATGATTATTAAAGAACTGTCAAATCTTAAAAAGGGGTTGGAAAAGAAGCTTATTAATGAACAAGGTGGTTGAAGAAAATAACGTGTTAGGTGTCGACGTATACGTTCTTCTTGCTTCTTCAACTACCTTGTTCATTAGCTTCTACAACTTTCGTCTTTGGTGATGATTGTTGCTTCTATAGTGTTCTAATTCGAGTATATTGTTCGTCGACGAGGACGCATGATGGCAACATACAGATGGAGAATTAAGACAAACATCATAGTGTAGTGGAGGCAATGTAGTCAAATGTAGTGGCTAGTTTTTTCAGGTGAGTGACGAGTGTTATGTGATAATGAATAAGATTTGAAGCGATAATGTGTAGACTTTATGGTGGTTGATGGAAGGCTATTATAGTGGAAGGGAGAGTGTGTATACGGTGTTGACGAATTTACACTTTGACTCCCTAAAAACCCTCAAATGGCCATGAAGCGATAATGTTCGGATTTTATGTTTTTTATTAAAAAAAATACATAATCAATGACCACCTGTTAATATAAGTACTATTAACAAGTACTGGTGCTTTTTTAACAAGTAAATATAGATTTTATGTCTTGAGATGGCTAAAAAATAATATTAGGGACCTTTTAAACCAAGGGCAAATGAGTTAAAAGGACAACAAAAATTTCAAATTGTACAAAAAAATATCATTCATCTTTATTAAGTACAAAAAAAACTATTTAACTACTGACTTTGTATAAAAAAACACCATCGAAGTATACAATTTGTTCAAAAAACACTTAAACGTGTAACATAAGATCTTAGAGTAATTACAGTTTTGGTCCATATGGTTTACACTAAATTACAGTTTTGGTCCATATGGTTTACACTAAATTATAGTTTTGGTCCTAGTTTAAATTTTTTTGCATTATTGGTCCTCATGCTTGGCAAAATCTATTAGTTTTGGTCCCAGATGCATATAAAAAGACCATGTTTACCCTTTCCAATATATATTTTTTTTATTTCTTTTTATACTTTTTCTATATTTTAATAATAAGAAATGAAAAAAGCCCACCCCACCCGTATACCCCACACTCTCTCTCTTTCTGTTTGTTTCTCCTCATTCCTCTCACATTGTTAAATCAAAGGGTAAAGAAAACCCTTCACATATCATCTGACGCATCTCACCGACCATCACCTCTTTCCTTCTTTCGGCGGTTCACACCCACTTGCCCCCACCAACAACCCACCTTCATCACCCTAGAAATAACACAAATGCCACCATACCGCCATGGTTTCCACCGTCAAATCCACCATACATTTTTTTAATTAGGAGGGAATTTTATTGGAAATGGAAATGAAAGCATACCATGGGCATAATCGTATGGTTTTGTGACACCTAGAATTTTTTCTCTTACTTCAATGTTGCACCAGTTTGGGTTCCAAGTCAGAAGCTTCAAGAACTCGATTTCATCCATGTAGAGGTTGAAATTTCAGAGGGCACCGATAGTGGATGTAGGAGAGTGATATTGAGAGAGAGAGAAAGAAAGAAAGAGAAAAAAAGAGAAAGAGAGGGGGTGGGGTGTAGGTGGGGTTTTTCATTTTATTATTATTAAAAAGGATAAACTGGTCTTTTTATATGCACCATGGACAAAAGTTGATAAATGTTGCCAACCATGAGAACCAATAGTCCAAGATTTTTAAAACTAGGACCAAAAACTATAATTTAGTGTAAACCCATGGACCAAAACTGTAATTTACTCTAAGATCTTATTTTAGCCGGTTAGGTTTTTATCGAACAAAATATATAGTTCAATGATGTTTTTTATACAAAACCAATAATTAAACAATATTTTTATACTTAATAAAAATGATTGATATCTTTGTATAATTTCAAAATGTGATACCTTTCAAAGTCCGTTGCCCTTAAAACAAAAGACTTTGATACCTTTTAAGTCAAAATAAAAACTTTATTGGAATAATATGGCATTAACTCTATCCAAAATGAATTACATAAGATCATCTTCAATGCATTGAACTTTTAAGAGTTCAACAGAGTGTAAAGTAAGAAACAGAAACAATTAAAATTGGTTTTTAATTTAATAAAATATAAATGACACACTATTATTCATTAAATATTTATTATGAAGTTTATAGTGGATTAAACTCCACCGTTATCACATTTTTTCTATTTTATATCGAATTTAATTCCTTGGAGATTACTTGACTTTGAAAGATTATAGACCCATCAATTTGGTTGGATGCTTGTATAATATATTGTCTAAGGTTCTTTCTCTTCGTGTAAAGAAGGTTTTTCTTAAAGTCATTTCTATGGAGCAATCGACTTATGTAGGTGATAGAAGTACTCTTGATGGTCCTATCTTGTTAAATGAAATATATGTCTGGGTGAAGAAATTGAGAAAAAATGTCTCATTTTTTAAGGTGGATTTTGATAAGGTGTTTGATTCGCTAAGTTGGGATTTTCTTGACTCGGTGATGAAGCAAATGAACTTTGGGTGTAAATGGAGAAGATGGATTAGAAGGTGCCTTTCTTCGGGTAGAGCTTCAGTCTTGGTTAATGGCTCGCCCACGAAGGAGTTTGATATTAGTAGAGGGTTCAGACAAGGAGATTCGTTGACTCCTTTTCTCTTCATTATTGCTATGGAGGGTGTTCACGTTTCTTTCGAGAAAGCTTGCGAGCTTCACTACTTTAGGGGCATTTCCTTTTTTGTGGACGATACTTCTCTGTCTTATTTGATGTATGCAGACGACATTACTTTTGTTGGAGAATGGTCTGAGGTGAATATTGTTAATCTTAATCTCATCCAAATGTGCTTCTTTCTTCCTTCGGGGTTTAAAGTAAACTTTCACAAGAGTAGAGTTTTCAGGGTTGGTGTGGATGAAGTGGAAGTTAGTCGTCTTGTAGGTGTTCTTAAATACGAGCCGACTTCTTTCCCTTTTATCTATCTTGGGCTGCCGGTTGGGGCAACATGAAGTTGTCCAAAAATTGGAGTCATGTTATTGATAAGTTTGAAAAGTGCCTCTCGTGTTGGAGGGCTAAGAATTTATCTTTTGGTGTTCGTCTAACTTTGGTTAAATTTGTCCTTAACAGTCTTCCGCTTTACTATTTTTTGTTGTTTAAAGTGCCTAGGAAGGTGCTTAATATTCTTGATGGCATTAGGAGAATATTTTTGTTGGGGGGAGGTAGTTCTAATAGAAAGATCCATTGGGTTGCTTGGGACAAGGTGGTTAATTCTAAAGGTGATGGAGATTTAGGAGTTGGTTGTTTAGAGTCGACAATTAGCACTTCTCGCTAAATGGAAGTGGCGGCTGAAAATTAGCTCTAGAGCTCTTTGGTCTTCTTGTATCAAAGCGATTCACAATCTTAAATTAATTTATGGTAAACCGGATTCTAGGAGTTCTCTTAAAGGTGTTTGGTATGATATTGCTAACATTGATTTAGATTTGGAAAGGAAAGGTGTTCTCTTGGATAAGTTGTTCAAAAGAATTATAGGTAGATGTGATTGTACCTTTTTCTGGAAGGATGTTTGGTGTGGGGATTTTGCTTTCAAGAATGTGTTTCCTAATCTCTACATGTAAGAAGTTCACAAGGAGTGTTTAGTTGCTGATAGAGTCAATCAAGCGGGTGAAGCTGCTTCAGATTGTCCTGGAATTGGAAGGCTCATTTGAGAAACGGGTGTGAGTCGATGCAACTGATTGATTTGGAGAGTTTGCTAACCGATTTTCGATTTGGGATGGCTCAGACTCGTGGTGTTGGAGTAGTGGTGGAGCTGATTTCTCTGTTAAGAGCTTGAGAGCTCTTAACAGTAAATCAATTAGAGATAACATATTCAATTTTTTTTAAGTGAACTAGATTCCTTTAAAGGTTAATTGTTTTGTGTAGAGGGAATCTGGTTAAGAGATGCCTTAAATGTTTATTCTAGTATTTCTCCCTTTTGTCTTGGCTTCGAGGAAACAGTAGATCACCTGATCTTTGGATGTAGGGAGGTCTCGTTGGAATCTGTTTTGTAATTGGTCCTCGATCGTGGGAGTTAAGACGGGCTCTTGCGGTGATTTTATCTCTCTTTTGAAAGATTTCTCTGGTGACAAAAGGACGAAGAAGCTTAGACTTTCTCTTGCTTACACTTTTATGTGGACCATTTGAAAAGTTAGAAACACTCCGTTTTTAGAAAAGAGAGGCCTAATGTTAAGCTCGTGTTAGACCAAAGGGAATACATATCACGCAGCTTCCGTGATGCATATGTGGCATCCCATCACGGTAGTGAACACCACCCCGGGTGTACCGTGATAGGCAATTTCGTGATACAATGTGATGGGGGTCACGACTCATTACACCCGATAGGAAAATAGTTAGGTTTTTTTTTTCTAAAATTCTCTAGCTAACTGGTTGATAATATATCTTTACCAATGTGATGAGAATGTGATAAGTATACCCTTACCAATGTGATGAGAATGTGATGAAGTTTGATGGTGATGTGGTAGTGATGTGACACCCATCATGTGATAGTGTGATGGATATTACAAATGACCTTAGATGATATAAGTGTTAGCTCTTAGGCTGGGGGGAGTAGTTCGCTAACCCCCTCGCCAAGTCCTCGCCAAACTACTCCTCCCCTCCTCGCCAAGCAACTCGCCATCTCTCTCTCGCTGAGTTTCCAGCGAGCTCGCTATATGCTATTTGACTTGCACATACACCATTGAGACTTGTACCTTTTAGCATGCTAGCACATGCTGACTACACCCACCAAATTTGGTCAGTATGTGTTAACATGTTAAATGCTGACGTGACAATGTTTAGCATGTTTAGCATACGCTGACTGCTCCCCCAGCCTTATAATTAGGTTAACTCTAGAGCTCGGTTGTTGGTTGATTGGCCCACTTAAAGTATGTCTCCTATCTCGCTCTTTACTCATCCTCGTTTAAGCCTCTAATGTTTCTTTCTAATGTTGTTGAGATATTAAAAATAAATAAAAAAATTAAAATGATGACGTCATTCAATATGACCTAAAGAGAAGACGTGAGATACGACACCATATTTGTCTTTATTTTCACATTATTCTATTACCTACCTTGACTTTAATTTTCTCCATACCGCGCATTTACACACACATGGTGATGGTATATATAACCCCCAACAGACCGACACTCGATACATTTCCATCCACCTCCACAGTACACATTGACATTGAACACTCCACAGTACACACACTGAAACACACAGCTTCAGAATCTTCTTCTTCGTCTCAGTACTGCAATTAAATTAGCCACTGACAGTGAAGAACAAGAAGAAGAAACGCTCAGAGGTGGTGCGCCAATGGCGATAGCTTCCATGTGGTCTTCCATGGCGACTTGGTTAACACCCACTGTTCTTTTCTGTGTTCTTAACCTCGTGATCGCCACAATCTACATAGCTTTAACTTCAAGTCTCACAATCACCATCCACATAATTTACAGAGGCAACTTGCTCGACCACCTTCGTTTCTGGAACGAGTCCAGTCTGTGAATTTAACATCTTTTTACAACACTGCAGAATCGCATGATGTGCATAGCATTCTATATGATTCCACTCGGTATAACTCAATTAGACATCTCGATCGATCACCTTCTCTCTTGCAACGAGTCAAGTCCTTCGATTTCTCTTTGTCTTCTTTCTACACGCCTCCCGCAGGCCAGTTACACGACGAACACGAACATGAACCGGAACAAACTCATGATGACTCACCTACTCAACTCGCTCGGATTCCATCGATATTGGAACGAGTCAAGTCGATCAAGTTCTCCACCGAGTCAGAACCCAATAACTCGATGGTTGAACCATCTCGAGCTCCATCATTGTTCGATCGAGTGAAGTCTTTCAAACTTCCTTCCTTTTTAGACCCTGATCATCAATCCGGTGACACATTTTCTAGCCACGATCAACTCTCCGACATGGAACCGGACCCACAGCAATATCCAGTCCATGACGATGAAGTCACAAATATCATCTCAAAAGATTCCGGCATGACTCCAGCGAAGAATTCATCCACAAATCTGAGAAAATCCCAAAGCGAGAGGAGGATGGCGGAATCAGACGATGACAAAGAGGACGTCGATCGGCGGCGGCCAGCGACGATGAAAGAGTCGGTTGAGTTGCATGAAGAAAGCGTAGATGTAAAAGCTGAGGATTTTATCAGAAGGTTTAAGAAGCAACTGATACTGCAAAGGATTGATTCACTTCGAAGATTTAGAGATATGTGGAACAGGGAAACTACTTCCGACTGAAATAAATAGTTCGTTGATGGTAATCTAGAGTTGTGTTTAAAATTTATTTGTTTGCCAAGTATTGCGTTCGATAAAATAATTCCAGGTCCTTAGGGATCTGTTAGAGTTTTTTAGAAATCTATTATTATGTTTATTTTCCTACTTTTCGTAGCGTAATTAAGAAATCAGTTGTTTGTACGTAAAGGCTATTCAAAGATAATGATTAATAAACGACACAACTTTCTTTCTAGCTTGTTATCACGTTTTATCTTAATGATTTGGTGTCACAGCCCTAACGAAGGCCTGATTAGAGTTGTGAGACCAGAAAAACATATGTGAAGAGAAGTCCTTATTTGTTTGAAAAGAAAATGACTTATAATGGTAATTATGTTTCAAAACTGTTCAAAAAATACCATCCAAGTCTGGTCTGTTTAAAAAACACCATTCAAGTAAGACCTTTGTACAAAAAACACCATCCAAGTAAGGCTTTTGTACAAAAAACACCAACGAACTACATGTTTTGTTCAAATTTTACCCGATGGTAACCGGCTCTTGCAGGTTAAATGATAACTTGGCCTAATATTTAGTGACATAACATTATAACAGATGAACAGTTTAACCTGCAAGAGCCGGTTACCATTGGGTAAAATTTAAACAAAACATGTAGTTCGTTGGTGTTTTTTGTACAAAGGTCTTACTTGGATGGTGTTTTTTGTACAAATGCTTTAATTGGATGGTGTTTTTTGAACAAACCAAACTTTGATGATGTTTTTTGAACATTTTTGAAACATAATTACCCTTATAAGTTATTTTCCATTGTTTGAACTAAACGAAATCTTTATAAATAAAATTTTGACATAGCACTCAAAGATATATAACATCAAGTATAGACATCGAGTGTGTTCTTTGAACTGTAGAACTGCAGCCATAAATGTTTGAATACCCTACAACAAAAGAGGACGATGAGGGGTCCATAGCCTTTTACACTAGTAAACTCGGTTTATAGAACCTATTTTGTTAGGAAATAGGTTGTGACATAGTTATTCCCATTTCATATTATATCCCTTTTAATAGCCCATCAAATTAAAAAGAGTTTTATTTTATTAGTTTTTTTAATCAATACATCTCCTGATTTGACTAACTGATTTGTTTTATTTCTATTTTGTCTTTTATTGTTTTTTCTTTATTATTATTATTATTATTAAATTAAATTTATTATTATTAGATTTATAAAATAAAATTATAACCGTTCGTGTTTATTGATAATCTTTTTTTTATTCGTTCGAATTTATTCAGTCGTTTATAAATCAAGTGATTGAATTAGAATTTATTTTTTATAAAATCCTTCGGGTTATACCATTTATAAGTAATCGAAATTCATGTTATTATTAGCCGGAAACCGACATTATTGGTCCGTCGACCCAGACGTAATATTGGATCAAACTTTGCATTATATTATTATTTATATTGTTATTTTTATACATTCGTTCGAATTTGACATAATCGTTTTGAAATAATTTGTCATAATTTTGTAAAATTATAAACGTCGTTCGCTGTGTCGTAATTACTTTAAAAAACTATTGTTTATTGTTAGTAAAACGTAAAAATTATAAAAGCTAAATTCATTAATTTGACATTCGTTCAAATTTGACATAACTGTTTTGGTATAATTTGACATAATTTTATAAAGTTATAAACGTCGTTCGATTTTCCGTAATTACTTTTAAAAAACTATTGTTTATACTTTTTTTTTTTTTTTTTTTTTTTTGGAACAAAAAACGCGTTTTGTCAAATATATATATCCATATGTTTAGTATTACATAGAGACGTTTGGCAAACGGGCAACAAGCTGCGCCGCTAGCCCTTTTTGAATAGCAAAACTAATACGTTTAAAAAACTATTGTTTATTGTTACTAAAAAGTAAAAATTATAAAATGTAAATTCATTACTATTGTTTTTCTAATAATAATAATAATAATAATAATAATAATAATAAATCAAATACTATTAATAAAATAAAAGAAAAAAAGAAAAAGAAAAAGAAAAAGACAACAAACAAACAAAATAGACAAAAGACAAAAGAAAAAACTACAAAAACACAAAAAACCAAATCAAGAGGGGTATGATTAGATAGTAGGGTGATATGTATAGAATCACCCTAGGAAATATCATAGGGATTTAATTCAAAAGAAAGGATGCATGGAGAGCCACATACAAAATGAAGTTGCTTTCAGATTGATTTATGTGGACCAATAACGAGCGTGGTCCAAACTAATTTGAGGCTCGGGACAAAAACAAAAATGAGGCCTTAGAAAATACATAAAAAATATTTAGAACCTAGAAAAAATACTTAATATATATATATATATATATATATATATATATATATATATATATATATATATATATATATATATATATATATATATATATATATATATATATATATATTTACGACGTGGTATTTTCATTTTCGTTGGTTATATTTATTATTTTACTTACTTATAACTTGAATAAAACAATGATAATGAAAAAAAAGTAATGAAAGGAAAACACTTATTTATGATGTTGAATTGTCGTTTCTCTAAATTTTTTACTTCTCATTGAAGACTTGAACTCTTAAGACTGAAAGTTGAAGTTTTCCATTCCAATAGGACCACTAAGCACCAACAATTTTACTTTTGGTTTCTGACTTTCTGTAAATAATTACATAAAAAAACTTTTATAAAAAAACTTTAGAGAAACAGGACATAGGGGTCGTCAATTCAACATACAAGTCAAGACATCAGATGTTATAGTAACAGGACATAGGGGTCGGCAATGGGATCATTCAACGGTTTTAAAATTTCAACTAGCAATTTTGATTTTGAGTATTTATCTAACAAAGTTTTGTGTGTTGGGAACCCAGAATCAGTGAATGAGAAGCGAGAAGTGAGAAATAAAGATTATAGGTACTCGAATAGAAGACAGAGAATCAATAAATCAAACATACTTGTTTATACGATGACAATGTGCTATATGATATAGGAATGTGATTTTGTCTTGCGATAACCGTTCAGAGGGAAGCAACGGGCGTTGCTGCTTGCCTAAAGAATCGCGGTCGTCATTTAATCTTCTCAAATTTTGCGTTTTTTCCTCTTGATTTGCCGTTTATTTCCTCAATATCGTCCCAAGCCAACATATCAGACACAATAATCTTATATTAAATATATATCAGGGTGTAAAAATTTGGGGCCCTAGATGCATTGGAGGCCTAGGCCATAGCCCAAGTTGCCCATCCTATTGGGCCGGTCCTGTAATAACTCCCATATCTAATAGTAGTAATAGATATGAACAAAAGAAATCTCATTAAGCATGAAACAAAGAGTTAGGGGTAACAACAAAGATAGTATATGAAAAAGTGTAAAATCTCTAAGGTTAAGTTTTCATCCTCCTAGTCAAGGTTGACATTGCTTTTCTGTAAATCTTGTATCTTTGATACCAATCAACTTACATTTCACTGCAACATTCCCACGAAACATACAAAACATCATTAGTATTGGACCATCATATCATTAGTCTCTCCAAATCAAAAAGTTAACATATTTGGACAAATGCAGAGACAATATATGACACCAAACAGAACTAAAAAGAATGTCCAAATACTTTAGTCTTGAAATAAGAAATTACACTCGGCTTTTTAACATAGTCAAATTTTCATGAAAATGAATGGAATGTCAAATTGGTCAAGTCTTGGAATACATTAATAGATTTCTAGCGAGGCATTCCATCAAACACCGCACATACATTCTAACAAAAATCAACTCCGACATTTGTGTCATCTCGCAATTCACAAAATCATTCGATTAATGTATCTGAATACTTAATTACATACAAATTTCAGAGAGTGGGAGGTTGGCTGATTGAAGCCTAATCATGTTAATCTTGATAAATCAAATTATGGTCAAAATGAAGTCAACCATAAAATGAATTACAGAATTACGATAAGAAAATGACCCTAAGATATGGCCCATATTTGTCTTTATTAACCACAAACACTCGATGCATTTCCATATCACCTCCACAGTTCACGAAACACACGGCTCCAGAATCTTCTTCTTCATCTCACTGCAATTAAAATTAGCACAGACAGTGAAGAACAACAAGAAGAAATGCTCAGAGGTGGTGCGTTAGTGGCGATAGCTTCCATGTGGTCTTCCATGGCGACTTGGTCAACACCCACTGTTCTTTTCTGTGTTCTTAACCTCGTGATCGCCACCATCTACATAATTTCAAACTTCAAGTCTCACGATCACCATCCACATAATTTACAGAATCAACTTGCTCGACGGCCTTCGTTTCTGGAACGAGTCCAGTCTGTGAATTTAACATCTTTTTACAACACTGCAGAATCGCATGATGTACATAGCACTCAATATGATTCCACCGGGTATAGCTCAATGAGTCATCTCGACCGATCACCTTCTCTCTTGCAACGAGTCAAGTCCTTCGATTTCTCTTTGTCTTCTTTCTACACGGCTTCCGCAGGCCAGTTACACGACGAACACCAATATGAATCGGAACAAACTCATGATGATTCATCTACTCAACTCGCCCAGGTTCCATCGATATTGGAGCGAGTCAAGTCGATCAACTTCTCAACCGAGTCAGGACCCAATAACTCGATGGCTGAACCACCTCGAGCTCCTTCGTTGTTGGATCGAGTGGAGTCCTTCAAACTCCCTTCGTTTTTAGACTCTGATCATCCCTCCGGTGACACTGTCTCTAGCCACGATCAACGTTCCGACGTGGACCCGGACCCACAACAATATCCAGTACATGACGATAACGTCACAAGTGACATGTCAAAAGATTCCGGCATGGCTCCGGCAAAGAATTCATCGACAAATCTGATAAAATCGAGTAGCGAGAGGAGGGTGGCGGAATCAGACGATGACAAAGAGGACGTTGATCGGCGGCGGCCGGCAACGATGAAAGCGTCGGTTGGGGTGCATGACGAAAGTGTAGATGCAAAAGCCGATGATTTTATCAGAAGGTTTAAGCAGCAACTGAAACTGCAAAGGATTGATTCATTTAAAAAATTTCGAGAAATGTGGGGAAGTTCTTCCGGCTGAAATGACAAATATGCCCTTCTTTTTCGAGCTGTCCATCGTATTTACTAGTTGTTGTAGGGTGCAATTTGGTCATTAGTTATACTATGGGTGGTGCCACGGTGGTTGAAGTCTGGAACTGACCACATTGCTCATAGGGTTTGGTGTTTTTGTTTTGTTTGAATTATGATGTTTGTAACTTTGTACATATAAGTCGTAATTTTTGTGGATTTACTTATAAACTACTTAATTTGGACTATGTTTTATTTTGTGTCAAATAATTTAACGAAAATTACATATCGAAGTCTGTGAAAAGTCATTTAATATTGTAATAATTCATAAAGTTTACAAAAATAGTTATTATATTATTCTTCTTTTGATTACTTTTTCTATCCATGAATAAAAGCTTTAAAGTAAATCAAAAAGGAGTGTTGCCGGTTATTCCAATCCAACACAAAAAATCTATTTTGGCATGTTATGTTATATTGTTATGTATCTTGTTCAACCAACTTAATTTGTCACATCACCTATATGTGTGTATATATCACTACATGTTGCATGTCATGATCCTTAGCTTATATATGACATATATATTATAGTTATGCCGTAAAAACCTAATTTGCAAAAAGATGTTAACTATAAAAAATCTGATATATGATAACCACCTATTTTGCTAAAAGATGTTTACTATAAAAAAAAAAATTTAAGTACAAATACTAAAAACTTAGCATATAATTATCATATCCACTACTACAACCGAAGTTTCAATAACATTGTAACATAAAGATTTCGACTAGAATATACATCTACTTTATATATGTAGGGGTGCTATATACAAGAATAATATCAAACATTTTGGATAGAATTATCATATCTTGTTACTACTAGCATTTTTCTATAAGCAGAAAAATCATCGCACCTTCTACAGTCCCACATAATGTGGTTGTTACAAAACCCATATAGCATCATTCACGCATGATTAGTTTTAGTTTAGTAGTTTATTAGTTTTTAGTTTAAGTTTATTTTGTTACGTGGTCTTAGGGATAAAAGGCAATCTGCCATGAACTCTATGGCCTCCTGATTGTTTGCAATATCATTTTCTTAGGTAAGCTAGGAATAAAGTAAGTAGGGGCCATGATCTCCTAATTTTATGGGAGAATAGTTAGTAGCTTTTCTATTTAAGCATTTGTAGTAGACGTTTTTAATATGCAGAGAAAATTTGTTTCAATTTACTTGTTTTGTTTTTAATTTCATTTGGGAGGCCGATCACCTCGAATCGATCGTATCAATTGGTGCTTTCATCGCTCGTCCTCATGCCTCCTAAAGCGGAATCAAGCTCCACCTCCGACAACACCAATACCATCCTCCATGATCAAATGCAAACTCTTATCCGTATCTCCACCGCTACCGCCGCCAAATTAGAGCAACTCGTCAACATCCTTGTAGCCAAAGAACCGCCGCCACCGCCACCGCCACCACCACCGCCACCGAACAACAACCCCCGTCCACCAAAAATTCACCTACCAACATTTGATGGCTCCAATCCCCTCGATTGGATTTTTCAAGCCGAAAACTACTTTAGCTATTACTCCGTTCCACCGACACAACGCCTCTCCCTCACTGTCTTCTATTTTACCGGCGACGTCTTAAGCTGGTACAAACACCTTGCCAACAATAACCTTCTTGGAACTTGGCCAGAATTCACACGGGCTTTGGAACTACGTTTTGGTCCTTCGTCATATGAGAATCATCAAGCAACCTTGTTCAAGCTTTGACAATCCACCACCATCTCGGCATACCAAACCGAGTTTGAAAAAGTTAGTAATCGGGTAATCGGTCTGTCCCCCTTAGCCTTGTGAAACTGTTTTATTTCTGGGTTACGGTCCGACATTCAATCGGAGATCGCCATTCATAACCCGCAAACACTTCATCACACTTATGGTCTAGCCAAACTAATTGAAGACAAGCTCCATGATCAACTTCCATCTTCCGACGGTACCTCCAAACCTCCACTAAGGAACCAACCCTTGTTGGCTACTCCTCCTCTCTCTACTCCAACACTTCCGATCAAAAAGTTAAGCCTAATCGAAATGCAAAAACGACGGGCCGAGGGTCTTTGCTACAATTGTCCCGCAAAGTATCAACCGGGTCACCAGTGCAACCCACCAAAATTTCTCCTTCTTCAATCGGAGACCGACCCACCATGGACTTCCATCGCACAACTTGATCTCGGCCTTGAGGACAAGGCTATTTTTGAGTGTGGAAGTATTGTTACAAAACCCATATAGCATCATTCACGCATGATTAGTTTTAGTTTAGTAGTTTATTAGCTTTTAGTTTAAGTTTATTTTGTTAAGTGGTCTTAGGGATAAAAGGCTATTTGCCATGAACTCCATGACCTCCTAATTGTTTGCAATATCATTTTCTTAGGTAAGCTAGGAATAAAGTAAGTAGTGGCCATGATCTCCTAATTTCATGAGAGAATAGTTAGTAGCTTTTCTACTTAGACATTTGTAGTAGACGTTTTTAATATGCAGAGAAAATTTGTTTCAATTTACTTGTTTTGTTTTTAATTTCATTTGGGAGGCCGATCAACTCGAATCGATCATATCAGTGGTTTTACATAAAACAATTGACCTCACATTGGAAAATCTTCGGCTTCAACTTGGATTCTTATATGCTTTCAATTATCCAAAATATAGCTTCAAATTATGGAAGTTTTCCTTGGCATGACTTAAAATCATGCATCTCTTGATGACACTTAGTTTTATAACAAGAGTTGCTCTTAAGAATGCTTAGAACATGCCACCACACATGTTAACTGTAAAGTCAAAGGATACATGCGTTTAAAACTTTAAATGCGTGAAAATAGTAAGGGAAGAGTTTGTATAAAATACATTAAATGAAATGTATCCCTCGACTTTATAATACCTCGAGCCCTAATGGGAGATAACCTATCATAATTCTCAAATACTCATGTTATAGTGCAATCACTCAAAGTAATCCACTGCTTAAACCCTTGGTCAAGGTACCACAATGTGTCCCATATCGTAACAAGATAAGACCTACCTCTGTCTCGTGAGACCTGAATTCCAATACATCCTTACATGAGTGATAATAACAATCTACCTACAAAACTCACATGATTTATTGTAACGACCGTTTTTCAAAAAAAAAAAACGGTGTGAATAGTAACTCCGGTGTGAATAGTAACTCCGGCGTGAATAGTACCCGAGAAATGAAGTAAGCGCTTACCTCGTGATGACGTCGACGATGATGTCGTGATGACGTCGTGATGACGTCGTGAATAGTGTTTTCAAGCCCTATAAATAGAGGCCTAACTTCTTCATTTCAACACACAACAAACACCAAACAACCTTACGATATCGAGGAGTGTTCTGGTGAGGAAAATAGGTCGGGAGGAGTTAGGAGCAAGCGGTAGCTGGTAACGAGGTGCTCGGGAAGTGTTGGAAGAGCGGAACGGGAAACGTGCCAAGGCTTTGCGAAAACGCCAATCTTAAGTGAGTAATCACTATTGTATTTCTCTAGTAGTTTATAAGTGTTAAACTATAATATGTAGAGGTTATACTATTCGTAATTCCAAAAATAATACCGAGTGATTTACTTACGAGGATGGTGTCTAGGCCGATTACTTGGGATCTGGTTGTTGGATTTTCCGAAAGGCTAAAATGCTGAAAGGATCCTGCCACCCCAACTAATCTTCTACCTGGCTATCCTTTACTTGATAAATCACGAGGTATCATGTTGGAATTATGGAAGAGTTTAATGATGCAACTATAAGATAGTTAAGAATTAAAGAGTGATCATGCCTTACTGTATTAACAGTTAAAGAGGGAATACGAAGCAGAGATAAACGCTGTAGTCGACTATAATCAGGTGAGTTTCTCACTACATTGTGTGGACGTTATATGTCCTTTACTGTATTTTGTGTGCTTATAAGATGTTTATAAGATGTTGGTAAATAGTACCAAGTTGTGTGTATATTATTGATATATATCTTTCTGTTATAATTGTATGGGTTGGGTTATGGTGTGTGTGGGCTCAACGTACTGAGTAATATAGAGATACGAGCAAAGACACTGAGCAGATACGCATGACTCGACGTACAGGGTATGCGTGGCTCTAAGTGCTGAGCAAGGGAATTAGATTTACTGAGCAGATACGTATAGGAGGTTATAATCCAATATACTGGGTAGAGCATAATATGTGACGTGTGGTTGTATTTTTCCTGTTAGGGGTAAAGTATGTGTAGCTGATATGCTGTGTAGTTGTTGGAACTCACTAAGCCGTGTGCTTATCCTTTCCCTTTTAAATTACCATTTCAGGTTATACAGGTGGAAATGACGGACAGGCATGACGGGTACACACTGATGCTGCTTAATTGGGAATTCATGCGGTGAAATGATGTTTAAAATGATTTCTAAATATCTTCAAAATGTTAATTATTGAATAAATTGATATTTATTTAAATGAAGATGTTTTATTAAAAACCGGGTGTTACAAGTTGGTATCAGAGCCAAGGCTTGAGTGAATCAGACTCACTTGATGGGTTTTGATCTCAAGCTTGAGACTTAAAAGTTTTCTTTGGAAATATTTTTACAAGAAATTATAAGTTGTTTTTCGAGTAAGGGGTTAAATGAATGTTGTTGCAAAGATGCAGTGTGTAC
The DNA here is from genome assembly GCA_023525715.1 of Cichorium intybus. Classification (NCBI taxonomy): domain Eukaryota; kingdom Viridiplantae; phylum Streptophyta; class Magnoliopsida; order Asterales; family Asteraceae; genus Cichorium; species Cichorium intybus. The sequence continues at coordinate 81,510,506 of CM042015.1, forward strand.
CGTCAGCCGACGTCAGTGGGGAAAAGGTTAAGTGCTTAGTCTTTGTTGCTATTTCTGTAATATATGTGTGCTTAAATGCCATTAAAGTGTAGGCGGTAGGAACTAAATAGTCCTAGAATTTTTGAGTTGGCCAAGTTGCATGTTCCTTGATAAGTGACATCCATAAGGTAAATCCTTTTATGTGAAAAATTTTCTACGACTATGTTCGTAAAACAACCTGGGGTATAGGTGGTAAAATTATCGTGAGAAGTGAATTGGGGACTTCTGGACAAGTTCTGAAACGAACGAGGGTAGGTGTGGAAGATAGTAGTAGAGCTCCTACTATTGAAAGCACAGGATCCGCGTTCGAATCGGGAGTTGGTCGTAAGGAATCCAATACACTGAGGGTATAACTAATTGGTGTATATGCTGATAAACTGTATTTGTCCATTCTATTGGTTGGAAATCATAGAGTTTATTGGGATCAATTAGGACGCAGGAGATTGAAAATCTAGTGACGTTTCATTTCTTAATAATTAAGTAATGAACAGTTGATGTGACTATAGTAGAAGAGCTGTGCAAAAGTGACACGTTAAGTCTCTTCATTACTAAGAAAAACACAGATAGTGGATGATAAAAAGAAGACGTTGATTGCTAGAATAGTCGATTTTGATTGACTATAAATAAACGTAATGTTATTTAGAGAAGAGCATAAGTCGTAAATTTCATTTCCAGATATGGAGATATATGTGAGGCTTCCAGGTCATCTACAGTTGCTGGTTAACAAGTTTTATATACGAAGTGTGTCAGACGACTGTAGTACAATAATGATGAAGGCTGAGGATGTATGTGAGCGTATCAACAGAAATTGGGATCCAGTAACTGGATGGCATAATTTGGAAGAAGACATAAGTGAACTAAAGCAGTATATAGATGTGAAAAATATACGTACAGATATACGTGTACATGCTAGAAACATAAGGTTTTATACGTGGTGTCGTATGTTTGCAGAATTAGAGTCTTATCCATTCCAGTACAAGAGGTGTACGTGTATACGGAATGGACATATAATAACAACTCGTGAAAGTAGGGATGATATAGTGGTGTGGCGTAAGGGTATTCACATAGGTAGTGAATACTACCAACGTGTGTATCAGAGTAAGTTAGATGTAGCATATCAGTGTATCATGTACTTGAAATCTGTTAGTATATGAAAATAATGAGTTGAGGAAATATTGCTAACCGACCAAGATGACTGTCTTGTTAGCATATGTGTGTTAGGTGTATATGTTTCATAAATGACTAAGTGAATATCTCTTAAGTAGGTAACCCGGAAGTAAGTAACCATGGATAAACTGTGTCGGTAGCTGGTTGAATATCTAGTTGATATTAGCTGTGCGGACGAATACATGAGTATTAAGTGGTGACAACCATGGATATGGTATCGTATTGTGGGTGGAAATTTTGTAGTTATATGTGGAGGCTGAGCTGATATGAGGATTCTTGGTGTCATGTGGTTGGTTGCAGAGCTGTGCAGTCGTATGTGTGTTAGCTGTTAAGCTTTTAGAGCGAAAAGCTGTTTATTCTGTGGGGCCACTTATACTTGTAGTTGGGACCACTTATTAGGTGGGGCTACTAGTATTGTGGTTGGGACCACTTATGCTATGGGGCTACTTATACTTGTGGTTGGGACCACTTATTCCGTGGGGCCACTGGTAACTTGTAGTTGTGACCATTTATTGTGGGGGTTAATAGTACTTGTGGTTGTGACCACTTATTTAGTGGGGCCACATTTGGTAAGACCACATATGTGTTGTGAATCTTATGAGCAGTAATTGTGGTGGGACCACATACAAGTGTTGTGATGGCTTTATTGGCTGGCAGTTCTAACACACATACAGTTGGGTGTTTGGTGAATAGCTGAGTTGTTGAGGTTGTTAAGAGCAGGGGTTGTGATATGATGTGGTGAACATGTGATTATACGATGCATAACAAGTACCTTGCATCCATGATGTCTGTATTGTGAGTGTATGAGATTACCTAACGAGTACTTTGTAGTCTCAATAGGTTGGCCTAGTTGATTAGAGGTGGTTAATGTACCAGTATTGTGATAATACCCTTTGGATTTACTAATACAACCGTATTGTATTGAAATAGAGAATGATTGAGTGGAAGAATAAGTGTATGTCAACGTTGGAGATTCCGGGGACGGAATCTTATAAAGGGGGGGGAGAACTTGTAACGACCGTTTTTCAAAAAAAAAAAAAAAAAAAAAAAAACGGTGTGAATAGTAACTCCGGCTAGAATAGTAACTCCGGCGTGAATAGTACTCCGGCGTGAATAGTACCCGAGAAATGAAGTAAGCGCTTACCTCGTGATGACGTCGACGATGATGTCGTGATGACGTCGTGATGACGTCGTGAATAGTGTTTTCAAGCCCTATAAATAGAGGCCTAACTTCTTCATTTCAACACACAACAAACACCAAACAACCTTACGATATCGAGGAGTGTTCTGGTGAGGAAAATAGGTCGGGAGGAGTTAGGAGCGAGCGGTAGCTGGTAACGAGGTGCTCGGGAAGTGTTGGAAGAGCGGAACGGGAAACGTGCCAAGGCTTTGCGAAAACGCCAATCTTAAGTGAGTAATCACTATTGTATTTCTCTAGTAGTTTATAAGTGTTAAACTATAATATGTAGAGGTTATACTATTCGTAATTCCAAAAATAATACCGAGTGATTTACTTACGAGGATGGTGTCTAGGCCGATTACTTGGGATCTGGTTGTTGGATTTTCCGAAAGGCTAAAATGCTGAAAGGATCCTGCCACCCCAACTAATCTTCTACCTGGCTATCCTTTACTTGATAAATCACGAGGTATCATGTTGGAATTATGGAAGAGTTTAATGATGCAACTATAAGATAGTTAAGAATTAAAGAGTGATAAATGCCTTACTGTATTAACAGTTAAAGAGGGAATACGAAGCAGAGATAAACGCTGTAGTCGACTATAATCAGGTGAGTTTCTCACTACATTGTGTGGACGTTATATGTCCTTTACTGTATTTTGTGTGCTTATAAGATGTTTATAAGATGTTGGTAAATAGTACCAAGTTGTGTGTATATTATTGATATATATCTTTCTGTTATAATTGTATGGGTTGGGTTATGGTGTGTGTGGGCTCAACGTACTGAGTAATATAGAGATACGAGCAAAGACACTGAGCAGATACGCATGACTCGACGTACAGGGTATGCGTGGCTCTAAGTGCTGAGCAAGGGAATTAGATTTACTGAGCAGATACGTATAGGAGGTTATAATCCAATATACTGGGTAGAGCATAATATGTGACGTGTGGTTGTATTTTTCCTGTTAGGGGTAAAGTATGTGTAGCTGATATGCTGTGTAGTTGTTGGAACTCACTAAGCCGTGTGCTTATCCTTTCCCTTTTAAATTACCATTTCAGGTTATACAGGTGGAAATGACGGACAGGCATGACGGGTACACACTGATGCTGCTTAATTGGGAATTCATGCGGTGAAATGATGTTTAAAATGATTTCTAAATATCTTCAAAATGTTAATTATTGAATAAATTGATATTTATTTAAATGAAGATGTTTTATTAAAAACAGGTGTTACATTTATATAAGAGGATTTATGTTGGAATTTGAAGGAAATCACAAGTTGGTGATTTTTCTTATATCCCACATTGGTGGGAAAAAGAAAGTTTTATGTGTTTATAACCCCATTCCTTTTGTAAGCCTTCAAAGGATTTAAGTGGATTGGGATGGGCCAAACCCATACATGCATTGAGCCAGGCTGTGGATGTGATGAGGTGCATGATGCATCCATCGCTCGGAGTGAGATTTTTATCCAGAATTTGAATTTAAAATTCAAATTCGTTGACATCTGTAATTCTCGGCTAGTATAAATAGGGCCTTTCGGGTCTGATTTATTACACACCAAAAATTCTCTGCTCTCTCTCTCTACGATTTCTTTCTGGTTTCCAAGTATTCGCTTTACGTGTATCTGTTCTTCCATATCTATATGAACGAATGATATTCTGCATTAAATCCTGGGTTTTACGCTGAAAGCTTACAGCGGACGAGCGCCGTAAAAACCTTTAAGGACAGGAGTTAATCCGTGCAGTCTCAACGAAGAACAAATCAACGATATTCAGGTTAGTTTTATATTTTTGTCTCGTATTTATTTCGTCCGATAACGGGACAGTCTTTTTCTACCTTTCTATAATCAGATCTGATCGCGAAGGATCGAATATGATTTCTGGAAGAAATTGGGTAATATAATATAATAATTGAATTTATTATTAGCGACCAATCGATACATAATTCTCAATATTATTTATCGATCCGTCTGCTTTCGTTTTTCCATTATTCGGAACTAGTTTGGGATACTAATTTCCGGATTGTTTGTCCGAACTACAACAATTTAGAGTAAGATAATTTACATAAGAATGGAATTGCCTATATATAACCAAGAAATACAAAGAGGTATTTACAATTATCGTAAGATAATTTACAAAACAATGGAATTGCCTTTATATAACCAAGAACATCCTAACAAAAAATATAAAGAGGTATTTACAATTACAGAGATACTATTTCCATATGAAACTAAATAAAAACTTATGTATAACCAAGAACATCCTAACAAAAAATACAAAGATATATTTACAATTACAGAGATATTACTAACCAGTTCAAAATATTGTAACATCTGTGATCTCGGTATTAGACCTTTTGGACATTAAAGGGATTTTATGTTCAACTAAAATATTACAATTAATTATTTCGGATGAAACTAATAATAATAAGTTTCTTAATTTTTATTATTAAAATTTTATAATAACAGAATAAATGTTTTTAGTGTGCAAATAATATTTAAATTTCTAAAGGGGTTTAATTAATATTTAAGTTTAAATAATTAAGGGGGTTAAATGCAATTAAAAGAAACTAGTATGTAAAGAGCAATTATCAATGTATGAATAAGGTCATGTTGAAAGGTTAGGGGAGAGTTTGGTAAACCTCGAACTACCATGAATGTAGAAAATAACGTGAATTGGAGAAATTTTGACAAAGACAGAGAGTTGAGAGACCAAAAGTGTAAATATGGGGGTTTCGCAAGAAAATATGATATAACCCTATACGATTGGATCCAAGCCTTTTTTACCCTTTGTTTGAAGTATATAAATCCCTTACACCTTCCTATGAACCCTAAATTTGAAAGTGAGTCATAAAGAGAGAGAGAGAGAGAGAGAGAGAGAGAGAGAGAGAGAGAGAGAGAGAGAGAGAGAGAAAGAGAGAGAGAGCCCATAGATAATAAACCGAGAATCTTTTTATTAGGGTTGTTTTTATGCAATCAGGCCTTAATATAAGTTCCATATCTTTTTATAGGTTCTTTTTAATGTTATTATAGGTCATGCATCAATTTGAACACATGAAAGAGCCCTAAACATCGTGAAATCATCACATACCAAGAAAAATGGTATCTTCGTTGTGGGGACTGTTTCCATCAGATTTAATGAGTTTTAAGTCTTATTTTTTTCATGTAAAAATTTTATGTAAACATCCCTTAAGCTTCAGTGTATGTGTCTATGCCTAGAACTCCTGAAAACATCCTGTAGATGCTCAAACTCGTTCCAATGTTGTAGAAACCGAGAAGACAACAACCTTCTCTGATCTTATGAGCGACATAGAGAAAAAATAGGGGCTTACTTGAGAAAAAACACCAGAGACAAGATTTGTAGGAAATTTTGTCTTCATTTCGTTTCCATTAAAATTAAATCAATTGGAGTTGTGGTTTCTGATTTATGGCTCAAACACTGAATAGTGGTCGGGTTAAGACTTTTATTGTTTAAGTTGAAAATGGTGCTTTTAGGTTCTTAATTTGTAACCTAAGTATTAATACATGACTAAAAGTAAATATAATCATGTTTATGTCACTTGGGAGCTGTCCCAACTCCCAAGGTATGAGACAAGTTGTAGGCTGTTTACTGATACTAAGTTGTTAGAGTTAAGTACATAGTGATTTTTGTAGCACACATCCATATAAAAGGAATTTGTTTTCATAAACAAGTTTTTAAAATATGTGGCTTAATACGATAACGTTTTATAAAATAATACACTACTTAAATGTATTAAAAGATGGGGTGTTACAATAACAAGTCTAAACCACAAGAATACGAAAAATTTGTACTAGCGTCAGTTAAATGGATTACTTCTTTTAAGGCTATTACTTATTTATATCATATTATGAAAAGTTCAAGTAAAAAACAAAAAAAAATTCTTTCATACATATTGACTCTTATAATGTTGTATTTCCGGTTTGCTCATCTTACATGAAAGATGTCTCTGTTCCTATTAAAATGAGCTCCAAGTGGCAGCAGGGCCATGCAAAAATATGCATCGACTGTTACAAAGGCATACTAATAAAGCATCTACACATGCATTTTCATCATCGTTAACCCCCCCCCCCCCCCAATTGGTTCTATGGATCTCTTTGCTATTTCCAAGAAGAAGGTTGAGGAAGGTTTGCATACTGTATTCAGGGATGATGTTTGGTTTGGTAATACTTCTTTAAAAGTCTAATTTCCTAGAGTTTTCGCTTTGGAATTGAATATGAAGATCTCTGTGCAATTGAAGATTGGTTAAAATGTTTGCTTGGATTCCCTTTATAGAACCATTGGAGGGAGGGGGTACATAATTAGCAATAGGCTGATCTTGTTGACTTGTAGTTGTTAGTTTTCATGTCTCTTTCAAAGATAGATGTGTTTGGTCTTTGGCTGGGTCTGGTGACTTCTCCATTGTGTGTGTGAGAGCTTTTATTAACAAACATGTCATGGACACAACTTCTACTCTTATACGGTGGGCCCGATTAGCCCTTATTAAAGTTAACATCTTTTCTTGGTGGCTTTTTGCTGAATAAACTCCCCACTAGGTTTAACCTATACTAAAAGGGTTAGCCATTCCCTTTCTTCTTTGTCCTGTGTGTGACGAACACATGGAGAAGGTTTCCCATCTCTTCTTTAATTAGAGTTGTTTTCGGTTAATATCACCAGATGGCAGATGGCAGATGGCAGATGGCAGATGGCAGATGACAGATGGCAGATGACAGATGATAGATAACATATAGTAGATAGCAAACACTTGTCATATATTTGTTCACTAAGACCATAATTGTTTCTCAACTCAATAACGCTTAAATTATTATTCTGACAAAGTGACCATTAAAATGGAAATGAAGGGGGTGTGGGGTCATATAATTGCCATGTGTCCACATGGCATCTCATATATAACTTTCGTTAAACCTCAACTTATAAAATAAGAAATCATAATTATTCCTCACTTGGAAGTTGAAGATGATCGAAAATTAAAAAAACTCGCTCATTACATTGGCTATCATCGTTCATTTTTGAATAATAATAATAATAATAAATTTCTAAATATAATAAAATAATTAGATAAATATTATAAAAAACTAGCTTTTAAATTTTTTGAAAATGAAATAAAAGGTCTACGTGGACACAATTGTAGAACCATATGGATATAGCAATCCAACATTATGCTATATAGAACGTCATGTTAGCACAATTTTTCTGAGTTATGACTAAATCGTTGAAACGGTGAAATTGAAATAAAATATCATTTCAATAGCCAAAGTGAGGCCAAAAGATGATCAGACACGTAAAATGCAAAAAGATAATTAGCTTAGTGATAATGACAACGCTATCGTCACACGCGTCAAAAACAATTTATAACCCACTTTTTACTATGTAGATAGGGCAAGCGGGGTCGAGTCCAAGGATTTAGTGGTTAACTTTTAATGAGTTGTAAAGTAGAATTTTAACGGTGATGGTAAAAATATTGAGATTGTAACTTGAGATTAAAGAGAGAATTACTTCCGGTTTAGTTATCAACAATTAGTTGCACATGTATTATTACAATGATTCCGATATAATTACTTTAACATAATTACAGTTTACTGACAATTACTATTACATAGGTAAATACATAATATGTTGAATCGATTATTTGTCTTTGTCTAACAATTAGGTAGATTAAGCACAAACAATGGTGTAGCAATATTATGTTTTAACTAGATGATAGTACATTACAACTTCTTTACATATTAATTGGGCACAAAGTATATTAACTGATTATCCGTCTTAACTCGTGATTTAAGTGAGATAGGCACGAATGATATGTTGGTAATACTATGTCTTGAGAATATGGTAATAAGTAGAAGTAAACACAAATGATTCACTAGTTGTATTTCAAGAGATAGGAGTTTAAGAGTTACAATAGCAAAACATTTGTCGGAATCAAAGTAAAAACATGCTATACTAAAAGTTGGATAACATTACCGGAAGTAATCTGAAGAGATTAGCCTTCCATTCGTGTGATGATCGTGATGATGGTCTTGGTGTTCCTCGTCATGTAACTTGATGCGTTTACCCTTCGAGTTTCTTGAATTACAACTAGAATTACCACCGAGAGAGGTAATCTTTTGATTCTAACAAATAGAGAAGAAATATTTCAAACTATTACAACTGATATAGAGTACTTAGTAACTTGGTGTCTAAAGGATGTAGAATGGGTGTCTAAATCCGTGCATAGAGAGCTTCTATTTATACTACTGGAGCACAGTGCTCGCGTCGCGACCAAGGGTCCCGTCGCGGCGCGAGGAGGCGTCGGTCGTTGCTTTTGGTCGGCCACTGGTCTGGCTAGTGCGGTTGTTGGTAGTCTCGCGTTCATGGAGTTGGTAGTCTCGCGTCCAAGGTCTTCGCGTCGCGACCGGGGTATCCGTCGCGGCGCGATCACTGTAGGTATTTGGGTCTTCTGTTTTGATTTTCTTCACGTCGCGACATAGGTGGTGTCAAGTCGCGATTGCTGTATTTTTATGTGTATTTCGCCTTTTTACTCTTCAGTTTTGAGCATCACTTCCTCGGGTTTGTTCTTTTATAGTTCTTGGGTCTTGTTCCTGAAAATAAACCATAATTGTTAACACACAAATCCCTCTTGTTTTCCTCACACCAGCAGCTCCGGAGAACTCTGTTCAAGTTAAACATGAATCGTAATTCATGTTCAGCCACCTGTTAATATAAGCCTGTTTTGATGTTGAGCTTATCAGGATTTCCTATGGTAAAACCATAGTTCTGGCAGATTTGCATCTGCGACACAGCAGTGGGCTGTGATGTGCAGTGTATGAAAAATGAGATATTCTCTCGTTTATTTTGCAATTTTGTGAGGATGTCTGGGGACGGTAGACAAATTAATCATAATTCTTTTGAGAGAATTAATGATATCATAATAGGATTTCCCCGTGATTTGTGAGATGTTTTCTATGTGAAAACAAATGGCTGGCTTGGGTTAGTGATGACCCGACAGTAGATCTATTATCACCGCCAGACTGTTGGGAGTCTGTGGTGTGCATCAGGAGCTGCCGTTGGAATGTGAGCTTTTGCCTTTTTGTTGTGAAAACATGCATTCTTATAAAATGTGACTGTTTGGTTTTAACAGATGGGGTAGGTTAGACGGGTCTGTCTGAGCCGTATCTGTTTATGAAGAAGCATTTTGCATGTTTTAAGGCGGTTTCTGGATTCTTTTATTTTGCACGGAAATATAGTTTTTGTGTGCCTCTGATCGTATTTATGCGATAAAACAGCTTTTAAATGATAGTGTTTTATTGTAAAAATAAAACACTATCAAAATACTACACACTTGAGGTTTGCTTGTCCTCAAGCAAAATTGAGTTTTTCGCAAAAATAAATTATTTTTTTTTTTTTTTTTTTTTTTTTTTTTTTTTTTTTTTTTTTTTTTAACAGTCGATCATTTGATTCATTTGGTCGCTGAACTGACTGCCAGCATGTTAGATCGCTTTCTGTAATAATAATCAACAACACAAACAAACGTCATTCTGAACAATCACAAAAATAATTTCACACCACACAACAGTTAAATTTAAACCAACAGTAAATAAACACAGAGTACTTGAAATTCACACTAAATTGGAAATAAAACAAACTAAATACTCACTCATCCTCCTCGTCATCGAAATGGGTCCCCGATGGTCCTGCCCCGTCTCCTGTGGAATGGCTACCTGTGTACCAGTCAGGTACTGGTGGAACGATGCTCGGGTATGGATGCTGTGGCTGGAATCCCTGATGGTGAAAGAAATCTGTCATGGAATCCGCCATCCACTGGTGCTGTACCTGATGAGCTAAATGCCACTCCTGATGGGTCAGATGCCAATCCTGCATCTGTCGATATATCGTCCCGAGATTGATCTCGGGCTCTGGATCCTGGGGTGGAATGGGAGACCTCTGGCGCTGACGCTGGCGGCGTCTGGGAGGTGGAGGTGGTGCTTGAGCAGCATCGGGTGCCTGCTCATCCTGATCTGGCTCTGCGAGTACGAATACTCCTGGTGGTCCTGCTGGTCTGATCACATGCATAGACTCCAGGTACTGACGTCCGATGGCTCTCGGCTCTCTCGGAGTCATGGATCGTATCCCTCGCAATGTGGTAACGCCATATGAATGCGCCAGTCTGGTGATCAGATGACCACCACAAAGGGGGCTATTAGCTCGAGCCCCTGTGGCCTTGCGAGCCAAGAAAAACGCCAGTGAATATGGGAGGTTGCAGTGTCTCCCTGGTGTCAAAAGACACCACAGATAGAAGAGATCTGCTGCAGGAACCTTCTCGCTGCCCCTCCGTTGATTGACGGAGGTAGCAACAAGTCGGTGTAATAAACGATGAATCGGAGAGCGGATCGCACTCTCTACAGCAGTCTCAGGGAGGTATAAAGTACTGGCAATCCCTCCCCAGAATTCTTCATTAACCAGCTCCTCGGGTGGGCTGGTGATGCATCGAGCTAGATATGCTCTAAACTCCGGTGAACGAGTCTCACCATGCGGATATAGACCCAGTCTCCACCCTAGCTCGACAACGCTACACTGCCTCGGCTCTCCTCCGAGGCGAAAAGAGAGACCGGTACGTACAAACATATCCTCCTCGGTCGGATCGAATGTGACCGTGGAGAAGAACTCGAGCATCAGCTCTTTGTAGCTGTGCTCTCGTATCTGAAATAGATTTCTCCATGCGTAGCTGGTGTATGTACCATCAGACTTGACCAAATATTGGTCAAGTGCTGCTGTGATCCCTAGAGTATTAGCAAAGTTCCAGTCTAATACCAGGGCCGGCTCCACGTCTCTTTGTCTATATCTTTCTATGTTTGCTGTGTATACGTTTAGTCTTGCTGCGGGAAGAGTGTTTGGGAATTGTAACCACTCGTGTGAAGCAATATTGTTCCTTTCAACTTGTTGTTGACGTTGTTCTCTTCTGCGGGCCATATCTGTAAATTTCCAATTTGTAAAAATCATTAACCTAGTTTAACACGCAAGAAAAATAGCAAAAACGAGCAAAAATTTTAACCCCCTGCCCAGCCTTCGCGGCCTGGTCGCGTCCAGGTCGCGTTGGCCTTCAGGTCGCGAGGACCACCCTGGTCGCGATCGCGAGGGCGGAACGGACCGATCGGGATGGTCGATTTCACCTGTTTCGCTTGGTTTTGACTTAATGCATTCAGCCATAAGGGTTCCTAAGTGATATAGCTAGGTTGTACAAGCATTAATTCAAGGAAATAACAACATTTACAACAACCCGATCGGGAACCTAGGGTTCGAACCGATTTCACGCGATTTTGCTAGATTTTAACATGTAATAATCTTAATCGAGAGTAGAGAGAAGATATACATACCTTAATTGATGATCTACGCAAGAAAAACGAAGAAAAATCGGGAGTTTTGGTCGAAATTATGTCCGCCGTGAGAGAGAGTCGCGAGAGGAAGAGAGAGAGTGAAATGCGGCGGATGGCTTAAGTTAGGGTTTATACCTGACTTCATGCTCCTTCGCGACGGGGTGCATGGTCGCGACATAGGTGGTGGTCGCGGCGCGAGCACTGTAAAATGGATGTTCTTTGTCGCGTTTTTACCTGCTTCGTGGTCGAAAAATTTCCGTCTCGTCGCGAGGGGTCTCCAGAGGGCTATTTTTTTTCATTTTCCAACTTCATTTTTACCCCCTCTTTTTACCTGTATACCCGTACATTTAATACACACAAATGTTTATGTTTTTTAGGTTTTTAGAAAATAAAACACACTAAAATCAAATAATCAAAAATAATAACAGCAACTAATTAAACATACTGCACACTTATGCTTTGCATAAGTGTAAATGAGGGTTTGCAGTGAACACTCCCACAAAGTTCTCGGGTTGCCTCCCGAAAAGCGCTAAGTTTAACGTCTTCAGCCGGACGCATACCTGGATGACAGCTCACGTTCCCGAGTTTCTACCCGGATCAAATGGCATGTCAATCTTGACCTTATCGAATCTCGGTCTTTTAACTTTGAGTCTTTTCAGAGAGTACTTACACCTTGTTTTGAAAGGACATGTATTTCTCCATCGAGTAAAGTTCTGTAACCGAGTCTTGATACCACCGAACACTTTCATCTTTGATTTGTAGGATCGTGCGGCGTAATGTTTCTTTTTCTGTATTCTTTTCTTCACATGTTTACTCCCAATGTTATCCACGTCTTTTGACCTGTCACAAGAGAAAAGTACCTCCGGATCATGGGTAGTGTCAGTGAGCATATTTGCGGTATGCTCATAGAAGTAATCATCCATAGTATTGATTACAAACAAGTCCCTACCGATTAGAGGATCATTAGTACGTTCAAATAGTTGAAGTTTAAATTTTTGGTTTCCAAATATCACATCAATCACACCTTCTTGACAACTAATATAGGCATAGATAGTTGCTGAAATGGGACGATTAATGATGCCATTTGGTTTTTTGAATATGTCCAGTCTTTTGGAATCTGTCACAAAATTGTTAAAAAGAAGTTGCTTTTCGGGTTCTTTGAAATTCGCTAGGTCAGGGGTGGTATTAGACTCCACTGACCCCTCCCCAACTTTTGGTGTTTCTAGTTCTTGGAAAATTATTTGAGATGTTTCCAATTCAAGTTCAGATTTTTCTTGGTTAAGTGTTCTTAATTCAGTATGTTCTTCATTAATTGATACATAATCTTCCACCACAACCTCATAATCGGGTGGTGTAGGTTTATGTACATTAATGTCAAAAGATTCATCTCTACACAAGATAGTTACCTCATCCACTTGCATAGTACATGAATGATCGTCCGATGGTTGTTCTTTTACTTGCTCCATCATTTGTTCCAATTGATTTTCAAGCATTAAGATTGCTTTGGAGTTGTTTTCCTCTTGTTTGAAGCCTTCCTTCAACAATTCCAATATTAGATCTAACTTCTTGTCAAATGATGACTCGTGTGTTCCTTGATCTGCTAGAAAGTAGGATGACTCGTCATCTTGATTTTGGTCCAAATTGTTGCTCCCCCACCAATCATCTTCATATGGATCTTGTTGTGGTGGTAGACTATAAAAGTCATAATAACCCAGATCCATGGCAAGATAATCATCCATTGTTCTTCCGTCATTCATGGTATAAACAAGTGAGTTTGCACAAGAAAGATAATAATAACAAAAGTAAAAATTGAACTTTAAACAACTCTTTAGAACTTAAGCGCACATAATCCCCGGCAACGGCGCCATTTTGACAACGCTATCGTCACACGCGTCAAAAACAATTTATAACCCACTTTTTACTATGTAGATAGGGCAAGCGGGGTCGAGTCCAAGGATTTAGTGGTTAACTTTTAATGAGTTGTAAAGTAGAATTTTAACGGTGATGGTAAAAATATTGAGATTGTAACTTGAGATTAAAGAGAGAATTACTTCCGGTTTAGTTATCAACAATTAGTTGCACATGTATTATTACAATGATTCCGATATAATTACTTTAACATAATTACAGTTTACTGACAATTACTATTACATAGGTAAATACATAATATGTTGAATCGATTATTTGTCTTTGTCTAACAATTAGGTAGATTAAGCACAAACAATGGTGTAGCAATATTATGTTTTAACTAGATGATAGTACATTACAACTTCTTTACATATTAATTGGGCACAAAGTATATTAACTGATTATCCGTCTTAACTCGTGATTTAAGTGAGATAGGCACGAATGATATGTTGGTAATACTATGTCTTGAGAATATGGTAATAAGTAGAAGTAAACACAAATGATTCACTAGTTGTATTTCAAGAGATAGGAGTTTAAGAGTTACAATAGCAAAACATTTGTCGGAATCAAAGTAAAAACATGCTATACTAAAAGTTGGATAACATTACCGGAAGTAATCTGAAGAGATTAGCCTTCCATTCGTGTGATGATCGTGATGATGGTCTTGGTGTTCCTCGTCATGTAACTTGATGCGTTTACCCTTCGAGTTTCTTGAATTACAACTAGAATTACCACCGAGAGAGGTAATCTTTTGATTCTAACAAATAGAGAAGAAATATTTCAAACTATTACAACTGATATAGAGTACTTAGTAACTTGGTGTCTAAAGGATGTAGAATGGGTGTCTAAATCCGTGCATAGAGAGCTTCTATTTATACTACTGGAGCACAGTGCTCGCGTCGCGACCAAGGGTCCCGTCGCGGCGCGAGGAGGCGTCGGTCGTTGCTTTTGGTCGGCCACTGGTCTGGCTAGTGCGGTTGTTGGTAGTCTCGCGTTCATGGAGTTGGTAGTCTCGCGTCCAAGGTCTTCGCGTCGCGACCGGGGTATCCGTCGCGGCGCGATCACTGTAGGTATTTGGGTCTTCTGTTTTGATTTTCTTCACGTCGCGACATAGGTGGTGTCAAGTCGCGATTGCTGTATTTTTATGTGTATTTCGCCTTTTTACTCTTCAGTTTTGAGCATCACTTCCTCGGGTTTGTTCTTTTATAGTTCTTGGGTCTTGTTCCTGAAAATAAACCATAATTGTTAACACACAAATCCCTCTTGTTTTCCTCACACCAGCAGCTCCGGAGAACTCTGTTCAAGTTAAACATGAATCGTAATTCATGTTCAGCCACCTGTTAATATAAGCCTGTTTTGATGTTGAGCTTATCAGGATTTCCTATGGTAAAACCATAGTTCTGGCAGATTTGCATCTGCGACACAGCAGTGGGCTGTGATGTGCAGTGTATGAAAAATGAGATATTCTCTCGTTTATTTTGCAATTTTGTGAGGATGTCTGGGGACGGTAGACAAATTAATCATAATTCTTTTGAGAGAATTAATGATATCATAATAGGATTTCCCCGTGATTTGTGAGATGTTTTCTATGTGAAAACAAATGGCTGGCTTGGGTTAGTGATGACCCGACAGTAGATCTATTATCACCGCCAGACTGTTGGGAGTCTGTGGTGTGCATCAGGAGCTGCCGTTGGAATGTGAGCTTTTGCCTTTTTGTTGTGAAAACATGCATTCTTATAAAATGTGACTGTTTGGTTTTAACAGATGGGGTAGGTTAGACGGGTCTGTCTGAGCCGTATCTGTTTATGAAGAAGCATTTTGCATGTTTTAAGGCGGTTTCTGGATTCTTTTATTTTGCACGGAAATATAGTTTTTGTGTGCCTCTGATCGTATTTATGCGATAAAACAGCTTTTAAATGATAGTGTTTTATTGTAAAAATAAAACACTATCAGATAATGAGATATTTTTTTGCATCTTAATAACCGAGTCAATTATTTAACTATAAACTTTGTTAGTGTATCCCACATTGGTGCGACACGGTCCTATAAGTTTGTATATATGTTGGAGTCTCCCATCTCTCCACAAGGGCTCTTTTGGAGAGACATTTTTGGGCTCCACATATATTTACAAACTTATTGTACATACTTAAATATTTATATGGTCATAACTTAATTTGAAATATAAGTTAAGTGAAATATTTGTTTTTATTTGTAATTTAATATTTTGAAATACATGAGCGAACTTTTACTATACCATATATATAAAGAAGCTGATACGAAATGTCATACTGTCTGGGTGGTGTAGTCGGTTATCACGCTAGTCTCACACACTAGAGGTCCCCGGTTCGAACCCGGGCTCAGACATCAGTATTTCATTTTTTCTATTTAAAAAAGGTCGTTTTTTTAAGTTACTTTATAAACAGCAATATGATGGCCGCTAAATCAAACGTTTTTCGGGGGGTTAAACGCAAATACCATATTTTTCTTATTAATTAATATTACAAAATGATTTTTGATCTACAACAATATATTAACAAGTTTCACCAATTTACTAATACATAGATTAGTGAATTCTTAGTAATAATTTGAAACATGGTGCCTAGTTCACATAAAAACGATTATATAAATTTCATTTTTTCTATTTAAAAAAGGTCGTTTTTTTAAGTTACTTTATAAACAGCAATATAATGGCCGCTAAATCAAACGTTTTTCGGGGGGTTAAACGCAAATACCATATTTTTCTTATTAATTAATATTACAAAATGATTTTTGATCTACAACAATATATTAACAAGTTTCACCAATTTACTAATACATAGATTAGTGAATTCTTAGTAATAATTTGAAACATGGTGCCTAGTTCACATAAAAACGGTTATATAAATTGGTGAAGTTATAATAATGAATTCTTAATGAATTGGTAAACGGTTACATAAACATGGTGCCTACTGCCTAGTTCATATACATGGATAAATGAATTCTTAATAATAATCTATATCTATATCTATACATACTAATAAACAAAGCCCTTTTAATGTCACTTGGAATGTTTAAGAAACCAGAATGCCAAATGGCAGTATTTAGGCGTTTCCGTTCAAATTCCTATCTCTTGATCTACTAACTTAAATTTGGCATCACAATTCCTGATTTTACGCCTAAATCGTTTCCAAATTTATTGGTCAATCTCTCTCTATATATATATGAATGCAAATTCCATAACCATTAGTTTAACCCTAAATTTTTCGACCTGATCATTGACCGTGCATACCCAGAAGCAGGGGCGGACCTAGGGGGTTCCCGCGTGGGCACGTGCCCCCTGAAATTTGACTCTGTAGTGTAAATTTTTTTTTTATATATAGGTGTCCCTCCTGAAATTTTTTTATATATAGATGACCCATGTATATTTTTTCGGGTCCTCCACTGCCCAGAAGGTAAGGTATCTTTGTGCAATTCGAAGTTTTTAAAGCTAAAGTGTACCAGAAGTGGTAAGTTCTCTGCTTTATTTTAAGATTTATGCTCTTTTGTTTATGATTTAATGATGTTTAATTGTATGTTTGATGTTGTCTTTGTTTCCTCCAATTACGCCATTATTGATTTCAGTTACCTTATATATCGCTCAATCGATGCTCCTACCATACATATATTCTTGACTCTTTACATGTTTCAGGATCTTGATTATGCTTCAAAGAGTATATCGTTTCCACGCCCAATACATACACCCACATCGAGCAGGCTTTACAACCTACTCAAGAAGAAACGACTGATGACAAAAGGAGGGAAATGAAATCGATTTGTCTAGGATTCATATTTGAGTTTAGAAGAATTGATGTTTAATCTTTGTTATTCTAAAATTTCTTAGTGAAGTAAGCATTGAATCCTGATGGATCAATGAGATCAGATTCTTGAGGTACGATTTTAATTCCATATTTTCTTTCGGTTTTCATAGAAATTGATTAGCATTACTACATGGAGTTTTCTGTAATAGGTATGGACGTCATCTGTTTGATGGCCAAGGAAACTGTATCATGGTTCATTACTTCATTTATACATGCTAATATCAGATTATACCATTTATACAAGCTAATATCAGAGTGTACATAGTTATTCTACGGGATTACAAAACACGCACCCCAAATGTTTGATAAAATGTCTCAAAGAAAGTTTGAACATGTTTACTAGGATCAAAATTTACCAGGTCGTTTAAACTCTTTATCTCTCTGCTCTTCATCTCTCTCTCTATCTACTGCATAATCGACAACCAAACATAATATCGTGGTATTGTCATGGACTATGCTGCAGGAGGGGAGCTTTTTGAAAGATATCGATTTATGCTTTTACCCTTGTAACTGCAATTCGTATCCATGCCGAGCTAATGGAAGAAGATACCATGGTGATTTGGTAATCATGAAAATCCCCAATACGTATGAACTTGCAGAAATTAAAACCAATTTCCATGCTTTCATGATAATTTCAAATCCCTTTTATAAAATTGTGAAGTATTAGATATGAATATGTTAGAAATTAAGAATTATTAATAAGTAGGAGAGTAATACGGTTTTTGGAAGAATATCAATGATGTTCTTCAATGTGATATTTTCTGCGTTTTTCTTCTTCTATCAATCCAGGTGTCGCTCCTCGGGATTTTTACAAGGCAAGTAATCCTTTCATACCTGTGGAGATGTGATTATTTTTTATTCAATTTAGGCGTTCCAGGTTTTGAAAATTTATTTTAGTTAATTACAGGGATGGGTATGAAAAGTCATAAAAGAATGTACAGGAAGGGACAACTGCAATGTTCATGGTACACCCAAGAGGAGCTGGAAAATAATGTGGCAGAGTCCTCCTAAGCTTGGATGATTTTACCCTTTGTGTTAATTGAGGCGTGATCCCGTCACAGACTGTACATAATGAGGTGCCTTTTGTCTTGGAGTTTCATGCTTCAAGGATCAAGCCTAATCATTGGAATATTCCTCATATTTTGGTTTGTATGGTAACTAAAATAATATCTTTGTGACCTTAGGGGTTAACCCTTAAACCCTTTTCTCCTTCAATTTGAATCCCCACTCTCTCTCCACCCTTCCTCCCGCCGCTAGCCTCCTCTTTGCCTCCTTCATAAAGGTACATATTATTGATCTTACTTCTGTTTACCTTTGGTTTAATTCAGCCGCTTCTGTGTAGTCATTTTTATATTAATTAGTAAAGGTATAATAATGCTATAGAGTTAATTGCATTTTTGGTCCTTGGTTTACCAAAAATTGTTACTTTGGTTCAAAAAATTTTGGACTAGCATCACAGATCCAAATAAAAAATTTATTGTGATTTTGATCCAATTTTTTAAATATTTGAAAAGACGAATTTGCCCTTTATAACATCGTTTTCTCTTTTTTATTTATTTTACTAATTTTATTGATTAAAAAAACAATTAAAAAAATTAACCCCACCCTTAGGCAACTCCACCCTACCCACATCCTTCTTTTAGACACACCCGTTTCATTTATCTATCTCTTTCTTCACTTTCTCACCGGAAATTAGAACTCAGCAGGCGGGGTAGTTTTGTCCAAATGAAGTCCAAATGAAATTCAGATTTCACTAAACGTAAAACACTAAAACGAAGTCTGAAAAGTGAAAACTAGGTCTCCCGTCTCCGCCCACTGTTGTCAAATTCTAATGCAGGTTATTTGAAAATAAATTGGGCATTAATCGAGTTATTTATGATTTAAACTCATAATCAGCAAATTCCTAACCCAAGAAATGTAACACCCGAAACAACTTCACAAGAATCAAGATGTCTTAAAAACTGGTTTAGTTTCAACAGAGCAGCAAGTTTTGGACAATGGAAACACAAATTACGCAATTTAGGATTATTACAATAGAACATTTAAGCCTATTGATTATAAGTGTTTAGCATACAATTCAGGAGCAGTAAGAATCAGATGTAAATCATTGTATTTATGAATTGGATCACATCTTCCTCTTCTAATAAAAGAGTAATATGAATACCACGTGTCCTTCTCTTATGAAGTCTCCTTCTAATTTTCCCGCTATTCATCTCTACTCCTTCTCACGCGTTTCCTCCCGTTTAATTCTTATTCACTTTCAATTACCGGTGATTACTGAACTTTTTAGGAATAAAATCAATTCCGATCGGTTACAATGCATCCCTATTAACGAGTTTACAACCATGAAGCCGATAAATCAGCAATTAGATCAGTTTTAACAACCAATCCCTCCCCAATTTTACGATCTTAATTTGGGAAAATTAATTTCAAAACTCAAATCTTCCTACAATTCATGCCTCCACCTCCTGAACCCTCTTCTTGAAACCCTTTATCTTTATCTTTCTTCTCATACACATCCCACATATATCCCCTTCTGTTTGTTGCTTCCAACTCCACCATTAAGGAGTTAGAATATAAGCCAATGGCCTCTTGGCCAAGTGGTAAGGCGTCGCCCTCTAACCTTGAGGTTGAGGGTTTAATCCCCACTAGGGGGAATAGAAGGATTATAGGTGAATTAGAATAGTAGGAGTAGGATAGATTTGCCGGTTCAAAAAAAAAAAAGGAGTTAGAATATAAAGTAATGTTCTAATCTGTGTGTGTTTTGGTTCAAGAATGAATTATTTGGAGACCTTTTAGTTTACAATTTTATTTCCGTTCATGGTTTTTGTTTTTTAAATTTGGATGCAGGCTCGTGAAGTTGTACTTGCACTTGCTTGTGTAAAATTGGTTGATATCTAGCAAAGAAATAGTAATGGTATTCGACCTTGCTACCCAAGTTCAAGAAGGTATCATTTATTTTAGTTTGATTAATTTTCCAATCCGTTTTCATTAATCTGTCTGTTTTAACAAGATAAAGAATTAGAAAAAATCAAGTTCCCATCATGTTCCGTATTTGAGATCAACTTTTGATTCTATTTTGTTCCTTTTAGATTTATGAAATTGAAGGTGGATAAGGAACTTATGCAAAGGGCTTGCTGGATTACGGTAACTATGGCCCAAAGGTGTCTTTAGAGTGTAGATTAAACTTTAATATACTTATCAGCACTATTCTGCACTATTATGATAAAAACTTCATCTCCGTTTATGATGGAGAGATTATATAAATTGGAAATATGAATTGATAATTTTTGTATTGCTTTAAGGCGAGGAATGAGTTTGATCAACCACTTCCTTTGCCCTCAACTATTGATCAACCACTTTTTATAATTTCCAGGAGAATGTTGGAACTCACCTGTAGAAGGAATAAAAAATTTACATGATGGTCAAAATTGTAATAGAAGATTTACATGATGGTAAAAAATAAAGTGCATGATAGAGCCCATTATATGTTACGTGTCTCTGTGAATATAAGAGAGAACAACCACATTATGTTGGCACAATCTATAGATAGTCAATTAAGCATGTCAACTTTGCATTCTAGGAGTAATTGTTAATTCTGGTAAATGAGACACATGCTATTAATTATATTTTCGTATAATATGTTAACACTTTTTCTCTTCTCTATGCTGGAAACATGAGTCACCTAAATTACGGGGCAATACTGGTAATGAGTCACATGCAGGTATAATTGTTGGATCTAATTTCAACATCCAGTGTTTTAGATACCTAAAGCAACCCTCAATTTTATTTGAGAGACCAGGTTTTCAACCTTTTAATATGATATCTCATGTTCAACTTACTTTCTATCTTGTTTTTGTTAAAATATCGCTTGGTTAGTATCAAACATCTACAACTGGCGTTGTCATCTTTATAGTTCCTAACATTATTGGTTATCCTTCAATTTGGCAAGCTTTGTTGGTGAGCCACTTTCTGGAGTCATAGCTTCTTTTTTATGCGTTGTTAGCCCAAATATGGATTGTGAGTTTCTTATACCATGTTCAGAATAACTTGAAATTAAGGACATGATGACATAATTAGCATCCATGAAACCAAAATAGTAGAAAAATGGGTAGTTCAAAAAAATTTGTATCCATGTGACCGACAAATATTACCCTTCAAGTACCATTTTCAGATTCTCAAATATCTTTGCATCCATTTCCATTCAATTTTTGTTCAAAGAAGCATAAATTATACACCAAATGTAGGTTTTTGACGTAAAATAAGCAAGTGGAGCCATTGGTTACGGCTTACGAAGGTGGGAACTGGAGTTTGATTGCAATATAAAGAGTCCATGTCAAGTAATGATAAAGCATGATGTCCACCTCAACTTCAGGACTAGCTTCTGACGTCTGCATTTTGTGTTAATGTCACCAGACATAATAACTTCCAACATGGTCAAACCAAGTTGACTAAAGGGTGTGGTATGTTGCCTCAGTCGCTTGGGGTTGGAAAATTGTATTTGAATCATTTGGCTTTTCCACGATAGTTGATATTTTGGTGGTAGGTTTTAGTCAAAGCATTATTAAATATATCTATCGTCTGCCAATTTATAATTAAACACAATTGTTTTTATTATATAGTTTTTTAAGTTTCTAAACCGTGTAACATACGGGTTAATAACCTAGTTAAGGAACTAAAGGAGTAATCTCGGCTAATGCTGGACGATGCACTATCCTAATTGAAATATAAACCTGAACAAAAGTAATTGAAGTAATCGAAATTTCAATCACCTGTTAATGGAAAAAAATGGTTGTGATGTGATTTATGATTAACTAGGGTTTGAACCGTCCGCGCGATGCTGCGGAAGCCCTGTATATTGGAAAACGCAGCTCGACAAAAAAAAAATATGTAAGGGACGAAAAATGTAACTTTAAAATATAATAAGGGACCGAAATCGCAACTTAAAAACACCAATAATATAAGTTTATAATAAATAGGGGTGAAAACAATTAATTCAAAATTAGTTGAGGGGAAAAAACGTAAATATAAAAGTTTACTATAAGCAGAAGCAAAATTGCTATTTCCAAATAAAACCTTATTTATATTTTGTATAAGATGCTTTAACAATTATAATATGATCTGAACTTGATAGTTTTGGCTCTGGAAATAGTAAAACCAAATGAACAGTAATTCTCCCTGAAGTTGCAAATTAATGTATATAATTTGTCTAAAAATTTGTCTAAGATATGGAAGAATGTACTTGCCCAAATAACCCAAATAATCCAAACCCGAATTACCCATAACCTTTTAACCCGTTACCTAAATAACCCATACCCGAATAACACGTACCCGTATAAACCGAAAACTGAATTACCCGAACCTTATACGGTTCGGTTTCGGCCGGTTTACCCACTACCCAAAACCCGAATAACCCGTACCCGTATAACCCGAAACCTGAATTAACCGCCCGAATAACACCCCTACCGGAAACCACCCACACCATCGGAAACCGCCGACACCACCGTCATTCTCGTCGGAAACCACAACCACTGTCAGAAAGAAGCAAACGCACACACCCCGATCAAGTGTATATGTGTATGGGATTCAGACCGGTAACCACCAGAGATCATAAACAAACACCTTCGGCCAACCACCGCCGCCACCTGTCTCGCCATTTGTAGATTTGTAAATGCTTGGCTTCCATCCGCGCCTCCTTCCTCAGCGTTTGCAGATCTAGAAATGCCAGGGTACCGACACCTTCTCCTTCTTCATTTGTCTTTTTGGTAGATCACCATTTGTCTTTTTGGTAGATCTTGAAGGGTTTGCTAATGAAGCAACCGCTAAGGTTTGCTGATGGAACTCGTTGTTGCCGGTGGAGTATGAGAATAAATTAGTGAAGTTTTCTTTCGTTTTTTAGAACTTTGAAAAACGTTTTTTAAAGTTCTAGGGTTTGTGGGTTTTTGAACGATGAACACAAGAACGAGAAAGGGTTTGTGGGTTTTCAAGTTCTAATTTCGTTTTTTTGTAGGGTTAGGGTTTTTTGATTTCATTATTTTGTAAGTTTTTTAGTTCTAGGGTTTTGTGGGTTTGATGTCTTCATCTGTCGGAAAAAGCTAGAACACCACCAACCCTCTCTACTCGGTTTTGATTTCGTTCTTTTCTATTTTATGATTCTTTTTTTTTCAATTTAGATGGTCTGGAAATATTTAGTTTTCAAGTTCATGTGTGTTCTTGTTCTTAAGATTTGGAAAAATCGAGTTTATAGAAATATCTTGTTCATGTTTGATTTTTTAGATCTGAAAAATTGAATGTTCACGATTGAGTTTTAGATCTGAAAAAATTGGATGTTTCTTTCTTTGGATCTAGAAAAATCAAGTGTTTTGTTCTTCAGGTTCAGAAAATTATGTTTGACCGGAGGTATTGATCGGAGATGATGGTGGTGTTGACCGGAGAAAGAGTGTAGTAGAAGAGGGAGAGGGGGGAGGGGTATTATTTTTTTCTTTTTAAGCCAAAAAACCATAAAAATAATTAAAAGAAAAGAAAAAACAAAATAGTCAAAGCAAAATCGTCATTGTAAGTTAAAAAAATTAGACTAACTCGCAAGAAAATAAACTTTTAAACTTATGATGCTAATCTAAATCTTTTTTTTTTTTTACCAAAATAGCAATTTTTAACCAACCAAAAATGCTATTTAACTCCTTTTGTAAAAGTTGGAATATCACTAAAAGGTTATACTTTGATTTTTTTAAGGGAAAATGACTTATAAGGGTAATTATGTTTCAAAACTGTTCAAAAAACACCATCCAAGTTTGGTTTGTTCAAAAAACACCATCCAAATAAGACATTTGTACAAAAAACACCATCCAAGTAAGACTTTTGTACAAAAAACACCAACGAACTACATGTTTTGTTTAAATTTTTCCTGATGATAATCGGCTCTTGTATGTTAAATGATGACTTGGCCTAATATTCAGTGACATGACATAATAACAGATGAACAGTTTAACCTGCAAGAGCCAGTTACCATCGGGTAAAATTTAAACAAAACATGTAGTTCGTTGGTATTTTTTGTACAAAGGCCTTACTTGGATGATGTTTTTTATACAAAGATTTTACTTAAATGGTGTTTTTTGAACAAACCAAACTTGGATGGTGTTTTTTAAACAGTTTTGAAACATAATTACGAGTCATTTCTTTTTTTTTTAATTAATAGGACGCCGCTTGCTTAATCTGCGGCTTTTGCTTACAATTTGCGTTCTTCCGGAGCAAAAACCCTTGTACTCGAAATCAAAAACCGCTGATCTTCTTCAGATAGCTACCTTTCCCAATCTTAATCAGCTCTAATGGCGGAAAAACCTCAACCGGTTAAAGTTTTATACTGTGGTGTTTGCGGCTTACCCGCTGAGTACTGTGAATTTGGACCCGATTTCGAGAAATGCAAACCCTGGTTGATCCAGAACGCACCGCAACTTTACCCAGATCTTATTCAAGGTAAAAATATTCTATTCTTTTTATCAATTTCAAAACAATTGAATGTTTTTATGTGTTCAGTTTTGTGATGAAGTTTATTATTTTCCCCTTTCTATAATGATTCAGAGTCAAATTCGAATGCAGCTGACAGAGTTTCCGATCAACTACAATCGTCTTCAATCACAGATGTCACCGGACCTTCTGGTAATGCTTACTTGTAGCTTTTATGAATTATTTATGTCATTTAATCCAAACCCGTAGTAAAAATGCATAGACTATGGTAGCCAGGAAATTTAGGAAGGGGTTGTGGAATTTACAAATTGATATAACTTATTATTGGGGGAAAGTTTATTTAATCTCTACTTCATCACTAAAATGGAAGAGGGCGATCTAGTTGTATCAGTTGCTTCTGAAATTGTATTTAGCAGTGGTAACAAAAACTCAATTATGTGTGGATGTTCATGATATGGTAATAGAGTGCATAGATAGCTATACATATATGGATCTATGAACAGGCTTATAACAATACATGATCACTTGATAACTTGACTGTATGCATTTTTCTGATGAGCTACTTATCCAAGATTGTCAATCTTAACTGTGAAAAATTCTACATGTTAAAGATGAGAGAACAAGAAAATACAGAATTGAAGTTGTATAGTTGTTTCCTGAAGTTCATTAATGGAGTACACCAGAAGATCATCTTATATAGATATGCTAGAGTCCTAACTTATAAACAGAAAAACAGACCAAAGGGAAAAGAGAATCGTGTGGTGTTAATGAGATAGGCTGCATTTGGACAACTTTGCCCTAAAAATCATTAGGAACATAATTGGGTAAAAGAAGAGAACGAGTTACTTTTAGAAGTTCATGGTTTTTTCGTTGGTTATTCCGTTTTGTTGTGGGGTATCATACAAGAAATAAGATGAACAATTCCTTGTTGATTAAGGAAGTGGCCAAGGTGAGAATATTTCTTCCCTTAAATCAAAACCCTGAAATTCACCTACATTAATTAGGATAGAATTCAGTAGAACAATTCAAATCCTTGTAATCAAGATTCATAACAAGGAGTACTGAGTTAAGGATGATGTTCTCAGAAATTTGGGTTAACAAACTATGTGTTTTTTTTTTACAATTTTGTTTATTTGTGGTTTTAAAGGGAAAACTGCATTAAATAGCAATGCACTTTCACTTCATTTTTAATCATATTTAACTGTCTTTCATCACATGTAGGTTCTTCGGTGCCAAAGCAAGAGCCAGTAAAACGACTTCCAGGTGGAAAGATTAAAAAGAAGGTACAATTTACAAAATGGATATATTTACTGTAATTATTTATTGGACCATATAACTGCTCTTATATTTTTGTTTATATTAATTATCAGACTTTGATATGTTCTCCTGTAGGAAAAACAAGAAGTTATAATTGAAAAGGTAACACGTAACAAGCGTAAATCTATCACCACAATAAAAGGCCTCGAACTTTTTGGTAAGTTTAATTCACATATTTTGTTTCAAGTATTATTCATATTTCCCATTTTATTTTTCGAGAATCTTAACGATTAATTCCAGGTGTTAAACTGAGTGATGCTTCCAAGAAACTTGGAAAGAAATTTGCTACTGGAGCTTCTGTTGTGAAGGTATTCATTCAATAACTGCATACGAGTTTTAATAATTAAATTTATCGTTTAATAATAACTTTTTTTTTGCTTAATTGTTTTCAGGGTCCAACTGAAAAAGATCAAATTGATGTACAAGGAGACATAGCATATGATATTGTGGAGTTCATCACTGATACATGGCCAGATGTAATTAAACTTTTTATATTTTCTTGATTTTAATAGACTCTAAATTATTACAAAAGAATTCAATATTTGAAAACCCTAAAGTACATAAACAAGAAAATTCTATTCAACTTACCATGACTATAGTGTCGTCAACATTTCTTTGTCCCTTTTTATTAAGTTTTAGTGTATAAAAGATAACAATAAAATAAAAGATTTGAATATTTATTGCAGGTTCCTGAAAGTGCAATTTATTTCATTGAAGATGGGAAAAAGGTCCCTGTTGCGTGATTTACATAGGCATGTTGAAGTAACAAGAATGAAGAAAAAGTATGTTTGTTCTTGTCGCATAACTTTTTTTTTTTTACAAGAAATATTTGTAACTTTATACATCATTTGGCCCACAAATCAAAGTTTTGGATTTGAGAGTTGAAACTTGTTTTAAGGGTTTGAAATATTTTAAAATTAGTTAAAGAGATATATTTCATTGTAGAAGATTTGGTTCCTCACTTTTGCGATACACTGAAATCGTATGACTGTATCTGTATCTATTTCTATATATATATATAGAAATATAGAAATATGTTCAAATGAGAACCACTAAAAGATTAAGAACCGTGAGAACCGATATTCACACATTAAGAATTATGTTTTTTTTTTTCGTTTTTTTGTTTTTTCACACTTGTTTATTATGTGAAAATACATCAAATTTAATAAATTTTCTTATTTTTTAATAAGTTTTATAATATTCACAATATAATAAAATTTCTAGTTATTAAACTGTGAATACTATAACGTAAATTTTTTATTAAACTGTGAATTAGTGGTTCTCACGGTTCTTAACCTTTTAGTGGTTCTCATTTGAACCTATTCCTATATATATATATATATATATATATATATATATATATATATATATATATATATATATATATATATATAACCTTTTAGTGGTTCTCATTTGAACCCATTCCTATATATATATATATATATATATATATATATATATATATATAT